>JAQPPZ010016909.1:1355000-2555000 GCA_028583015.1 Wollemia nobilis | reverse complement strand
TTCAAGCTACCTGATTTGTAATTTTTTCAATATTAAATTTTTCAAGTATTTCACAATTTGAATTCATTTGACAACAGATTTGACAAGTTGAAAATTGTATGTTTCAGCTACCTGATTTGGTATTTAATTGATTTTGTGATTTTTCCAGTATTTCACAATAATTTGGAATTGATTTGATATCAAATTTTACAATATTTTATCATATTTGTTAGATTTCACAAATTCTGATTATTAAGAAGTTTTCATGTTCTGCCCTTTGTTGTTTTTGAAATAGTTTTAATTGCCTTTATATCATAGTATTTGTTTGTTTCAATTACATTAATTGTAATTTTTTTCAAGTATTTACAACATTGATCAATATGAATTTGTTAGTTATCATTTTCATCTGTAAATTTTTTATAAGTATTTACAACATTGATCAATATGAATTTATTAGTTATCATATTCATGTGAATTTACAACATTGATTTTTTAACTGCATTCATATTCATATTGAGATTATAAACAGTTAAAATCATTTTCAAAAAGAAGTGCATTCATATTGACACAAGAAGAGCATTCATATTGATTTTATCTAACACAAGAAGAGCATTCATTTTGATTTTATCTAACACAAGAAGAGCATTCATATTGACACAAGAACATCATTCATATTTATCATTTTGGACAAGAAGAGCATTTATACTGAATTTAACTACGTTCATATTGATTTTAACTGCATTCATATTCATATTGAGATTACAAACAATTAAAATTATTTCAAAAACAAGAAGTGCATTCATATTGACATAAGAAGAGCATTCATATTGATTTTATCTGACACTAAAAGAGCATTCATATTGATACAAGAACAACATTCATATTTGTCATTTTGGACAATAAGAGCATTCATACTGTTTTCAACTGCATTCATATTGATTTTAACTATATTGAGATTATAAACAGTTAAAATTATTTCAAAAACAAGAAGAGCATTCATATTCACACAAGAAAAGCATTCATATTGGTTTTATCTGACACAAGAAGAGCATCATATTGACACAAGAACAACATTCATATTTATTTTTTTGGACAAGAAGAGCATTCATACTGATTTTAACTGCATTCATATTGATTTTAATTGCATTCATATTCATATTGAGATTAGAAACAGTTAAAATCATTTTAAAAACAAGAAGAGCATTCATATTAACACAAGAAGAGTATTCATATTGATTTTATCTAACACAATAAAAGCATCATATTAACACAAGAACATCATTCATATTTATCATTTTGGACAAGAAGATCATTCATACTGAATTTAACTATATTCATATTTATTTTAACCGCATTCATATTCATATTGATATTAGAAACAGTTAAAATCATTTCAAAAACAACAATACTCATGTTCATATTCATATTGTCATAGACAGAAAAAGCATCAAAATATTATAAATAGGAAGAACAACAAAATTAAAGAGGATAATAAATTTGTAAATTGTCTTTTTCATATATAGATTTAAAATATATAAGATGTCTTTAAAGTTTTAACTATGTTGAAAAACAACACAAATTTCCACTCAACACAAAAATTTCTCAAACTATGTTTGACATTATGGACGTTCTGTCGATGTTTGTTCTGCTGAAGTTTCTCCTAGAGCTGCCTGTTCTATTACTTTTTCTACTTCTTCTACACCAGGCTTTGGTAGTGCTCCGGATCTGACTAAACTTTCTTGTCCTTTCTTGAAATTTTCCAATAGCCCAACATCTTCTTTGGTGGGATATTGAAGCTCTTTCAAAGCAATATTTTTCTCCAGTCCTTCCCTTATCCAGAGATTCGGATCCACTTTTAGTTTTTCCCACAAATATTTTTTTAGAATGTTGTTATCTCTTACTTTCTGTTGGGTTGTTATCTTCATAATAATGGATGTTTTGAGAAATTTCTTTGTAGCCTCTATGTTGACTTGCATGCTCTGAACATGTAATTTCAAATTTTTAAAGTTTGACTGCAAAATAAAAAAATAAGTTAGTAGTTATATGACATAATTTAAGCAACTTCAACAAGTTTAAGACATAAGTTAGTAGAGTTGGAAAAATAAAAATATGCATCTAAATTCTCACCTCGGCCACATCTCTAGTGGCTAAAGCAACATCAACATGTTTCTTGTTGAAATACCATTGGTTATAGTATGCTTGGGCTTTAGCATTGATGTTCTCAATTCTATTCAACATAATATTTAAAACTTCATCATCGGATGAAGTCATGCACATCGCTAATCGTGATGTGGCCTACTGTAGCAGACCATTAAGCTTCTCTGGTTCATTCTCATATCGAGAAAAAATATTCTCCCTTTTATTAAAATTTTTTTAATGAGCATTTATTTGCCTAATAAGCACTTTAGCCCGAATTTCCCACTATTTCATAACTTGTAAATATTTAAGAACCCTCTCTTGGAGGGTTGCTTCAATACCATCACACATAGAATACTGAATATCAAATTTAACTTTGTCATCCTCGGATTGAGGATGATGCTGGGCTTCCATCACAGAAGTGGATACTGGTTGCTCAGCTATTGGGGGTGTTGTTTCTTTTGCCTCTACATGTCTATCTTCAAGCACCTCTATGGCCTAAAATCCCTCAATGTTTCCTTTTAAGAAAAATTCACCATCAAGAAGAATATTATCTAATCCAACATTCATGGTTGAGACCTCTAGTACTTGACTTGTGTTAAATGAAAAAGTGGGGAAAACACCCTACGATCTTGGATGTAAAAGTATTTTTCCCCTTTCACGGGCCATATTGACTTACCCTCTGATTTACTGCACCTATGGTTTCTTTCATGTTGGCGGTGGCCTCATAACTTGCTTTTTCGAGCTTCTCACAATTTGATCTTGAGAGCCACTTGAAATTCAAATAAGAAATTGCCAAAATTATTTTCCAAAAACAAAAAAAACTTTAATTTCAAGTAAATAGAATGATTTACCTGATGACGATTGAATCTCATGTACAAAGTTGTGGACGGGGGTTGTGCGCATTTTTGAAAACATGAAAATTAAAAAAAAAACTTAATATAATTTTGTGTAATGCACTAAGAAGTATAATGATAAAATATTGAAAGTGAAACTTACGTGTAGGACGGTTGATATGACTAGATTCAATTTTAGGGTGATGAGGAGTAGTAACTGTAACCTACCATGTATGTTTTGTTGGCCTCGACAATGGTGATGATTGTTATTCATTTTCTTCAAAATCACCACATGCCTCATGCATGTGTCCCCTTACACCAGCATCTATTTTTTAGTTTTGGTCACTAACTTTCTTTGCAATCATGTGCAAAAAAAATGAAAACTAGAAATAGAGCTAAAATATATTAAAAATTGGATTTGAAACATGGATTTACCCTCAATTTCTCTGAAATCATACCCAAGTTCAGCAGTGTAGGATGCAATGCTGTTGGTACTTTAGTTTTTTTAAATCATACAAACTTTCATAAAAAAGAACTAAAATAAAATTAACAGTTGCCACCGTTTTGACTTCTTCTGTTTTGATGCTATGCAACTCTATTTTTATGCATTTTGAAATGTACTTGCACCAGTCGAACTATGTGCATTGAATAGTGTGAATGATATAGGTCAATGCCCATAATGTAAGTTTTTTTCTTCCAAGAAAAAATAGTCTTGCTTGGAAGAACTCAATAATGGCCTTCAAATTTTTATTTTCAATGCACCTGTAAGTTAAGCCTCTCTTAGACTTAGCCACGAAAGCTGCATAAAAAAAAATAGATGAAAAAACATGTTGAAAATTAAATTTCAAACAATAATAGAAATAATTGATGGGAATTATACCTTCAACCACTTTCCAAGAAATATTGAATTCATCCTCCAAGTATTTTTGTCACGCTTACCTATAGTGAACCTTGGAGACACGACAGGGAAACTCTTGTGTGGAAGTTCTGTTAACCTTTGGATGTTCGAAGGTGTGATGATGAATGACAATTGTTTATTATGAAATGTGACATTCACTGTTGCACGGTAATGGTTGTAACCATCAATGATACTTTGCAAAAGGTGCTTGTCGGTCTCGAGTTGCAGTATTGTTAGCAAGTGTTGCAAACCTGATGCAGAGAGCCATGTATTGTCATAACCAGGGGTGGTTGAAAAATCTATCATGGCGGTGCAAGTAGCATTCTTGAACACCAAATTTCCAATGGTATTTTGAGTAGATGTGGTAGGATTGACCATTGTTCGATAAAGTAAAAGGAGAAAGTGGATTTCAAAGAGTGTGGGGTGACGGTGTATTGGAAGGAGTTAGAGAGATCACATAAATGTAACCAAAAAAATGACTTTTCGATGTTTATTTATAGATACAAATGATAGGATTTGGACACGTGGCAAAATGCCATTCGGTATACACTGAGGCTGACTGATTGACTGACACGTGGCAGAGTAAACTTTGGTCTAGTGACGGATATTTTCCACCCGGTCATATGTTGGAATTTATTTTCACCTGATCCATCAGTCGAACTATGTTTTCCATCTGGGTCACTGTCGATCAATGATTTACATCCGGTCTGCAAACCGGACCTCTATTTTCACCCAGCTCATTAGCCGGTTCTTGAATTCCACTTGGGCCATTGGCTGGTTGACATTTTCCATTCGGGCCATTACCCGTACTCGATTTCCACCTGAGCCATTGGTCGTACTTTGATTTTCACCCAACCCGTATCACCATTTCTTGCTTTCCACCCAGTCGATCATCGATCTATGTTTTGCATCTGATCCATTTCCCATATTTGTATATTATCCGATATGTAATCATAATGTGTTTTCACCCGATCTATTCTCGATCTATATTTTCCCTCTATTCGCCAATTTTTTCCAAAATTTTTCAAAAATTCAGATAATTTGCCATGTCCTCCGACATGAGGTTGACCTAGATTCGCTAGGGATTTGCAACGAATTCACAATTTTTTTACAAGGACATTTTCGGTTCGACGCCTTATGCATAACCCTATTTCAAACTCACTCTTCATAGCATTTCTAAACTAATTAAACAACATATTATTTCTATTAGTATAAATGAAATCATCTACATACAAGCAAACTACTATCATTTTTCCTTATTAACTAGTCTTAATATAAAGAGTGTGCTCATATGGGAAATTGATGAAGCCACTCTCCTAAAATTTTGAGTCAATGCAACTATACCAAGATCTAGGTGCTTTTTTTAGTCCATACAAGGCTTTATTTAGTTTATACACCTTTTCTTCTTCTCATTCTAGCTCATAACCTGGTGGCTAGTGTATGTATGTGGACCTCTTCTTCCAACACCCCTTTTAGAAAGGCAACATGACATCCATTTGGTAGGCATTCCACCCCTTTTAGGTTACCAATGATAGATTCATTCTAACTATATCAAGCCTTGCTACATATGCTTTTAATTCATGATAATCAATTGCTAATTTCTAGGAATACCCTTTTGCAACAAACCTTGCTTTGTGACTTTCAACATAACCTTGGGTATTAAACTTAGTTTTGTATACCCATTTTACTCCTATGGTTTTCTTTCCTACTTGAAGATCCATCAATTCCCAAGTTTGATTTTTCTTAATGTCATTAATTTCATCATCCATGGCTTTCATCCATTTGTTGTTCTTAATTGCTTCTTCAAAGGAAATAGAATCACACTTAGAAAAAAATAAGCCAAAATTAGCATACTCTTCATCTTCAATTTCATTTCTTGTTACCTCATATATTTCTTACAAGTTTTTTTTCTTTGATGGTATTCTCATGATGGAATAAATGGACCTCATTATTCCACTTGATGGTGAGTTTGATGATGAAGAAGGGTTTTTACCCACATTGGTACTATTATTTGAAGTTGAGGTATGATTTATACTTTATCCATTCAAATTTTAAATCTCAATGCTTTTTGTCCCTTGCTAAATAGCTTTGAAATTCTAGCTCGAAGCTTCTTCTTCAATGAATTTTACATCTCTACTTATGATTGTATTCTTTATAATAGGGTTATACAATTTGTAAGCCTTTGGTTGTTCATTGTACCCAATGAAGATGCATTTTTTTTCCCTATCATCCAATTTTATTCTCTTATATTTCATAATGTGGGTATAGGTTATACATCCAAAGACTCTTAAGTGAGGACCACTTGGTTTTTTGTTGATCCATGCTTATTGCCTTCACACTCTTTGTGGGACACCTATGTAGTAGGTAAACTGTACTTTCTATAGATTCTACCCAAAATTCATTTGGCAATGTTTTTGCCTTTAACATGCTCCTTAATATCTCCATTATGATCCACTTCTTCCTTTCTACAACACCATTTTTTTGTGGTGTGTATCTAGCTATGAACTATCTTCTTATCCATTTGTTGTGCAAAATTATGAAATTCATTTAAGATGTATTTAACTCCTTCATTTGTTCTTAGTGTCTTCACTAGTAGCCACTATGCTTTTCAACTAATACCTTGAACTCCTAATGCTTCTGACTTTTTCTTGAGGAAGAATACCCATGCCTTCTAGCTTAAATCATCTATAAAAATTAGAAGGTATTTGTTATTCCCAAATGAGTTGGTTTGCATAGGCCCACATATATATGAATGCATGAGATCCAAATTTTGTAAATCTCTCCATTATTTTCCTATAGGAAATGCATCTCTATGTTGCTTTCCTACAATGAAACCTTAATATGCTTAATTGTGCTGCTCTATAAGTGACAATCCGCTTACCATTTTCATTTTATGCAATAAATTTAGGCTTTTGAAACTTAAATGCCCTAATTTGAGATGCCACGACCATGTAGCATTCTTTACAATATCACTAAATGAGAGTAGAATTTCACTCTGAATATTTAAGGAAAATATTATGTTCTTATTCATGGCCACATTTTCTATGAGTCTATTTACACCATATTTAATGATGTAATCTCTGTTTTCAAAATAGACTCTATGACCTTTTTGTACAAGCTACCCAACGCTCAGTAGATTATGTTTCAATCTAGGCACATAATAAATATAAGGGATGTGTCTTCTTTCCCATTTTTTTGTGTGGATTATAATTATTCATTTACCCATAATAGGTATGATATTGTTGTTTCCCATATTTACTTAGACTTGATGGTCTCATCTAGTTTTGAGAATATTTATCTATCCCTATACATGTGGTTACTACAACCTTTATCTAGATATAACATATTATTTTAACTTTATTCATCAACACTACATGTTACTAATGCTTCTTTAGTTTCTTCTTTCTCATTCTCATTTGAATAATTTGCTTATTTATTATTTTTTGTAGCCATTTTATTTCTACACTCATAATTATAATCGCCCAATTTCTTACAGTAATAGCATTGGATTTATGATTAGTCATACCTTTGATATGATCCTTGTTGATTTATATTTTTGTCTTTTCCTCTTTCTTCATGGAAATTGTAGTTGGATTCTCCTTTTTTGGAGTAGTTTGTTCTTCTTCCTCTTTCATGGCTTCTACCACCTCTACCTCTACAATTATATTCTCTTCTTTCTTGAGAACTTAAGGCTTCTTGTTGGGACTCTCTCTTTTGACTTTGATCTCTAAATGATACATGTGTCTAAAATGCATGCTCCAATGAGGATTGAGCTATTCATTTTAGCCTTTTATCATGTTTTTGGAGAGATTCCCTTAACTCGTCTAATGATAGAATTGTTAGATTCTTTGATTTTTCAATATCTATAACAATTGAGTCAAACCTTGTTGGTAGGCTATTCAGTACCTTTTCCACAATTCTTTGATTCTCAATATGTTCCCCATTTATGCTCATTTAATTTATAATACCCATTATCATTGTGTGGGTAAACAAGTCACTTATATACTCAAATTCACTCATCTACAAGTCTTCAAATTCTCTTCTCAACATTTGCAATCTCACCAATTTTACTTTGTTGGTGCCTTGAAAGGAGTTTGCTAAAATTTCCCATGCTTGCTTAGAGTTGGTTTGTACTACAATTATTAGAAAAATGGACGCATAAACTACGTGCATAATGAGGAATAAATATTTCTTGTCCCTCTTATGGTTTTGATTCAACAAATCCTTCCTATCTTGAGAAAGTACAATATATGTGGTTGTATTTGTAGGTTCTACATACCCATTTCTACTAGGCCCCAAAGCTCCTATGACCCAAATATAATTTTCATCTATATACTCTAGTAATCATAGTTTCTACCACTAAATCATGGGATTTGTAGTTTCAATGGACTATTGATAGAATCCATTGTTACTAAAATATCCACAACTAGCTCTGATCCAATTTGGAAGACAAATATATTTGGATCTAGACTTCAGTACCAAAATATAATTACAAGACACGACAATTGGAAATCAATTATTTTCAGGGTTACTCTAGATACCGGATAAAAAATACAAGACTACACAATGGGAAAGACAAATAGTCTGGTAAATTTGGTATTGATAAGAAACACAACACCAAAAAACTAGATGGATAAATAGCAATTCTATTCCTAAAGGTATTTTTATTTCAATAACGCATGGTAAAGTTTCATAAGATACAATGCAATCATAGAAGGGCATAGAAAATATATGTAAATAAATATTTTATATTTTATTATCAAATGGTTGTTGCATCAAATTTACATAGCCTTCCCTTTGCATACAATAAAATTCCACCAAATCCTTTTCTTTACATCTTCAAATAGCAACATGCTAATTTCAATAGTTTCTTTCTTCTTCTCTTCAACAAGTTGAATGTGTCTCTACACCAATGAGAGACAAGTCTTCAATAAGCTAAAGAATTCTTCTGAACCATAAAAAGTGTTTTTGGAAGCTTTCTTAACCTTTGCTAAGGTTGTGCCAATGCTTGTGCTTACTCCAAGCAAAATATGAATCAGAGGCTCTCTTTCATTCACAACTTATATATATATATATATATATATATATATAGAGAGAGAGAGAGAGAGGAAGGAGGGAAGAGTTCATCTAACTTGTTGACATGCATTAAATAAAGGATAGGTGTCTATATAATATCTAAACAACTACAACTACCTGAAGTAAATACAAGTGTTGCAAAGCATGGTGATGGATTCTATCAACTATAGAGAATAAAATATGTCAGAAGAGGGTGAATTCTATATTAGTTTCCAATAGGTAAGGCCACAAAATTTAGATATGCAAAATATTTAACAATGGTGAACAAGAGGTATCTTAGTCATCTAGTACAAGAAAAAAGGGTAAAAGAGTAAATCTATCCTTTTGAATTTGTAAGAGGATGTCAAATTCCTTTTAATAATTTAATATATTTTAACTGTAATAGATATATTTGAATTTATATAACTCACAACCACTAATAGACAGATTTAGTGTGGTGTATTAATATAATATTTGTTTTATAGCATTAATGTTCAAGAGGTAGAAGAATGGAAAGCTCAATAAATAAATTTGGCCAATGATATAAATCTACATATTAATAAACTTCTATCTATATATCACGATCTTCTTTGAATCAATGTAATATCATGATAAAGTAATGTAAGTGCTCAATAAATAAGTATCATCATATCATTTAATTATTCTAAATTAAAACCCAATATTGTAAGCAACATCTATGAAGAAGCTCTTTCAACAAAGATTCACATATCCTTTATATATAGAATAATAAAGTTTTTTATCATCTTTGTTTGTATATTAATGTAGAATGAAATTAGAGTCTTGATGCAAATGAGGATATGGGTCAATTTAACAATCGCCTCCCTTAGAAACAAGGGTTTTCAATTCCCTCTTGCCATAGTGTAAGATTTAGTTTTATTATGATTTACATGTACTATACGACAATGCTATAAATGACAACACTTCAAATGATGTTCCATTAGCAACAATTTTGCAAGACTACAACTACTTGGACAATAGTTCCAAGGTGTTCCCACGAAGATGACTCCCAAGATAAAATTTCCTTGCGTGATGATACACTTATGAAGACTCAGACAATGCTTGTCCTTAACAACAATCTTAGACACCATTCTTCTAGATTGCATGCTTATTGAAAATAAATTTCATGATGGATTATTTCTAGATGGTAGACAACACATACTTCCCTAAAAACATATTCCCTTGTTGGCACAACCTTTTCCATCAATAGTTTTCCCTAATGGCAAGTACTTGCTCAATGACAATTTCACCTTATGACACACTCTTCCCCAATGGAAATTTTTCTTGATGACATGCATTTCCTTTACAACAATTTTTATTAGTTGGTAAGATGACAAGGGGTAAGGCATAATATTTTAGATGGTCATTTTCTCTCCAAAGGCAACATGTTGCTATCACCTACCACTTCACTAGATGACGAATTCAATAGCAAGGGCTAAAAATAAAAACCAATTACAACATAAATAGATCACAATCATATCCTTTAAAGGAATATGGAGAATTTTTCATTTATTTATTATTGCAATTTACAATTACATAGTCATGGTAGAAATTAATGTCTACAAACATGAATATCATGCATGCACCCAAACCTCACACACGTCTCTCTCTTCTTTTCCTCTCAACATGTTATTTGCTCTTCCTAGCTTGCCATTCCCTATTCCTCTTCTCTTATATCACTTTCTCCTATTTTTTTCCTTCTTCACCTTTTATCTTCTTCCCTATGCTCTCTCTCTCTTTCTTCTCCAATAAAACCAATTTTTATAGGCTCAATAATTAGTTACTCTAACTATTTCCTGATGGTTATATAATGCCATTAGACGGTTGACCTTCTTGTTACCCATGTGGATGCTCTTGCATCATACTCATTGGGAAGAGGAAATGTTCCATGAACTCCAACTCATGAATATGAATTGCTCTTCCAAGCTATCACTGAATTAGATTGGTTATCTTAACAAGACCCCATTTATTGTCTTGTCCTTATTTTCATATGAGAACAAATTATTCTCTTATAGACTCAACATTCATTTCACCTTGTACCATTCCATGATATCCATCCAATCACATTCAACATGCAATTTGTTGTATACTTTTTCTCAGTGTTGCTACTTTTGTGTGGAGTGAATATATCCATAAATCTACCAAGAATGTAGATTCCAAAACCTAGTTGTAATATGTCCAAATATTCCACACTGACTACAACAACCCATCCTAGGCCATTCATCCCCCATACTAATCTTGATTTTCAAAACTTTAGTCTCATTGCTTCCTGCTTGACTTGCATATCCAAGGACTTCCTTATTTGGACTTATTTTTGGCATTATGGGTATTTTCACACATTATCCATATATTTCCAATCCTTCACCAACATATCCTATTCTTCTCATTATGTTATATCAAATACCTATGGTGTACCTTTCAAAGCACCCAAACTCTTCATCAACACTCTGATCATAATGTCCTTCACCACACTTTGAAGTACCATTGTTACTATCAACTCTAGCAATATGGACTTTGTCATGGCAAACACAACAATCAATATCATCATGACATTTCCTCTCCTATCTCTTTATTCTTCTTTCTCTCTCTCTCTCTCTCTCTCTTTATCTACAACAAGAATTGCTACATCATCATCTACATTATTCCTACTATCGATGACCTAGGTTATTTGCCTCTCCCATGCTTATTATATTACTATATTTTCCTTTACATCTACTTGTTTTACATATCCCCTCAATACTACCCTGTCTCCCTTCAACATTACCTCATAACCCTACAATAAATTTTTATCTATATTCAGATACACTATAGGACTACTTTCCACTTCTTTCTCTTCTTCAATGGACTTAATGTGTACCTCTTGCCATATCTCTCAATAGTGTAGTTGTTCACCCTACCATAATGTACTTTATTTCTATCAAATTGCCATGGTCTACCCAACAAGACATGACAAACATCCATAGGTATAACATCACATAGTATCTCATACTTATAAGAACCAGTTTGAAAGTTTACCATACTTTTTAAGTTACCAAAATTTGATGCCCCTTTTGTAACCATGAGACTATATGTATTTGGGTGTTTAATTATCTTGAACCTAATATTTTGTATCATATTTTTAGACAGTAAATTATCCATACTTCTGCTATCCATAATTACTTTACAACACTTGCCTCTTGATTTATAAATTATCCTCAACAAGTTCCTTCTTTACTCAAGTTCATGCACCTCCTTTACAGGTTTTACAAATACCCTCTTTATCATAAGTGAGTCTCCTTGTTCTAGTTCCTCCATGTGATTTGGTTAACCAATATTCTCTTCATCTACTTGTACAATTTGGTTTTAATCTTCCTTCCCATAGCCACTAGTCTATTGTACTTGTGGACACTCAAATTCTCTATGTCCTAAGTGCGTATAACACTTACCAATAAAACAATTTCCTCTACCTCTATCAAATCCACCTTTTCCTCTTAAAAACTCACCATTTTATTGGGTAGTTTGATTCAAATAACTTTGAGAATTACTAACTTCTCCTTCTTGCATATATTGTCCTCTACTATTATTGATTGTTCTCTTACTTTGGAGAATTGTCCTCTTCCTCTTTTATTATTTTGTTGCCTTTGCAATAACTTCTCTTCTGCCTTTAAGGCATATTGGTAATCTTTTTCTACCATTATTTTTCATCATACTTACTTCATCTTGTAGGGATAATCTTATTACATATATGTATCTCACCAGTTTCTCGTCGTCATTTTCAATATGACCAACTCGTATGGTCAATTTATAAAACTCCTTTATATACTCTTTTACTTCCAACTCCTTTTTCTTGAGGTTTTGGAGACTACTAAACAATCCAATCTAATAATCACTAGATAAAAAATTAGATTTCATTTTGGTTGTAAACTTATCCCATGTTTGGATTCCATACTTCCTCTTTCATTGTATCTCTATTTGGGCATGATCTCACCACAAGGGTGCATTCCCATTTAGCTTCATACATGTAAACTTCACCTTTTCGAGGTCTTCTAAAAATTCAAAATCAAAATATTTTTCCATCTTTATAATCTAATCTATGAGCTACTATGGATTCAAACATCCATTGTATGAAGGGGTTTCTAACTTTGGCTTTCTAACTTTATTAGAAATTACCTAGATTAATCACTCCCCTTGTTCTTCCTCTCACTCCTCAAAATGAGCTTCTTTTTGACTAGCTTCTTCTTCACTATCACTCACATATTCTATTTTAACACCCCTTATTTGGGCACTTTTTATTGCATCAAATTGAGTGGTAATTCCTCTCAATATTTTAGCTATATACATAGACTAAGGACATCACGGTATTCTCCTTCCTTATTGTGCTATCTCTCCTTCGGAATACATCAAACCTCAAATATCAACCTACTCTAATACAAAAATTATGTAGATGAAGAGGATTTGATTGAGCAATAGCCTCCCTTAGTAGCAAGGGTTCTCAGTTCCATATACCATAGTGTAAGATTTAGTTATGTTATGATTTACATGCACTAGATAAAAATGCTTTAGATGATGTTCAATTTGTAGTAATTTTACAAGATTACAACTAACACAATGATAGTTCCAAGGTGTCAACACCAAGATGACTCCCTAGACAAACTTCCCTTGCATGAAGTTACACTTATGACAACTTAGATGATGCTTCTTTAGTATGGAAACCTTAGATGATATTCTTCTAGACTGCATGCTTCTTGATGATAGATTTCATGATGACTCCTTACTAGATAGTAGATGATACATACTTCCCCAAAAACAAATTCCCCTACCAACCCACATTTCCCCGTTGGTAGTTTTCCTTGATGGAAAATACTTCCTCGATGAAAATTTCACTTGCTGACACACTCTTCCTCGATAAAAGTTTCCCTTGATGGAATGCACTTTCTTGACAATAGTTTTTGTTAGTTGGTAGAATGACAAGGGATAAGGGGTAATTTCTTATATGGTCATTTTCTCTCCAAGGGTTACACACTACTATGACCTAACACTTCACTAGATGACAACTCCAATAGCAAGGATTAAAAATAAAAACTAATCAAAACATAAACACAACACAAGGATCTCCTTTAAAGAAATATGGAGAAGTTTTCCTTTATTTATTATTGTAATTTACAATTATATAGTCATGGTATACATTAATATATATCATGCATACACCCAAAACTCACACATAGGTCTCTCTCTCTTCTTTTCCTCTCAGCACATCATTCACTCTTCATAGCATGCAATTCCCTACTCCGCTTCTTATCTCCCTTTATCCTCTCATCTACCTTCTTCACCTTTGCTCTTCTTCCTTCTATTCTCTCTTTTTATTTTCCTTTCAAACCCCTTTTTAAAGGCTCAAGAATCAATTACTTTCCAACTACTATCATATGGTTACATAGTGCCCTCAGATGGTTGGCCTTCCAGTTTCCCACATGGATGCTCTTGAATCAATTCCCTATCCAACACCCAATATAGCATGAATAGATTACGATTCTCCCTTTCTTAGATCTTGATAGCATCATTTTATATCATTGCATTTTTTTTTCCATGTACATTGGTAGGATATACTAATTGCTTTTATTATAACATCCATTCATGAGATCCAATTATTGGACTAAAATGTCATGTATCTAGATACATAAATTTTCCCAAAAGAACTAAGACCTCCAACTTGACCTTTGGTATTCACTTATGTAGATTGATAATTTCTTCCTATTTGAAAAAAAACTAAAACCCCTCCTTTATTATTCTTGTTTCCTACAAGATTTAATCTAAAATATTTGTCTATAAATTTAAAAAATATTTCATTTTTTTAGGGGATTTATTTCCCTTATAGTCTAAGAGAAAATCTTTGCTTTTTCAAAATACCAAACACTTCATCTCATAATTTTTAAGATTCTATTGACATTCCAAATAGCAATTTCTTTTGATTTTTAAGGCTACCAACAAAATGGACCACAAAAACACTTAATAGATAATATAATATTAATATATGTCAAGTATTATTAATGAAATGATCATGCTATATTGTTATACGACCTGTTATACTAATTACATATTTTCATCAATAACATTATCAAAATGATATAGTAAGGTTATATATTCCATCATGTAGTATAAAACTTATGACCATCAAAATATCTACTAACCTATACACTCCATAATATAACTAGCTAGGTCTAACTTACACCCCTTTTAAGACTTAACAATAAATTAAATAAGACCAAATCAAAGTAATGCAACATGAGCCTCAACAAAGCAAAAAATTACTGGATGAATTAAATTGAGAAATTCCTATCATGGTCTTATCAAAGTGTATGATTTTTTATTAACATACTTAACCATATTATACATGTATTATAATTATTGATCATTTATTGAGTAGTATAAAAGGTAGCTCTAGATGTCAATGTCAACACATTTAATTAACAATGTCCCTTCTTACTTATTCATAACTATAGTTCTTAGGTTATCATGCATCTTATTATCTATCATACCACTAGTATTCCCATGAATTCATTAACCATCAAATACTATAGGTCCATTCACAATATATTCCTTTCCATTCCTTTTTAGCAATTATGTCAAGAAGAATAGGGCAAATATTCAAATATTTCAAATACCAATAAACATTATCCAAGGTAAATTGACTATTAATTTCAATGCACTACCCTCTACCATCCCACATTTTTCATTCTATATTTGAGAGTCTCTATCAACATAAAATTATATCATATTATTTACATGTATAATAGCATAAGGAGTATCTACAATATAATCTTGGATAGCTTATTCAACACACTTGTAGTATGATAGCATGTTTAGGATGGTTGTGGCATGATAGTGTAAGAAACACAATAAGAATACCAAAAAATTAAATGCTATGCCAAAATAGAATATTAAAGAATAAGAAGAAGATGTTAGAAAGGAAGTAATATTTTAAAATATTTTTTACAAGTTGGATAGGATAAGGAGGGTTAAGGTGATTTTTTACAAAATATTCCATTAACTATCACACAAAGATAAAATGAAATAGTGATAATAAATATCTTAATGGAGGATTTATAGAATTTTCTTTTTCCACCCGAATAAGATACCTTGTCTTGATGGATTCCCTACATTTTTCTTTCAAAAAATTTAGGATATGTTGAAGAATGATATGTTGGTGTGGTTGGAAAGGCTAGGCAAAGGATGTCAATTTTATCTTATTAGTTGCCAAAAAAATATGAGACAATGCATTTTGATATTTTTCATAAAACTTTTTAACATGATTTAGAAGATAATATAAAAAATTACAGTAAATAGGTAAAAAAAAATACATTCTATTTTTTTCTTGGCAAAGCAAAGTATTTTTCATGGTAATCAAATCCTTCATGGTGTAATCATTAGACAAGAGGCCACACATATCTTAAATCCATAAAAAAAACTAAGCATGTTTGTGTCATTAGCTACAAACAAAACATGTCATAAGGTTTGATAGAGTTTTCCATTTTTGTTGAGGCTTTAGGAAGAACTTTCTCAAGGAAAAAAAAGATAGACAAACTAACGACAATCAACTTGCAACAAATTATTGGTTTGAATCTCTACTATCATGTTCTGATAAGGTTGTTGTATAGTTGGTTAATATGATAAAATTGAAGATCATATTTATAGTTGGTTTGAATCTCTACTATCATGTTTTGATAAGGTTATTGTATAGTTGGTTAATATGATAAAATTGAAGATCGTATTTATCACCATTGATCTTTATTTACAATGGATTTTATAGATTAAAGTTGTAAAAGTGCAATTAATATATCTAGGTATTCCCTTAAACAAAATTCAAAGAGTTTTTCTTTAAAATAGATGTGATAAGAAATTTATGTCTTCTCTTTGTAAATGAGATCAAGTTTATAGAGGAAGGAATTTTAAAGGGACATGCTTATAAAATTTAATATTTACAAGTTTGACAATGAAGGAAAACTTAGCATGGATAGTATTCACATATTAAAGAAAGAGTTGATTAAAATTATTACTCAAAATATGTAGGTTCTATGGATGCAATAAAATCATTTAGAAAACAGACCTTGCCTAAGGTTCAATGACATATCATTTCATATCAAAGAGTTTGTAAATAATCAAAAAATATGTTAAATGGTCAATTAGTGAGGGATATTCTGTAATTTTTTTATCTAGTACTTGATTGGTTTGTGTCTATTTGGCTTGTAGAGGTTTAAATGTAAAAAATTATATTGATACGGTCAACAATTCCATATCTTGGATTTCTATTAGCAATTTTGTTGAGAGAGAGGACCTCAAATAACTGGTGGATGAACTCCAAAAGATGTCTGAAGAATTTTACTACCCATTTTTCTATGAAATAATAAGTTGGTTTGGAATATATCAAAACATGGTGGATACTCTTTCAAGTTGAGATATAAATATTTAGAGCCATCAACATTTCCTACTCCTAATGATTTTATTGGAAACTATTTAGTTACATGAGGCCCTCCTTACTACCTCAATATTTCTTTGGTTAATAGTCTAAAATAAAACTATTTTAAAAAAATACGATATCATGAACTTTATAAGTATATCTTATTTAAGAAGCAGCTAGAAAGATCATATTTGTATTGTTGTCTCTTGCAAAATATATATAGGCATAAGGCTCATTATAGGAAGTTTCATATATAAAAAAGGATGTGGTAGTTACTTGGATATAAAATTTGAAGATTCATAATAGAGTTTAGGCAAAGGAACAATATATATCCACAATAAAATAAAAATGTTGGTTCATAAAACTTAGTTTTAATGATGTTTCTAAAGGAAACCTTATAAAAGCTAGTGAAGATGTATTTTCTAGCATAACGAAGGAAAAGTCTCTTCCACCTAATTAAAATTATATGAAACTTCAATAAACAACTATTCAAAAAGCCTATAACTTTTTTACCATAATAAAAAAATAAAAAAATATTTCATTTTAAGGGATTTACATATTGTTTCAATACTGAACAGAAAAATTTAAATATTCTTAAACAAACGTACTTTCATTTTAGACGTCTTCCCTTACAAATACCTGAGCTTGACAAATGATAAGCATCGTGTAGATTTCCCTTTAATGATTCAATACATATATTTCAATTTCTAAAACTCATGGTGGCTTTGTTGTGGTGTATTAATATAATTTTTTTTTTTTTGTTTTATAGCAATAATGTTCAAGAGTAAGAGGAATGAAAAGCTAAGTAGAAAATAATTATTCAATAAATAAATTGACCAACGATATAAATTGGCATATTGATGAACTTCCATCTATATATCAAGATCTTCTTCTCACCAACGCGATACCATGATAAAGTGATGTAAGTGCTAAACAAAGAAGTCTCACCCTATCTTTTAATTATTATGAGTTGAAAGCCAACATTGTGAGTAACATCTGTGAACAAGCTCTTTCAACAAAGATTCTCACATCTTTCCGTATCTTTTAATTATTCTGAGTTAGAACCCAACTTTGTGAGTAACATATGTGAAGAAGCTCTTTCAACATAGATTCTCATATTAAGGTTTTATATGACCTTCGTTTGTAGATTAATGTAGAATGTAATTAGAGTCCCTATCTAACACCTAATGTAATATGAATGGATTATGATTCTTCTTTTAGATTTGATAGCATAGTTTATTTTTTATCACTGCATTATTTTATCCATGCACATTGGTTAGATATATTAATTATTTTTATTTGAGATTTTTTTTTGGTAATTATAATAATAGATTAATTGTGGGTTTTTATAAAGGATCCCAAAATCTTATGTATAAAATCAGCCTTGCTAAAAGATATTTCATGTCGGATGGCTGGGTAAATAGAGCAGTTCGTAAAAAAGACAGAGAAATACAAAATGCTTGAGGGCCTCAGAAGACGCGGACAGTCCTGGAAATCTTGATCTTGAAATACATTAAAACAGAATAATAGCCGAAGACAATATATCAACAAACTTTGGGAGAAGACCTATGATACAAATTCTTCATCACGAGGGAATATCTGCCTTGGCCAAACTATCCACATCGGTTGGGAAACGAGAACGCCAAACAACCGGGCACGTGGTCATCAGTCCTTTGTTGGCCAAGTGATCCGCCACCCGGTTACCTTCTCTGTAGATGTGCCCCGCCTCCCACCTAGCGCACCGAGAGAGGAGCATCCTAGCCTTGAGGATGATATTCAGGACCCGCCACGACGGGTCTTTGGAGCCACAAAGGTAGTTGATAATTTTTAGAGAATTGCCTTCAATAATTAAAGGCCTAGGATCATTCGATATGACCTGCAACCCTTTCAACACACCACGGGATTCGACAAAATGATTGTTCTGAGGGCCTAGATTTTCACAGTAGGCCAAGATCAGCTTCCCATTATGGTCCCTGACAAGCTCCCCAAAACCAGCGGGCCCCGGGTTGCCTTTAGTAGCCCCGTCAAAATTAAGTTTGATCCACCCCAAAGGAGGTTTGGTCCAAGTGACCTCCCTGCGGCCATTCACTGAGTCAACTCTGGAAGAGGAGACAAGGTCCAGTCTTTTGAAAATAATTGCCTCCCAAGGATTGTGAGGGCAGGAGCTGGGAATAGTTTTTCAATTCTTGATAGCAAAGGATAAGGCCCGCTGGGCAACAGAGGGAGCCATTCTAGGGATCTTGCCGAAGACTCTAGCATTACGCTCTAGCCAAATTTGCAAGATGGAATGGTGAAAGGCAACCTCACAAAGGAATCAGAGCTTAGAATTCTTAAAGGGCTTGGGCCATTGGAGGAAGGCATCTTTAAGGGAGCGAGGGGAGCACCAGAGTACTTGGAAGGAAGATAACACACAACTTAGGACCGAATGGGAAAAGGGGCAATGCAAAAATAAGTGATCGGATGTTTCACAGTCAGCTAAGCAAAGATAGCACCTGTTGGGAATTGCAAGGCCTCTCTTGTGGAGATTGTCTATGGTAAGGGCTTTGTTATAAAAGGCAATCCAAGCAAAGTAATTTATCTTAGGAATAATCCCTTTCCTCCAAATTGCTTTCCACCAGGGGTCCACAACAGCCTCACATGACAGAAGATCATAAGCGGACTTAATAGAAAACCGCCCATCCTGCGTGTTGCTCCAAATAATTTTGTCGTCTCTTATGACCGAAGGAATTAACACCAATTGGAGGACACTGTACAAGAAATTCACCTCATTATCAAACCCATCCACCATCAAAAGTTTCCATCGAGGGGGAAGGGAACTCCGGTCAATGCAATCCAAAACCTTGAGATGACTATTTGGATCAATCTGGGCCCTCAAGCCAGCCAAGTTCTGATTTACAGTGAGATATTCATCTGTAGCCCACCTGTCTCTCCAAAAAATAATCGTGGATCCATCCCCCAAGATCCAACAAGCACCCCTATTAATCATAGAACGACCCTGAAGCGCTGTCTTCCAAAAAGTCGAAGCTTCATGAGGAGACTCAGCTTCCAAGAGAGAATTTTCCCCAAGATACTTTCTTTTAACTATATTGACCCATTCCGTCGGTGCATTAATAAGAATTATCCAAGCATGTTTGGCAATTAAGGCAGTGTTCATGAGCCTGGATCTTCTCAATCCCATGCCCCCTTGGTCCTTTCGAAGGCAAACCTTATCCCACGCCACCAGAGGAATTCTAGATTTTTCTTCGCTGTCGGACCAGAGAAAATTCCTTTGAATCTACTCGATTTTGGAATGGATAAACATAGGAAGCATGAAAATAGACATGAAATAGGTGGGAATTCCTTGAAGACAGGCTTTGGTGAGGGTTGCCTTCCCAACTTGAGATAGCAATTTGCCTTTCCAAGTGCTGAGTTTCTTATGAAGCCGTTCCAAAATCGAATTCTAGATGTTCCCACCGCCTCGCCCATTGACTAGTGGCAACCCCAAATAAGTTGTAGGTAGGAAATCAATAGTGCATTTGAGGATTCTGGCAATGTGAATTTGCCTACGCAGAGGGGTATTAACAAAATAAATTTTTCTCTTCAAATAATTAATTTTTTGGCCAGAAGCCTTCTCATATCGGGACAGAATGCGCTTGATAGATTTGGCCTAAGTGACAGATGCTCTAGTGGATATGAGCGTGTCATCCAAAAACTGATGGTGAGTGACAGGATCAACTCTGGAAGTAGGCAGAATGCCAGAAATCTTGCTTCAGTGGATGGCTTCATTCAAAGACCAGCTAAGGACCTCTACCAAAAGAATGAATAAAATAGGACACAGAGGATCACCTCGTCTGAGGCCACGAGCACTCTGGAAGAATCCAGCGGGGGACTCGTTGATCAGCACAGAAAAGGATGGAGTGGAAATGCAACTGTTCACAAGATCAATCCAGTGATGATGGAAGCCCAAATTGCAAAGGACAGCACAGAGGAACCTCTTGTCCACTCTGTCAAAAGCTTTATTCATGTCTAGTTTAAGGAAAAGCGCAACATTCTTGGAACATTGGGTAGTATGGAGGGTTTCGTGAATAGTAATGATGTTGTCAAGGATGTTTCTACCCTTAACGGTGCTCCCCTGAGCTAAACCTACCAAATAGGGGAGGAGGGATCTCAGACGATTGGCAATGGTCTTGGTAAGAATCTTGTAGAAAACATTGCAGAGGCTTATGGGACGATAGTCAAAATTTTTTTTGCAGGCGGGTGACTTAGGAATGAGAGCTAGGAAGGTAGAGTTGAGCTTCAGATGGATGGATCTTGATGCTTGGATTTCTAAGATAGCCTCGCAGACATCAGGCCCCACAACATCCCACATAACTTGAAAGAATCGGGGGGAACCCATCAAGCCCGGGGGCCTTATCTGGTTGCATGGAAAAAAGAGCATCCTTAATCTCGGAATGGGAAAAAGGTTCCAGGAGTTTAATACTTGCCTCATGGGGGAATTTTGTAGGGAAATTAGCAAGCAAGGATTTCTAAACTTGGAGGACACTATCAGGAGGAGCACCTAGCAAATCCTGGAAGAAATCGACTGCTTCACTTCGAATTTCATCAATCTCCCTGGTAGTGCGCCCATTCGTACACAACACCTGTTTGATCTTGTTGGCCCCCCTGTGTCTCATGGTAGACGCATGGAAAAACTTCAAATTTGAATCACCGCTCTTCAGCCAGAGATCCCTGGACTTCTAACGCCAAAACGTTTCCTCACTGGCAAGAATGGAATGATAGTCCACCAGGAGGCTCTGTTCCTCCTCTTTGAGGCCTTCAAAATACCCTTTGACCTCCATATTTTCCTCTAAACTCTTCAAGCGCTTAGAGATGGACCTTTTAGACTTAAAAATGTTGCCAAAAACCTCCTTATTCCATGCCTTTAAGTTCTTTTTAATCATCTTAAGTTTTAGGGCCAGTCTTTTGGACACTTAACCAACCACCGTCACCTGCCACCATTTCGAAACCAACTATTTTAAATCCTTGTGGGAAATCCACATGGACTCAAATTTGAAAGGGATCTTAAACCTAGGCCCGCCAGTGGCCTCTAATAGAATGGGATTATGGTCCGACCTGATTCTTGGCAAAGCTGAGAGAGTTGCAACACCGAGGAAGGGAATAGCTTTGTGGGAAATGAGGAACCGGTCGAGCTTGACCTGGATGATATTGCTCCCAATCCTCTTGTTTCTCCAAGTGAAGGACACCCACTTAAGTTCGATGTCTAGCAGATTATGGGATGAAACAAAATCTCTGAAATCCTCCATACTACAGCTGGCTAGCTCAACGCCTCCCTTCTTTTCAGAGGGATGAAGAGGGCAATTGAAATCCCCTCCCACAACCCACGAGAAGTCACTAAAAATTTCCCTCATCAGAGAGATGGTTTTCCACAACTCAGCTCGCTCCGAAGCAGAGTTCGAGGCATAAAAATTGGTCAAAATCCATGAAAAATTATCAACCTTGGAGTGAAACAGGACATTGATAGTCCTGTTGGAAGCTGATAGAAGACTACCATTGACCTTGTCAGAGTCCCACAAAGACCATGAGATCGCTCGCGTAACCTATTGCAGGGCTGGAAAGGAATTTGGCCTTGGCCCAAATGGCCCTGATAACCTTGACAGAGGTAGAGGCATCAAAATTAGCCTCCTGCAAAATGAGGACGGATGGGTTAGACTTCTTTCAGAGATCGGCCACCACCCTACGTTTGGCCACTCCGTTAAGACCTCTCACATTCCATGAGAGGATTTTCATCTGGACATTTTAAAGACTTTCTTGCCTCCCTTTCCCTACTTGGATGGGAGGTTTTGGGACAGGCGAATCACCCACCAGGGAGTCAGAATCTTCTTGAAAAAGCAACCGCTGGGATCCATTTGCAATGTCTGCTACCGTTTCCTTATCCCTTCTTTCTTTGTTAGGAGGTCGCCCCTATTTTATTTCACAGCCGAAATCCACCCCTTGCTTTTGGCTTCTAGTGTTTCATGGACTAATGTTGCCATGTTGTTCGTCCCTCTTGCCCAACAGATACTCTTCCAGTAGGGACTCGAGAGGTTTTTGGTTTTGACAAATAGGGGAATCAGCTTGAGCAGACATACGTGAAGGAGATAGATCCTTTTCCACTTGAGGTTCTGGTTGGGAACTTGCATTGCACAGATCGACGTCTGACTCGGGGAGAACCCCAGAAGGATCTGGAGATTCAGGCACTATCACTACAAGGTGTTTCAGTTGTTTTCCTTCTTGCTCTGGGGGGTTGCCAGAAGCCCCACCCTTCATCCTCGGCTTTTGAAGAGGACAATTTGACTGAAGATGCCCCTGGGAACTGCACTGGGGGCAAAATTTTGGTCTATTTTCATAGTTAATGACTTGCTTATGAAGAATGAAGCCTCCAAACCGAAGAGTGATGGAGGATGGAAGGTTTGCCTCCAAATCTGCCAAGACACAGAAGCGAGCTTGGACAAATCTGGTTCAGGCCCGAGTGGGAGGGTCAATGGTGACCAAATCACCAATGGAATGGGTGATACCCCTGATAAAATTTTCATACCAACAGAAAAGGGGAAGGTTTGGCAGCCTAACCCATATTGGGGCAATATTAATACTCTGGGTTTCGGGGTTAAAATCCATCCCCCACTTCCTAAGAAAGAGACTCCTATGTCCCAGAAACCAAGGGCCCCCAGCAAAAATTTTATAGTAATCCTTCGCATTATTCAGCCTAATTGCAAAAAAACCTCGGGATAGGGCAACCAGCTCCATATGACCCGAGGTCCGCCATTTTCCTACCGCCCACCTACGGATGGTCTCCATATCGGGACGCCCTCCAATAAACTTCCCGATTAGGGTAAATTTTTCAAATTCGACAAAACTTGATAGAATTTCCTCCGGGATGTCCAGGTCATCCCCAGACGGAAAGAGGTCCTTAGTGAAAATACCATTTGGGGTTTCAGAAGCCACTGCCTCTGCATACGATTTTTGTTGGCAATCTCTCCCTTTGTCAGGCGGATCCTTCCCACGTCTGCCTCCATATTCGGGTAACTCCGTCGAGCCTCCATTCTCTGACTGCCCTCCCTCCACCTTGTTGCGGCCCTCCAACTTGCCGGTGCCCAGGTTCACAGTGCTGGCGCTCCCGCTCCCGTGCCTTCTCGTCGCTACCTTCCCGCTCATCGCTGCTCCTCCAGTATTTCATTTTTATTTGAGATTTAATTATTAGAATAAAACATCATATATTTATATAGTTTTGGGTGTTGATTCTTATAAATTTATAATTTCCTTTTATTTGAATAAAAAGCTTTGTTTTCTCATTCTTTTTTCTTACAATATTTAGTCTAAAATATTTATGTCTATTTTTTTTTAAATATTTTTTTGGTTAAGGGATTTATTTCTCTTATAGTCTAAGATAGAATCTTGATTTAAAGGTTGTTTGTTTCTTTGAATTATCAAATACTTCATCTGATAGTAATTAAGATTCTATTGCTATTAAAATTAGCAAATTCTTTTAAATTTCAAGGCTAATAACACCAATAGACCTTAAAAAAAAATAGATCATATAACATTAATATATGACATAAGTATTGTTATTTAAATGATTATGCTATACTATTATGGAACCTATTGTATTAATTACACGTTTCCATCGATGAGAATATCAAAATGATAAAATATGAGTATAAATTCTGTCACATAGTATAAAACTTCTAACTATCAAAATGTCTAATAACCTATTTACTCCATTTCACAATAAAATAAATATTACCAAATCAAAGTAATGCAACATGAACCTCAACAAAGCAAAAAAATACTATATGAATTAAATTGAGAAATTCCAATCATGGCCCTATGAAAGTGCATGATTTGTTATTAACACACTTATTAGGTGAATTAAATTGAGAAATTTCAATCATGGTCCTATGAAAGTGTATGATTTCGCATTAACACACTTAACCATATTATATATGTACTCAAACTATTGGTCATTCACCAAGCAGTATAAAAGGTAGCACTAGATGCCAATGTCAACACATTTAGTTAACAATGTTCCTTCTTAGTTATTCATAACTATAGTTCTTAGGTTGTGATGCATCTTGTTATCTATCATCCTTTTAAGATTACCATGAGTTAATTTAGCCATTGAATACTAGAGCTCCATTCACACTTCATTCCTTTTCAATCATCTTTAGCAATTATAGGAGAATAGTGCCAACCTTCAAATCATTCAAATCCAATTAAACATCATCCAAGGTAAATTGACTATCAACTTCAATATAATACCCTCTACTATCCCATATTTTACCTTCCATAGTTGAGTGTCTCTATCAACATAAAATTATATCATATTATTTACATGTATAATAGCATAAGGAGTACCTACAATATAATCTTGGATAGCTTCCTTGACACTAGCACAATAGCATTATTATGATGGTTGTGGCATGATAGCTTAAGAAAAAAGATAAGAATACCAAACGATTTTAATATTGTGCCAAAATAGAATTATTAATGAATATGAAGAAGAGGTTAGGAAGGAAGTAATATATCAAAAATATTTTCTTACAAGTTAGATAGGATAAGGAGGATAGAGCTGAATTTTTGTAAAATATTCCATTAATCATCACATAAAGATAAAATGAAATAGTGATAAGAAATATCTTAAGGAAGGAGCTATAATTAATATTATATTTTTTCACCCTTATAGGATACCTCATCTTGATGAATTTTATACATTTTTTGCTCACAAATTTTAGGATATGTTGAAGAATGAGATGTTGATATGTTTGAAAAAGCTAGGACAAAGGACATAATTAATAAATCAATGCCAATTTTATCTTATTATTTTCCAACAAATATAGCTCAATATATTTTGATAGTTTTCATTTCACAAGACTTTTTAACATTATTTAGAAGATAATATAAAACATTATGGTAAATAAGTCCAAAAAACATTCTAGATTTTGTTTTCTCAGAGGAGCAAAGTGGGTTTTTCATCCCTGTGAGTGTGATATACCGACAAGGATGCCACTTGCATTATCGGTGATGTGACCCGGGTTCAATCCCCATGGTGGATGTGTATAAGAAGTATCACTAAAAAAAAAGTGGATTTTTCATCATAATCAAATCCTTGATGTTGTGATAATTGTACAAGAGGCCACACATCTCTTAAATCCATCACACTAAGCATTCTTGTGAAATTAGCCACAAACAAAATATGTGATAAGAGTTTACGAAGTTTTCCATATGATATTCTTAATTTTTTGTTTCAATAAAGGTTGGTGTGAATGGATTACATGTTGTTACAACACTCCAATATACTCTATCCACTATTGAATACTTTGAATTATCTTTTAGTCTTTTCCAAGGTGACCCATTATCTCCTTGTGTTTTTATTATTTTTCTAAGGCTTTAGGAAGATTTTTCTCAAAGGAAAATAAAGATAGATAAACTAAACGTAATCAACTTGCATAAAATTATACATTTGAATCTTTAATATCATGTTTTGATAAGGCCGTTGGATAGTTGGTTAATATGATCAATTTGAAAATAGTTTTTATCACCATTGATCTTGAATTACAATAAATTTTATAGAGAGACTCCATAGTTTAATGTTGTAAAATTACAATTAATATATCTAGGTATTCCCTTAACTCATAGATTTGGGATCCAATTTTGAGTAAAATCATAACTTGTTTGGTTGGTTGGTTGGAAATATAAGCTCCCAACCATGGGTATGAAACTTCAAATCCTAAAGGCTACATTACAAATGACCCCTATATATAATATGCCACTTTAAATACTACCTATAATAGTATTTGAAGTTAAAAAAATTCAAAGACATTTTCTTTAAAAGGGATATGAAATATTAAATAAAGAGTTTGCAAAATTTTAATTTAAATATTTAGTTTTTATGGATGCAATAAAATCATTTAGAAAACAAACCTTGCCTAAGGTTCAACAACATGGAATTTCATATCAAAGACTTTGTAATTAATAAAAAAATATGTTAAATAGTCAATTAGTGAGGGATATTCTACAACTTTTTTATCTAGTACTCTCATATTTCTAATGCAATATGACAACCATTGGTTTGTGTCTATTTGGATTGTAGAGGTTTAAAAGTAAAAAATTATATTGATATGAGAAAGAATTATAGATCTTTGATTTCTATTAGAAATTTGGTTGAGAGAGAGAAGATAAAATAACTATTTTTAATTGCAAATTATATCATGTAAGAATAAGTTAATTTGGAATCTATTAAAACAGGGTAGATACTCTTTCAAGTTGAGATATAAGTCTTTAGAGCAATCAAAATTTCCTACTCCCAATAATTTTCCTTGGATATTAGTTACTTGAGAACCTCCTTAAGGCCTCAATATTCCTTTGGTTAATAGTCCAAAAAAAATATTAAAAAAAAGGATATCATGGACCTTTTAAGTGTATCTTATGTGAGGAGCTAGAAAGATTAGATTTATATTGTTGTCTCTCTTGCAAAATTTTTATAGGCATAGTTCTCATGATGGGGAGTCTCATATATATAAAATGATATGCTATTTAAGAATACATATAAGGGTGATTTACAATAATAGAGTTAATACAAATGAACTACATATACTTACAATAAAATAAAAATGTCTAAAAATTGGGTTCATAAGACTTAATTTTTATGGTGCTTTTAAAGGAAACCCTACAAAATCTAGTCAATATGGTATATTTTAGCATAATGAAGGAAATGTCTCCTCCACCTAGTTAGAATAATATGAAACTTTAATAAACAACTATGCAAAGACTATGGATTCTCTTACACTAATCAAAATATAAAAAAAATTAAGGATATATTTCATTTGAAGGGATTTACATACTATTTTAATATTAATTAGAAAAAGTTAAATGTAATTAGATCAATATTCTTCTTTTAACACTTGTCTTCTATTATAAATACTTGAGCTTGACAAATGATAAAGTAATATAAAGATAGACTTGCAGATGCATGTGAAGCAACATGATAACATTGAATACTTCAAAATAATAAATAGGTAATATGACATATCATTAAATTTAAAATGCACTTGAGAATGCAATTGACGTGTATAAGATACAAGTGCTATTTATGAAACCAAATAAGAATAGTTCAAATGCCAATAACATGGAGGCCAATAGAGTTAGAAGTAAACAACATGATTTATTTTATTTTATTTTTGTTATGCTCTAAATATTTTTAATGAGAAGAGCTAGTTTGAGACCAGGATTAAATTTTTCACATGAGTAAAACATGTAGGATCTACCTCATCTATGAATTTAGTGTCATAGATATATCAAAAATTTCATGCCTTATCCATCTGGGAAGCCCAAGAAGAACACAATTATAATATGAAAGTCATTTAAGAAATGGATTCTTCCTATAGTAAAGACTCACTACAATGGGAAAATCCTACCTCTAAAGGAAATTTTGATCAAGAGTGCCCACCTAAGGCAAAAATGAAGGGTCCAAAGCCCCTAATACTTATAGAGTAGCTGAAATCGAGAGATCATCCAAAATGTAGCCAACAAGGAAAATCTATCATTGACTAATATAGATCCTAAAGCTCCCTTCACCACATGTCCTAGTTGAACTATCTCACCAATGCATAACTGGTCATCGGGCCTTTTTTTATTATATCTAAGAAGAGCCTTGGTGAAATAAGTTATCCTAGATCCCTTTTGTAGACACCAAAATCTAGCCACTTGTCCTCCATCCATGCTTTCCTGCCATTTCCACCACCAAAACATAGTCATTTGCCCTCCATCCTAGATTTCCCACCATTTTTACCTATTATTTATATATATTTATTATATATATATATATATATATATATTCAAATAATAATATTTTATATATTATATTATATATATTTAATAAATATATATTTATATAAATAAATCAATTCCAACCATCCAATTTCATTTAATCTCATCCGTTCGCTTCCCTCAATCCATGCCACACCCTAAATTTAATATCTACCCTTAAATATGCTTTAATATCAGCCACACGATTAGTGTCATTGAAACCCTAGCATACCCTAGGTTAGATTATAAATAGGAGCCATTTTTATGGCTCAAACTCTAAGTGCTTGATTTTAAAAATTTCTTGAGATCCTAAGTTCTCTAAGTTCTTAAGAGTTCCAATCGAGATTTTGTGCCCTAACCCCCATTCCATCCATCATATTCATTGTTCCCTTGCTTTTTTGTTACATCCTTTACCATCATCAGACCTGTTTCTACAGAATACTCCCTCAATTGCCAAGCACCTCTGGGAACTTTCTATCACCACCAGGCACCTTTGGGCGCCTCCCTACCAGTCCCTAGCACCCACGGGCATTTTCTACAGCTTTCAGGAACTCGTGAGTGTTTTACGTAAGCCCTTTGAATCCCCCTATCCTTTGAGCAATGCTAGGGCACACCTTCACCATTTGAAAAGCTAAAAACACGACACCAAGCAATGCTAAATGAAACTAAATTCAAATAACCAGAAAAAAAAAACATGTTTTCTTTTTTTTAGCATTGCATGTATATATCCTTTAATAAAATGTATTTTTGTGTTGGTTTTTTCTATTCAGGTTAACCAAGCTCCTATAAGCGGTTCTTAGGTTCCACCCATTTCATCCAACCTTGTCCACTTTGCCCATAAGTCAACATGAATCCTATTGATTTATTTACCCCGCTTCGTAATCCATACGATCCGGCTAAACCAATTCCAATTGACATAAGTCTCATTGATATGGACCAAATTTCCTTGCCTCCATCCTTTGCAAAATTTGTCTTGTTCAAGGAATTGTTAAGGGCTTCCACCAACTACATTCCTCCATCCCCTTCGTATTTGCCTTCACCTTCACCTTTGGATTACAAGGTTTTCTAGGCAAAAATAGATGAGGATAAGCTAGAAGAGTTCGATGATATCTTATACGATATTCATATGATCCCTATGCCCCATTAGATTGAGGAAGATTCCCACATGTCTATTGAAGATACCGTCAATGTGGACCTTACTTCATACAAAGACAATCTCCAAATGTTCAATCTTGATAAAATTTTATCACCTGATGAAAAAGATCAATTTATTGCTCTCCTCAAGTGGAATAAGGGCATATTTACTTGGTCCTACAAGGACATGCCCGATATTGATCCTAGTTTGGTTGTCCACAATCTCACCTTATAGCCTGATGCTAAGTCAGTCAAATAAAAAATTAGTAGAATGCATCCTACTGTGGCCCTCTTTGTAAAAATAGAGCTTCAAAAAATCTTAGACGTGAACTTCATAGCTCCTATTGACTATTTTGAGTGGCTTTCAAACATGGTACCCATTCGCAAGCCTAACGAGGTGATACGCATGTGCATTGATTTTTGAGATATTAACAAAGAAAATCTTAAGGATGATTTCCCTCTTCCAAACATTGATACTCTTGTTAATACCTATGCTGGCCATGAAATGCTTTCACTCATGGATGGTTTTTCAGGATACAACCAAATTCGAATAAATCCTGATGACCAACACAAAATAGCATTTAATACACCTTGAAGAACTTTTTCTTACAAGGTGATGCACTTTGGACTAAAAATGCAGGTGCCACTTATCAATGTGCCATGACATACATTTTTCATGTCTACATGCATAAGATTATCAAAGACTATGTGGATGATCTCTTGGCTATATCTAAAACATGACAAGAACATATTGGTGTATTGGAGAAATTTTTTGAACGACTCCTAGAACATAATGTAAGGTTGAATCCCAAGAAATGTGTGTTTGGTGTTACCTTGGACAAACTTCTAGGATTCATTGTCTCCAAAAGAGGCATTGAGGTGGACCCTAACAAGGTCAAGGCCATCATGGAGATGCCTTCCCCAACTAACTTAAAGGAATTACATAGTTTACAAGGAAATATTCAATCAATCCATCGTTTCATTGCACAACTTTCTGAAAAATGTAGGCCATTCAATCACCTACTACAAAAGGGGGTGTCATTCTCTTGCAAAGCCTTTAATAACATTAAGTAATATCTAGCTTCTCCTCATCCAAGGATACCATTTTATCTTTATGTCTCAACAACATAATTTGCATTAGGGACACTACTAGATGAAATATGGGTCAACACTTTAGAGCATTTATGAGTTTATCAAGACCGCATCAAATGTGCTTACAACACCAAAGTTCATCTACATGAATTCCAAGTAGGAGATATTGTCCTTAAAGAGAATTAGAAAAACACCAATGCATTGATGCACCTTCGTGATAAATTCATGGCTAATTGGTTAGGTCCATACATCATTGCACAAAGAATGGGTAACGGTACTTATAGGATTGCCAATCTAGAGTGAGAGGAAGAATCTGAACCACTTAATGTTATACACTTGAGAGTATTCTATGCATGATTTTATTACTATATATGTATCTCTACATGAATACTACACAAAAAAAACATTTGCGTATATTTTTTTATTGCATCTATATTTCATAAATAATACATGTCACATTCACTCACATTTTGCATTTCATATTTCATAAAATTGCATGTCATACATTGTGTTGACATCCCACATTCCACATTTCATATAGGGATCATTTATTTTAAGGTCTTAATTGGTCCAACAAAAAGTCATATTGCCTTAATCAGGGGTACCTTTACAATGTCATTCACACAATTCCACTAAGTCAAATTACCATTAGCACAAGCCACATTCATAAACTCCTAGGTTTTTTCGGTCACTCAGCCAACCCTAGTGTTTTAAGCAACCTCTAAAATACATGTCACATTCCTCTTAGGACCATTGCACATCTTGCACTAAGAAAATATTGAGTTTTGAGAATTGACTCTAAAACATTCTTGAACCAAACACAATTTCACATCTTAAAAACATCTTGTGTCAAAGAGGGATAACACCATACTTGGTATGAACCTTGAAGTGAAACGGGTCATCCTTGCTAGTCCCATAATGCAATATAGTCCATACAAATAGTGGTTCTCACCACTACCACAATTCTAAAAATAAAAGAGACCTTTGACCGCTCACACGGACAAGTTAGCTTTTTGGTTTCAACCACAATAGGTTTACCCAATTTACTCAAGATGAGTTAATAAAATCACTTGCACACACACTAGTTCTTTATTTTCTAGGGTCATTACCATGCTCTTGATTTGGTAAATGAATTCACTGCACACAAATTTGATCCTAGAAGAATTTGGCAGTTTTAGTGGGATTTTTTGATATCACTAGGATGTTTGAGTCTCTGTAAAAATAGGTAATTTTCTATATTAGCATCTATATCTTCTTCCATATCAACATCTATTTCAGTTCATAAGTCATCCATATCGTTCGACACCAAGTTTGGTGCCCCTGATTAAACAACAATGCTAGCAAAATGGCCAAGCCAATATCTAAATTATAAATGATCATTAGCACATTACATAATGCATTAATCATCCATACATGCCATCTTGCATTAATCATCCATAACATATCATATGCATTAATAATTCATATCACATATGCATTCCACAAAAGCATTCACACAAAAATATAACACAAAAGGTAAAAGCCCTCTATATATATATATATATATATATGTATCAATGAATACCAAAAGGCTAAAAACAATGGAACACCAAGGCTCATATACAGAAGTGCATCTAAGAACTAGCTATACCCTCCAAGAGGACCCCTATGACCTAGAAGAAGCCCTAGACCTAGAGCTATGCCTAGACTTGCTATGCCTCGTATCTCCAGACATAGATGAGGTTGGAGTATTAGGAAGTAGAATATGATGTTCCATAAACCTATCCTCTAATGCCTCGATAAATCTATGCCAAGACTAAAGGTGTGCTATGTCAACATTATGTTGACGCTCTCTCTCTTCTAGCTCTACCTGGAGCCTTGCAATCCTCGCATCTCACTCTACCACCTGCTGCTCCAGTTGTATCCACTCCTCATCACTCCAGTTGAGAGGTACATCCAAAACCTCCTCTGCATCCTTCCCATCTCCTTCATCTCCCCCATCCTTGGGAGTCTGCTACCTTGTAACCTTCACCTTTCACCTATGACTATTAGATCGAAGGTGCTACTACTGCTTGGAGGCCTCTTGGTCCCCCTCATACTGGGACTTTAGATTACCCTCATCCCTAGCCTCTCCAACTCCATCTCCATTGATTGATCCTTGAGGCAGTGCTCATGGTGGCTGCACCGCAAACCATGCATCATACTCCATGATCATCCCTACATCCTCCACATCCAATAGATCCATCTCCTCATCATCCTCCAAGACCATCCTCTAAGGCTTTGTATAAGGTAGCCTGGTCTCCTCCCAATGTCTCTTATACCGCACCGTCTCATTAGGGATATCTTGTATCATCCCAAACTGAAGGATCACTCATGAGAATTGAAAGTACTCCACCTCACTCCTATGCCTCCCAATCAACCACCTACCCTATCCCACCCATCATAGGTTCTCTCCATCCCTAATTCATCAGGCACCCAACCATGGCCTCCACACCACTTGGGTAGATGTCAATCTAACCCATAACTCCCTGTACCATCGACTCATCCTCACCGAATGACTTGGATGCACCTCCTCAGCTAAATACCATCATCTAGCATAGGGTTTATCGCTACCAAAATCTACCACAGGCAAGCCCTATGGTCGAGCAACCCTAAAATGCTCCCATACCCAACATTATAGTAATAAGATGCACCCCAATTCCTTTCGCCCTTGCCTGGACACCTCATATAACTCCTGGTATACTTGCACCAACAAGGTAGAAGCCCATGCGTACACATTTTCCCTAGTGAGCATGTTGCTTACCACTCCAATCAGTTTACATGGGAACCCACTCCTAGTGCTATTTGGGACCACGTTGGCCAACATGAACATAACCAAAGCACGAAGGGGACACAACTCATTGTCCACATACACAAACAAATAAGGAATACCCCCACACTCTACCTTCACCCCCTACCATGCATAGCTAAACATTTGTATCATCTCTATCTTTTGGTCGATATCGAAATCAACCTGAATTCACTCCACTGGTAGCTTGAGGATGCGATATACATCCTCCAAGGTAATTGTCACCTCGCTCATGGGGAGCTAAAAGGTCCCTCTGTCTGCATCCCACCTCTCTACTAAGGTAGAGAGGTACCCCTCATTGGACCTCACCACATCTAATCGAGCTACCTCCACTAGCCCCACCTCCTCCAACAACTCCCACTCCTCATCTGTAATCATCTTCTTCATCCTAGGGATGTAAGGTAAAAACCAGTGCCGATCCTCCAAAATCCTAAGCTACATCACAACACAAAACATTGGTTAATAATTTTGCAAAAAAAAAATAATAAAAACTTTGCACAATACAAAAAGCATAATGTTACCTCAGCATCTCACACCCCATCTGTAGCCCTGATCCTCGCACCAACTCCCTCCACCACCATAGATTTTGCACCCAAACTTCAATACCTCACTTCACTCCTCACTCACCCTCACTCCTCAGACACAACTTCTCAAACTCACAAACGCATAAAAGAGTTTCAATTTCACCCAACAAGCTATTTATAGCTACTTCAGGCACCTTGTGATGCCCATAGATGTTTCCTAGCACGTTGAGGTACCCATGGGTGTTTTTGTAGAAAACAAGCGCCTACGGGCATTTGGTGTCAACATTGAAAAAAGATAAAACTAGCACAAAATAGTAGGTTACCTTCACCAAATCACCCCAAACTGCACTCATGCATTCATATCATCATTTTATCATGTTTTGTGAAAATTACAACTTATTTAGAAGAATAATTTTCATTTACGACCTCATATTGCAAAATTCACCAACCAAGTTACAAAAGCACCCAAAAAGGGTACAAATCTTCACAAAACAATTCTCATCATCATTTTCATCATTCATACATCATCTTCACTTCATTCCATATCATCATTTGCATATTTGCCCAAGTCTAAACAATATTCAAGTGAACCATGTAGTTAGTGAGTTATTCTATATACTTGGCGATTGTCGCAATTTGCATCCATGAAATTTGGTAATATGAATAACCTACCATAAGGACACATATTCATGATCATCATAACTTATCTCCTTGCTCGATATCACAATCATAGTTGATACTTCACATTTTGCGTGAAACCTAGCCAAGAACAAATTGCATAAATGTTTTCATTGATGGCCTAGTATGTGGGGCTTAAAACATGAACAAAATCAACTTTGATCATTACACATATCCATGAAAGTCATAACAGGGATAGGTACTATCTAGGATGATTTTTTCCAATCATGGGAATTATTCAACAGTCAGCAGGCCCTCCAAAGTTGACTCTTTTTACTTTTTCTTTGCATACTCATCTTTGCATATCAATGATGTCAGGAGGTAAATTGTTTCAATAGTATCGAATCACCCAGAATTTGGGGTAATCACATTTGGTTTTGACTCTCCCACAATGGGATACGTCTTACATGATCATGGCATATACACTTGGCAAAAATCCCTTCATTTTTTGGGGTAAAATAGACACATATTTCAACAATCCCCTTTCCCACTGCTGGAGCAAAAACAGTATCATATTTTAAATCATTCATATCGTCCACATTACATTTGCACAATTTTTTATCAATTGGCTCATGATATTCAACCACAACCTCATTCGCAAATTGAGGGGGTAAGCAACACAAAACTCAAAATTCTTTTATTCTTTTGTCGTCAAGCTCTTGTTCCACATCCCAAGAGAAGTTGCTTTTGCACCTAGCCACAATAGGTGTCTTGTATTTTTACACCGCATTATGTTTCACACAAAGTAGTACAAAAAGGGGTATCTATAGACACAAAAATCTAGCCACTTGTACTCCATCCATACTTTCCCATAATTTCCACCACCAAAACATAGTCATTTGTCCTCCATCTTAGCTTTCTCACCATTTTTGCCTATTATTTATATATATTTAAATAATAATATTTTATATATTATATTATATATATATAATAAATATATATTTATATAAATAAATCAATCCCAACCATCCAATTTCATTTAATCTCATCCATCCACTTTCCTCAATTAATGCCACACCCTAAATTTAATATCTACCCTTAAATGTACTTTAATCTCAGCCACACGATTAGTTTTGTTGAAATCCTAGCATACCCTAGGTTAGATTATAAATAGGAGCCATTTTTATGGCTCAACCCCTAAGTGATTGAGTTTTCAAATTTCCTGAGATCTTGAGTTCTTTAAGTTCTTGAGAGTTCATACCTAGCTTTTGTGCCCTAACTTCCATTCCATCCATCGTATTAACTATTCCCTTGCTCACCATTGCTGCTACCACATCCTTCACCGTCATTAGATCTACTTTTTTAGAATCCTCCCTCAGCCACCAAGCACCTTCGGGTGCTTTCTATCACCACCAGGCGCCTCTAGGTGCCTCCCTACCAATCCCTATAATCCATGAGCATTTTCTACAACCACCAAGTACCCATGGGTGTTTTACGTAAGCCCTTCTGAGCTCCCCTTAACCTTTGAGAAATTCTAGGGCACACCTTTGCCATCGACCTGTAATAGATCCGACTAGCAAAAAGACAACCAACAAGAAGCAAGGTTAATTATTCTATGTTTTGTTAATTTCAATATCTCTTTATTTGCTTATAGTAGTGTTGCATGATAGTTAGGGTTTTATTTATTTTTGAGGGTCTCACGTAGTGGAGCCCTCTCAGTTATTACTAACTCTTTTCTTTAATATTCTGTGTGTAGATCAAGAGATTCATCAGCATTGGATATTTTTTTAAGCTGAAGTGGCCTGAATCAATGGATATATGAAGCCCACTTGACTCTAGTGGGAGTGAAACACAACTAAAGACACCACCATTTGTTGTAGCTAGGATTTTAGAGAACCCTAACAAGATTTGTAATAATTGTATCACAAGGGATTCTTACATCCACTATTGTAACAACAAAGTTTTTAGGCTCCCTCCCGTTTAATATAAATCTTATTTGTTGTGCAATATCTGGTTATTTGAATTCTATTTCATTTAGAATTGCTTGGTGTCATGTTTTTAGCTCTATGAATTTTGATGATAACTAATAGGACACTAATTTCAACAAGACCTTTCCCATATAGGATCCATGGACCACTCTCCTATATAACTAGAGAGGATCCATAGCCTAACTTTTCTCCAAATTCTTAAGTGCCTAGATGAGGGGAAAGTTAGGGATCATTGAGAGTGACCTAGCAAGAATGCCATAAAATATCCCCTTTCTTAAAGATCTTATTCATATTTTCTTTTCCCCCACTAGGTCTACCTTGAAGGGTATGATAGAGAAACAACAAAGGGTACAAGAGGAGAAGGTCACCCCACCAATCAGGCACGATTTCTCCATAAATAAAAGGTGGTGCCCATTACCTCTACAAAGTGCATTGAAATACACCTTAACTAAGGGAATCTACAAAGAATGTGGGTAAGCGAGGTATTGACCACCAAAACTATCAAACCAATCTAAATAAATTGAACATGATGGAAGGGATGATGATTTGGTCTCAATATTGACACCCCAAAACTGAATGCAATTCCATAGGTGACATTTGTTGAGTGTATATTTTGCCCAATTGCAAAATACCACCACATGCAGAGTATTGAATAGAAAAATCTCTCTTGAAAAGAAACCAAATGACAAACATTCAACTTCTCCAAGGTTCTGGTAAAATATCTAAAGATTGTAATAGTGCCAAAAATAATTCAATAATGCATGTGACCATAAACAAGGGGGCTTTTGCTGGTTCTAAACAATGCTTAGTGATTGAAAGATCTAACTAAAAATCCAGTGTAAAATAAAAGCAGTTCTTTTTAGGGTTTTTTAAATTGATGCTACCCTGAATCCCTATTAGTAAAGTATTTTATCTTCACTTAAAAGGTTTCAAATGATAAAATGTGGAATTGTCCACCTCATTTTAATGTCCGTGCCTTTAAGATGAAGTAAGTTTTAGATAGTTGGGTTCATTTTATCTTCCTTATGTTGATGCCACTACCCTAATAGTAGTTAGTAGAAGTTAGCATGTTAGCAATGTTAGCAAAATTAGCTTTCATTTCTTATCTTAATTTAATGTGAAATAGCAGGTTAGTATCCCTCCTAAACCATGTGTTTTATCTGAAATCTTAGATTAATGAATTTTGGAGGTGCAAAAATTCTAGAAAATGACCAGAATGGAAATAACTTGAAAGCTTAACAATTCTGGAAATGGACCAGAATAGAAATGAAACTAAAAGGAAATTAGCAGAAATTCTAGAAAAGGACCAGAATGGAAATAAAAGAAACTGAAATTTTGGATGGACCAAAATGAAATGATTGAATGCTTGAAATAAAATGAACTTAACAAAAATGAATGAATAAACAATGCAGATTTGGTTAGCTAAAAAAGTCAAATTCTGAATTAGTTTAGCAAGCTCCTCCCTGCAAAATCCCAAGTTATGAGGTAATCATAAAACAACCTGAATTAATGGACCTGCAACATAAGCACAATACCATTAAATCAAGTGCAAGACTCAAAGGAAATAATAGAGAAACTGCATCATCTTGACCTTCGCCTATTGCAACCCATTTCATGGCATAAGACAATGGCTAGAAGTCACTAAAATGCAGAAATGATAAGACACTAAAAACGTTAGTTTTATGATTAGAAACCCTCCTTTTGATTTTGCTCACAAAATTTTTCTACCCTCTCAAAATATGAAAAATGCTCTTTCTTATTGCTTTTCGGAATGTTACATCATTTCCAGCCCCCCCTAAACAGGTAGGATAGCAAGGTATAAATAATGCTTAGAAGTCCTTTCGCTTCAACTTATTTCACAATTAAAATAATAAATGGATATAAGAAAATAATCCATCATCATTTTATGTGATTTAATACAATAAAATAACACTTCTAAACATTATTTTAAACAATAATAAAACCAAAAACATAATCTTACGTAACTCCTTATGTCTCCCCTTTCTCTTATCACATAGGCATTCTACCCAAGAACACCCCTTTGCACCCATCAAAATGAATAATAAAAAATATTTAACTATACCTTATAACCCCTATGATTTTAGGCCTCCTTTAAAACATTGAATATAATCAAACAACATTCACATTAAAATAAGGCAGGCCAATCTCATTCAGCGAGATTTTCGCTGTGCTCTTCAAAACCAAGGCCCGATGGTATCTCTTCGAAGCCATACCAAACGTGCCCAAGGATTGGGATGACGTCCCCCATCCTGGGCACTTTGGTTTCCATATAACCCAGTGAGGCCATCACGCCATCGACGCAACCATGGTGCTATCAACACCACGTCGTGGTGCTACGATCGATGCAGCCATGGCACTGTCAAAACAACGTCGCCATGGTGTTGCGTTTGATCGCAGCCATGGCACTATCAACACCACGTCAGGGGGCTACCATCGATGCAGCCATGGCACTGTCAACCCTTCGCCATGGTTGTCGAGCTCCTTGCTCTCGCACTCACGTTGTGCAATACCAACAAAAAAATTTCCATGCTCTCGAGGTAGACCTTTATCTCCATCGATTAGGGTTACGGGTTGCCCTAATAATGTTTCTTTGTTGGCTTGTTTGACGGCATGCCTCTGGTTTCAACCATTTCACTATCAAATCCGGTGCCTTATGTGTTGTCCTCCTGAAACCCTAATGCTATCTTTGGACCGCTTCCTCTTTTGCCAGCGTTACGTAGCCTCGAACGTTTTGGAATAGCCACCCTTGCCTTCGATCATTTTGAATAGCCGCCATCGCCTTCTCCTGCAATCAAACGTAACATGGTCAAACATATTATTATCACATCCTTTGTAAAGTATATTATAATAATATTATTATATACAATATAATAATATTATTATAATAATAACATTTTAGAATAAAATAATCATAATAATATTATTATAATAATAATATTTTAGAACATTATGATATAATCATAATAATATTATTATAATAACATTTTAGAACATCATAATAATATTACTATTATATACATAATATAATTAATGTAATTATATTAGGTAGATAATAGCATATTATTTTCTATCACAATTTCTTTGTACCTTTTGTATCCTCTTCTTGTTTTAGGTAATGTTTTGGTCGGGCCTTGCTTTATTAAACACATTCCATCACCTTAGATAGTATGAAGAACATTAAACTCTATTTATCAAAATGGATTTTAATTAATCTAAGCATTAATGCCTAGATTAATTAATCATTAAATATCAAATAACTAAAGCAATTAAAATCATTAACATAAACGGTCAAACATCACTATTCTTACAAGCCAAAGAAAACCAAAAACCTTTAATACCAAAACATGACAAGTGGGTCCCCAAGAAGCTTGGGGTGGTTGTGGAAACTCCACAACAAAATGGTGACTCTACTGGGAAATGCTCCTGAGCATTTCGATGAGAACCCAAAAAGAAAATCTAAAAACACACTCCAAACCAGGAAGCAGCAAGCATCAGCAAATGCATAAATAATGTCAATAGACTCATAAGAACAACAAAATATTAGAATCATGCAATATTAACTTTGTGTGTGTGAAGTACTCCACACCTTATTGTTTGTAACTTTTCTGCATTGCATCACCAATTTTACTTGACTAGAATTATCGCAATGAATATGGAGAGCTTTGAGGGTAAAAATTTTATAGCATGGGCAACACATTCTATGGTGGCTTGGGCAAACACCTCAAAAATGTCTAACCATATTAGGATCAAATGTGTGTGCGATGAATTCATTGACCAGATCTAGAGCTTGGTTATGAGCCATCATCATCAAGGGTCAGTGTGTGCAAGTGGACCTTAGAGCTTTGGGGAATCAGATTCTCAACCAAGGTGTGATGAGAATATAACCCTATCCTTTACTGCTCTCATATTTGACCAAAATAATTAAACCGGTTATGGATGAGGTCATCAGACTAATCTATCCTCATGGCGGACATAAATCTCAACCTTGTGGGAGTCATGTCACTAGGCATGAGTGTACTCCACTGCCAGTCAAGTGTCTATAGCCCCGATGGAGGTTAACCCCATAGTCCAGTCTTCTTTGCTTGGCTTTGCTCTATATTTTTTTTCCTTAAATAATTTTGGGGATGACTACCCATCCTTCTGAGGGACAAGTAGTATGATCCTTACAATTCAGTTTAGAGTTTTGGGAAATCGAATTCTCAACCAAGGTATGATGAGAATTTGACCCTATCCTTACTACTCTGATTTGTAAATCATGCTAGTGGTGATAACCACTATTTTATGAGCATAAATATTGTAGTGGTAAAAACCACTATTCATGGACTATGTGCGAGGTGAGATAGACCAGAATTATCTTTTTGCCTCACATCCCCATCCAAGTATGGTTTCATATTATTTTACCCAAGATGTTGGACATGGACAGAAATGTGATAGACCCACGACAACTTTGGCAACAGTTTCCAAACCTAAGATCTTCTTAGTGTTCTTTGTGCCTTTGATCCCAAGATAATTGGACTTCACTTTCAGTGTTTGGGTTTAGCATATGGAGGTGGATTGGTCATGATGTTTATGTGATAAGAATGTGCCCTTGAGACATGGGTGGATGATATGCAAAAATCAAAGACTTCATGCTTCATGAGCTGCAAACAATATTCACATTTTCAAGCCCTTTTGCCATATGATTCCAATGTTTCACATCCTTTTAGTCTTGGTTGACATTCGTATACACATAGGCTGACCTCTTACTCTTACAATCAAATCCAAAACTGGACAACCTTGACACACTAAAAACTCCTGAAATCAAAGAAAACAAAATAAACAGGAAATAAAACTGACAAGACAAACAATCAAGCAAGTTGATTAGTGTACATATAATACAATGACTCTACCCTTAGGCCTAAAAATAATGCTTTAAATGAAGGTCATTGATGGGTAAGGCCAAATCCTTTCCATCCAAGGTTTTTAATCTGAAACTATTTTCACCTAGGACTTTGGATATTAGATAAGGTCCCAACCACAAGCAATCAAATTTTTCATGTTCTCCTCTTTTCTCATGCCTTTTATCCCACAAAAAAACTAAATATGAAGCTTTGAAGGCCTTAATTTTGGACCATTTATCAAACCACCTTTTTATTATGTCTTGATGTTTTCTGAAATGAAGCATGGCTTCCTCCCTCTTCTCATCAAGATGCATTAATTGTGTTAATCTGGTTTCAAGTTTATTATCAGTCCCAATATAGTCTTTTATAAAATGTAAAGTTTGCAATTTTAGATTAGTGGGAAAAATAGGATCTTGCCCATAGACTAAGTGATAAGGAGATGTCCCAATTGACTCCTTGCTTCGGTCCTATCTGCCCAAAGGGAAAATTTTAACTTACTATGCCAATCTCTAGGGTTCTTTTCAAGTAATTTTTTGATTATGCATAATAAATTTTTATTTGATGATTCTGCCAAACCATTGCCTTGGGGGTAATAATTGGAAGAGAATTTTAGACTCACCTTATTGTTGTACGCCCAATTTGCAAATTCTAAAGAGGAAAAGGTAGAACCGTTGTCACTTACTATGGAGTTAGGCATTCCAAAATGAGTGACTATGTTTTCCTCTAGAAATCTAATCACAATCTCGGAGGTGGCATTCTTAGTAGGTATAGCCTATGTCCACCTTGTGCAGTAATCAATAGCGGTGAGGATGAACTTATGGGAATCGGATGAGTTAGGATTTATCACCCCAACAAAGTCTAATCCCCATTGTGCAAATGGTCTCGTCTCTACCAGTGACTATAAGGGCATTGCTACATTCCGCTCTCTGTTGGCTGCCACTTGGCATATGTGACATGTTCTTACATGTGTATGTGCATCTTTAAAAAAGTGGGGCTAGTAATACCCAGATCTAAGAATCTGGTGTGCTATTGCATTTGTTGACCCGTGTCCAGTTCCATACTTACCATGGAAGTCTTTGAGTACTTGGGTTGCTTCCTCTTGAGTAATGCAATGAAGAAAAATTCCTTCATGATTATTCTTGTACAACACACCAGATTTAATCAAAAATCTAGCTTATTTTAAACGTAGTGCCCTGCGTTGAGTGGAATTCAAATGAGAATGACACTTACCATACAACAAAAAATATACAATATCTACGTACCATTCCTCTGTAGTGATATCATTAACCTCATAGTTTTGGCATGTTATTGAAGGGTCAATTTCTGCGATGGCCTTGACCAAACCTTGTCCACACACTATCTTCATGGTCTTTATCTCTAATTCAAATTCTTGAAGGGTAGAAAGCCATTTCCCCCTTCTTTCACCTAGCTCACTCTATAAGAACATGGAATTTACTACAGGGTCAGGAACTATAGAAAAAACTTTACTATGCACAATGTAATGCCTGAATTTTTTTACAGTTTTAAACAAGGTATACATTTGCTTGTCTAAGACAAAATACCTCATCTTTGCATCCTTCAAAGGAGAACTCAGAAAGGCTATAGGATTTTCAATGTTGTCTTCACTTTTCTGAGTTAACACACTTGCAAAAGAATGATATGAAGCAAATGTGTAAACATAAAATGATTTAGCATAGTTTGGACTAATGAGAATAGGGGCTTTGGAAATAGCATCCTTGATTCTTGTGAAGGCATCCCTTTTCTCACTGGTCCACTTTATCGGAACATCCTTTTTTAGCATATCATTTAGGGGCTTGGCAATCTCGATAAAACCTGAAATGAATTTTCTCACAAAGTTAATCTTACTGAAAAGGACCTAAGCTCCTTTTTGCTATTGGAATGAGGAATATCTCGAATAGCGGCTATCCACTTTGGGTCTATAGCAATCCCATATTTTGAAATGACATGCCCTAACAACTTACCCTCTGTTACCCCAAAGATGCACTTTTTTGGATTTAGGGAAATTCCATGTTCCTTGCACCTTTGGAGTACTTTCCTCAAGTATTTAACATGATATTCCCTCTTCTTGGAGAAGACAGGGATATCATCCACATAGACAATAATGCACTTACCAATGAGCCCCTTGAATGCAAAATCCATGGCTCTTTGGAAAGTGGCTCCAGTGTTCAACAAACCAAACAACATCCTCCGATAGGCAAATGTTCCCCACTTCGTGGTGAAGGCCGTATTCATCCTATCATTTGGATGTATGAGAATTTTATTATATCCTGAGTATCCATCCAAAAATGACATCATTTCAGATCCATTTACCTTTTGGAGTATCTCATCAATGGTGGGTAATGGGTAATTGTATTTTTGGCAAGCTTTGTTCAAATTTCTAAAGTCTATGCACAACTAAATTTCTCCACTCTTTTTCCTAACAGGGATAAGATTAGCCACCCATGTGGAATGCCTAATAGGGAATATGATTTTGGATTCTAGTAGCCTCTTCACTTCCTTCTCTATCAAGGGCTCTAGGATTGGGTTAACCGTTCTTTACCTTTGTCTAAAAGGCTTGGAATCAGGCTTCAGAGGAATAGTATGCATGATTACATTTTGGTCATATATTTTTAGCTCTTCATAGCTCCAAGCTATGCAATCAATGTACTCTCCTAAAACCTGAGGTATTGACTCCTCTCATTGTGTTCATGCCTTTGTAATGAACACTTCATGCAGATCTACTGCACTCCCTAGATTGACTGAATTGCATGATTCCTTGGGGGATGGTATTTTTCTTTCCTTTTTCTTCTGATATCCAATATCAAAAAACTTTTCAAGAGAGGCACTATCACTTGGAATCTCATTACATACTCTAGTTGTTCCTACTTCTACTTGCCTCCTCTCTTCTTCGTCTATAACCTGATTTTCAAATATACCAAAATTAGTAACAAAACTAAAAATTTGTCTATCACTATCAAAGACCTGTAAATTCATGACATTGTTTGGTATGGAGGGGCAAGGCACTAACTCTATGGAATTTTTTTTACATTTTTTATGGTCAACAGGTGAAAGCATGCTGGCTTCTACGGCTAACGAATCAGCCATTTTATTATTTTTTCTTGAGATGAGGGAAATATTGAAAGCATCAAACTCATTAATTAATTCCCTCACTTTGGTTTTATAGAGGTTCAACCTCTTGTATCTATAGGTATATTGCTCCTTGAACTGTTTGACTACTAACTCTATGTCTCCTGATGCCTTAAGGCACTTTACCTTTTCTCTTAGGGCTAATTGAAGTCTAAAAATTAGGGCTTCATACTCTGCCACATTATTGGTGGCCGGGAACTATAGTCTGTAGGTAGCAATCAAAGGCTTACTACCAGGACATGTGAGCTCTACCCCAGCTCCTGCACCTTGTTTTGATTTGGACCCATAAAAATTTAGGGTCCACACCCTCTTGTTTTCTTTCGACGTACCATGGTAAAGATTATCGTTTTGGGACCCTTTGACTATGTCTTCTATGTCAAAATTGTAAACCCCTAATTCTGTTTTAGTAAACTGAATCTCATTGGGTTTATTATACTCTGTAATTATTTTCCTAAGTCTGGGCTCTCTATCTACCTGGATTTGGTTTGCAACTCCTATCCATGGCAACCATATATGGGAGGAATCAGTCACCACATAACCATTGATATTTGTGCTCCAATCTCTGCCCAAAACCATGCCATACTTGGTAGAATATTTAGCACAAGGATATCCATGTAATGTTGGACCCTAGGCTTTGATTTGATCTGAACTAGTACATATTTTACAACACCTACTACATCCACCATAGATATGTCTAATTGGACCATCTTATTATTCAAATGGATAGGCTTAAGTCCTAGCTTTTGGCTTATCTCAAGAGGCATGATGTTGGTCGAGGCACCAGAATCAATCAAACAGTTGTGTAAATTCTTGCCTACGATCCTAACGGTTATGAGAAAAGGGGGTACCTCTAGTTTCTCTTTCCTCATAGCAAGTTGGGGTTCTACAGATTTATCCTCATGAATTGAGAGACCTCATACATTGAGATATTGGCCTTGGTCCTTTTCATGTCTTCTTTCAAGTTATAAGTGGATGTTCCAAAATTTGACACTTTTGACATTGTCCTAGGTGCTTCCAAAAATGGAGGTGGTGGATTCACATCACATTTTTTTTTTATTTGTGGAAAACATCCCAAAAGGGATGCCACTTTCGGGTAAGACCCAAGGAGGCAGGGGTATCCATTCCGCCAAAAATGCCTGGGACTCGGACCTGGCCTACCACCTTTGACATACTCAAGGAGCAAACAAACACACAAAACCAATTTAAAAATAAGTAAATAACAACAAAAATAATAAAATAAAATAAAAAACATGCTCCTTGAGTGTGTCAAAAACAAAAGCACAACCAAACACGCACAATAAGATAAAAGAAACCACAACACAAACCACATAGAAAAACACAAGAACCACATAACAAAACACAAACAAGACAAAAACAACAGAACACTACAAAGACATAACCCAAAAAAAACATGAAAAATAAACACAACCAAAACCTAAAAAATTAAAAAAATAAAAATAAAAATAAAAAACAACCAACAACAGACAATAAACAAAAACAAAAAACATAGAAAACACTCACACATAAAAACACGAAATAACACAAACAAAGAGAAACCCAAGAACAAGAACGAAAAAAACACAAGAACAATAACAAAAAACATAAAAAAAAAAACAAAAAACAAAACAACAAAAACACAAGAACAACAAAAAACAACACAAAGAACACAAAAACAAAACAAAATAAAAAAACCCACCCACCTTAAAAAACTAAACAAAAAAGAAAAAAGAAATAAAAAATGAACAAAACAATGACCTATCTAGACCAGAAGACTATTAAGGCAAGAATCAACAGAGGAAACAAAATAAAGAATAGAATGAGCTAGGGAACTAAAAAAAACTGAATGAACCAAAGAGAAGAAAAAAAAAAAAAACAAGAAGAAACTAGGTACCTTCAGAACTGGAGCCATCCAAAGAAATGATAGAAAGAAGAGCTTCCCTAATTTGAGAAGCCCACCATATAGGAGGGTGGCCATAACAAGTAAGATCACCTTTGTCCAAAGCCCAATTAGCTAAAGCATCAACACTCTTGTTTTGATCTCTAACCACATGATTGTAATCAACTTTCAAAAATCCCATCTGGATTAATTGAATCTTCTCAATAATTCTTTTTATTCTCCAATCCACCTTATGATTCTTAGAAGGATTCTTCAAGAGATTAATCATAAGTTGAGAGTCAGACTCAACTAACACCTTTTCCCATCCAACCTTAGTAGCCTCCTGAAGGCCTCTGAGGATACCATACCCCTCAGCAAGGTTATTGGAAAGAATACCCAAATTCTCAGCAAAAGTAAAAACCAGGGAGCCATCTGAAAGTCTACCAATTCCTCCCACACTGGCTTTTCTAGGGTTCCCTCTAGAGGCTCCATCGGTATTGACTTTTCCAAAATCCTTAGGAGGAGGTTGCCAATTTCTATTCCTATCCATCTTACTAATACTCACATTCCCTTTAAGTTGGTTGCCCTTAGAAGGTTTAATCTTCAATATTTGCATCACTTGATCCCATATTTGGTGGGAGTTTTGGGGGTGATTAAGGAGATGATGGACTGATTCAACTAAGTTGGCTATGGTATTTTGCCAAATATAGTGAATATCCTTCCTATCTTGATTAAAAATTTGGTTGTTCCTTTCATTCCAAATATTCCAAAGAAGAATGGTAGAACCCATCCAAACTAACTGCCTAATAAAATGATCAACACCCTCTTGATTAGGCCAATCCCTCCAAAGTTGTTCAAAAGTAAAAAAATTGGACCACTGTAAGCCAAGTAAAGTGGCCATTCTCCTCCATAGCTCAGAGGCTAAAGTACACTCAATAAAAATATGGTTGATATTTTCTACATTCTCTTCACACATTTCACATCTAAAAGGGCCATGAAAACCACGCTTCATAAGTTGCTCACCGGTAAGCACCCTACGATGCAATAAAAGCCAATTAAAGAACCTCACCTTAGGCCAGAGCTTTTGAGCCCACAATCGAGAAAATATGTCAGAAGAATGGTTGGGATTATTATGGCATAAGGTCAAATAACCTTGAGCAACTGAATACTCACCCTTAGTAGTGTTGTTCCATCCAAAACAATCTTTTTCATGGGACCAAGAGAGGGATCTCATATGAAGGATGCCTTGGATATCTTGTCTTTGCCTTTCTAGGATTTGAATAGGCCAGTCCTCAATAGGGATCCAATATCTACCAACCTTTGAATTATGAGTATGGTACCGATAGTAATTAGCCACCTTTATCCAATTAGCTCGGTGAAGCTCCTCCATCCAAGGCCTCCAATCGGGAAACCGAGTTATCAAAGGCTTGTGACCATCCCAAGAATCTGTCCAAAAATTTGCATGTTGACCATTATGAATGATCCAAAATAATTTTTTCTTTATCAAATCCTCACCAGTCTTAAGAAGTGCTAAAATGGGAGAACCTTTGGTAGGAAGTTGATAGCGAACAAGGTCTTCAGGACTTTTGTTCTCAGCATATTTAGCACAGAGATTATTGGCCCAAAGAGCATTGGGGTTATGCAACATCCTCCAATATAATTTAGCAGCTAAAGCTTTGTTGTTATTAATTGAAGACCGTAATCCTAACCCCCCTTCACTCTTAGGAAGACATAAAGTATCCCATTTCACCAAGGCCCATTTTCTTTTCTCCTTAGTACCACTCCAAAGGAAACGATGACTGATTTGATCCAATTCTCGAAGAACAACCTTTGGGATATTCAAAATGGAAGAAACATAAATAGGAATAGCTTGAAGGACTGATTTTACCAAGGTGATTCTACCCCCAGAAGAAAGCCACTTGTTGGTCCACTTTCCAATTTTCTTCTTGACTTTGTCCAACAACCAATTCCAATATTTATTTTTCTGCCTTTGAATATTTATGGGAATACCTAAATAAGTGATTGGAAGAGAGGTCTTCTTATATCTTAGTTTATCCAAGACCATGGATTCCTGTCTAGCAGAGCAGTGAAAGAAAATAACTTTAGATTTGTCTTCATTGATCAATTGCCTAGTAGCCTTAGAAAAATAGCTAATGATTTGCTTAATATTAGAAGCTTCCTTAACTGTAGCTTTACCTAAAAGAGTAGAGTCATCCACAAATTGAAGATGAGAGATAGGTCTAGCTCCATGAGCAATGGTAACTCCCTCAAGGGTTTTGTTTTCCCTCTTTTTGGTTATAGTCCTACCCAAGCATTCAGCAAGAATGATGAATAAATAAGGGGATAGCGGGTCACCTTGCCTAATACCTCTGGAAGCTGGGAAAGAGCGAGAAGGCCTGCCATTGATAAGAACTAAGTAGGAAACTGAAGAGATACATCCCATAATCCAATCCATCCAATCCTTAGAGAAACCAAATTGCCTCAAAACTTTGATAAGGAAGTGCCAATCCACTCTGTCATAAGCTTTGGATAAGTCTAACCGAATGAACATGGAAGGAGAATTTTGCATATCCATGGAATGGATGGCTTCCTGAGCAAGAACTATCTCATCTACTATTTGACGTCCTTCCACATAACCCCCTTGCTCTAGGGGAAATAATCTTATGCAAAAGAGGCTTCAACCTTTACTGCCATGATTTTAGTAATGATTTTGAGAAGAACATTACATAAAGCAATAGGTCTAAAAGTTGAGATATGATCAACCTCTTGAGCTTTTGGAACAAGAGTAATATAAGTTTTATTGATAACCTTCAAAATTTCTTTGGCTTTCCTGGCTTCTTCCACCACCTCTAATAAATCAACATGAAGGATATCCTAGAACTCTTGGTAGAACTCAATAGGAAAACCATCGGGATTTTTTTTTTTTAAAATTTTTGAGGGTAGTCAAAATAGAGTTCTCCTCGGAAGTGATAAGAGAAGGGATTGCTTGAAGAACATTATGTTGTGAAGCTGAGTCAATGGGAGTAGCGACAAAAATATTGGAAAAGTAATCAACAACAATAGAGTTCATGCCATCCCAAGTATAAACAACATCTCCAGAATCTGATTTTAAGGAAGAAATAAAGTTGTGAGATCTTCGAGCTAGAAGAGATTTGTGGAAGAAATTTGTGTTTCGATCTCCTTCTTTGAGCCATTGAATTCTAGATTTTTGCTTCCATAAGATTTCTTCTCTTTTTTCCCATTCCTCTAAGTGAGTTGTGAGTTTAATTTCATCTGCACTTCTCTTCTCTGTGAGGCCATCTAAACGGATTTTCTTATTCAAATTTTCAAGATGAGCAATAACTTCATGTTTTTTTTATGAACATCCCCAAACTCTTTCCAGTTCCAAGTCTTGATTTTGGATTTAATGTATTGCAGTATTTTGGCAAAATAGAACATCTTAGTCCCATGCCTAGGTTTACCTTCCTTCCACCATTGTTGCACATGAGGTCTGAAGGAAATGTCTCTAAGCCACATTAATTGAAAATGAAAAGGAGAGAAACTCACATTGGTTTTCCACATTTCCACCATGATTGGCCAATGATCCGAACCAACATTATTAAGAGTCTTCACTTTAGGAATGTGACCATGGATTAAGAAATTTTCAGAGAGCAAAAACCTATCCAATCTCTCCATTATACAAGCTAAGCCTTGCCTTCTATTAGACCAAGTCATAAGGCCATTATCCAGTTGGATATCCACAAGATGGAGGTTTGCAATATATTCACTCATGAGGTCAGTGCTTTTGTCCAAATTTCTATTTCCCCCCCTTTTCTCATCCAGAGAGAGGATGGTATTGAAATCTCCTCCGATCAAGATCCAAGATTTAGGAAAATGAGAGATAATATGAGTAATATCCTTCCACTATCTTCTTTTTTCCTCCAAAGAAGTCGGAGCATAAACAGTAATGCAGAGCATAATCTGGTTGGAATGTCTACTTTGAATAGCTATAGCCAACAAACCCCAACTGCCAACCATATGGTGAATAACTACCTCTTTTGGATCCCAAAGACAAGCAATGCCACCCGAAGTCCCTTGGGAGCCGAGGGAAACCACTTTTCCAGCTGGCCAAATTTTACTGGCAATTAAGTCCATATCCTCCATTGACATCTTTGTTTCTTGAAGGAAAACAAGATGTGGATGATTTATCTGAATCATTCTTCTAATTTCATTTTGTTTTGAAAGACTCCCTTTGAGTCCTCTAATATTCCAAGTGATGATCTTCATTAATACCAGGGCTAAAAAAGTTGGGAAGGGCATTAATCTTACCTTCCTCTACAAGCTTTTCACCTTCTTTTACCATATGATATTGATTGGTCTTGCGACCTACTTTTTGATTAGAATCCATCTTCAATTTTTTTTCCCTATTTCTTGACTTATTCCAATTGAATCCGAGATGGCTTCTAACCTTGAAGAATGCTCGTACACAGCCAAAATTTTACTAGATGGTTCAACGGAGTCTATATTGGGACCTGCATTATTTGAAGTTTTGACATTTGAAATATTGTTTTTCTTGTGTAAATTTTCTCCTTTTTTTTTTGTTGAAAACCTTTGATTTGTTGGTTTGTCTCTGAGTTCTTCCCTTCATATTTAAATTGTGTTTCTAAGATTTTAGTTTCCATTATTTCCTCTTCCTCACTTGGGACATCATTTGTGGAAAGGATTTCAAACATATTAGCGAGATGACTTTGATTGATCCTTCATAACTGGTTTTTTTTGAGTGTTCTTCTTCTTAGGTATTTGGAAACCTCTTGAGTTTATATCTTCTTTCTTTTGATCAGGAATTTTATTTGGGCAAGCACTGGCCAAATGACCATATTCATGGCAAATTCTACAATGAAAAGGAATGTTCTCATAGTCCACTACTTGCTCCCAAGTGTCTTCCCCAAATTGTAATGTGATATTTTTAGGTAGGGGTTTGTCAAAATCCATTAAAACACAAATTCGAGCATAAATAATATGTTCAAAATTTTGAGTACAATCAACGAGTCATCATAAAAGTTCCTAAAGAGTTTCCAATTGAAGAAAAAATAGTAGGATTCCAAAATTCAATAGGGAGGCCAAAGAGTCTAACCCACACGGGAGCTATAGAAGGCATCTCTTCTTCGGCTTTAAATTTAGTATGCCAGGGCTTCATGAAAAGCCCTGCCCTTCCAAAAAACCAAGGACCCCCTTGAAAAGTTTTCTCTCTATCTTCATTATTAGCAAATAAAACAAGAAAATAACCATTTGGATAAATAGAGATTTGTAACTCACCTTTAGTTTTCCAGATTTTTGCCACCCAGGACTTTGAAAGAAGATAGACTCGGACGAAAACCCACGAACCGACAAATTAGTCCTCTTTTTTCCAAATCTTCAATGCCAGTCTGAATGTTACCCATATCAAGCTTAACAATAGGAGTTCCATCAGTTGCTTTAAGACATCCCGACTCCATTTTCCTGGGATCAATCTTAGGCATTCTTAGAGGTTTATGGGAAGCCCTAATATTGATATTAGCATTGGGCTGAGGCTGTCCACCATGAAGGGCATCCCTAAAATTCATTTTTGGGACTGAGTCTTCGAAATTCTTACCCTTGATAGGGGTTTTCATAGTAGAATTATTTTGTGGGTGCACCTTAGCACCAGATTCACTTGAGATATGAGCCATTTTTTGATCAACTGCTTGAAACTTGTTTCGTGATCTCTTTAATCCTTGCCCTAGATGTCGTGGAAAGGTATGGTTTTCACTTTTCTTTTGTGCAGCAAATTGGAAGCCGTTGTCACTCAAGTTCAGAGTATGATCTATTGAAAGACAAATTTCTAACCCATCTTGTATCCCCTGCAACATTTCTTGCTAAAATATTGAGCATAAACCACAAAAATATTGGCCGCTAGGGCCCGAAGGCCCTAAAAACCAACCTCTGGAGCTGCTTGCACTCAACCCAGATGAAACCCTCACATAGCCACTTGCCAAATATGTCGTTCACACATAGGGATGTGCTAGGATCTGTGTTGCTCCAAATGATATGAAAATTGGTGGAGACGTTCTCAAATTCACATCACCTTTTGTATTAGGAGGAACTAAAGGGTTGTTTGGGGGAGTAGAGGATGTTTTGGGATCCTTAGAAATCCTAGTAAAATACTTGTTATTGGATTTCCCAAAACGTCTAGCAGCCTGATATTCCAAAGCTTCATCCTCTTCCTCTCCTAACACATTCATATCTTCCTCCATCTCATCATTTTCTAAATAATGAATAACTTCAGACACCAAAGCGTCTGAATTTATATGGCAATAGTGATGCATTTCCTCATCACATGACTTTGACTCATCACAATCCCCTAATGCATCAGCCTGATTGGCTACCATATTGGGTATGCGCTCATTGTTAGGTTGCGTATTGTACGATCCTGTTCTCCTATGGTCATGGTTTTTATTGGGCATGGGATTCTGGGAAAAAAAATTTTGTAACTGAATGATGTCATTGCCATATTTGATGGTCATTCTCTTGAGCTCTTCTAGCTTATAATTGAAACCTTATGGCTGGGACATGACAGCCCCAGATCCACTAATATTTTTGATATTAGCAACCTCTGGATTAGGCATTAAGGTTTGACTCTGGGTGTTTTGGGTCCACCATGGATCCTTGGATTGTAGAGGCGCATCCATGGGATACAAATTTGATGCTTGAGTACTACTCACCTCAAATCCTGGCAAGGTTATCTAATTAGCAGCCATCGTTTACGGAGTGGGTGGAATGGCAACATTAGGGTATGTCAAAAAATATGGAAGTTTGTGAGTGAATGGGTATGTCTGATGATATGGCAAAGCATTCATCATGGGTATTTGAGGTGTCACAGCTTGATTCATCATGGCAAATTGATTTTAAGGGCCATATTTCCCTAACATGGGAAATTGAGGCAAAGTGCCACCTTGCAGTGTCATTTGTTGCTCAATAGTCATGGATTCAGCATAGGCTAAGGCTAGCATTGTAACTTGAGGATTTCTCATGGTAAACATGGTTGTCATAAGGTCTAAGGATGTGAGGTATAATTGCAATTCCACAATAGCATCTATTGCAGAATGACGAGTCATTTTTGTGTAAAGCTTTTGGAATCTAGCATTAAATGTTTTGATAGGTTCATTAGGATACCTCTTGCATGACATGAATTGGTTATACATGATGGTAGGATCTAACAATGACCTAAATTGATTAACAAAGGCAACTTCCAACTGGTCCCAAGATGTAATGGACCCTGTGGGAAGATTCCTATACCATTCATGAGCCATTTTGTCAAATATATTAGGGAAGAGTCGACAAGCGACGTCTTCATGACTGACTACATGCCTAATAATACGATCCTTGTAAATTTGAACATGCTCTTCAGTTGAAATGGGACCATCATGGATAAAATTAGGGATAGATATCTCAAGGTTCATAGGTATGTCATGGACATCCCCATGTATAATTAACAGAGAAATTTGGGTACCAAACCAGAGAACTAGTTGTTGTTGCTGCTATTGTTGGGCCATATTAACCAAAGATAATGGCCCTACTAAAGCAGTTGACACACTCGGGATGACAAAGATGGGTATACTTGATGTAGCTCTTGTGGTGGAACTAATGGTTGCACACCCACTAAAGGTATTCATATTAAGAGGTTTGAGAGCTAGCCTTTCAAAATATTTGCAAAGCGTCTCTAAACCTAATGTATCAGAAGGCTCAGATGGGTTTTTGATCCCCTAGATTTTGTATCTCGGTTTCCTACGTTTGGGAGAAAGACTTTGAAAAATGGTTTCCTCAGTGGTTTTAGACCTAGTAGCAATGCGCCTAGGCGGGTCTAGCCTGATAAACTTAAATCTATTCTACTAAGGTTTCTCACAAACTAGTCAAGAGTAACATGTTGCACCTGCAAACACAATATTGTTGAACCAAAACTGACCACGTTAGCATTAGAAAAAAAAATTAAATCACAAAGCAAAAAAGAAGGCCCTCCTTCTAGTGCCAAAAATGTTGAGTGTATATTTTTTCCAATTGCAAAATACCACCACATGCAAAGTATTGAATAGAAAACTCTCTCTTGAAAAGAAACCAAATGACAAACATTCAACTTCTCCAAGGTTCTGGTAAAATATCTAAAGATTGTAATAGTGCCAAAAATAATTCAATAATGCATGTGACCATAAACAAGGGGGCTTTTATTGGTTCTAAACAATGCTTAGTGATTAAAAGGTCTAACTAAAAAGCCAGTGTAAAATAAAAGCAGTTATTTTTAGGGTTTTTTAAATTGATGCTACCCTGAATCCCTGTTAGTAAAGTATTTTATCTTCACTTAAAAGGTTTCAAATGATAAAATGTGGAATTTTCCACCTCATTTTAATGTTCGTGCCTTTAAGATGAAGTAAGTTTTAGATAGTTGGGTTCATTTTATCTTCCTTATGTTGATGTCACTACCCTAATAGTAGTTAGTATAAGTTAGTGTGTTAGCAATGTTAGAAAAATTAGCTTTCATTTTTTATCTTAATTTAATGTGAAATAGTAGGTTAGTATCCCTCCTAAACCATGTGTTTTATTTGAAAGCTTAGATTAATGAATTTTTGAGGTGCATAAATTCTAGAAAATGACCAGAATGGAAATAACTTGAAAGCTTAACAATTTTGGAAATGAACCAGAATAGATATGAAACTGAAAGGAAATTAGCAGAAATTCTAGAAAAGGACCAGAATGGAAATAAAATAAAGTGGAATTATGGATGGACTAGAATGAAATGATTGAATGCTTGAAATAAAATGAACTTAACAAAAATGAATGAATAAATAATGTAGATTTGGTTAGTTGAAAAAGTCAAATTCTGAATTAGTTTAGCAAGCTCCTCCCTGCAAAACCCCAAGTTATGAGGTAATCATAAAACAACCCAAATTAATGGACCTGCAACATAAGCACAATACCATTAAATCAAGTGCAAGACTCAAAGGAAATAATAGAGAAACTGCATCATATTGACCTTCGCCTATTGCAACCCATTTCATGGCATAAGACAATGGCTAGAAGTCACTAAAATGCAAAAATGATAAGACACTAAAAACGTTAGTTTTATGATTATAAACCCTCATTTTTATTTTGCTCACAAAATTTTGCTTCCCTCTCAAAATATGAAAAATGCTCTTTCTTATTGCTTTTCGGAATGATACATCATTTCTAGCCCCCCTAAACAGGTAGGATAGCAAGGTATAAATAATGCTTAGAAGTCATTTCGCTTCAACTTCTTTCACAATTAAAATAATAAATGGATATAATAAAATAATCCATCATCATTTTCTATGATTTAATACAATAAAATAACACTTCTAAACATTATTTTAAACAATAACAAAACCAAAAATATAATCTTATGTAACTCCTTATGTCTCCCCTTTCTCTTATCACATAGACATTCTACCCAAGAACATCCCTTTGCACACATCAAAATGAATAATAAAAAACATTTAACTATACCTTATAACACCTACGATTTTAGGCCTCCTTTAAAACATTGAATATAATAAAACAACATTCACATTAAAATAAGGCAAACCAATCTCATTCAGTGAGATTTTTGCTGTGCTCTACGAAACCAAGGCCCGATGGTATCTCTTCGAAGCCATACAAAACATGCCCAAGGATTGGGATGACGTCCCCCATCCTGGGCACTTTGGTTTCCATATAACCCAATGAGGCCATCACGCCATCGACGTAGCCATGGTGCTATCAACAACATGTCGTGGTGATACGATCGACGCAACCATGGCACTGTCAAAACAACATTGCCATGGTGCTACGTTCGATCGTAGCCATGACATTGTCAACACCACATCAAGGGGCTACCATCGACGCATCCATGGCGCTGTCAACCCCTTGCCATGGCTATCGAGCTCCTTGCTCTTGCACTCACACTACGTAATACCAATGAAAATATTTTCATGCTCTCGAGGTAGACCTTTATCTCCATCGATTAGGGTTATAGGTTGCCCTAATAATGCTACTTTTTTGGCTTGTTTGACGACATGCCTATGGTTTCAACCGTTTCACTGTCAAATCTGGCACCTTATGTGCTGTCCTCCTGAAATCCTAACGCTATATTTGGATTGCTTCGTCTTTTTCCAATGTTACGTAACCTCGAATTTTTTGGAATAGACACCCTTGCCTTCGATCGTTTTGAATAGCCGCCATCGCCTTCTCCTGCAATCAAACGTAACATGGTCAAACATATTATTATCACATCCTTTGTAAATTATATTATAATAATATTATTATAATAATAACTTTTTAGAATAAAATAATCATAATAATATTATTATAATAATAATATTTTAGAACATTGATATAATCATAATAATATTATTACAATAACATTTTAGAACATCATAGTAATATTACTATTATATACATAATATAATTAATGTAATTATATTAGGTAGATAATAGCATATTCTTTTCTATCACAATTTCTTTGTACCTTTTGTATCCTCTTCTTGTTTTAGGTAATGTTTTGGTCAGGCCTTGCTTTATTAAACACATTCCATCACCTTAGATAGTATAAAGAACATTAAACTCTATTTATCAAAATGGATTTTAATTAATCTAAGCATTAATGCCTATATTAATTAATCATTAAATATCAAATAACTAAAGCAATTAAAATCATTAACATAAACGGTCAAACATCACTATTCTTACAAGCCAAAGAAAACAAAAAAACTTTAATACCAAAACATGACAAATGGGTCCCCAAGAATCTTGGGGTGGTTGTGGAAACTCCACAACAACATCTACAATATTAAAGCAACGATAGGATGGACAACCCAAATGATAACATTCAACCCAAGGTATTAATAACAAACAATCATAGAGGTCTAATCATAGATATTTCTTGCATCAACATCTATTGTGGATCTTTAGAAGCCTCAAAATTATTTATCATTGATGTTGACTAGCTCAAAAAAAAAATTAAATTCAAATTTTAAAATTCTACATGTATTTTAGGGGGATTTCCCCCACTTATAAATACATCTCTTCTTCTCATTGTAAGGGATCAAAATTCATACATCTTCTAAGAGGTGTTTTTATTCATTCTCTCTTATATCCTAGCCTAGATCAAGCCTTGTGTAGCTAGCCAAGGAGTTTTTGAATCTCTTTTATTTGCATGTACGTAACTTAGAGTTCACACTAATAAGAATTTATGACTACTTATGAAATATCTATCCTAGTTTTGATGTGGGTGTTCTATTTTATTGCATGTTCTCATAGGGACTTGTGTTCCTCATGCAATGTTGGCCATTGTGCATGTGTTCACTTCAACCCATTAGGGTACAAATGGTCTTATTTAGATCTTTGGTGCATCAACACTCGTACATAGGCTAGATAAGATTTTTTATTTCCTTCTTTATTTTACTTCCTGCAATTTGTATTTCTTATCATTTACTGCTTTCCTTTTATTTCACTATTTTTCCCTCTTTTCTCTTTTTCCTAGATTCAAGATCTAGTAGAATAAGACTAGCATAGAAAGAAATAATATGAGTGTCAAATATCACATCCAAATCAAGGAGTCAACCTTGGGTTAAAAAACCTAAAGGTCATTCGATGGGATCCATGTCCCATGCTTCCTCAAACTTCTCAAGATTGACTCCCCATTCTATGAAGTGAAAGGAATTGATTGCCCCTACTCAAGGGGATGAAGGGTTGAACCACAACCATGGGGGATCATGATGCCTAAGGGATACAAGAGTCACATCTAGCCCCCAATAATTCAAACTAGCATGTTCAATGGTACACAAAATAGAAAAACTTTGTGCCCTAATTTAGAAGTCATGCTACAGTTTTGGTGAAGACCATGAGTATCAACTTTTTGAAGCTCTTAGGAAATTCATCTAGCAACTTTGCTACTAAATAAGAATCTAGAAGAAGTCACCATCCCTATACTGAGGTTGTGGTAGGAACCCCTATCTAATTAGATATCCAACCTAGAGAATCCACTCTAAAAGAAGAATCCATAAGAAGTCACCATCCCTAAACTAAGATTATGGTCAAAACCTCTATCTGGCCAACAACTCTCCCACCTAGTGACTATGCTACAAAAGAAGAAGAATCCAAAGGAAACCACCAAGAAGAGCACAAGATCAAGGTTTTGGTGAAGTATTAAATCCATTTGCCTCCAAGGTCAACAAGAATATTCACCTAACAATCCTATTGATAATCAAGTTAGCAAAATTGGTGATAAATTCTAAAGCTAAGGTCTCAGTGGAATCCTATGTTCACTAGCTAATCAAAGCAAAATGAGAAATCAAGAAAGACATATCTAGAAGGATTACAACATGGAATAACTAGATTCCATTGGTTGTTCCAATTCCACATCATACTTAGGATTTGGTTCCCATTCAATCTCTAGATTCTTCACCAAAATTCATTAAAGATGTGATTACCATGTTGGAGCACTTACAATATATGGAAATACACTACATAATACACTCGATAATAGTTCAAGATATATCCCTTATGCTACTAGTGGTATATTTGAAAGGGAAAGCATGGGAGTGGTATTTCTCCTTACCCACATAGTTGATAAGAGATTGAAAACAACTAGCTATCCAACTAATGGATCAGTTCAAAGAGGAAGAATGAGTGTTGTTGTTGGACTACTCGATTAACATCAGGTAAAGTTTTGATGAGGCAATGAAGGACTTCAATGCATTATTTCATAAAGCTTGTCAAATGATCCCAAATGAGAACAAACCATCTGAAGGTATGGCACTCAATTTTTTATCTTAGGGATTTACACCCAAATATTGCCATAATGATCAGAACCTAAGGGTGAATTATTTCCTTACTGCCTATTAGACCATCCTTGAAGTAGAAAGTGACCTCATACTGATAGGTAGAATTCTCCTAAATCCTTTATCCCCTTTAATTATGATCCTCCCAACTCTCCATCCCCACCTAGAGTCAACCCCCCTTCACTATCTACCAAAGGAGAGTTCTCCTCAAAGGGACCTAGTTCCAAAAGGTGACTCTATATATTAGGAACAATGATATATTCAACCATTAAAGGAAGGAAAAGAGCAAAAACTAGATAAGAAGCAACTGGATTCCCAAGGAGGAGTTAGGATTGGACCCATAAAATATTTCTAGGAAAGTAAACCAACTAGAATAAGGAAGACTCAAGTTGTCCCAAGATCACTACAAAGGAAACTACCATATATCCTAGTCGAAATTAGCATCAGTAATCAAAATTCCTTGGAAATTATTGAGCTCTAATTGGAGTGATTAACAAAATAAGACTGACAAGAGATAGAAATAGAATAGAATGGGGAAAGATAGAGCAACTTGCATGGATAAAAATATGGTCTTTCTATTTGACCCTAAGGTATGGAGGGAAACTCATTCAAATTTTTTGGGTGGATACTATGCCCACCCCCTCATCCTTGTCTAAGGTTGTGGCTCAGGTTTTAGGATCTATCCAATGACTAGACAAGGAAGAAATAGGGCAAGTGGGTGAAGGGTCCAATCTAGTGAGTGATCTCTCCCTACAATACCACTATAGTTTTGCATGGGACCAATATCAAGGACCGAAAGAATGCCAAATAATTGAGAAAGCCTTAAATAATTGGTAGACTAAATTTGAAGCAAAGGGATATCCATAGAAGACAACACACAACAAGAATGAAGTGGATCTCACCACCAAGGTCTTGACGGAGGGAGAAAAGAGGTTCCATATTGAATGGATAGTGCACTCAATCTGCAAGAAGAAGCGATGCAACATGGAAGTCTAGGGACCTAATCCTGTAAGAACCTTCAATCATATTGACATGGGATTAGCACCCAATGCAAGTAAGGACACATTAGTCCAATGAGACTTTGTACATAAAAAATAAATTTACTATCTTATCGTAGGCCTACCAAACCAATGCAAGACATGAGTGAATTCAAACTTGCAATAGAAGGATTAAAGTCACACAAAAACAAAGGACAAAGTTGTTAGGGTTAAGGTATGCATAACAACCTTTGGGTATTAGTAGAGATATTTTTTGGTTGGTTTAATGGCAATCACCATACCCAAATAGAAGTAAATTTGGAAGATGATAACACCCCCAAATCCTAGGTATGAGATAATGATGTCTTACATGACCATCTACCATTAGACGATCAAAATAATAAAGGTGAGACTCAAAATCCATCAAAGTGATATGGCCTATAGAGTAAGCACATCTTAATCTAGGCTACCATAAATTTTTTAGTGCAATTATCCTTTACATATTCCTTCTTTGAGCATAATCCATTGATGCAAAGTTTGCCTTATCCAAACTCTATGCCCAATGGACAAGGCACATTTTTTGGGTTTCTTAACTCATGCTAGTAGGAGTTCCATGTGAGTCACAAAAACTATAGTAAATATTCATTATAGTTGGAAAATCCTACCTTTAAATGTAAATTTGATCAAGAGTACCTACCTAAGCTAAAATGAAGGGACCCAAAGCCCCTACTACTTATATAGCAACTAAAGCCAGAAGACCATCCAAAATGCATCCAAGGAGGAATTACCACCACTAAATGATAAAGAACCTAAAAATCCCTTCACCACATGCCCCAACTAGACTATTAGAACAATTCATAACTAGTCATCAGGCCTTTTTGATGACAACTAAGAAGAGCCTTAGTGAAAGAAGTGATATTAGAGCCCTTCTAATGATAGCTACTAAGACAATGCTTTCAACAAGGCTTTGCTCCATCCAGTATCTATTAATTATCCTATCCAATTTGAAGGGATCCATGGATTAGCTTTCTTCCAAATCCTTAGGTGACTAGATGAGAGGAAATATGGGGATCATTTAGAGTGACATATTAGGAAGAAGACCATAGAATATCTCCTTTCTCAAAATGGGTCTTATTCATATTTTTTGACTCTCGTAGGGTCTACCCCAAAGGGTGTGAAATAGAAACAATAGAGGGAATAAGAGGATAAGGTACCCAACCAATCGAGCACCATATCCCCATAAACATAAGGTAATGCCCACTACCTCCACAAAGTGCATTAAAAAACACCTTCACCAAGGGAATTTTCCATGTGGGTAACCCAATCATTGACCATAAAAACCATAAAACCAACCCAAAGTGATCAAACATGATGGAAGGGATGATGGTTTGGTCTCAATCCTAACACCCCACAACCAAATGTAGTTCTTCAAGTGATAGTTGCAATTTTAAATAAATGATAGGGAGGACAACCCAAAAGGAAACATGCGATCCAAGGCATTAATGAAAATTGCTCATAGAGGTCTAATCATCGATATTTCCTACATCAATATATAGTTACAGATATTTATAAGCCTCTAAATAATTTATCATTGATGTTGACTAGACCGAGAAATTTTTGAATTCAAATTTTGAAATCCTACATGGATTTTGGGGAAATTTTCTCCACTTCTTACAAATACCTCTCTTCTTCTAATTGTAAATGTTTGAAAGCCTTTTGTATTCTAAGGGGTGTTTTACTTCATTATCTCCTATGTCCTAACTTGGATTGAGCCTTGCATAGCCATTCAGAAAGTTTTTAAACCTCTTCTATCTACATGTATGCAACTCAAAGTTCACACTAATAAGAATATGTGTCTGCTTATGAAATCCATGTCTTGGTTTTTGTGTGGATGTTCTATTTTATTGAATATTCTTGAAAGAACATATGTTCCTCATGCACTATTGACAACTATGCATGTATTCACTTCAACACATTAGGGCACAAAGGGTCTTAATTAGATCTTTATGGCATCACCACTCGTAGATAGGCTAGATAGGATTTTTCATTTTCTACATTTTACTTTCCTAGTAATTTATTGCTTTCTTTTGCTTCCTGTAGTTTACATTTCCTATCATTTCTTATAATTTCCCACTTTCCTTTGATTTCACTACTTTTCCCTCTTTTCCATTTTCCTTGAAGTTGAGACCCAATAGAGTAGAACTAATGTAGAAAGGAAGACAATGAGCATTGAAATTCACATCCAAATAAAGGAGTCGACCTTGGGTAACATCGAATGTCATCCAGTGGGAGCCATATACCATGCCTACCAAGACTTCCCAAGACTATAACCCCCCTCCATAAGGCATAGGAACTGGACACACCCACTAGAAGAGACAAAGGTTCAAACCACAACCATAGGTTGCAATGCCTAGGGAGCTCAAGGGTCACATTGTACCCCCAATAATTCCCTATAACTATTGGTATTCTTAAATCCTAAGGTTTTGATAAAGTATTAAATTAGAAATTTAGGTTAAGAATTAAATTTCTCTTAGAATTGGACAATACATTGATGATCTTAACTCCCACATAAATAAAAAAATAATCTTATTGGATTTTTGGTCTTCTTGCCATTTTTGAAATGTGTTGTAAAGTTAAGTCATGACCTATGTCTCATGTTGACATGACATAGATTGGAGATATTTATAAAGTTGTGATTTATTTATATATTAAATTATCATTGGATACTAAATTATATCTCAGCTAGAGATATTCTATTTGTATCATAGTTTGAGATCATTTGGATCTCTACAATTTTTGCACTACATTAGACTATGTTTATATTTTTAGTTTCCTGGTAGCTACTAAGTTTTGTGACTCCCTTTTGTTGGAGGACAAAATATTTTCTTCTTGGGATTTAAATACCTTCCATAGTTCACATGGAAAACATTTCTTCATGATGGGCAACAATAATTACAAGTCCTTGTTTTATTGCATTCAAATGCCACTCTCACTTTTAAAAGATCAAATTTTATTTTCTTCTTAGTTATTTTCTCCTAATATTTCATCATAGAAATATATATGCCATTGAGATTTCAAGGATGAGCATGTATATTTTTTTGATAGTTATATAGATGACTTAGGTATTTAAAGATAAATATATTTGGAGCTAAATATTAACACCAAAATACAAGAATGACACATCAACCAAAAACTAATTTTTTTCTAGGGCTACTTTGATTATTGGACAACTAACACAATACTATACAATGATAATGACAAATAGTTTGGTAATTCTAGTAATGATAATAAACACAACACCAAACAACTAGATGGAAAAATAGCAACTCTATTTTGGAAGGTAGTTTTCTTTCGATAACACGAGAAAATTCCATGAGATAAAATGACATCATAGAAGTGCATAAAAAAGGGATGTAAATATACATTTTATATTTTATTATCAAATGGCTATAACAAATTTACATAGTATTTTTATTGCATATAACTAGATTCCATCGGATCCTTTTCTTCATATCTTCAAAAAGCAACAAGTTAATTGCAGTAGTATCTTTTTTCTTCTGTTCAACAAGTCAAGTGTGTCTCTACACGAACAAGAGATAATTATTTGATAACCAAAAGCATTATTTTGAACCACCAAAAGCTTTTTGGAAGCTTCCTTTACCTTTGCTAAGGTTGTACCAATGCTTGCACTTACTCCAAGTGAAAGATAAATCAAAGACTCTCTTCTCTTCTCCTACTACTTCTATTACTACTTCAACTCCTCAACCCCTCATGAAGGCATGACCAAGTTATATATATATATATATATATATAGAGAGAGAGAGAGAGGAAGGAGGGAAGATTTATCTAACTTTCTAACACTCATTAATTAAAGGAGAGGTGTCTATCTAATATTTGAACAATTGTAGCTACCTAAAGTAAATAGAAGTTTTGCAAAGTATGGAAAATGAGTTTGATAGCTACATAGAATAAGATATATTAGAAGAGGGTGAAATCTAGATTAATTTCCAACACCCTCCCTTAAGCCATATTTCACAAAAATTGAAACCTAAAATTTCTTTCAGCCTTTCAAAATATTTCTTCTTCAAAGGTTTTGTAAAGATGTCTACCAGTTGATATTTTGACTCGTAAAACAACAATCCATTTTCTTTATTTTTTACCAACTTCCTTATGAAGTAAAATTAAATATCAATATGCTTGCTTTTGCCATGAAAAATTGAATCCTTCGACAATGGTATGGCTGAGTTATTGTCACAAAAAAACTTGGTTTCCACTTCTTGTACATGACTCAACTTGCCTAGAATTATTCTAATCTAAATTGTTTGACATGCAATTAATATGACAGTGATATACTCTAGAGAGTTCAACAATGGGTTATTTCTTGGATGACCGTGAGACTACACTTAATCAAAGATGGAATGTGTACCCTAAAGTGCTTTTTCTATCATCAATGTTTCTATCCCAATCACTATCTATGAACCCAACATGTTGAATTTTGTTTTATGTTGCATAAAAGGTTTCATGGTCTTTGGTCCCATTGATATACCTAAGAATATTTTTGCCTATTTGTAAGTGAGTTTTTTTGGTGTCATCATGAACCTTTAAATTAAACTCATTGCATACATAATGCTAGGTCTAATGGCTATCAAATACATGAGGTTGCCAAATCATATTTTGTAAAATGTTGGATCTACATTGTTGCTACAATAATGCTTGCTCAATTTTAAACCTATTGCAATTGGTGTGTTTGGGTTTCTATTCTCCATTCTAAATATCTTCAAGACATCTTTGGCATATTTACCTTTTGAAATGAATATACCTTAAATTGATTGGATAACTTCAATTTCAAGAAATTATTTTATTAGGACTACATATATCATTTCAAACTCACTTTTCATAGCATTTCTAAACTAATTAAACAACATATTTTTGTTATCAGTATAAATCAAATCGTCTACATACAAAAAAACTACTATCATTTTTCCTTCATTAATATTAATATAAAGAGTGTGCTCATATGGGCACTTGATGAAGCCACTCTCCTGAAAGTATGAATCAATGTGACTATACCAAGCTTAGGATGCTTGTTTTAGTCCGTAAAAGGCTTTTTTAGTTTATACACCTTTCCTTCTTCTCCTTATAGCTCATAACTTGGTGCCTAGTCTATGTAGACCTCTTCTTCCAACACCCCATTTAGAAAGACATAATTGAAATCCATTTGGTAAACTTTTTCACCCCTTTTGGGCTGCCAATGCTAGAATCATTCTAACTATGTCAAGCCTTTCTAAATATGCATAGACTTCATGATAATAAATTTCTAATTTTTAGGAATACCCTTTTGCAACCAACATTTTTATGTACCTTTCAACATAACCTTGGGCATTAAACTTGGTTTTGTATACCCATTTTACTCCTTTGGTTTTCTTTCCTGCTAGAATATCCATTAGTTCCCAAGTTTGATTTTTCTTAGAGGTATCAATTTCATAATCCATGGATTTCATCCATTTGTTGTTATTAATTGCTTCTTCAAAAGAAATAGAATCACACTAAAAAAACAAAATTAGCATTCTCTTCATCTTCAATTTCATTTTTTGTTACCTCATATATTTCTTACAAACTTTTTGTCTTTTATGGTATTCTCATGATGTAATAAATGGACCTCATTATTCCACTTGGTGAGTTTGATGATGAATAAGGGTTTTCGCCTACATTGGTACTACTATTTGAAGTTGAGGGCTGATTTATACTTTCTCCATTCAATTTTTCTATCTCAATGCTTGTTGTACCTTACTAACTAGCTTTGGAATAATGTCCTCAAGCTTCTTCTTCAATGAATTTTACATCTTTACTTATGATCACATTCCTTATAATAGAGTTATACATTTTGTAAGCCTTTGGTTGTTCACAATATCCAATGAAGATGCATTTTCTACCCTGTCATCCAATTTTCTTGTCTTCTATTTCATAATGTGGGCATAGGTTATGCATCCAAATATTTGTAAGTGAGAAACACTTGGTTTTTTATTTGATTCATGCTTATTGTGGTATCACATCCTCCACACTCTTTGTGGTACACCTATGTAGCAGGTAAACTACACTTGCTATAGCTTTTACCCAAAATTCATTTGACAAAGTTTTTACCTTTAACATGCTCCTTGACATCTCTATTATGGTCTAATTATTCCTTTCTACAACACCATTTTGTTGTGGTGTGGATCTAGCTATGAGCTATCTTCTTATTACATTTTATTTGTAAAAATTATGGAATTCATTTGATATTTACTCACCTCCTCCATCTATTATTAGTGTCTTCACTATTAGCCACTTTGCTTTTCAACCAATACCTTGAACTCATAATTATTCTAAATTTTTCTTAAGGAAGAATACCCATGTCTTCCAGCTAAAATCATCTATAAAAATTAGAAAATATGTGTTATTTCCAAATGAGTTTGTTTGCATAGGCCCACATATATCTGAATGCATGAGCTCCAAAGGTTGTAAAGCTCTCCATGATTTTCCTATAGGAAATGCATCTCTATGTTTCTTACCTAAATTTCAACCTTCACATGCTTAATTGGATTGCTCTATAAGTGGTAATTCTCTTACCATTTTTTTTTTGTGCAACAAATTTAGGTTTTTGAAACTTAAATGCCCAAATATGAGATGCCAAAACCATGTAGCATTTTTTACAATAGTACTAAATGAGAGCAACATTTCACTATGAATATTTAATGGAAATATTTAGTTTTTTTTCATGGCCACATTTTCTATGAGTCCATTTACACCATATCTAATGATGCAAGCTTCATTTTCAAAATAGACTCTATGCCCTTTTTGTACAAGTTACCCAATGCTCAATAGATTATGTTTCAATCCAAACACAATAAAAATTAGGGATGCATCTTCTTTCTCATTTTTTTGTGTGTATTAGAATGTTTTCTTTACCCATAATAGGTATTCTATTATTATTTATCATATTTACTTTATACTCAATGGTCTCATCTAGTTTTGAGAATATTTCTCTATTCCTAGACATGTGGTTACTACAACCTTTATCTAGATACCACACATTATTTTGACTTTCTTCATCAATACTATAGGTTATTAATGCTTATTTGGTTTCTTATTTCTCATTATAATTTGAATAGTTTACTTCTTTCTTATTCTCACTATCCATTTTCTTTCTACACTCATAACTATAATGCCCACATTTCTTGCAGTAATAGCATTGGATTTATGATTTGTCATAACTTTGATATGATCCTCGTTGATTTATGTTGTTGCCTTTTCCTCTTGCTTAATGGAAATTATAGTGGAATTCTCCTTTGTTGGAGTGTTTTATTCTTACTCCTCTTTCATGGCTTCTACCACCTCTACCTCTACAATTATGTTCTCTTCCTTCTTGAGAAATTGAGGCTTCTTGTTGGGACTCTCACTTTTAACTTTGATCTCTGAATGAGACCTATATCTTGAATGCATATTCTAATGAGGATTGAGCTATCCAATTTTACCTTTACTCATATTTTTGGAGAGATTCCATTAACTCATATAATGACAGAGTTGTTAAATTCTTTGATTCTTCAATAGCTATAACAACTAAGTCAAACCTTGTTGGTAGGCTACTCAGTACCTTTTCCATAAACCTTTTATTTTCAATATTTTATTTATTTATCCTCATATAATTGATAATACCCATTGTGTGGGTAAATAAGTCAGTTATAGACTCAGATTCACTCATCTACAAGTATTCAAATTATCTTCTCAACATTTTCCATCTCACCAACTTTACTTTGTTGGTGCCTTGGAAGGAGTTCACAAAAATTTCCAATGCCTACTTTGAGTTGGTTTTTGCTACATTTCTTGGAAAAATAGACTCATAAAATACCTGCATAATGAGGAATAAATCCTTCTTGTCCCTCTTATGGTTTTCCTCCAATAAATCCTTCCTAGCTTGATAAAGTGCAATATATGTGGTTACATTTGCGGGTTCTATATACCCATTTTCTACTAGATCCCAAACCTCTTGTGATCTAAATAGAATTTTCATCTATATACTCCAATAATCATAGTATCTCCCATTAATTCATGGGATTTGTAGTTGCAATGGACTCTTAATAGAATCCATTGTTACTAAAATACCCACAACTAGCTCTGATCCAATTTGAAATACAAATATATTTAGAGCTAGACTTCAGTACCATAAGACAAGCATACGATATAACAATTGGAAATCAATTCTTTTCAAGGCTACTCCAGATACCGGAAAACAAACACAAGACCACACAATGTAAAAGATAAATAGTTTGGTAAATTTGGTAATGACAATAAATACAACACCAGAAAATCAGATGGATAAATAGCAATTCTATTCCAAAAAATAGTTTTCTTTCAATAACGCATGGGAAAATTCCACAAGATAAAATGCAATCATAAAAGTGCATAGAAAATATATGTAGATATATATTTTGTATTTTATATTTTTTTTTTGGTAAGTAGTGTTTGTATTTACAATGGGTTTTAACAAGGATCCCAAAACCTGATTACATAAGAAATGGGCCTAGGGCATCAATCCCTTGAAACTGAACACCAAAACAAAAATCCCGCCCAGCGGTAACAGTAAGCATGAAACAATCCCTCTCAGCGGGAAACAAACAAATAAGAAAGAAAGTAGTTTTGGAGATCCCGCCCAGCGGGGAGTAGCCAAAAACCACCATCAAGAAGATCCCGCCTAGCAGGAAGCAAAGAAAAACCATTACAATAAAATCCCGCCTCGTGGGAAGCAGTCAAAACCACCACAAACAGTCCCGCATAGCGGGAAGCAACAGGGAAATCCCGCCATCCGGGAAACCAGCAGAAAAGAAAGGATCCCGCCTCGCGGGAAAACCGGCGGATTTGGCGGATCCCGCCCTATGGAGAAACCAACCCGCCCACCGGGAAAACATTTCGTTCAGCGAGAGCCATCCTGTAGGAAGCCAACAGCCAGCACAGAGAGGATCCAGCCCATCAAGAAGTGACCAGAGAGTTGCACCACAAGGAACCCGCCTCGGGAAAATAGAAGAGGATCCCAGCAGCAGGGACCAAGAATCCCGTCCAAGCACAGAGCCCGTCGAGGATTCACAAGAAAAAGGGGGAAGCTATCCAAACCCTAAACCGTCATCTCCACCACACCGAGAAACGCAAGGGACCAGATCCACGTGAATAACCTGCAAAAAACCCCAGGGGGAAGCCTGAGGGAAAAAGGGAAGGGATCCCCAACCAAATAGGGATCCCTGGGAAGCACCAGTCCAAAAAAAACAACCAAGGAAACCCTAGCCGGTCGAGAGGGGTGCAGATAGTGGAGAAGGATCTCCCCCCAGGAGATCATCTGCAAACAACCACTCCCCGAGAGGGATGACCTGGGTTGAGCCAGGGACTGGGCAGGAACCAGAAGCCATGGGAGGGGGAGCAGGGGAGGGACCAGAGCCCTCCCCTCTCTACTTTCTTCCCTCTCCATCATCATAAATTTCAAACTTTTTTTTTTTTTTGTTGTATTTTATATTTTATTATCAAATGGTTGTTGCATAAAATTTACATAGCCTTCCCTTTGCATACAATTATATTCCACCAAATCCTTTTCTTCACATCTTCAAATAGCAATATGTTAATTTCAATAGTGTTTTTCTTCTTCTCTTCAACAAGTTGAGTGTGTCTCCACACCAATGGGAGACAAGTATTCAATAAGTGAAAGAATTCTTTTGAACCAAATTGGAAGCTTTTGTAACCTTTTCTAAGGCTATGGCAATGCTTGTGCTTACTCTAAGCAAAAGATAAATCAGAGGCTCTCTTTCATTCACAACTTATCTATATATATATATATATATATATATATATATATATATATATATATATATATATATATATATATATATATATATATATATTGTCAATAAAGATGAACTATTCTCTCCTTCCTCGCTATCTATATATATATATATATAGCGAGGAAGGAGAGAATAGTTCATCTTTATTGACATGCATTAATTAAAGGATAAGTGTATATCTATTCTCTAAACAACCACAACTACCAGAAGTAAGACAAGTGCTGCAAAGTATGATGATGGATTCTAAAAAATATAGAGAATAAGATATTTTAGAATAGGGTGAAATATGGATTAGTTTCCAATAGGTATGGCCATCGAATATGGAGATGCTCAATATCATGTTGATACCAGAGTTAAAATATTTAATAATGGTGAACAAGTGATATCTTAGACATCCATTTCAAGAAAAAAGGGTAATAAATTAAGCCTATTTAAGATTAAGATTGATTGTAGATGTTCTTAAAAAGGTAAATCTATCCTTTTGAATTTAGAATAGGATGTCAAATTGATTTTAATAAATTAAAATAGTGTAAGTGTAATAGATATATTTGAATATCTAAAACTCACAACCACTAATAGATAGCTTTGGTGTGGTGTATAGATATAGTATTTGTTTTATAGCATTAATTTTTAAGAGGTAGAAGAATGGAAAGCTTAAAAAATAAATTGGCCAATTATATAAATCTACATATTGATAAACTTCTATCTATATATCAAGATCTTCTTTGAACCAACATGATATCATGATAAAGTAATGCAAGTGCTCAATAAATAAGTCTCATCCTATACTTTAATTATTCTAAATTAAAATCCAATATTGTGAGAAAAATCTATGAAGAAGATATTTCAATAAATATTCTCATATCCTTTATATATAGAATAATTGTTGGACATTTTGAGTCCCTAAGCCAAAGTTGTCATTGATGTCAAGATGCCAGTGAGAGTTTTTCTTCAGTTTGAGTGTAAATTTTAATGGAATTTTACAATGGGTTAAAATATTTTATTTTACACCCAAAAATATTGGGCCAGAAAGAGGTCTTTACTTCTCCATGGAAGCAATTCATCCGAAGCATTGGAAGGTTAAAAATATTATAATTGTTATTATAATATTTAACAAAGTGGTAAAAATCTAATTAAATATTATAATTTTTAATTATAATATAATTATATTTTAAAGATAAAGTTCATTTGATTAAAACCCTAAGGTTGGGTTTTAGAGAAATAAAATATATTGGAGGGCAAAGTTTTTAATAATTAGAAACCCAAAGGTTAGGTTTTACTAAGGCTTTCAAAGCCTTAGAGCGTCGACGTGATGCATTCAAATCAAAGTGACGACGTCTTAGACAAAGGAGGAGGCATTATAAATACATACCCAAATTCATTCATTAATCATTGGCATATGCGAAAACAAGCTCGTGTGGTTTAAAACGATTGGCAAAGGAAGTAGAGGATAAGACAGAGTGAGACCACCCCCAATTTGCATTGGGCAGTGTGGCCTAGTGGCATCTTAGAGAGCGCAAATGTATTGAGACACGGAGGTCATGCATTTGATTCTTGCAGAATGGTTTTGGTGATAGTGCAAAGTGGAAGCATCCAAGGCGCACATTTTTGTTGACGTGGGCAAGGATAATAGCAAAGAGAAAGCACATCGTACTTTCCCCTTTGTGAACGAGTGTATAGCTCATGTGGCAACCTCAGCCATGGCTAAGGCACTCTCGATGAGGGCAAGTCGTGGGGTCGAAAACCTTTGAAGCAGGTATGATTTTTAAATTAATTTTTTTATGGTTTATGCCCTAAGGTTGGAGTGATAAGGATGTTATAAGGTTTATTAATTTTTAATAAACTTTATTAAATAAAGGTTGTAGTGATTAATTTTTGAAGGTGGAGTGTTGATAATTATTTGAGCTTTATTATTTGGAAATTATTATTTTGAGAGTTATATTTTAGGAGGTATAAGGAGTTATGATAAAGTGTTAATTGAGATTTAGTTTGAGACTTGTTGGTTATTATTTTTTATAAGGATTTTTTCTTCTAAAAGGACTTTGGTGGATGTGAAAATTAAGTTGGAGTAAAAATGTGTATTTAAAGTTATATTTTGCATTGTGATTTTTATTGAAGTCCTCTAACCCTTATTGAGATTGAAAATAAATTTTTAAGTGTGGCAGATTTTTTGAACAACTTCTTGGCAACAAAAAGGTATAGGCAATATTCTCCTTTGATAATTTGATTGGTTGGTTGATTTATAAAAACATATTTGGAGAGAAAATGATTTAATTAGGGTTTCCTTTTAAAAAAATTGAGTTAATGCTTCAAGGTTTTCTGAATTGAGAGTTGTGATTAAACCTTGTTTGATAAGCATTGTTGTTGAGACCATTGGCTGAGAAATTTTTTTGAGTTAATGCTTCAAGGTTTTTTGGAATTAAGTGTTGTGATTAAAACATTGTTTTATTAGCATTTTTGTTGAAGCCATTGGATTGTGTAAAGAGCTTGAACTTGAGTTAGGAAAGAACATGAGTATCATTTTTATGTGAAGATTGAATTATGAGTATTGTTGTTGAAGTGAATTGAACTAGGGTTTGAAAATATCATGAGTATCATTGTTATGTGAGATTTGTTGGAAATATTTTAAGTTTGATGATACATGCTTGGACTAGGGTTTGTAAGAAAGTGTGGTTTCTTGAGTGATTGGTTAAGTAGAGTTGATTGGGCCTAGTCAAGTGGATGTATGAAGTGGTTGTTCAAGTTCCATAAAACAAACTATTCTATATTCTGATTTGAGTTGAGATTGAGTTTTTGAGTATAGAACATATTGAGATTCTAACAATTCTCTTTATGCTTCTATGAGATTGAGTTGAGAAAGAGATTGAGTTTTGAGTATAAAACATATTGAGTCTCTAACAATTCTCTTTATGCTTCTATGAGATTGATTTGAGTTGAGAAAGTGATTGAGAAGATTTGGACAAGTTCTATGTGAGCTTGTTGAGTAGATTTGGACAAGTTCTATGTGAGCTTGTTGAGCAAATTTGGACAAGTTCTATGTGATCTTGTTGAGAAGATTTGGACAAGTTCTCTGTGATCTTGTTGAGCATATTTGGACAAGTTTTGTGTGAGCTTGTTGAGCAAATTTGGATAGGTTCTATGTGGACCTGTTGAGCAGATTTGAGCAGGTTTTGAGTGAACCTATTGAGCAGAGTTGTGCAGGTTTTGTGTGGACCTGTTGAGCAGATTTGAGTAGGTTGTGAGTGAACCTATTGAGTAGAGTTGTGCAGGTTCTATGTGGACTTTTTGAGAAGATTTAAGTAGGTTTTGAGTGGATCTATTGAGCATATTTATGCTATACCGACTAGACTGTGTTTAGTACAGATTTGAGCAGACTTGTTCTAGACCGATGGGATTGTTTTTAGTGCAAGAGATTGAGTAGAGCTATGTTATACTGACTAGACTGTGTTTAGTACAAAATTGAGATAGAGCTTTGGATGTTATAGAGTAGTGAGGACAATGTCTCCAATGGATAGATATCCATCATCTAGGACATTGAGGATAGGTCTTCTGAGTGAGGACAAGAGTCTTCAAGTGGAGAGAGATCCACCAGTCAGTGTAGAAATATTTCTCATATGGATAGAGATCCACAAACCAGATTTAGGGGATCAACATATCCTTTGGATAGAGGTCCATAAACATTGTAATTGGGAAGGATTCCCAAGAGATTGATTGAGAAAATTTAATGAAATATTTTCTCCGTGGAAGTAGCCATCTTTGGGTGAACCATGTAAATTGTTGTCTCTATTGTGTGTGGTGTTGTGTACATTGCTTTGATTACTAATATTTATATTGTTATATTTACATTGCATATATTGGTTTGAGAGAAAAAGTAAAAAATGCTCTTATACTGTTCATCCCCCCTCTCAATATAAGCTTGTGTTCTTCAATAATAAAGTTCTTATCATATTTTTGTATATTAATTTAGAATGAAAATAAAGTCCTGATGTAGACAAGGAGAGGGGGGAAATTAAAAAATAGTCTCCCTTAGAAACAAGGATTCACAGTTCCCTCTTACCACAGTGTAAGATTTAGTTTCATTATGATTTACATACACTAGATGATAATACTTTAAACAATGTTCCATAGCAAAAATTTTGCAAGACTGCAAGTACCTGGACGATAGTTACAAGGTGTTAACACGAAGATGACTCCCAAGGCAAAATTTCCTTGCATGATGACACACTTATGAAGATTTAGACAGTGCTTGTCCATGATGACAATATTAGACAACATTCTGCTAGATTGAATGCTTCTTGACAATAAATTTCATAATGGATTCTTGCTAGATGGTAAACAACACATACTTCCCTGATGACAAGTTCCCTTGTTGGTACAAAATTCCCCATCAATATTTTTTCTTGATCACAAGTACTTTCTCAATGAAAATTTTACCTAATGGCACACTCTTCTCCAATGGAAGCTTTCCTTGATGACATGTACTTCCTTGACAATACTTTTCATTAGTTGGTAAGATGACAAGGGTTAATGTGTAATTTCTTAGATGGTCATTTTATCTCCAATGGTAACATGATACTATGATCTACCACTTCACTAGATGATGACTCCAATAGCAAGTGGTAAAAATAAAAACCAATTGAAACATAAACAGAGCACACATATCTCCTTTAGAGGAAGATGAATAAGTTTTTCTTTATTTATTATTGCAATTTACAATTACGTAGTCATGGTATACATAATTGTCTATAAAGATGAATATCAAGCATACATCCAAACCTCACACATGTCTCTCTCTCTTCTTTTCCTCTCAGCATGTGATTTACTCTTCCTAAAATGACATTCCCTATTCCTCTTCTCTTATCTTCCTTTCTAATATATTTTTCCTTATTCACCTTTGTTCTTCTTTCCTCTACTCTCTCTCTTCCTTATCCATTCAAACCATTTTTTAAAGGCTCAATAATTAGTTACTCTAACTATTACCTGATGGTTACATAACACCCTTAAATTATTAGCCTTCCAGTTCCCTATGTGCATGCTCTTGCATTATATTGATCAAGTAGGAGGAAATATTTCATGAGCTCCAACTCATGAACATGAATTGCTCTTTCAAGCTATCACCAAATTATCTTGGTTATATTCACAAGGCCCCCTTTCTTGTCTTATCATCATCTTCATCTGAGAATAAATACCCCTATTATAGAATGCAATCAACATTCATTTCATCGTATACCATTCCATGTTATCCATCCAACCACATTCAACATGCAATTTATTGGCTACTTCCTCTCAATGCTACCACTTTTGTGTGGAGTTAATATGTCCTCCACAAATATCCTAAGGATGTAGATTCCAACACTTAGTTGAAACTTGTCCAACTATTCCACACTGACTGCAACAACCCATCCTAGGACATTCCTCCCCTTACTAATCTTACTTTCAAAACTTTAGTCTCATTGCTTCCTACTTGACCTACATATCCAAGGCCTTCCTTATTTGGCCTTATTTTTGGAATTATGGGTATTTTCACACATTACCCATATCTTCCCAATCCTTTGGTAACATATCCTATTCTTCTTATTATATTAGATTCAATACCTATGGTGTGCCTTTCAAAGCACCCAAACTCTTAATTAGCACTCTGATCATTATTCTTCACCACACTTTTAAGTACCATTGTTACTATCAACTCTGGAAATATGGAATTTTTCATGTCCAACACAATAATAAGTATCATCATGAAATTTTCTCTCCTATCTCTTTGTTCTTATTTTTATATTTCTCTTTATCTACAACAATAATTGCTATATCATCATATTCATCATCCCTAATACTAGTGACCTAGGATATTTGCCTCTTTCCCATTCTTATTATCTTACTTGTTTTTTTCCTTTACTTGTACTTGTTTTACATATCCCCTCAACACTATACTTTCTCCCTTCAACTTTACCTCGTAACCCTACAAGAATTTTTTATCTATATTCAGGCATATTGTAGGACTACTTTCTACTTCTTTCTCTTTGTTCTTCAATGGACATAATATGTACCTTTTTCCATCTCTCTCAATAGTGTAGTTGTTCACCCTACCATCATGTACTTCCTTTGTATCAAATTTCCATGGTCTACCCAACAAGACATGACAAGCATCCATAGGCATAACATCACATAATATCTCATCCTTATAAGAACCAATTTGAAAGTTCACCATACATTGTTTAGTTACCAAAATTTGATGCCCATTTTGTAACCATGAGACTCTATATGGATTTGGGTGTTTAATTATCTTCAATATGATATTTTCTACCATCTTTGTAGACACTAAATTATCCATACTTTCGCTATCCACAATGACTTTACAACATTTATCTCTTGATTTACAAATTGTCCTGAACAAGTTCCTTCTTTACTCAAATTCATGTAGCTCCTTTACAGGTTTTACCAATACCCTCTTTATCATAAGTGACTGTCCTTGTTCTAGTTCCTCCATGTGCTTTGGTGAAGCAATATTCTCTTCATCTACTTGTTCAGTATGGTTTTAAGCTTCCTTCCCATACCCACTAGTCTGTTGCACTTGAGGACACTCAAATTCTCTATGTCCTTCCAAGTACCTATAATACTTACCAATAAAATCACATCCATGAACTCTATCAAATCCATCTTGTTCTCTTAAAAATTAGCCATTTTCCTAGGTACTTTGATTCAAATAACTTTGAGAATTACTAACTTCTCCTTCTTGCATATGTTGTCCTCTATTATTCTTTGATTGTTATCTTACTCTAGAGAATCATCCTTTTCCTCTTTTATTATTTTGTTGCCTTTGCAATAACTTATCTTCTGCCTTTAAGACATACTGGTAATATTCTTCTACCATTCTTATTTTTATCATACTAACTTCATCTTGTAAGGATAATCTTATTCCATATATGTCTCTTGCCATTTTCTCCTCATCTTCAATATGATCAACTTGTATGGCTAGTTTATAAAACTCCTTTGTATACTATTTTAATTCCAACTCCTTTTGCTTGATATTTTGGAGTCTTATAAATAATCCAATCTAATAATCGATAGGTAAAAACTTATCCCATGTTTAAATTTTATTCTTCCTCTTTCATTGTATCTCTATTTGCATTTCCTTTTAGTTTCATACAAATAAAATTCACCTTTTTGGGGTCTTCTATCAATTCAAAATCAAAATATTTTTCCATATTTATAATCTAGTCTATGAGCTCCTATGGATTCAAACATCCATTGTATGAAGGGATTTCTAACTTTGGCTTCCTACCTTTTTTAGAAATTACCTAGATTAATCACTCCTCTATTTATTTCTCTCACTCCTCATCACAAGATTATTTTTTATTAGCTTCTTCTTCACTATAACTCATGTCTTCTATTTTAATACCCCACCTTTGGGAACTTTTGATTGCATCAAATTGAATAGTAATTATACTTAGCATTTTAGCTATTACATAGCTTGAGGGCCTCACAGTATTCTCCTTCCCTATTGTGCTATCTATCCTTTGGAACACATCAAACCTCAAAGATCAACCTACTATGATACCAAAATGATGTAGATGAAGAGGAGTTAATTGAACAATAGCCTCCCTTAGTAGCAAGGATTCTCAGTTCCCTCTACAATAGTGTAAGATTTAGTTATGTTATGATTTACATGCACTAGATGATAATGCTTTATATGGTGTTCAATTTATTGTAATTTCACAATATTGTAAGTAATAGGATGGTATTGACACTAAGATGACTCCCTACGCAAAATTTACTTGGATGAAGTTACACTTATGACAACTTAGATGATGCTTCTCTAGGATGGAAATATTAGATGGTATTCTTCTAGACTACATGCTTCTTGATGATAGATTTCATGATGACTTCCTGCTAGATGGTAGATGATACATACTACCCAAAAAAAACTTCCCCTACCAACACACACTTCATCATCGATAGTTTTCCTTGATGGAACACACTTCCTCGATGACAATTTCACCTAACAACACACTTTTCCTCGATGAAATTTTCCCTTGATAGAATGCACTTTCTCTATAATAGTTTTTTTTAGTTGGTAGGATGACAAGGGGTAAGGAGTAATTTCTTAGATGGTCATTTTATCTCCAAGGGTGACACACTACTATGACTAGCCACTTCACTAAACAACTACTCTAATAACAAGGATAAAAAAAACTAATCAAAACATAAAAACAACACAAGGATATCCTTTAGAAAAAGATGGAGAAGTTTTCCTTTATTTATTATTTCAATTTACAATTACATAGTCATGATAGACATCAATATCTATCATGCATACACCAAGACCTCACACATAGGTCTCTCTCTCTTCTTTTCCTCTTAGCACATTGTTCACTCTTCATAGAATGCAATTCCCTATCCCTCTTCTCTTATCTCCCTTTCTCCTCTATTTTGCCTTCTTCATCTTCACTCTTCTTTTGTTCTCTTTTTTCCTTTTCCTTTCAAACCCTTTTTTATAGGCTCAAGAATTAGTTACTCTCCAACTACTGTTGGGTGATTCCATAACACCCTCATATGGTTAGCCTTCTAGTTTCCCACGTGGATGCTCTTGCATCAATTCCCTACCCAAAAACCAATGTAGTATGAATGGATTACGATTCTTATTTTCTTAGATCTTGATAGCATCATTTTTGTCATTGCATTCATTTTTCCATGTACATTTTTTAGGATATACTAATTAATTTGATTATAACATCCATTAATGAAATCCAATTATTGGAATAAAATGTCATATATCTAGATACACAACTTTTCCTAAAAGAACTAAGGCCTACAACTTGGCCTTAGGTATTGACTCATATAGATTCATAATTTCTTCCTATTTGAGTAAAATCTAAAATCCCTCCTTTCTTATTCTTGTTTCCTACAAGATTTAATCTAAAATATCTATGTTTATAAATTTTTAAAAATATATATTTGGTTAGGGAATTTATTTCCCTTATAGCCTAAGAGATTATCTTTGCTTCTTTCAAATACCAAACACTTCATCTCATAATAGTTAAGATTCTATTGACATTCCAACTAGCAATTTCTTTTAATTTTCAAGGCTAACAACCAAATGGGCCTTAAAAACACTTAATATATTATATAATATTTTAAAAAGACAAGTATTATTAATGAAATGTGTAGACACCAAAATCCAGCCACTTGTAAGTCATCTATACCTTCCTGTCAGCCACATGTCAGTCACCCACCTTCCCGCCATTATTTGGCCCAAATCCACACCTTCCCGCCATTATTTGGCCCAATTTCACCTTTTCCTGCCATTATTTGGCCCAATTTCACCTTTCCCGCCATTTTTCATTCCCAAATTTATTTAAATTAATATTTATATATATATTTTAATATTTTAATATATATATATAAAGATACTTTAAGTGATTTAATCTGAGCCGTCCATCCTTCATTTAATCTCATCCGTCCATCCATCTTAATCCGTTTCACAACCTAGATTTATTCTCTACCCTTGGATCCACTTTAATCTTAGCCACACGTTCAAAGTGTCGTTTAAACCCTAAAGTGTGCCCTAAGAGTAGATTATAAATTGAGTCACCTTGATGGCTCAAACCCGATCTCTTTTACTATCTCTCTTTTGTTATCTATCGCTATCTATCTCTTCTTCAGCTAAAACCTACCCATCCATCGCCGTCCCTTTTTGATGCATCCGTCGCCAACTTCGTCGCCATCCGTTCTACAGCATTCTGCAGAATCCCCCATTCTTGTCGCAAGTGCCCGCGGGCATTTACCCACAGCCATAGACGTAGACCGACTTCTGCAACCCTAATCCAAAAGCACGCAGGCGTTCAGTGATCGCACCAGGGCGCCTTTCGCAACCGATTTGACAGTCACATCACTTCTAGGTGCCGCCTGGTCTCACCGTGTTAACAGAAAAAGAGGTATAGATTCTAAAGCAAGTAATATTTTTATGTATTAATCCGGCATTAGATTTTGCATTCTATTTATTTCATTTCTAGGGTTTTAGATTGTTTTTGAGGGCTCACACAGTGGAGCCCTCTTACTAGTTTCTAACCTTTTTGTAGTTTTAATGTGTGCAGGATTTTAATGGAATATTTGATTGGATGATAGCAGCTGCTTAAGCTGGAGTGGTTCGAGCCAAAGGATACAACGAAGCCCACTCATTCTATTGAGGTTAAGGATACATTCTTCGGAGATGCCACCATATTGTGCTAGCTAGGGTTTCGGAGTTGTAACAAATTTTTGTTTTGTTGTTTTGCAGCTTAGGGTGTTAGAGGCATGACACCGGTTCTCCCCTATCATTCCGGGGATGAGGAGGTCATTGTCCCAGGCAGACTGGGAGATATTGGAGGCAGTGGGGCTAGCGGAGGCAGCCCGATTGGAGGTAGTTCGGGTGGATGATGGGTACCTCTCGGCTTTGGCCGAGAGGTGGGATCCAGATCGGGGGATGTTCTAGCTCTCAACTGGAGAGATGACGGTGACACTTGAGGATGTATACCGCATCCTCAAGATGCCCGTGGAGGGGGCGCAAGTGGAGGTTGGACGAGATAGGGCCACGGAGATGGCCAAGGTGTTTGGGGATGATTGGATGGAGATCCAGACGGAGAGCGGGGGGATCCCATACTTGGCCATGTATACGACCAAGCAGTTGGTAGCGGTGGAGGCTCTGATGATGTTCGTTTTGGTCAACATTGTGGCCTCGAACATCACCGGGTGCAGGTTCCCATGGAACCTGATGGGTGTAGTGAGCGAGATGCTCACTAATAGGGTAGTGTATGCCTGGGCGCCTGCTTTATTAGTGCAGGTGTATCGGGAGTTGTATGAGGTTCGGAGACGGGGCCGAAAGGGCCTGGGTTGCAGTGTGGTGCTCCAGTGTTGGGGCTGGGAGCACTTCAGAGTGGCTCAACCGAAGGGGTTGCCATGGGCTCACTGGGACTTGAGCCAGGCTTATGGTAGGAGATGGCCGGTGGCGGAGGAGAGACAGCCGAGCCGCCCTGTGAAATCGGGGCAATGGTATAGGAGACTATGGGCAGACTTGACAGATGCCCAAGTCATTTGGAGGCCCTGGCGGGAGGTGAGGTGCATCGGGGATGGAGAGCACCTGAGACGAGTGCGATAGGCCAGATGGGTAGTGGGGCGGAGCCACAACGAGGTGGAGTACATACAGATGTCTCGAGTACTCCGCCAGGTCGGATTGAGGCAGGATGTCCCCGGTGAGGCAGTGCGCTACTAGAGGCACCGATCAGAGGGGGATTTGTCGTGTGACAAGCCATGGAGGAAGGCTGCAGAGGATGATGAGGACATGGAGATCCTCGACATGGACGACATCGGGGTGACAGCTGAGTATGCAGCATGGATGGCCACAGAGCCGAGGTGGGAGCCACCATTGGTGGCTGGTGGAGCCAGAGAGCCCGAGGCTGGGGCTGGAGAGGGTGAGGGAATTGTAGATGTTCCCAAGCATAGGGAGGGTCCCCGCATTCAATCTGACAGTCGAAGGTGAAAGGGGAAGATGGCACATCAGGCTTCGGGTAGCGGAGATTACGGGGAGGATGGCAGAGAGGGCCTAGGAGAGGCCACAGGAGAGGCTAGAGAGGTACCCCCTAGTGGGCATGAGAATGAGCTAACACAGCTGTAGCAGCAGATAACAGAGCGTGATGCTATGTTAGCTGCCCGGGACGAGAGGATAGCTTGGATGGAGCAGTAGGTGGCAGAGCGGGATGCCCGGTTAGCTGCTCAGGAGGAGAGGATGGCCCAGCTGTAGGCAGACTTGGATAGAGAGACCAGGGTGCCCCAGGATGACAGAGTGACGAGACTCCAGGCAGAGCTAGTGGAGCGAGAGCGACGACACGGGATAGACATAGCTAGGTTTAGGTCAAGGACTCGTTACATTGAGGCTCTGGAGGACACATTGTTTAGGCATCAGATTGTGTTGCCTGATCCTCCATCCTCTTCTGTCTCTAGGTGTAGTGAGTCTAGACACACCACTAGGTCTAGGGCTCCTACTAGGTCTCAGGGGTCCTCTTTTGATGGTTAGCTTAGTGCTTAGATGCACTCTTTATGAGCCTTGGTGCTCTATTGTATATTATAGCCTTTTGGCATTCATTGTATAGTTTGACCTTTATACCTATATATATATATACACGGCTTTTATTTATTTGGTGTTTTACTCTCTTTTGTGTGAATGCCTATGTTTTTGTGATGCATGTTTTTATATGTTTTAATGTTTTTGATGCATATGTGATGGAATGGAATGCAAACTTATAGATGATTAATGCAAGACTAAGTATATAACGTGCAAATCTATGGATGATTAATGCAAGACTAAATAAATGAAATATGCACTAAGAAGCACTCATACTTTTAGATAGTTAGATTTAGCCAACTGTTATCATAATTGTTTAATCAGGGGCACCGAACTTGGTGGCTTGTGAATGGATGACGTATGGAATGACATGAATATGGAAGAAGATATGGAGGTTGATAGGGAAGAAGATATGGAAGACTATTTTACAAAGACTCAAACATGCTAGTGGTATCAAACAAACTTACTAATACTGCCTAATTCAACTAGGACCAAATGTGTGTGCATGCGAGTTCATTAACAAAATCAAAAGCATGGTAGTGACTCTAGGCAATCAAAAACCTGTGTGTGTGCAAGTGTGTTCATTAACCTCATCTTGCATAAATTAGGTAACCCTGTTATGGATAAGACCTCGAAGATAGTTTGTCTGTATGAGCATTCAGAGGTCTCTTTTTGAGGAGAGACATGTCGCCATGCAATGAGTATACTCCACTGCCAGTCAAGAGTCTATAGCCTCGGTGAAGGTTAAATCCATAGTCCATGTTATTTTTGACCTTTGTAAGCCTTTGGGATGACTACCTATTCGTCTGACTGGACAAGTAGTACGATCCTTACAACTTATTTGGGATCAGTGGTGTGTGAAAAATGTTCATTTCCTTAGAGCTTTGGGGAATCGGATTCTCAACCGAAGTATGATGAGAATTTTACCCTATCCTTACTACTCTGTTTATATTTATATTTTGTGATTGCTTGTGATAGTGGTAAGAACCACTGTTTTATGGACTATGTTTGCATGATAGGAAAAACGAGGATTACCCTTTTCACTTCAAGGCACAACCCAAGGATGTGTTATCTCTCTTTGACACAAGATGTTTTTAAGATGTGAAAATGTGATAGGTTCAAGACCGCTTTTGAAATCATTTCCCAATACTCAAGATTTTATTTAGTGTAATTTGTGATATGGCCCTAGAGAACTTTGACATGCATTTCAAAGTTTGCTTAAAACACTAGGAATGGTCTGAGTGAATTGAAAACATTTTGGCAATGTAAATATGTGCAAATGGAAAATGGGTGTACAAATGACAATTCGGTTTGATGGATTTTATGAAGGTGCCCCTGATTAAGGCAACATGACTTTTGCTTGACCAAATTTTATATCCAAAAGATAGAATGGTCTCTAACATGATATGCAACTATGGCTGAAAATGAAATGTTATGGTTTTCAATGAGATGTATGCACATGAAATGCAATGTTTTTGAATGAGATGTATGCAACTAACAATGAAATGCAAATTCTTTTTATTTTATTTGTTTTTTTTTTTTCCTTTTTTTTTGTTGTACAAGCCATGTATATATGTACATATAAAATTCAAACTATGCGTAGAATGCCCTCAAGTGTATAACATTAAGTGGTTCGGGTTCTTCCTCTCCCTCTAAATCGGCAAGTGTATAAGTTCCATTACCCACTCTTTCAGTGACCATATATGGACCTAACCAATTAGCCATGAATTTATCTCGAAGATGCGGCAATGCATTGGTGTTTTGTTGATTCTCTTTAAGGACAAGATCTCCTACTTGAAATTCTCTTAGATGAACTTTGGCATTGTAAGCATGTTTCAATCGGTCTTGATAAACTCGCAAATGCTCTAAAGCATTGATTCGTTTTTCATATATGAGTGTGAGTTGATCAAGACGTGCTTGTCTAGCAGTATCATCATCGATAAATTCCTAGCAAAGAAATTCACAAGGAAGGGATCTCGAGCTCAAGAGGCATGATTGCTTCAGCTCCATAGACCAAAGAAAATGGCGTTGCCCCAATGGGAGTTCCGATGCTTGTTCTGTAAGCCCATAATGCCAAGGGGATTTGTGTATGCCAATATTTATGATTTTCTTTAACAAGTTTCTTAAGAATAGCAATTATGGTCTTATTGGAAGCTTCAGCTTGTCCATTGGCTTGTGGGTAGTAAGGAGTTGAGAAACTATGTTGGATATTATACTTTTCGCAAAGAGCTCGAACATCCTTATTCTTAAAAGACTTGCCGTTATCGAAATGATTTTAGAGGGAATACCAAAACTACAAATGATATGGTGAAGTATAAACTCCACAATTCTAGGACCTGTCGTACTGGCTAGAGGAATAGCTTCAACCCACTTTGTGAAGTATTTAGTGGTCGTAATGATGAAAGTATGTTGTTCTGAAGAGGCAGGTGAAATCTTGCCAATTAAATCGAGACCCCATTGTGAGAAGGGCCAAAGGCTTTGGATGGGTTGTAAAGCTTGTGATGGTATATGGGTTAAATTAGCATGTTCTTGACACTTTTTACATTGTTTAACATATTTGCAACAATCTTGTTCCATAGTGGGCCAATAATACCCCATACGTAAAATACGCTTCGCAATGGCCATTCCACTAAAATGACCACCATAAGTACCATCATGGGCTTCAGCAATAGCTCTATGTGTTTCACTTGCTTCTAGACAGCGGAGGAGTACTCCATCATATCCACGTTTATACAACACATCCCCCAAAAGAACAAAACGAGCTTCCTTTTGCTTAAAACAGCGATGGGCAGTTCGAGACAAATTAGATGGGAGTGTTACAAACTTGAGGAAGGCTACTATATCACTAGACCAAGGCTCATATGGATCCGAATGGATAAAGCAAACATATTTTTCATCTTTAGACTCAGCACGGACAATTGTAGACTTAGAGATTGTGGAAATGATTAGGGGCTGTACCTCTCAAAGGGAGTCCTTTGGAATCAATGATCCAAGAGAGGCCATGGCATCCGCAAATCTATTAGTCGAACGAGGCAAACTAGTGATCTCATACCAATCAAACTTAGAGAGAAACTTCATTGATACATCATGATAAAGCTTAATGGTAGGTTCTTTGGCTTGGTATTCTCCTGTAATTTGTTTAACCACGAGTTGAGAATCCCCAAATATCCGAATACGCTTAATGCTCATAGCTATGGCTGATTGAAGACCTAAAATTAAGGCTTCATACTCCGCTGTATTATTGGTGCATTGGAAGTCTAGTTTGAATGATAAAGGGATGGGAATCCCTTGAGGTGTATGAAACACAACTCCAGCACCTTGACCTTTCGCGCACTTAGAGCCATCAAAGAATAGCATGATGTCAACATCTTCCTCCGAAATGACGTCCTCTTCTTGTTTAGTGATAGCAAATACCGAATCATCTGGGAGCTCAATAATCAAAGGATGATCACTAGGTAGTGGAGCTTCCGCAAGTTGATCGGCTATAACTTGACCTTTAACGAATTTTTGGCTAATGAATTCAAGATCGAATTCGGTCAGCAACATTATCCATTTAGCGGTACGAGTGTTATTATAAGTGCGAGACATCATATAACGTAGAGGGTTTTCTCTAGCTATGACATATGTTGTAAGGCTAAGCATATAATGACGAAGTTTCTTAGTGGCAAAAACCACTGCTAAGCACAACTTTTCCACATAAGCATATCGAGTTTCATAGCTTACCAATGTTCGACTAATATAATAGACTACTTTCTCAATATTGTGTTCATTCTTTTGTGCAAGCATTGTCCCTAAGGCAAAGTCCGTTGTTGAGATATAAATATTGAAAGGGACCCCTGGACGAGGCGGAGCTAAGACTGGCGGAGATACTAAGTACTGCTTGATGTCATCAAAGGCTTTTTGACACTCATCTGTCCATGAAAATTGTACCCCATTTTGTAGTAGGTGGCAAAATGGCCTACATTTATCAGAAAGTTGTGCAATAAAGCGACGGACACGCTTTATTTAGATCTCAAAAATCGATGCAAACACGTATTCCCCCGTTAGGCTTGCGAACGAGTACCATGTTAGAAAGCCACTCAGGATAATCAATCGGGACGACAAATTTAACATCCAGAAGTTTTTGAATCTCCGATTTAACTATGAGGGCCACGGTAGGATGCATTTTCCTAAGTTTCTGTTTGAGAGGTTTAGCATCTTTTTGTAAGGTGAGGTTATGGACAACCAAATAAGGGTCTAGGCCTGGCATGTCTTTGTAAGACCATGCAAATATCTCCTTCTTCCGCTTGAGTAGAGCAATCATTTGCTCTTGTTCCTCTGATGATAGACTTTTAGCCGGTTTCACAATTTGGGTGCCATCTTGGCCTGGACTAAGGTCTACATCGATAGTTTCTTCAATAGACATGTGGGAACCTTCCTCAAGCTGATGGGGAGTAGGGATTAGATTTATGTCATCTAAAATGTCATCAGGCTCCTGTGCCTTGCTCTCGTCTATGTATGCCTGGAAGACCTCTGGCTTAGAATATGAAGGTGAATGTGGAGGTGAAGGAGGAATGTAGTTGGCGGAAGCCCTTAACAATTCCTCGAAAAGGATGGACTCTGAAATAGATGGAGGGGATGAAATCCAATCCATGTCAATCAGGCTTGGGTTGATTGGGATTGGCTTATCCGGATCATATGGATTATGGAGCGGGGTGAATAAGTCTTCAAAATTCATTGTCGACTTATGGAAGAAAGGATGGGCGGAATGGAAGGGAAAACCGGTGAAGACCTCGGAAGACCTGAAGTGCAAAACAACATAGTTTTTCAGTTTTTTTTTTTTTTGTAGTTTGAGTTTTTTTTTTTTTTGTAGTGGTGAAAACCACTATTACACACATACATAAAGCAATAAAGTATTTTTATATATTTTGATATATATATATATATATATATATTTTTTTTGGGAATTTTCTGATTTGATTTTTTTTTTTTTTTTGGTAGTGGTGAAAACCACTATTTTAGTATATACATATAATACAGGTTTGGATTATGGCTTATGGATGTGGTGGAGGGGGTGGTTCACCTCGTTCTTGTGGAATAAGCAAGCGAAATATGGCCTCTTGGAGAGGGAAAAATTGGAGATAAAACTCGTCTTGTTCAGTGAGGGGAACAATGGGCACCGACTCTTCTTCAGATTCATCACAATTTGACATGACATCAAATTCTTCATAGGCTTCATCTTCGGATTCGTCGGGGTGGAGGATTTCTTCTTCTGAATTAATATTAATGCTTTGAAAAGCTCGTTCAAAAGAAGAAAGGGATGGAAGTGGTTGGTAGCCTAGACCAAAAATCTCAATGGGTCTCTGATATGGCATATCGATGCGTTCAGTTACCCCTTGCTCATATCGAACTAGGCCAAATTGCTGCCAATTATGTCTGTGGAAATAGCGAGAGGGAAAACCCTCCATCCTTTCAATATTGGCAGGGACTGGATGCTTGGGTTCTGGTATGGTGGTAGGACTAGAATATGACTCTATTCCCCCAAATACAAAATTAATGGAATTTGGCATAGAACCCATGTTATAAACTGATCCAATGGATAAATGTTGGTCATGTGGACGACCAAAATCTTTAACTTTTTGCACATTGAACGGTGTGATGTGGACATCTCGGATGGCATACTCACCAATACCTGCATCAGTGAGATGGACCTTGACTTGGGAGGGAGATGGATTAGATGATGGAATAGAAGAATGTGGGATAGAAGAATTGGAAGGATTTGGTTGGGTTGATGCTTCACCGACTTGTGAAACATCAGCTGGTGATGGTTGGGAAGATGGAGGAATAATAGGTGATGTTGAAGAAGGTGTAGAAGAATGGAGTAATGATGTGGAAAGAGATGATTGGTCATGGCCACATGTGCATGTGGTCACTGATGAAGAAGAAGGAATATTAGGAGATGAAGAAAGTGGTGAATGAGATGGAATAGCGGAAGAGGAAGATGGTTGCGATATGATGGGTAGCTCCTCAGGAATGGGAGCTTTAGAAGAATATGGTATAGAAGAAGTAGATGGGGTCAAGAAAATATGAGTGGATGGCAACACAATCTCATAAGGGTTTGAGACATAGTTGCAATGTTTGAAGGGTTCAGTGTCAGCTGGTACACAATGAACCTGTCCCTCATATACATACTTCAGACATTGATGCAGGATAGAAGGGACACATCTCATCTCCCTAAGCCAAGGCCGTCCAAGCAATACATTGTATGCCATGGTCCCTTCCAAGATGTGAAACAAGGTATGCAAATTTCGGGCCCCTACCTCAATGGGCAAGATAACCGTGCCAACCATGGAAGATAAAGCATCATTGAATGCTTTAAGAGTAAAAGTCGACTTTGTGATAAGGGATGGCGACAACTTTAGATGACTCAACGCCGATGTTGTAATGATATTGATTGAGGAACCGGTGTCAATTAAGACTCTCTTGAATGGCTTGTGATCGATCTTGGCCATGATATGCAGTGGAGGATCTATACTTTTCGTTGACATAGGTTTGATTTCAAAATCATAGAAAGTGATGGAGGGCTCCATGCATGTTTGAATACTCCCCACAAAGTTGTTGAAGGCATTAGTATCTTGAGTTTGAAGCTCGATTGACTTTAATATTTCCATTAATGCCTCTCTATGTGGGGGAGATTGTTGAATGAGGTCATAGATCGATAACTTGGTAGAAGCCATTTTTAAACTGGTAGTTAACCGGCTATTCAATGACATGATGGGTCGTTGGTGTTGAGTAGCATGATTTAGCGGTTGTTGAGAAGTACTAGCATGTCGTTGGGTCACTGTTACCTGAGGTGGACTGGGGGTTTGTACAGGTGGCTGTGGTTCAGCTCGATTTGGTTGGTTCACCCTTTGACCCCGGGTTACTACGTTAATAGTACCCACAAAACCTTGGTATGGTTGTACATGGTTGACTTGATTAGGAGGAGTTACCTGAGTTACTCCCCCTGAAGTTGTTGGAGCTTCCTCCCGATGTGGAAGGGGTGTTTGAAATATACCAAGATTTTGATTTTGTTGGGCTAAGGGGCTATCCAATTTAATGGCTCCAATCTCAATAAGATCTTGGATCACATGTTTGAAAGCTGTACAATTATTGATATCGTGCCCATTTTGCCTATGATAAGGAAAAAATAGGTACTCCTTGTAATACTTTCCCCTTCTAGATGGTTCTAAAGGTTTAAACTCAGGTAAAGTTAACTGATTTGTGCTATATAATTTGTTGAATATGACCGCATATGGTTCATCTAAAGGTGTGAATTGTCGCTTGGGACGATTGTTTTGCCAAGGTCGAGTTTCTATGGTTGGCTCAGTGTTGTGAGTTGATTGAGGAGGGGTGGGTACCGCATGATAAGCAATTGGTTGTAGTTGACTTTGCATTATTTGTTGTTGTTGAGCCATTACGGGCTGGCTTGCCACCACTTGATTAACTTGGTTAACATTTGAGGCTGTACTAGCCTGTGCTTGTTTTTTTTGGCCATAATTATTATTTCGTTGTTGGCCCTTTTGTTGCCATTCTTTTCTACGGGGTTTTAAAACACCCTCTTGGACTTTAATGTCTTCTATGATACTTGCTTGGGCCAAAGCCTCTTCAAAAGTCTTGTATTGTTGTAATTGCAGTAACCAAGAGATAGGTTTTAGACAACTCTGGGTGAACATTTTGGTTAACTCCTCCATTGGTAGGGAGAATGGAAGTTTATTAATGATAGCCCTCCAACGGTTTCCAAAGTCATAAACAGTCTCATCGTCATGTTTCTTGAGCTTGTATAAGTCGGACAATGAAACTTTCCTTTGTACATTTAGGGAGAATCGTTCTAAAAACAGATTAATCAATTGTTCGTAAGCATAAATGCTATGGTGAGCTAAATGATTGTACCATTGTACATCATCTCCTCCTAATGTCTGAGGAAAAGTTCTGAGCATAAGAGCGTCACTATTTTGGATTCTAAAGCAGGCATGCATGAATGAGCTCACATGTTCGTGAGGATCCTCAGGTCCTCGAAATTTGTCAAACTTCGGTAATGTGAAATCAGTAGGATATGGCGGTGAAGGTACCGAAGGATGAATTGGTTGATTGATCAACGACCTTAGCGTAGGTTTCTGACTAGATGAGCCAGGCATGTTGAGCATAAGGTTGTCAATCTGTTGTTGCATAGCATGGAGTCGAGAATCTTCATGAAAATTTTTATTCATTTGATGATTATGATGATGCAATGGAGGAATGGAAAAATGATGAGATGGGATGAAATTGCCTGGATTAGGCAGTGTGGAATGGACAGGTTGTTGGTATGGATGATATCGAAAAGAAGTTGATTGGGGTGAATGATGAACTGGACTAGGTAGAAATTGGTTGGGGTAGGAATGGACACCACCGAAGATTGGGTACCCAGGCATACACTACCCTATTAGTGAGCATCTCGCTCACTACACCCATCAGGTTCCATGGGAACCTACACCCGATGATGTTCGTGTTGGTCAACATTGTGGCCCCGAACAGCACCGGGTGTAGGTTCCCATGGAACCTGATGGGTGTAGTGAGCGAGATGCTCACTAATAGGGTAGTGTATGCCTGGGCACCTACTTTATTAGCGTAGGTGTATCGGGAGTTGTATGAGGTTCGGAGATGGGGCCGAAAGGGCTTGGGTTGCAGTGTGGTGCTCCAGTGCTAGGGCTGGGAGCACTTCAGAGTGGCTCGACCGGAGGGGTTGCCATGGGCTCACTGGGACTTGAGCCAGGCTTATGGTAGGAGATGGCCAGTTGCGGAGGAGAGACAACCGAGCCGCCCGCAAAGATACAATGCCAAACAAAAATAAAATCACAGTAAAAGAATGCAGAACACAGTTGTACAAAACAAACGATTTTTATTAATCAATGGAGTTTAGAAACTCCTTTTGAGTACAACAGGGCCTGTAACCCTTTCCGTGATACAATATTACAATTTGTGCTAGGGTTCTCCGAAACCCTAGCTGGCACAATGTGGTGGCGTCTCCGAAGAATGTATCCTTAACCTCAACAGAATGAGTGGGCTTTGTTGTATCCTTTGGCTCGGACCACTCCAGCTTAAGCAGCTGCTATCAACAAATCAGATCTACCGTTAAAAACCTGCACACATTAAAATATTCAAAGGGTTAGAAACTAATAAGAGGGCTCCACTGTGTGAGCCCTCAGAAACAGTCTAAAACCTTAGAAATAAAATAAATGGAATGGAAGAACTAAAATGGCAGATTAATACATAAAAAGATTACTTGCTTTAGAAACTATACCTCTTTTTCTGTTAACGCGATGAGACCAGGCGGCACCTGGAAGTGATGTGACTGTCAAATCGACTGCGAAAGGCGCCCTGGTGCGATCGTTGAACGCCCGCGTGCTTCTGGATCGGGGTTGCAGACGCCGGTCTGCGTCTGTGGCTGTGGGTAAACGCCCGTGGGCACTTGCGACAAGAATGGGGGATTCTACAGAATGTTGTAGAAGGGATGGCGGCGAAGTTGGCGACGGATGCGGTGATGGATGCGATGAAAAGGGACGGCGATGGATGGGTAGGTTTAGCTGAAGAAGAGATAGATAGTGATAGATAACAAAAGAGAGATAGTAAAAGAGATAGGGTTTGAGCCATCAAGGTGACTCAATTTATAATCTACTCTTAGGGCACACTTTAGGGTTTTAACAACACTTTGAACGTGTGGCTAAGATTAAAGTGGATCCAAGGGTAGAGAATAAATCTAGGTTGTGAAACGGATTAAGATGGATGGACGGATGAGATTAAATGAAGGATGGACGGCTCAGATTAAATCACTTAAAGTATCTTTATATATATATTAAAATATTAAAATATATATATAAATATTAATTTAAATAAATTTGGGAATGAAAAATGGCGGGAAAGGTGAAATTGGGCCAAATAATGGCGGGAAAAGGTGAAATTGGGCCAAATAATGGCGGGAAGGTGTGGATTTGGGCCAAATAATGGCGGGAAGGTGGATGACTGACACGTGGCCGACAGGAAGGTATAGATGACTTACAAGTGGCTGGATTTTGGTGTCTACAGATGCCCCTTTTGAGTCGCTTTGTGTGAAGACACAATGCAACACAAAAACTTAAGACACCTAAAAAGCTGGATCAGACACAACTCTCTCTCAAGATTAAAGCACAACTTTGAAGACCAAAGAATAAAAGAATATTTAAAATATTTTAGCTTACCCCCTCAATTGGCGAGCGAGAATGGTTCTCACAAGCCAATTGGAAGAAATTCGGAAGAAAATGAACCGTTTTTGCCCCAACGGTGAAAAGAGGGGTTGGTGTATGAACCATCTGTTTATGTCCCAACATAAAAGGGGTTGGTGTACAAACCATAAAAGAATATGATTGAAGACGATATGAGTGATGTAAAAGATGGACCGTTTTCTGCCCCAACGGTTAGAAAGGGATTTTTGCCAAATTATAAATTCCATGATCATGTAAGATGAATTCCACTATAGGAAAGTTAGAAATTGATAACGGATGCCCCAACTCCTGTGTGTGAATCCATACTGTTGATGAAATTGCCTTGTTGGCACCATTGATATGCAGAGATGAAAGATGCATGAAAGAGTCCAGAACTCAGAGATGCTCCTAGTGACTGTATGGATAATTCCTCGAGTCGGAACCAATCAACCTAGGTAGCCTCAATCTCTAGCAAGACTCAAAATAATGATGATATGAAAGATTTTCCATGTTTAAGGCCCCATGAACTAGGCCATCAATAACAACTGTTGAGCAAATTAATCTTGGTATGAGGTCACTTGAAAATTAGAATACCCAAAATTGATTTCCAATTTTCAAATAGTGAAATAATTGATGATGATAAATGGTAAGTGTCCTTATGGTGGTTTAATCCTCTTACCGAATTACATGGATGCAAATCGCTGCAATCGCCAAGGTGATAGAATATACCACTAGATATGAGGTTTACTTTAATTTGATTTGGCAAAAATATGCATGATGAAAGAAGAATGAATGAAATTGACAATAGATCAGAAGAATTGATGATTGTGGTTAATTTTGTGAAGGTTTTGAATATTTTTAACCCAATTTGTAAAACAATGATGAATGATGCGCTTTTTGAGCGAAATGACAAAATTTGTGTCCAAAACTGTTGTAACCTTCACAAAATGTTTTATTATGATAAGAAAAATGCATGAATGCAATTTGATGAAATTTGGAGGAGGTAAGCTTCAATTTTGCAAGTTTTGTTCCTTTATTCAATACTGACACCAAACGTCGGTCTACATTTGTGGTTGGAAGAGACGCCCATCGGTGTTTAGGCACTTCTGAAAATGCAGCACTGCGTCTGAATGCACCATGAAACGCCCCACTGCGTTTCAGGGCACCATAACCAGCTATTTAAACAATTTCAGCGAGAATTTCGCTCATTTGTGCGTTCGAGCTTGAGAGAAGTGCGTCTGAAGGAGTGGAGTGAAGTGAAGTGAAAGGTTGTGTGGGAGAGTGAAGCACGCGGGAGCTATGGTGGAGATGGGAGCGGATGCACCAGTGCAGCCAGCTAAGGTATTTGTTCATTTAAGCAAGTACTAATTATGTGTTTTTTTTTTTTTTTTTGGAAAAATTTGTAACAAATTTTTGTTTTGTTGTTTTGTAGCTTAGGGTGTTAGAGGCACGACACCGATTCTCCCCTATCATTCCGAGGATGAGGAGGTCATTGTCCCAGGCATACTGGGAGATATTGGAGGTAGTGGGGCTAGCGGAGGCAGCCCGATTGGAGGTAGTGAGTCTAGGCACACCACTAGGTCTAGGGCTCCTACTAGGTCTCAAGGGTCCTCTTTTGATGGTTAGCTTAGTGCTTAGATGCACTCTTTATGAGCCTTGGTGCCCTATTGTATATTGTAGCCTTTTGGAATTCATTGTACAGTTTGACCTTTATACATATATATATATACATGGCTTTTATTTATTTGGTGTTTTACTCTCTTTTGTGTGAATGCCTATGTTTTTGTGATGCATGTTTTTATATGTTTTAATGTTTTTGATGCATATGTGATGGAATGGAATGCAAACTTATAGATGATTAATGCGAGACTAAGTAAATGAAATATGCGCTAAGAAGCACTCATACTTTTATATAGTTAGATTTAGCCAACTGTTATCATAATTGTTTAATCAGGGGCACCGAACTTGGTGGCTTGTGAATGGATGACGTATGGAATGACATGAATATGGAAGAAGATATGGAGGTTGATAGGGAAGAAGATATGGAAGACTGTTTTACAAAGACTCAAACATGCTAGTGGTATCAAACAAACTTACTAATACCGCATAATTCAACTAGGACCAAATGTGTGTGCATGCGAGTTCATTAACCAAATCAGAAGCATGGTAGTGACTCTAGGCAATCAAAAACCTGTGTGTGTGCAAGTGTGTTCATTAACCTCATCTTGCATAAATTAGGTAACCCTCGTTATGGAGAAGACCCCAAAGCTAGTTTGTCCGTATGAGCATTCAGAGGTCTCTTTTTGAGGAGAGACATGTCGCCACGCAATGAGTATACTCCATCGCCAGTCAAGCGTCTATAGCCCCGGTGAAGGTTAACTCCATAGTCCATGTTGTTTTTGACCTTTGTAAGCCTTGGGGATGACTACCTATCCGATCCTTACAACTTATTTGGGATCAGTGGTGTGTGAAAAATGTTCATTTCCTTAGAGCTTTGGGGAATCGGATTCTCAACCGAAGTATGATGAGAATTTTACCCTATCCTTACTACTCCGTTTATATTTATATTTTGTGATTGCTTGTGATAGTGGTAAGAACCACTGTTTTATGGACTATGTTTGCATGATAGGACAAACGAGGATTACCCTTTTCACTTCAAGGCACAACCCAAGGATGGTGTTATTTCTCTTTTACACAAGATGTTTTTAAGATGTGAAAATGTGATAGGTTCAAGACCGCTTTTGAAATCATTTCCCAATACTCAAGATTTTATTTAGTGTAATTTGTGATATGGCCCTAGAGAACTTTGACATGCATTTCAAAGTTTGCTTAAAACACTAGGAATGGTCTGAGTGATTGAAAACATTTTGGCAATGTAAATATGTGCAAATGGAAAATGGGTGTACGAATGACAATTCGGTTTGATGGATTTTATGAAGGTGCCCCTGATTAAGGCAACATGAATTTTGCTTGACCAAATTTTATATCCAAAAGATAGAATGGTCTCTAACATGATATGCAACTATGGCTGAAAATGAAATGTTATGGTTTTCAATGAGATGTATGCACATGAAATGCAATGTTTTTGAATGAGATGTATGCAACTAATAATGAAATGCAAATTCTTTTTATTTTATTTGTTTTTTTTTTTTTTTCGTTGTACAAGCCATGTATATATGTACATATAAAATTCAAACTATGCGTAGAATTCCCTCAAGTGTATAACATTAAGTGGTTCGGGTTCTTCCTCTCCCTCTAAACTGGCAAGTCTATTCTATTGGGCCAAATAATGGCGGGAAGGTGTGGATTTGGGCCAAATAATGGCGGGAAGGTGGGTGACTGACATGTGGCTGACAGGAAGGTATAGATGACTTACAAGTGGCTGGATTTTGGTGTCTACAGATGCCCCTTTTTGAGCTGCTTTGTGTGAAGACACAATGCAGCACAAAAACTTAAGACACCTGAAAAGCTGGATCAGACCCTTTTTGGTGTCTACAGACACGTGGCTGACAGGAAGGTATGATGACTTATAAGTGGCTGGATTTTGGTGTCTACAGATGCCCCTTTTTGAGCTGCTTTGTGTGAAGACACAATGCAGCACAAAAACTTAAGACACCTGAAATGCATCCTACCATGGCCCTCATAGTTAAATCGAAGATTTAGAAACTTCTGGATGTTAAATTTGTCGTCCCGATTGATTATCCTGAGTGGCTTTCTAACATGGTACCCGTTCGCAAGCCTAACGGGGGGATACATGTTTGCACCAATTTTCGAGATCTAAATAAAGCGTGTCCTAAGGATGACTTTCCTCTTCCAAACATTGATACTCTTTTCGAAACTTGCGCTGGTCATGAAATGCTTTCGTTCATGGATGGATTTTCAGGATACAACCAGATTCGAATAAACCCTGAAGATCAACACAAAACAACATTTACCACACCTTGGGGAACTTTTTGTTACAGGGTGATGCCCTTTGGCCTTAAGAACGTAGGTGCAACCTATCAACGAGCCATGACTTATATTTTCCATGATTATATGCATAAGATTATCGAAGATTATGTGGATGATTTATTGGCAAAATCTAAAACTCGACAAGAGCATTTTGATGTATTGGAAAAAGTTTTTGATAGACTTCTAGAGCATAAAGTAAGGTTGAACCCTAAGAAATGTGTCTTTGGTGTTACCTCAGGAAAACTCCTAGGTTTTATTATCTCTAAACAAGGTATTTAGGTGGACCCAAACAAGGTCAAAGCCATTATGGAAATGTGTCCTCCAACTAATTTGAAGGAGTTGCATAGTTTACAAGGAAATATTAATTCAATCCGTCGCTTTATTGCACAAATTTCTGATAAATGTAGGCCATTTTGCCACCTACTACAAAAGGGGGTACAATTTTCATGGACAGATGAGTGTCAGAAAGCCTTTGATGACATCAAGCAGTACTTAGCGTCTCCGCCAGTCTTAGCTCCGCCTCGTCCAGGGGTCCCTTTCAATCTTTATATCTCAACAACGAACTTTGCCTTAGGGACAATGCTTGCACAAAAGAATGAACAAAATCATGAGCAAGTCGTCTCGTTATATTAGTCGAACATTGGTAAGCTATGAAACCCGATATGCTTATGTGGAAAAGTTGTGCTTAGCAGTGGTTTTTGCCACTAAGAAACTTCGTCATTATATGCTTAGCCATACAACATATGTCATAGCTAGAGAAAATCCTCTACGTTATATGATGTCTCGCACTTATAATAACACTCGTACCGCTAAATGGATAATGTTGCTTACCGAATTTGATCTTGAATTCATTAGCCAAAAATTTGTTAAAGGTCAAGTTATAGCCGATCAACTTGCGGAAGCTCCACTACCTGGTGATCATCCTTTGATTATTGAGCTCCCAGATGATTCAGTATTTGCTATCACTGAACAAGAAGAGGACATCATTCGAAGGAAGATGTTGACATCACGCTATTCTTTGATGGCTCTAAGTGCGCGAAAGGTCAAGGCGGCTGGAGTTGTGTTTCATACACCTCAAGGGATTCCCATCCCTTTATCATTCAAACTAGACTTCCAATGCACCAATAATACAGTAGAGTATGAAGCCTTAATTTTAGGTCTTCAATCAGCCATAGCTATGAGCATTAAGCGTATTCGGATATTTGGGGATTCTCAACTCATGGTTAAACAAATTACAGGAGAATACCAAGCCAAAGAACCTACCATTAAGCTTTATCATGATGTAGCAATGAAGTTGCTCTCTAAGTTTGATTGGTATGAGATCACTAGTTTGCCTCATTCGACTAATAGATTTGCGGATGCCATGGCCTCTCTTGGATCATTGATTCCAAAGGACTCCCTTGGAGAGGTACAACCCCTAATCATTTCCACAATCTCTAAGTCTGCAATTGTCCGTGCTGAGTCTAAAGATGAAAAAGATGTTTGCTTTATCCATTCGGATCCATATGAGCCTTGGTATAGTGAGATAGTAGCCTTCCTCAAGTTTGGAACACTCCCATATGATTTGTCTCGAACTACCCGTCGCTATTTTAAGCAAAAGGCAGCTCATTTTGTTCTTTTGGGGGATGTGTTGTATAAACGTGGATATGATGGAGTACTCCTCCGCTGTCTAGAAGCAGGTGAAACACATAGAGCTATTGCTAAAGCCCATGATGGTACTTGTGGTGTTCATTTTAGTGGAATGGCCATTGCGAAGCGTATTTTACGTATGGGGTATTATTGGCCCACTATGGAACAAGATTGTTGCAAATATGTTAAACAATGTAAAAAGTGTCAAGAACACGCTAATTTAACCCATATACCATCACAAGCTTTACAGCCCATCCAAAGCCTTTGGCCCTTCTCACAATGGGGTCTCGATTTAATTGGCAAGATTTCACCTGCCTCTTCAAGACAGCATACTTTCATCATTACAGCCACTGAATACCTCACAAAGTGGGTTGAAGCAATTCCTCTAACCAGTATGACAAGTCCTAGAATTGTGGAGTTTATACTTCACCATATCATTTGTCGTTTTGGTATTCCCTTTAAAATCATTTCTGATAACGACAAGTCTTTTAAGAATAAGGATGTTCGAGCTCTTTGCGAAAAGTATAATATCCAACATAGTTTCTCAACTCCTTACTACCCACAAGCCAATGGACAAGCCGAAGCTTCCAATAAGACCATAATTGCTATTCTTAAGAAACTTGTTAAAGAAAATCATAAAGATTGGCATACACAAATCCCCTTGGAATTATGGGCTTACGTAACAAGCATCGAACTCCCATTGGGGCAACGCCATTTTCTTTGGTCTATGGAGTCGAAGCAATCATGCCTCTTGAGCTCGAGATCCCTTCCTTGCGAATTTCTTTGCAGGAATTTATCGATGATGATACTGCTAGACAAGCACGTCTTGATCAACTCACACTCATAGATGAAAAATGAATCAATGATTTAGAGCATTTGTGAGTTTATCAAGACCGATTGAAACGTGCTTACAATGCCAAAGTTCATCTAAGAGAATTTCAAGTAGGGGATCTTGTCCTTAAAGAGAATCAACAAAACACCAATGCATTGCCGCATCTTCAAGATAAATTCGTAGCTAATTGGTTAGGTCCATATATGGTCACTAAAAGAGTGGGTAATGGAACTTATAGACTTGCCAGTTTAGAGGTAGAGGAAGAACCCGAACCACTTAATGTTATACACTTGAGGGCATTCTACGCATAGTTTGAATTTTATATGTACATATATACATGGCTTGTACAACGAAAAAAAAAAAAACACAAATAAAATAAAAATAATTTGCATTTCATTATTAGTTGCATACATCTCATTCAAAAACATTGCATTTCATGTGCATACATCTCATTGAAAACCATAACATTTCATTTTCAGCCATAGTTGCATATCATGTTAGAGACCATTCTATCTTTTGGATATAAAATTTGGTCAAGCAAAAGTCATGTTGCCTTAATCGAGGGCACCTTCATAAAATCCATCAAACCGAATTGTCATTCGTACACCCATTTTCCATTTGCACATATTTACATTGCCAAAATGTTTTCGGTCACTCAGCCATTCCTAGTGTTTTAAGCAAACTTTGAAATGCATGTCAAAGTTCTCTAGGGCCATATCACAAATTACACTAAATAAAATCTTGAGTATTGGGAAATGATTTCAAAAGCGGTCTTGAACCTATCACATTTTCACATCTTAAAAACATCTTGTGTCAAAGAGAGATAACGCCATCCTTGGGTTGTGCCTTGAAGTGAAAAGGGTAATCCTCGTTTGTCCTATCATGCAAACATAGTCCATAAAATAGTGGTTCTTACCACTATCACAAGAAATCACAAAATATAAATATAAACAGAGTAGTAAGGATAGGGTAAAATTCTCATCATACTTCGGTTGAGAATCCGATTCCCCAAAGCTCTAAGGAAATGAACATTTTTCACACACCACTGATCCCAAATAAGTTGTAAGGATCGTACTACTTGTCCAATCGGACGGATAGGTAGTCATCCCCAAGGCTTACAAAGGTCAAAAACAACATGGACTATGGAGTTAACCTTCACCGGGGCTATAGACGCTTGACTGGCAAAGTGGAGTATACTCATTGCGTGGCGACATGTCTCTCCTCGTAAAGAGACCTCTGAATGCTCATACGGACAAACTAGCTTCGGGGTCTTCTCCATAATAGGGTTACCTAATTTATGCAAGATGAGGTTAATGAACACACTTGCACACACACAGGTTTTTGATTGCCTAGAGTCACTACCATGCTTCAGATTTGGTTAATGAACTCGCATGCACACACATTTGGTCCTAGTTGAATTAGGCAATGTTAGTAAGTTTGTTTGATACCACTAGCATGTTTGAGTCTTTGTAAAACAGTCTTCCATATCAACCTCCATATCTTCCTCCATATCTTCTTCCATATCACCCTCCATATCTTCTTCCATATTCATGTCATTCCATACGTCATCCATTCACAAGCCACCAAGTTCGGTGCCCCTGATTAAACAATTATGATAACAGTTGGCTAAATCTAACTATCTAAAAATATGAGTGCTTCTTAGTGCATATTTCATTTACTTAGTCTTGCATTAATCATCCATAGATTTACATATCATTTACTTAGTCTTGCATTAATCATCCATAGATTTACATATCATTTACTTAGTCTTGCATTAATCATCCATAGATTTGTATGTTATATACTTAGTCTCACATTAATCATCTATAAGTTTGCATTCCATTCCATCACATATGCATCAAAAACATTAAAACATATCAAAACATGCATCACAAAAACATAGGCATTCACACAAAAGAGAGTAAAACACCAAATAAATAAAAGCCATGTATATATATATGTATAAAGGTCAAACTGTACAATGAATGCCAAAAGGCTACAATATACAATAGGGCACCAAGGCTCATAAAGAGTGCATCTAAGCACTAAGCTAACCATCAAAAGAGGACCCCTGAGACCTAGTAGGAGCCCTAGACCTAGTGGTGTGCCTAGACTCACTACCTCCAATCGGGCTGCCTTCGCTAGTCCCACTGCCTCCAATATCTCCCAGTCTTCCTGGGACAACGACCTCCTCATCCCCGGAATGATAGGGGAGAATCGGTGTCGTGCCTCTAACACCCTAAGCTACAAAACAATAAAACAAAAATTTGTTACAAATTTTTCCAAAAAAAAAAAAAAAACACATAATAAGTACTTGCTTAAATGAACAAATACCTCAGCTGGCTACACTGGCGCGTCCGCTCCCATCTCTGCCATAGCTCCCGTGTGCTTCAATCTCCCACACAACCTTTCACTCCACTTCACTCCACTCCCTCAGACGCACTTCTCTCAAGCTCGAACGCACAAATGAGCGAAATTCTCGCTGAAACTATTTAAATAGCTGATTTTGGTGCCCTAAAATGCAGTTGGGCGTTTCATGGCAGATTCAGACGCAGTCCTGTGTCTGCAGAGCGCCTAAACACCGGCGGGCGTCTATGCCAACCACAAACGCAGATCGGCGTTTGGTGTTAGTATTGAATAAAGGAACAAAACCTACAAAATTGAAGCCTACCTCCAAATTTCATCAAATTGCATTCATCCATTCTTCTTATCATAATAAAACATTTTGTGAAGGTTACAACAGTTTTGGACACAAATTTTGTCATTTCGTTGAAAAAGCGCATCATTCATCATTGTTTTACAAATTGGGTTAAAAATATTCAAAACCTTCACAAAATTAACCACATTCATCAATTCTTCTGATCTATCATCAATTTCATTCTTCTTTCATCATGCATATTTTTTCCAAATCAAATTAAAGTAAACCTCGTATCTAGTGGTATATTCTATCACCTTGGCGATTGCAGCGATTTGAATCCATGCAATTCGGTAAGAGGATTAAACAACCATAAGGACACTTACCATTTATCATCATCAATTATTTCACTGTTTGAAAATTGGAAATCAATTTTGGGTATTCTACTTTTCAAGTGACCTCATACCAAGATTAATTTGCTCAACAATTGTCATTGATGGCCTAGTTCATGGGGCCATAAACATGGACAATCTTTCATATCGTCATTATTTTAAGTCTTGCTAGAGATTGTGGCTACCTAGGTTGATTGGTTCCGACCCGAGGAATTATCCATACAGTCACTAGGAGCATCTCTGAGTTCCGGACTCTTTCATGCATCTTTCATCTTTGCATATCAATGGTGCCAACAAGGCAATTTCATCAACAGTATGGATTCACACACAGGAGTTGGTGCATCCGTTATCAATTTCTAATTCTCCTATAATGGAATTCATCTTACATGATCATGGAATTTACAGTTTGGCAAAAAATCCCTTTATAACCGTTGGGGCAGAAAACGGTCCATCTTTCACATCACTCATATCGTATTCAATCATATTCTTTTCTAGTTTGTACACCAACCCCTTTTCTGTTGGGACATAAACAGATGGTTCATACACCAACCCCTTTTTTCACCGTTGGGGCAAAAACGGTTCATTTTCTTTCGAATTTCTTCCAATTGGCTTGTGAGAACCATTCTCGCTCGCCAATTGAGGGGGTAAGCTGAAAAATTTTAAATATTCTTTATTCTTTGGTCTTCAAAGTTGTGCTTTAGTCTTGAGAGAGAGTTGTGTCTGATCCAACTTTTCAGGTGTCTTAAGTTTTTGTGTCGCATTACGTCTTCACACAAAGCGACTCAAAAAGGGGCATCTGTAGACACCAAAATCCACCACTTGTAAGTCATCTATACCTTCCTGTCAGCCACGTTTCAGTAACCCACCTTCCCGCCATTATTTGGCCCAAATCCACACCTTCCCGCCATTATTTGGCCCAATTTCACCTTTTCCCGCCATTATTTGGCCCAATTTCACCTTTCTCGCCATTTTTCATTCCCAAATTTATTTAAATTAATATTTATATATATTTTTTAATATTTTAATATATTTTAATATATATATAAATATACTTTAAGTGATTTAATCTGAGTCGTCCATCCTTCATTTAATCTCATCCGTCCATCCATCTTAATCCGTTTCACAACCTAGATTTATTCTCTACCCTTGGATCCACTTTAATCTTAGCCACACGTTCAAAGTGTCGTTTAAACCCTAAAGTGTGCCCTAAGAGTAGATTATAAATTGAATCACCTTGATGGCTCAAACCTGATCTCTTTTACTCTCTCTCTTTTGTTATCTATCGCTATCTATCTCTTCTTCAGCTAAAACCTACCCATCCATCGCCATCCCTTTTCGCCGCATCCATCGCCGCATCCGTCGCCAACTTCGCCGCCATCCCTTCTGCAACATTCTGTAGAATCCCCCATTCTTGTTGCAAGTGCCCGTGGGCATTTACCCGTAGCCACAGACGCATACCTACGTCTGCAACCCCGATCCAGAAGCACGCGGGCGTTCAACGATCGCACCAGGGCACCTTCCGCAGCCGATTTGACAGTCACATCACTTCCAGGTGCCGCCTGGTCTCGCAACGTTAACAGAAAAAGAGGTATAGATTCTAAAGCAAGTAATATTTTTATGTATTAATCTGCCATTTTAGTTCTTGCATTTCGTTTATTTCATTTCTAAGGTTTTAGACTGTTTCTGAGGGCTCACACAGTGGAGCCCTCTTATTAGTTTCTAACCCTTTGAATATTTTAATGTGTGCAGGTTTTTAATGGTAGATCTGATTTGTTGATAGCAGCTGCTTAAGCTGGAGTGGTCCGAGCCAAAGGATACAACGAAGCCCACTCATTCTGTTGAGGTTAAGGATACATTCTTCGGATACGCCACCATATTGTGCCAGCTAGGGTTTTGGAGAATCCTAGCACAAATTGTAACATTTGTATCACAAAAAGGGTTACAGGCCCTGTTGTACTCAAAAGGAGTTTCTAAACTCCATTGATTAATAAAAATCGTTTGTTTTGTACAACTGTGTTCTGCATTACTTTTTATAGTGATTTCTTTATCTTTCGTTTGGCGTTGTATCTTTAATCTACAAAATGATCATGCTATATTGTTATAGGGTTCGTTATACTAATTATATATTTTCATCAATAAGAATATCAAAATGATATATTAAGGGTATATATTCCATCATGTAGTATAAAACTTATGACTATCAAAATGTCTACTAACATTTCTACTCCATAATATAACTAGCTAGGTCTAACTTACACCCCTATCAAGACTTAACAATAAATAAAATAATATCAAATCAAAGTAATGCAACATGAGGCTCAACAAAGCAAAAAATTACTGGATGAATTAAATAGAGAAATTTCTATCATGGTCCTATCAAAGTGCATGATTTTTTATTAACATATTTAACCATATTATACATGTATTGGTATTATTGTTCATTCATCAAGTAGTATAGAAGGTATCTCTAGACGTCAATGTCAACACATTTAATTAACAATGTCCCTTCTTAGTTATTCATAACTATAGTTCTTAGGTTGTCGTGCATCTTCTTATCTATCATACCTATAGAATTCCCATGAATTAATTAGCCATCAAATACTATAGTTCCATTCACAATTCATTCCTTTCCATTTATTTTTAGCAATTATTTCAAGAATAACTGTTCCAATCTTCAAATATTTCAAATACCAATAAAAATCATCCAAGGGAAATTGACTTTTAATTAGGGTTATGCATAAGGGGTTGGACTCAAAATGTACTTGTAAAAAAATTGTGAATCCTAATTGAAATCAAGGTGAATCAAGGCAAATCCTAAGAAAAATAAAATCAATCATCTTCACACCAAAATTTGGGATATTTTAAGACCTAAAAGGTAAGGTCATATTTGGGGCCATGTTTGACCTAGTAAATGACCTTATAACTTCTTAAAAACATCGCCATTAGATCAAGCTCGAAAAGAGCTTTCCAACGAGTACAAATATGCCTATGTTTAGATATATATTGTGGTGAATTGACCCTAAGAAAAAATTGGTCCTGAAAATTTTAGGCGAATGGGCCGACGTTGAGGGTCCTCATATTTGCCAATTTCCAATTTCAAAAATCCTAATATTTGCTCAATTTGTGAATATTCGTCACTATGCATAACCCTACTATTAATTTCAATGTACTACCCTCTACCATATCATATTTTTCATTCTATAGTTGAGAGTCTCTATCAACATAAAATTATACCATATTAATTACATGTATAATAACATAAGGAGTATCTACAATATAATCTTGGATAGCTTATTTGACACATTTACAATAGCATGTTTAGGATGGTTGTGGCATGATAGTGTAATAAACACAATAAGAATGCCATAAAAATCAATGCTATGCCAAATTAAAATTATTAAAGAATAAGAAGAAGAGGTTAGGAAGGAAGTAATATTTCAAAATATGTTTTACAAGTTGGATAGGATAAAGAGTATCAAGGTGAATTTTTACAAAATATTTAATTAACTATCACACAGAGATAAAATGAAATAGTGATAAGAAATATCTTAAGGGAGGATCTATACTTTATAGAATTTTATTTTTTCACCCTAATAAGATACCTCATCTTGATGGATTTCCTACATTTTTCTTTCAAAAAATTTAGGATATGTTGAAGAATGAGATGGTGTGGTTGAAAAGGCTAGGCAAAGGACATATAATAAATAAGTGTCAATTTTATCTTATTAGTTTCCAAAAAATATGAGACAATACATTTTGATCAATTTTTCATAAGACTTTTTAACATGATTTAGAAGATAATATAAACAAATTATGGCAAATAGGTCAAAAAAATTCAATTTTTTTCTTGGTACAGCAAAGCAATTTTTTCATGGTAATCAAATCCTTTATGGTGTAATAATTAGACAAGAGGACACACATCTCTTAAATCCATTAAAAACTAAGCTTGCTTTGACATTAGCCACAAAAAAAACATGTCATAAGGTTTGATAGATTTTTCCATTTTTTGTTTCAATATGGTTGGTATGAATGGATTACATGTTGTTACAACACTCCAAAATATTCTATCCACTGTTGAATACTTTGAATTATCTCCTATTCTTTGCAAGGGTGACCCATTATCTCGTTATATTTTTATTTTTTGTGTTGAGGCTTTAGGAAGAACTTTCTCAAGGTAAAAGAAAATAGAAAAACTAACAACAATCAACTTGCAACGAATTATTGGTTTGAATCTCTACTATCATGTTCTAATAAGGTTGTTGTATAGCTGGTTAATATGGTAAAATTGAAGATCGTATTTATCACTATTGATATTGATTTACAATGAATTTTTTAGAGATATATATAGTTGAAAGTTGTAAAAGTGCAATTAATATATCTAGGTATTACCGTAAAAAAAATTCAAAGAGTTTTTCTTTAAAAGAGATGTGATAAGAAATTTATGTTTTCTCTTTGTAAATGAGATCAAGTTTATAGAGGAAGGAATTTTAAAGGGACATGCTTATAAAATTTAATATTTCCGAGTTTGGTATTGAAGGAAAACCTAGGATGGATATTATTCACATATTAAAGAAAGTCATGGTTAAAATTATTACTTAAAATATGTAGGTTCTATGGATGCAATCAAATTTTTTAGAAAACAAACCTTGCCTAAGGTACAATGACATGCTTTTAGAGTTTTATTTACCAATTTTTACACGAAAAGATGAGTTGGTTTGGAACTTATCAAAGGATGGTGGAATATGAGAATTTATAACAATCAAAATTTCCTTCTCCCAAATATTTTCCTTGGAAGAATTTTTGGTCATTAGAGGCTCTCCCTAAGGCCTCAACATTTCTTTGGTTAGCAGTTCAAAGTAATATTCTTTCAAGAGAAAGTCTACAAAGAAGAGGATATTATGGACCCTTCAGATGCGCCTTGTGTGAGAAGGATTTAGAAACATCAGACCATTTACTCCTTCATTATCCGTTTACTCACACCATTTGGGGTTACTTTTTAAAAAATATGAAATTATATTGCGTATCTCCATCAACATTGAAAGAGTTCATAAAATGTTGGATAAATTATTTCAATGCTAAAACATTATGTATTCTTTGGAGGATTGGCCTTGCCATTATTTGTTGGAATTTATGGCTTGAAATAAATAATATAACTTTTAATAATAAATATCAAAATCATGCCCAAGTTTAGAATCGGTGCCTCTCTTGCAGAATATCTACAAATATGGTGCTCATCATGGGAAGTCTCAATTGTAGAAAATGAAGAGCTAATAATTTGGCTATAGGATTTGAACATACATGGAAGAGTCATCTACGATAACATAATTAAAACAAAGGATCTACTTCGATCTATGGTAAAATGGAAATATCCAAAAATTGGGTTTATAAAAATTAATTTTGATGGTGCTTCTAAAGAAAATCCAAGAAAAGTTGGTGGAGGTGGTGTTTTTAGAAATAGTGAAGGCAAAATTCTCCTCACTTATTCAAAATCATATGGAACTTCAACTAACAACTATGTAGAGGCTAGGGCACTTCTTACTGGGATTAAAATTACAACATAAAAAGGATAGAATTATATTTCAATTGAGGTGGACTCAAATTATCATCAATGCTATTAACAAAAATGGATGTGGAGACTAGATAAAATATAATATTATTGTTGATGTTCATAATCTATTACAAGAGGTAATCTCCTGGTAGTGTGAGCATATTTATAGAGAAAGAAATCAAGTAGTAGATAAATTAGCGAATTATGGTGTTGATCTACATCCCCATGAAATTCAAATTTTAGAAGACAACTGGCCAAGTGAGATTTTATATATTATGATGTCAAGGATTTGATTGTGGAAACATAGCACTTTGAGAAAGTTGAAGAATATATTTGAGAGAAAAAAGAAAAGAAAAAATTGATAAAAATGTTTGCTACACTAAATGTAATATTCTAATATTTTGATGGGAGTGGCCCCCAATAGAAGCCACATATAACCTTTTTTTTTTTAAATGTTCAATGACATAGAATTTCATATCAAAGAGTTTGTAATTAATAAAAATATATATATTTTTAATTTACATGGTGTAATCGGTAGTCGTCACGAATCCGAGTAGGCTGTCCAATTTTTTATGGCCACCATAGTATTCTGCGTTGTTTGCCCAGAAAGCCACCACATAGTTCTTGGTGCAACCTGCCCCTATAACCACCATACCACAGTCATTTTAAACCTTTTACGCATTAATCAAAATATATGTTAAATGGTCAATTAGTGGGGGATATTTTACATTTTTTTGTCTAGTGTTTGATTGAAGACTTAGATTGGTTTGTGTCTATTTGGCTTGTAGAGGTTTAAATGTAAAATTTTATTTTGATATGATCAACAATTTCACATCTTGGATTTCTTTTAACAATTTGATTGAGAGAGAGAGGACCTCAAATAACTAGTGGATGAACTCCAAAATATGTCTTAAGAATTTTACTACCCATTCTTCTATGAAAGAATAAGTTGGTTTGGAATATATCAAAACATGATGGATACTCTTAAATTGAGATATAATATTTAGAGCAATCAACATTTCCTACTCCTAATTATTTTTTTGGAAAACTATTTAGTTACTTAGGTCTTCCTTACGGCTTCAATATTTCTTTGGTTAATAGTCTAAAACAAAATTATTTTTTTAAAATAAAATATCATGGACTTTATAGGTGTATCTTATATAAGAAGCAGCTAGAAAGATCATATTTGTATTGTTGCCTCTCTTACAAAATATTTAAAGGCATAGTGTTCATCATGAAAAATTTCACATATAAAAAAAGATATGGTAGTTACTTGGATATAAGATTTGAAGATACATAATAGAGTTAATGCAAAGGAACAATATATAACCACAATAAAATAAAAATGTGATTCATAAAACTTTATTTTAATAGTGTTTCTAAAAAAACTTATAAGAGCCAGTGAAAATGTATTTTTTTTAGCATAATGAAGAAAAAGTCTCCTCCACCTAATTAACCTAATTAAAATCATATGAAAAGACTATAACTTTCTTACACTAATCAAAATTAAAAAATATATACATAAAAATATATTTCATTTCAAAGATTTACATAATATTTCAATATTAAAAAAAAAATTAAATTAAATATTCTTAAACAAACATACTTTCATTTGAAACGTCTTCCCTCGACAAATGCTAAGCAATGTAAAGACAAGCTTGCAATGCACGTGAAGCAACGTGAAAATACAGAAGAGTCCAAACAACAAACAGGTAATACGACGCATCATTCAATTTAAAATATACTTGAGGATGCAACTGAAGCAGATCAGACAGAAGTGCTATTTATGAAACCAATTAAGAATAGTTTAAACGCCAATAGCTTGGCTCCCAATAGAGTCAGAAGTAAACAACATATGCTTTAATTTATTTTGTTTTCAATATGTTCTCAAATTTTTTTATCAGAAGAGCCAAAGTGAGACCAGGATTCAATTTTCGCACGAGCAAAACATGCGGGATCTACCTCACCTATGAAGTTAGTTTCGCAGATATATCAAAGTTTCCATGCCAGCCTAAGAAAAACAAAATTATAATTTGATTTTTTTTTATAAGGATTCTTCCTTATTATTTATAAGGTTTTGTTAAGCTTAAAAATTAGAGTTCTCTCAGTATTGGACAATACACTAATGATCTCAACTCCCACGTAAATAAAAAAATAAACTTATTGGCCTTCTGAATTACTGAATTACATCTCAGTTGGAGGCATTCCAACTGCATCATAATCTGAATCGTTTGGATCTCTGCAACTATTTTTATATTTTCAGTGTGATGGCAGCTGCTGGGTTTGGTGACTCCTTTTTGTTGGAGGACGAAATCTTTTCTTCTTGGGATTTATGAAAGATTTAAGGCGCGCCCAAGCTACGTTTCGCCAGGCATGAGCCTGAAGCTTGTCTTTGGGGCAGCGGAAGCCCGAAGGCGAGAGTTCGCTGAGTTTCGGGCGAGATGGGGAGTTTCGGTTTAACTTGCACCGAAACTGCGTTTCGTGCAAGGGAAGCCCGAAGCTTGACTTCGCCCAAGTTTGGCCCCGGTCCGAAGCTTGTCTTCGGGTCAAATTTAAGCGAAGCTGGACCTTCGCTCAACCAAGCAGCGAGACGGGTGCTTCACTCAAGGAAAGAGCGAACCCGGACTTACGCTCTCAAGGAAGCGAAACGGTGGCAGTCTATGTTTCGGCAAAGGAGTTCGAAACTCCTGTCCGGAAAGATAGGTGTCCCGAAACTCGTTTTCGGGGAAATAGATCGCGAGAAATAAAACAAAGGTGGTGCCAAATGTAATTTAATAAAACCTTTTGCGAAACACCTTTTGGAGAAATTTTCGGAAATACACAAATAGAGATTTCTTTATTTATCAAAATAAAAACCCGATTGCAATTACAATGCTTCTTTATGCAAAGCTTTACAGACTTCTGCAAGTTCAATTGCAAGAATAAAACTCAAACCGAGAATTCGGAAAGTTGGTGCTCCGACGACTTCTTCTTTTTCTTTCTTCTGTCGCATTACAAAATGCCAATTGCATAGATATATAGCTGGAATTGGAGGACAAGGGCAGGAAAGGCTGACCAACTATCTGACATGACTTTAATGCGAAAGTAGGGTTTCTGATCAATTGTCAAATTGCAATTACCGGTATTAACTGCGCACGCTTGAAAATTGCGGTGATCGGATGTCATAGATCTGCGATAAGATTTGGCGATACGATCTATCAAAGATATTTTTAGGCATAAAATATGGTTTAATTTTCTAACACCCTTCTTTAAACCAGATTTCATAAAATCTTTGACGCCCAACATTTCTCCCAGCCTGTTGAAGTCTTCCTCCTTCAAAGGTTTTGTGAATATATCTACTATATGCTCCTTGGACCTGCAAAACAATAACTCAATTTCGTTAAATTTCACCAACTCTCTGATGAAATGATATCGAATGTCAATGTGCTTGGTCCTGCCATGAAACACTGGATCCTTCGATAGTGCTATGGCAGAATTGTTATCACAAAAAATTGTTGTCGCCCCTTCCCGTGGATGATTCAGCTCTCCCAAAGTTCTTCATAGCCATATTGCCTGACATGTGGCTGACGTGGCGACAACATACTTTACCTCTGTAGTGGACAATGCAACTATCGGTTGCTTCTTGGATGACCATGAAATTGTTCCCGATCCAAGATGAAAAGTGTGACCAGGAGATAGTTAGGCTTAATCAAATGAATAATTGCATTAACATAAGCTTAGGAATAAAGCCTTCATTAAATAGATTACAAAATAGAGAAAGAAACTAATCTTTCTATAACCACGCTAACTAACACGCTAACGTAGGTAGAGTGTTAGGTTTAGAACTCTTAACCTAGGATATTTAGGATTTACCATTAGATATTTAAGACAGTAAATATCTACATGGTAGAAAGTAGAAAGTAGAAAAGTAAATGTAATAATCTACCTATGTAGTATATAATGCAATATACTACCTATTTTACCCTAACATCCCCCCTTTATTACATTACTTTGATATACAAAGTTTACTTCGAAACAACTCAAATTTGACACGTCCAAGTGCCTTGGTGAAGATGTCAACAACTTGTTCATCGGTGGGAATGTATTGGAGCTTGATTCTGTGTTTAGGAACTTCATCACGAATGAAATGACAATCTGTGTCAATATGCTTTGTGCGTTCATGATGGACTGGATTCTTGACCAAGTTCAAAACACCTGAGTTGTCGCAAAACATGTGAATAGGAAATTTCTTTGGTAGGCCCATGATAGCCAAGATGCGACTTAACCATATCGCTTCACACATAGCTCCACGTGCAGCGCGATATTCTGCCTCAGTTGAAGATAAAGCAACCACCTGTTGCTTTTTACTATGCCATGAGACAGGACCAGATCCAAGATGAAATACATATCCTGATGTTGATTTTCTGTCATCTAGGGATCCAACATAGTCATAGTCAGTATAACTCTATAAGAAGAATGAGTTATTCTTCTTATACTCTAGACCATAATCTACACTACCCTGAATGTAGTGAAGAACCCTCTTAGCTGCTTTCCAGTGAGAGACTTTTGGTTCCTGCATGAACCGAGAAAGATAGTTTACAACATAAGTAATGTCTGGTCTAGTGTTGGTCAGATAGATGAGGCTTCCAATCATCTATCGATATAGCATGCCATCTACCTATGGTGAGTCATCATACCATGATAATCGAAGCCCTGATTCCATCGGTGTTGCTTTGGGCTTACAATCAGTCATACGATATTTTTCTACTAAAGTCTTGGCATACTTTTTCTGAGTCACCCTAAGATGATTCTTCTTCTGTTCTATCTCAAGGCCAAGACAGTAGTGGAGAAGTCCTAGATCTGTCATATCAAATGACTCTTTCAAGTCATTTTTCATGGCTTTAATCAATTTCTCTGAATTGCCAGTGATGATCAGATCATCTACATATAACACAAGAATCACTATTTCAGAACCTGTGTTCTTGATATAGAGATTTGCGTCAGATGGACTTCTCTTAAATCCATGCTGCAGTAGGTGACTATCCATTTTTATGTACCATGCTCTTGGGGCTTGTTTTAGCCCGTATAATGATTTGACCAACTTGCAAACTTGTTGCTCATGGCCTTCCTCAGCAAATCCAGGAGGTTGAGTCATGTACACTTCTTCTTTTAAGTCACCATTTAGAAAGGCACTTTTTACATCCATCTGATGTAATTTCCATCCGAACTGTGCTGCCATAGCACAAAGAACTCGAATGGTGGTCATCCTTGCTGTAGGAGCAAAGGTTTCCTCATAGTCAAGGCCTTCCTTTTGAGCATAGCCCTTCACCACAAGATGGGCCTTATGCTTGTCTATGGTACCATCTGCCTTATATTTGACTTTGTAAACCCATTTGCAGCCTATGGGTTTCTTTCCTTTAGGCAAATCTACCAGCTTCCATGTTTTATTCTTGATGAGGGAGTTATGTTCTGCATCCATAGTTGCCTTCCACTGAGGCAGTCTAAGTGCTTCATCAACTGTAGAAGGTTCATTTTCATCAAATGATGATAAGTAAACCCTCTCCTCATCTATTTCCATATCATCTTCCCTTGCTAACTCTCTATCAACATAAAGGTCTTGAAAATCTGCACAAAGATCATCAACTGAAGTGGATGCTTCAATATTTTCTTGTTGAGTCATGCTTCGTGTCTTTGGACGATTGAGAGTAAGATCAGGTGGGGAAGTGAGTTTGGAATCTTTCATTGTGCTCGTATACCATTTGGGAGGATTTTTCTATTGTGGAGAAGGAAGTGGTTGTTGCTCCTCATCATCTAGGTATACTGATGTAGTGTTGGGTGTGAAAGCTTCATCAAACACTACATCTCTGCTGACATGTATTTTCTTGGTAAATGGGTCTATCAATCGATAGCCTTTTGAAAATTCATCATATCCAAGAAAAACACATGGTAGGGACTTCTCATCTAATTTCTTTCTTTTCTCCTTGGGTATATGCATAAAAGCCTTACACCCAAACACCCGTAGATGAGATATGGAGGGTTTCCTTCCATTCCATGCTTCCTGAGGAGTCATACCTTCAAGAGCCCTTGTGGGTGCTCTATTTAGAAGATATACTGCAGTTTGAACAACTTCAACCCAGTAAATTTGCTCAAGATTCGCTCCCTTAAGCATACATCGAACCATTTCCATAATGGACCGATTTCTTCTCTCAGCAACTCCATTTGACTGAGGAGAATAGGTTGTGGTTAACTATATTTTTATCCCATGAGTCTATAAAAATGAGGAAAATTCCTTTGATGTGTATTCCCCCCTCGATCTGAATGGAGGGTCTTGATGAAGCATCCTGATTCTTTCTCAACAAGCTTTTTGAATTGTTGAAAATAGGTAAATGCTTCAGACTTCAACTCGCAAGAAGAAGACCCACATCTTGCGTGAGTGATCATCGACAAACAATTGAAAATACCTTTTTCCTCCACAACTAGTAGACATGGGACCACACAAATCTATGTGAACCAACTCCAAAGGTACCTTAGCTCGAAAGGAGCTAGGTTCAAAGGGCACTCTGTGTTGCTTGCCTGACAAGCAATCTGAGCATACTGGCAAAGTAGATGAAAGAGTAGGCAATCCTTTCACCATTTGATATTTACTGAGTTCTAGTAAATATCCTGAACTTAAATGCCCAAATCTCTTATGCCATAGAGATGTGGCCTCTTTTGTGGTTACTGCCATTGCAGTATGTGTTGAGGTAATTGCATCTAAGACAAACAAACCATGTTTGTATGAACCTGTTGCTATCTGTTTTCCTTTCTTGGTGATAAAGCAACGTTTCTTTTCTTTGTCCACCTTGAAATTGACATTCATGTGATTGTCCAGGATTTGTGGAACTGACAAGAGATTATTTTTCAATCCTGGTACATAAAGAACTTTTTGAATTTTACATTCTCCATCTGGAAGGGAGACAGAAACACTTCCTTCTCCCTGAACTCGATAGGTTTGATTATCAGCAATGGTGACCGGTCTACCTTCTCGAGTCTCAAATGTCTCAAACCAGGACTTATCGCCAGTCATATGCTTACTAGTGCCTGAATCTATGTACCACACAGTGTCCTTGTGAAGGGAATCTATATGTGTCATGAGCACCTTGTGTGCTCGTTCAGAGTCCGAACTAGAATCTTCAGTTGCAATGTGTCCCTGTTGTTGTTTATTCTTGTTCTTTGGTTTGCCTTTGCCCTTTTTGTTTCCTTGTTCATTGGGCGGTTTGTTCTTAAACCAACATCTTTTGGTTTCATGAGTGTCCTTGTCGCAAATCTTACAATACTGCTTCTTCTTCTGAGTCTCTTTGCCTTTACCCTTGTCTTTATTAGAAGAAGAACCTTGCTGTTGATTCCACTTTTTCTTACCACCTTGTCTGTTTGAGAAAAGAGCATTGTTGGATGCCTCATCTCTTTGGAGTTGATTAGCTTCTTCTGTTTGAAGCATATTTACCAACTCGACAAAAGTCACTGTCCTCCCGAGAGACTTGTAATGAAGTGATCAACATTCTGTAGGAGTCGGGAAGAGCCCTCAAAATGATAGAGGTCAAGACTTGGTCTTCCACTTTTTCTCCTAAGGATTGCAGTTTTGTTTTCAATTCTGCCACTCTGCAGAGGAATAGCTCTACTATTTCGCCTGATTTCATATGAAGAGTATGAAGTTGTGTTTGGAGGTGAAGAATTGTTGATTGATTCTTCCCCACAAAGATGGTTGTTAAGGCATCCCATGCCTCCTTACCATTCTTAGCTTCACTGATATGAGGTTGGATATCATCAGTAATAGCTAGCAAGATCATTAAGGATAATTTTCTATCCTTTTTATCAAATGTTGTTTGATCTGCTCCTACTGATTGAGGTCTAGTTTCACTTCCATCCACTATAGACCATAGATCCTCTACAGTTAAGATAGCTTTCATCTTAGTCTTCCATGCAGAATAATTTGAACCTTTGAGCAGTTGGCTCTCAGTGAGATACTTGTGCATCATGGCCATGGTGAAGGTTTCAAATTGATAGGACTAAGATGGTTGTATCTTGCACTATACCCTCAAAAGAGTATATGGAAGATGTTTAAGTTGCTTCTATAAGATATTTAATGGCACCTGCCTTAACACCCTTAACAAGGGATGAAAATTTTGAGGATTTTAAGCCAAACAAATAGAGCAAATTAAAGGGGTAGGTTTTGAAATACTTCTGATTATGCTCTCTAGGATATTTAATGGCACCTGCCTTAACACCCTTCAAGAAGGATGGAAAGTTTGAGGAAATTAAGCCAAACAAAGAGAGTTAATCAAGGTGTTTGTAGATTTGGACCTTTGGGTGAGGATTATTTAAAAATTTGACTTTGTTTAACCTGTGCAAGATGTAGCACGATTTGTAGTGAAATTTGGGTTTTCAAGTGTGAAGTGCTCTTCAATTTTTATGATTGTTTAATTGCAAAATGATGTATAGTGCAATAATAAAAAAAGAGCAACCCAAATTATTTATCACTATAGGTGTCGGATGCAACCGAAAATGCACCTAATGAAGCCAATTTTTGAAAAAGAAAAAGGTGTCGAGTACAATCGAGAATGCACCTTTATTAGTTTTAGAAAATCCCCCCTTTGTCTTTACAATTTTGCAAAAAATAGAAGCACAAATGTAACTTCTATCCCCCTTAATGATTACAAAATTGAGAAAGCAAGCACTCCTTTCAAGACAAGTCGACACACGACCCGCGTTTGAAAGGCTTCCAGACCAGTCGACACACGACTTGGTTTTTGTTTTCAACACTCAAAAATAGGTGGTGCATTAGGATCAAAAGGCTCACGAATCCGCATGGGACCATAGCTTCTGTCCAACCCCTTCCATGGATCAGTATAGATAAGTGAGTGAGGAATGGATCTACGATATTCACGAAGCATACGACGAAAAAGTGATCGTGTTGTTTGCCTTCGTAATTCATTTCTCTTTCTGATGATTCTTTGTCTACGAAGAGCTTTCCTTACCCAAGATTTGATCTTCATGAAAACTTTGAAGAATGATGAAAAATATAGGAAATTTTGATGAAATTTAAGCAACAAAATGTGTCTTTGTTTCTTGTCTCTTTATCTCCACATGCGGAGAAAACTAAAGAACAACAATGGTATAGTTGCATAAGGATTTTGGCATTTCTATTGTAAATTTAAATGCTATAAAAAATAAAATTTTAAAGCTTTTTTTTTTTTTAAAAGAAAATTTAACATAAAATTTGAAATAAAAAACATCAATTTAATAGTTAAAAAAAATTGATATAATTTATTAAAAAATAATATGAGAAATTCTAATTTAAAAAACTAAAAAAGATTAAAGTTAAGCATAAAATTTTAAATAAAGCTTGACTTATGCCAAAAAACAAATTAATTTGCATAAAAAAAAATAAACTTGTTGTATGGCGGGCGCGGGAGTCGAACCGTCGACTCCTGTTGGCCTAAGGCATCCGCCTTGGCCAACTTACCAAGCCCGCGGCTTGGTTCTCAGGCTAAGACGCCTGAGATTTAAAGAAGCCCATGGGCTTCTTTTGGAACAAGTGGGATTTATCCCACATGCATCCTGAAAAGGATGCAGAGGCCTTTAAAGGCCTCGACGAGCAATTAAGCTCGTGATTGCCTTCGGGAAATCGAGTCCGGGCCCTCCTTTTTGTTGGCGGCGTCCACGTGGCGCGGCAAGGGGGGTCCACGTGTCCTGTCGTGTCCTAGTGTCCAGTCCACGTGTCCAGTCTAGTCCACGTGTCAGGTCCACGTGTCCAGTCCAGTCAGTTCTGTCAGGTGCCAGGTGGCGCGTGGCCAGAGTGCCACGTGTCGCCTAGCTGTCGGTTGAGTCAGATCTGCACCGCCTCGGGGTGCGTGCAGGTCCAGGTCAGCACCGCCTCGGGGTGCATGCAGGTCTACGAGGAACGTGAGGGCGCTCCTGCCCTCGAAGCGTTCCCTGCCTCGGGATCCATGCCATGGGAAACGTGAGGGCGCTCCTACCCTCTAGGCGTTCCCGCCACGGTCTCGGGATGCGTGCCCAAAAGGGAAAGCTTAGAAAGCTTTCCCTTGCCACGGGGAGTGTGAGGGCCGCCTGCCCTCGTACGCTCCCGTGGAAGGGACTGCGGGCCCGCAGGTCGAATCATCGGCTTGATGAGCTGGTGGTCGCGATCCGCGTGGGGACGAAAAATTCCCCATGGGTTGCGATTACGACCAGGGTCAAAATGGCCCTGCGTCGGGATCTGCGTCCTACGTTGGGATCCATGCCCTACGTCGGGATCTACGCCCTGCAATAATTAAAAATGCCTAACAAAAAAAATTGCCAAACTAAAAAATTAAACCTAGCTTAGGAGTATTAAAAACGGGCTTTAGGAAATAATTAAGGGTCACCAAAAAGAATGGTGTCGTATTTCCTCGCTCCAGTCAAACTCCTCGCTCCAGCTCTGGTACCAATGTGACCAGGAGATAGTTAGGCTTAATCAAATGAATAATTGCATTAACATAAGCTTAGGAATAAAGCCTTCATTAAATAGATTACAAAATAGAGAAAGAAACTAATCTTTCTATAACCACGCTAACTAACACGCTAACGTAGGTAGAGTGTTAGGTTTAGAACTCTTAACCTAGGATATTTAGGATTTACCATTAGATATTTAAGACAGTAAATATCTACATGGTAGAAAGTAGAAAGTAGAAAAGTAAATGTAATAATCTACCTATGTAGTATATAATGCAATATACTACCTATTTTACCCTAACATACCCCCTTTATTATATTACTTTGATATACAAAGTTTACCTAGTTTATCATAACAGAAAGCATACCTGGAAGTGCTCTTTTGATCATTAGTGTTGCCAACCCAGTCACTATCTGTGTAGCCAACCAGTTCTAGTTGGTCTTTTCTGGCATAAAAAATTCCATGGTTTCGCGTCCCATTAACATAGCACAAATTCCTTTTGTCTACTTGCTAGTGTGTTTCCTTTGGAGTCTCCATAAACATGATAATTAGGCTCACTCCAAACATCAAATTTGGTCTACTTCTAGTCAAATACATGATACTACCAAATAACCTTTTAAACAAGGTTGGATCAACATTTCTTTTGGAATCTATCTTGCTCAGCTTTAGACCCATGGCAACAGGTGTGATGGCAGGTTTGCTGTCCTCCATCTTAAACCTCTTCAAAACATCTTTTGCATACTTGCCCTGAGAAATGAAGATGCCATATGCATATTGGTCAATTTCAATGCCAATAAAATATTTCATCAGCTCTAAATCCATCATTTCAAACTCCTTCATGGTTTTTCTAAACTAGTCAAATAGCACATTGTTATTGCCAGTGTATATCATATCGTCTATATACAAGCAAACGATTATCAACCCCCCTTCTACATTCATCTTCAGATACAAGGTGTGCTCATATGGGCATTTGATAAACCCATTATCTTGAAAATAGCCATAAATCTAGTTGTACCAAGCCTTGGGTGCTTGCTTCAACCCATATAGGGCCTTCTTCAATTTTAGGACCTTGCCTTCTTGCCATTCTAGCTCATAACCGAGTGGCTAGTCTATGTAGACCTCTTCTTCCAACACTCCATTGAGGAATGCATACTTGACATCCATCTGCTACACATTCCAACCCTTCTAGGCTGCCAATGCTAGGATCATCCTGACTGTGTCAAGTCTTGCTACAGGCGCATACACTTCATGATAGTCAATCCTTGAATTTTGCTTGTAGCCTTTCACCACCAGTCTATCCTTATGCCTATCTACTTCACCTTGGGCATTAAAATTGGTTTTATATACCCACTTGACCCCAAAGGTCTTCTTACCTGTTGGGAGATCTATCAACTGCCATGTCTTATTCTTCTCTATGGCCTCTATTTCCTCATCCATTGCCTTCACCCATTTTTGATTCTGAATTGCTTCTTCAAATGAAATTGGATCACACTCAAAAAATAAATCAAATTCATAATGTTCTTCATCTACTTGATTACGGGTTACCTCATAAATATCTTGCGAGCTCCTTGTCTTTGCGGGTGTCCTCAAGTTGGAGATCCTGCTTGTAAGTTGAGGCAGTGTTTCTGCTTGAGGCTGCAGACTGATACACTTTGTATTCTCCCAAGTCCTTAGACTCAATAATTGCTAGTTTTGGCTGACCATTCTTTGATTTCCAGTTCCAAGCTTCATCCTCAAGGAAATTTACATCTCGACTGATTATCAGCTTCTTTGTTACAAGATTATACAACCTATAAGCTTTTGCTTGTTCATTGTACCCTATGAAGATACACTTATTTGCTTTATCATCCAGCTTCTTCCTCTTCTCATCTGGAACATGTGCATATGCTATGCATCCAAAAAATCTCAAGTGAGCAACGCTCGGCTTCTGGTTACTCCATGCATCTTGAGGAATTTTGTCCTTCAAACTTTTGGTGGGACATATGTTCAGCAGATAAATTGCACAATATATAACTTTTGCCCAAAAATCAAGTGGTAAACTTTTCCTCTTTGTAACACCATTCTACTATGGTGTGTATCTAGCAGTGAGATGCTTGTGAATTCCATTTTGCTTACAGAATTCTTGGATTCATTGGAGATATACTCACCTCTACCATATGTTCTGAGAGTCTTCACTTGGTAGCCACTCTTTTTCTCAACCAGAGCCTTAAAATCCTTTAATTTATCGAATGCCTTTGACTTTTGTTTGATGGGATATACCCCATGTCCTTCGATTGAAGTCATTTATGAGAATCAAAAAGTATTTGTTGTCGGTAAATGTGCTGGTTTGCATGGGACCGTAAATATTTGAGTGTACTAGCTCCAATGGCTATGAAGCTCTCCAAGATTATCCTATAGGGAATGCATCCCTGTGTTTTTTACCGACTAGGCAACCTTCACAAACTTGATTTGGTTGCTCTATGAGGGGTAAACCCTTCACCATTTATTTCTTGTGTAGTAGGTTCAGGCCACTGAAACTCAGGTGATCGAATCTAATATGCCACAACCAGGTAGCATCCTTCACCACTGCACTAAATAATAGCAACAATTTATTCTGGATCTGAAGGGGAAACATTTTGTTCTTCGTCATGGACACTATTGCGATTTGCCTATGTTCTTTGTCTCTGATGGTACAAGCTCCATATTTAAATTGAACAGAGTGTCCCTTCTGCACAAGTTGTCCAACACTCAGCAAATTATGCTTCAAACCAGACACATAATACATCTCTGATCTGCTTCTTTTCACCTTGCCTGGTGTGGATAAGGATTTTTCTTTTACCCATTATAGGAACCTTATTGTTGTTCCCCATATTCACCTTGGATTGTACTATTTCATCCAACTATGAGAACATATCTCTATTCCCAGTCATGTGGTTGTTACATCCACTATCGAGATACCAGACATTCTTCTGGCTATCCTCCTCAATACTGCAAGTCAACAACATATTTACACAGGCATCTCTACACTTCACATTTCTATCTTCATTTGTGTAGTGTGCTTGATGTTTGTTATATTTGACCATCTTATTTATACACTCAGATATATAATGACCAAACTTCTTGTAGTAATAACATTGGATCTTTGATTTATCAGTCTTCTTATTAGATCCTCCTTGCTGATTTTTGCCACTTCCTCTTCCTCCTGCTTGATGGAAATTGCAACTGGTTTCTCCATAATTGGAGTTTGACCTTCATCCTTACTTGTGGCCTATTCCATTCTTGCCTCTGCCTCTTCCTCCTTGAGAAGTAGATGCTCCTTGGTGGAAATCTTATCTATTACTATCTAATGAGACCTGTGCTTTGAACACTTGCTCCAACGAGGACTAAGATGACTAACTCAGCCTCTGCTCATGTGTTTGCAAAGAACCCATGAGCTCATCCACAAAGAGGGTTGTCAAATCCCTTGATTCTTCAATTGCTATCATGACTGAGTTGAACCTTACTAGTAGGTTCTTCAATATCTTCTCCACAATCCTCTAGTTATCCATGTTCTCCCCATTCAACCGCATCTGGTTGATGACATCCATTTTTTGGGTGAAGAAATCGCTCATGGACTCCAACTCGCTCATCTATAGGTTCTCGAACTCCCTTCTCAACATCTGTAGCTTCACCAACTTCACCTTGTTGGTGCCTTGATAAGAACTAGCAAGAATTTCCCAAGCTTGCTTTGCTTTGGTTGCTGCTGCAATCCGTAGGAAGATGGTCTCTTTGCTTGCATTATATAAAATAATGTCTTCTAGTCTTTCTTTCGATTCTCCTTTAACAGGTCTAAATCCGCTTGGGAGAGAGCAGCCAAGGCTATTGCATTTTCTGGTTTTGCATAACCATTCTCGACCAAGTCCCATAGCTCCTGAGACTTGAACAGGATCTTCATCTAGATGCTTTAGTAATCGTAATTTTTGCCACTAAACCATGGGATCTGCAATTGCAATGAATTGCCATTGGAAGCCATTACTTCTTATTCTCTATGAGATGGCTCTAGCTATGATACCAATTTAAAATATTTAAGGCGCACCGAAGCTACGTTTTGCCATGCGAGAGCCCTAAGCTTGTCTTCGGAGCAAAGAAAGCTCGAAGGCGAGAGTTCACTAAGTTTTGGGCGATATGGGGAGTTTCGATTTAACTTGCGTTGAAACTACATTTCACGCAAGGGAAGCCTGGAGCTTAACTTCGAGCAAGTTTGGCCCCAAAGCTTGTCTTCGGGTAAGTTTGGTCCCGAAGCTTGTCTTCGGGAAAGCTTGGCCGCGAAGCTTGTCTTCGGGTCAAATTTAAGCAAAGCGGGACCTTCACTCAACCAAGCAGTGAGACGCACGCTTCGCTCAAGGAAGGAGCGAACCCGAAATTACACTCTCAAGGTAGCAAAATGGTGGTAGTCCATGTTTCAGGACAAAGGAGTCCGAAACTCCTTTTTGAAAATATGGTGTCCTTAAACTCGTATTCAGGGAAATAAATCACAAGAAATAAAACAAAGGTGGTGCCAAATGTAATTTAATAAAACCTTTCACGAAACACCTTTTGGAGAAATTTTTGGAAATACGCAAATAAAGTTTTCTTTATTTATCAAAATAAAAACCCAATTGCAATTACAATGCTTCTTTATGCGAAGCTTTACAGACTTATGCAAGTTCAGTTGCAGGAATAAAACCCAAACCGAGAATTCAAAAAGTTGCTGCTCCGACTTCTTCTTCTTCTTATTTCTTTTGCTGCATTACAAAATGCCAACTGCATAGATATATATAGCTGGAATTTAAGACAAGGGTGGGAAAGGCTCACCAACTTTCTGACATGACTTTAATGTGAAAGTAGGGTTTTTTACCAATATCCAAAATGCAACTACCGGTATTAACTGCGCATGTTTGAAAATTGCGATGATCGGATGTTAGAGATCTACGATCGAAATTGGCGATACGATCTGTCAGAGATCTCTTCTGGCGTCAAATTTGGTTTAATTTTCTAACAATTTAAATGCCTTCCATAATTGACACGAAAAATATTTTTTCATGTTGGGCAACAACAATTGCAAGCCCTTGTTCGATTGCATTCAAAGGCCATTCTCGCTTTTAGAGGATCAAATTTCATTTTCTTCTTAGCTAGTTTCTCCTGATATCTCATCAGTGAAATCTATAGGCCACGAAGGTTTCAAGGATGTGCATGTATCTTTGTCCCGAAGATGGCTTGGGTTTGCCCACCAAATCTAGAGATGCTCAGTATCATGTTGAAACCAAAGTTAAAAGATTTAGAGACGATGAACAAGGGGTATCTCAGTTATCTCGATCCAAGAAAAAAAGGGTAAGAAAATAAGGCAATTTAAGATTAAGATAGATTATTGTAAATAGTTTTAAAAAGGTAAATCTATCCTTTTGAATTTGGAAGAGGATGTCGATTTCCCTTTAATAATTCAATACATATTAAGTGTTATAGATATATTTAAATTTCTAAAACTCATGTTGGCTTTGGTATTAATATAATTTTTTTTATAGCATTAATGTTCAAGAGCTAGAGGAATGAAAAGCTAACCAGAAAATAATAATTCAATAAATAAATTGGCCAACTATATAAATTGACATATTGATGAACTTTTGTGTATATATCAAGATCTTATTCTAACCAATGCGATACCATGATAAAGTGATGTGCTAAATAAAGAAGTCTCACCCTATCTTTTAATTATTCTGAGTTAAGATCAAACATTGTGAGTAACATCTATGAAGAAGATCTTTCAACAAATATTCTCACATATTTTATATATAGAATAATAAGGTTCGTATCACCTTTGTTTGCAGATTAATATAGAATGAAATTAGAGTCCCTATCTAACACCTAATGTATATGAATGGATTATGATTCTTCTTTTAGATTTGATAGTATAGTTTTTTATTATTGCATTCTTTTATCATGCACATTGGGTAGGATATATTAATTATTTTTACCTATAAAAGCTAATTATTAGAATAAAATTTCATGTATTTATATATCCTATAACTTGGCCTTTGGTGTTGACTCTTATAAATTTATAATTTATTTTTATTTGAATAAAATTTAAAAAGTTTTTTTTTTTTACAAGATTTTGTCCAAAATATTTATATCTATAATTTTTTTAAATATTTATTTGGTTAAGGGATTTTTTTCTCTTATAGTCTACGAAAGAATATTGATTTAAAGGTTGTTTGCTTCTTTAAAGTTCCAAATACTTAATGTGAAAGTAATTAAGATTCTATTGTCATTAAAACTAGCAAATTATTTTAAATTTCAAGGCTAACAACACCAGTAGACCTTAAAAAAATAACAGATTATATAATATTAATATATGATATAAGTATTGTTATTGAAATTATTGTTATATTATTATGGAACCTATTGTACTAATTACATGTTTCCATCAATAAGAATATTCAAATGATAAAATATGAGTATACATTCTATCACATAGTATAAAACTTCTAACTATCAAAATGTCTAATAATCTATCTACTCCATTTCACAATAAAACAAATATTACCAAATCAAAGTAATACAACATGAACCTCAACAAAGCAAAAAAATACTAAATGAATTAAAATGAGAAATTTCAGTCATGGCCCTATGAAAGTGCATGATTTGCTATTAACACACTTACTTGGTGAATTAAATTGAGAAATTCCAATCATAGTCCTATGAAAGTGTATGATTTATCATTAACACACTTAATCATAGTATAGATGTACTCAAACTATTGGTCAATCACCAAGCAATATAAAAGGTAGCACTAGATGCCAATGTCAACACATTTAGTTAACATTGTTCCTTCTTAGTTATTCATAACTATAGTTCTTAGGTTGTGATGCATCTTGTTATCTATCATAATTTAAAGATTCCCATGAGTTCATTTAGCCATCAAATACTAGAGCTCCATTCACACTTCATTTCTTTTCAATCATCTTTTGCAATTATAGGAGAATAGTGCCAACTTTCAAATATTTAAAATCCAATTAAACATCATCCAAGGTAAATTGACTATCAACTTCAATATAATATCCTCTACTATCCCATATTTTGTCTTCCATAGTTGAGTATCTTTATCAACATAAAATTATATCATATTTTTTACATGTACAATAGCATAAGGAGTACCTACAATATAATCTTGGATAGCTTACTTGACACACTTGTAGCACAGTAGCATGGTTATGATTGTTGTGGCATGATAGCTTAAGAAACACGATAGTAATACCAAAAATTTAAAGGTTGTGCCAAAATATAATTATTAACGAATATGAAGAAGAGGTTAGGAAGGAAGTAATGTTTCAAAAATATTTTATTACAAGTTAGATAGGATAAGGAGGATCAAGCTGAATTTTTGTAAAATATTCCATCAATTATCACACAAAGATAAAATGAAATAGTGATAATAAATATCTTAAGGGAGGAGCTATAATTAATATTATTTTTTTCACCTTTATAGCTTGATGGATTTTCTACATTTTTCTTTCAAAAAATTTAGGATATGTTGAACAATGAGATGTTGATATGGTTGAAAAGGCTAGGACAAAGGACATAATTACTAAATCAATGCCAACTTTATATTATTATTTTCCAACAAAGATAGCTCAATATATTTTGATAGTTTTCATTTCATAAGACTTTTTAACATGATTTAGAAGATAATATAAAAATTTTATGGTAAATAGGACCAAAAAATATTCTAAATTTTGTTTTATCGGAGGAGCAAAGTGGGTTTTTCATTATAATCAAATCCTTGATGATGTAATAATTGTACAAGAGGTCACACATCTCTTAAATCCATCACACTAAACATGCTTGTGAAATTAACCACAAACAAAATATGTGATAAGATTTTATGGATTTTTCCATATGATATCTTTAATTTTTTGTTTCAATCAAGGTTGTTGTGAATGGATTACATGTTTTTACAACACTCCAAAATATTCTATCCACTATTGAATACTTTGAATTATCTTTTAGTCTTTGCCAGGGTCACCCATTATCTCCTTGTGTTTTTATTATTTTTCTTAAGGCTTTAGGAAGATCTTTCTCAAAGTAAAAATAAGATAGCTAAACTAAAGGTAATCAACTTGCATCAAATTATCTATTTGAATCTTTACTATCATTTGATAAGGTCGTTGGATAGTTGGTTAATACGATAAAATTGAAGATAGTTTTTATCACCATTGATCTTGACTTACAATGAATTTTACAAAGAGATTCTATAGTTTAAAGTTGTAAAAATCCAATTAATATATATAGGTATTCCCTTAACTAATAGATTTAGGACCCAATTTTGAGTAAAATCATAACTTGTCTAGTTAGTTGGAAATATAAGCTCCCAACCATGGGTATGAAACTTCAAATCCTAAAATCTACATTACAAATGATCCCTATATATAAGATGTCACTTTAAATACTACCTACAATAGTATTTGAAGTTAACAAAATTCAAAGAGATTTTATTTAAAAGGGATATGAAATATTAAAGAAAGATTTGGATAAACTTTTAATTTAAATATTTAGTTTCTATGGAAACCTGGCCTAAGGTTCAACAACATAGAATTTCATATCAATAAGTTTGTAATTAATCAAAATATATGTTAAGTGGTCAATTAACGAGGGATATTCTATAATTTGTTTGTCTAGTGTTTGATTGAAGACTTCTCCTCTTATTTCTAATACAAAATTTTAACCATTGGTTTGTGTCTATATTGCTTGTAGAGGTTAAAAGGTAAAAAAATATATTGATATGAGCAATAATTCCAAATCTTGGATTTCTATTAAAAATTTGGTTGAGAGAGAGAACCTCAAATAACTAGTGGATGAAATCTAAAAGATGCCTTAAGAGTTTTAATTGCCCATTTTTCATGAAATAATAAGTTGGTTTGGAATCTACCAAAGCATGGTGGATACTCTTTCAAGTTGAGATATAAGTCTTTTAAGCAATCAAAATTTCTTACTCCCATTGGTTTTCCTTGGAAAACTATTTAGTTACTTGAAACCCTCCTTAAGGCCCAATATTCCTTTGGTTAATAGTACAAAACAAAATTATTTAGAAAAAATGATATTATGGATGTTTTAGGTGTATCTTATGTAAGGAGGAGCTAGAAAGATCAGATTTATATTATTCTCTCTTGTAAAATGTTTATATGCATAATGCTCTTCTTAAGAAGTCTTATGTATAAAAAAAAAGATGTGCTATTTATTTGGTTATAAGATTTGAATATACATATAAAAATAATTTGCAATAATAAACTTAATACAAAAAAAACTATATATACTTACAATAAAAATAAAAATATTTAAAAATTAACTTTATAAAACTTAATTTTAATGATACTTAAAAAAAAAAAACTAACAAAAGTTTATTTTTTAAAATAAATTTAAAAATTCTCATCTCCATACACATATGAAACTTCAATAGAAAACAACTATAAAAAGACTAAGAATTTTCTTACACTCGTTAAGATAAAAAAATAAAGATATAATCAATTGAAAGGATTTAGATGTTATTTCAATATAGAACAAGAAAAAATAAATATAATTCATGTCACACTTGTATTCCATTACAAATAATTAAGCTTGGCAAATGATAAGCAATATAAAGAAAAGCAGATATCCGCCCATGTAGAGGAGTTGGAGAGCAAGTGGGTAGTTAAACCTCTCTAGTTGCTGAGAGGCCCAGGTTCAAATCTCTCGCCTCACATGTTGCGGATATGTTATGTAATGGTTCCCTCGTGGTCACAGTCTGTTTACCCCTTGTGGCCACCACCAAAAAAAAATATATATATAAAGAAAAACAGATGCACGTGAACAACGTGCAGAAGAGTCCAAAACAGCAAACAGGTAATACAACGCATCATCCAATTTAAAATGCACCAACTGACGCGTATCAGGCACAAGTGCTATTTATGATACCAAATAAGAATAGTTCAAACCCCATTAGCTTGGAGCCCAATTGAGCTAGAAGTAAACAACATGCTTTAATTTTTTATTTTTTCCATGTGAAAAGCCCAAAACTGTAAAAAATGGATTCTTCTATTGGTTAGATAAAGTGTTGAGTCGATTTATTTTAATATACTTATTCAAATTTTAATTATGGAATAAGTTATTAGACTTGTATTATCACATTAATTAGTTAGAAAGTAAAAGGATTAGCCTCTCCGGCATGCCCAAATTCAATGGTTAGAAAGCAAGAGGACCAGCAAGAGGGTCAGCCCCTGATATGCAAGAGGGTCAGCCCCTGATATATGTTATTAGACTTGCATCATCATATTATCCTGTTAGAAAGCAAGAAGGCAAGCCCCATACACATGACCAAACTAGATGTTAGTAAGGGTGAAAAATCTTACATAATAATAAAACTAAGAACTTGCACTTTTAAACCTACTACCTATTAAAAAAATATGTAATAAAAATAAAAGTTTATAAATAAAAATGAAAAAATAAACTTATTGGGCTTCTTGCCGTTTTCGAAACGTGTTGTAAAGCGAACTCATGACCTATGTCTCATGTTGGCGTGACATAGATTGGAAATTTTTTAGAAAGCTGTGATTTATTTATATATTAGATTGTCATTGGATACTGAATTACATCTCAGTTGGAGGCATTCCATTTGCATCAAAGTCTGAGATCGTTTGGATCTCTGCAATTTTTTCACTAAGTTGACTATGTTTATATTTTCAGTGTCATGGGCAGCTGCTGGGTTCTGTGACTCCTTTTTGCTGGGCAGCTGCTGGGTTCCGTGACTCAGTGTCATAGATTGGAAATATTCTCTATTATATCAATGCACAACTGCGTGGTAACTTTAAATAACTACTTTTTACTAAAGGTATCCTCTTTTAGCTGATCGGAGGATTTTGTTGAGGTGGCTCTTTTTATTAAGAGAACTGTCCTATAACACTTAGCACCTTTCTCTATGAGCGGAAGTTGTTCTTTTCACTATACAAAAGCTTTGATAAGAGGTTTTCCTTTTCCAAACAGAATGTTTTCTTGTCTTTTGCAAGGCTGCGACTTGCACTTTCGAGTAATCTTCTTCGAGTTTTTCTTTTTTCCTTCACTAAATATTGTGCTTGCCTCCTCTTCCCTTGAGGGACTAATTACTTTCAAGTCCAACACTCATATATAGAATAAAAGTACGAAAAAAAACTCATTTAACTTTATTACACGTATTAAATAACTAACAAGCATTTATTTATTATTTGAATAACTATAGGCTATAGCGTAACCACAAATGCTACGAAGTATGGGATGGATTATAAGATCTATAGACAAAATATATATCAGAAGGTGAAATTTAGATCAATTTTCAACATCCTCACTTAAGCCAGATTTTATAAGAACTTTAACGTCTAACAATTCTTTCAATATTTTAAAGTCTTCAACCTTCAAAGGCTTGGTGAAGATGTCTGCAACTTGTTCTTTGGACGTGCAAAATTGCAATTCAATTTCATTATTCTTTACCAGCTCTCTAATGAAGTGATACCGGATGTCAATGTGCTTGCTTCTCCCATGAAACACCGGATCCTTGGACAATGCTATGGCTTAGTTGTCACAAAATATTTTGGTGGTTGTGATCAATTCAGCTAAAACTCTTCTCAATCAAACTGCTTGACATGCAGCAAAGGTGGCAACTACTCTACTTCAACAGTAGACAATGCAACAATGGGTTATTTCTTGGATGACCATGATATTATCCTAATCCAAGAATAGACTATCTATGTACCCAACAAGCTCAAGCTAGTCTAATCTTGCATAAAAAATTTCATGATCTTTGGTTCCATTGACATATCTCATAATCCTCTTTTCTCTTGCAAGTGAGTGTTCTTTGGTGTCTCCATGAATCTTGAGAATAAACTAACTGCATATATTATATCAGGTCTGGTGGTTAAGCACATAAGACTTCCAACTAATCTCTTATAATGTGTTAGATCCACATTGTTGTTGTAATTAATTTTACTCAATTTTAGGTCTATTACAATTGGTGTACCAGTTGATTTACTATTCTCCATTCTAAATCTCTTAAAAACATCTCTATCATACTTGCCTTGTGAAATGAAGATACCATTTGTTGATTGGATAACCTCAATTCCAAGGAAGTACTTCATTAGGCCCAAGTATGTCATCTCACTCACTCTTCATAGCACCTCTAAATCGATCAAACAACATATTGTTGTTGTCAATATAAATAAGATCATCTACATAAAAACAGACTACTATCATCTCTCTTGCTACATTGGTCTTAATATAAAGAGGATGCTCATATGGGCACTTTAAGAAATCATTATCCTGAAAGTATGAGTCAATTCAACTATACTAGGCCTTGGGTTCTTGCTTTAACCCATACAAGACTTTCTTCAACCTATACACCTTACCTTCCTACCCTTCCAGCTCATAACCTAGTAGCTGGTCTAAATAAACCTCTTCTTCCAACACTCTACTTAGGAAGGTAGACTTGACATCCATTTGGTAAATCTTCCATCCTTTCTCGGTTGCTAGTGCTAAAATTATTCTAACTATGTCAAGTCTTGCTAGAGGCGCATATACTTCATGATAGTCAATGTCTGACTTTTTCTTATTTTCTTTTGCAACCAGCCTTACATTTTGTCTTTCGACATTGCCTTGGGTATTAACCTTGGTTTTGTACACCCATTTCACTCCAATGGTTTTATTTCCTGTTGGAAGTTCCATTAGCTCCCAAGCCTTATTTTTCTCTATGGATTCTATTTCATCATCCATAGTTTTCATCCATTTGATACTCTTAATTGCTTCTTCAAATAAAATAGGATCACACTAAAAAAATAAAGCAAAATTAGAATGTTCTTCATCTTCTATTTCATTTCTTGTTACCTCATATATTTCTTGCAAGCTCCTTGTCTTTGTTGGTGTTCTCATGTTGGATATCATTATTTCAAGTGGTTGTGAACTTGATGAGGAATAAGAGTTGTTTCCCACATTGGTATTACTACTTGAAGCTCTAGGATGATCCATGCTTTCTCCATTTGGATATTCCATCTCTATGCTTGTTGTCCCCTGCTGACACTTGTTGGAATTCCAATTTCAAACTTCATATTCTATGAACTTCACATCTCTACTTATGATCAACTTATTTGAAATAAGGTTATACAATTTATAGGCCTTTGACTCTTCATTATATCAAATGACGATGCATTTTTCTACCCTATCATATAGTTTTCTTCTCTTCTCATCTAGAATGTGTGCATATGATATGCATTCAAAGACTCTTACGTGAGAAATATTTGGCTTGTTTTTGCTCCATGCTTCTTATGGGATTACATCCTTCATGCTCTTTGTGGTACATTTGTTCAACAAGTAAACTACACACATTAAAGTCTTTATCCAAAATTCATTTGGTAATGCTTTTGCCTTTAGCATACTCCTTTCCATATCCATTATTGTCATATTCTTTCTCTTTGCAACACCATTTTTTTATGGTGTGTATCTATTTGTGAACTACCTCCTTATCCTATTTGCTTTGTAAAAAATATGGAATTCATTGAAGATGTACTCACCTCATACATCCATTCTTAGAGTCTTCACATAGTAACCACTCTACTTTTCAACCAAAGGCTTAAAATCCTTGCATTTACCAATGTATTCTGACTTTTGTTTCAAGAAGTATACCCATGTTTTTTTGACTAAAGTCATCTATGCAAGTAAAAATGCATTTGTTGTTGGCAAATGATCTAGTTTGCATAGGCCCACATATATCTGAATGCACCAGCTCCAATGGTTGTGAAGCTCTCCATGATTTTCTTGTAGGGAATGCATCCCTATGTTGCTTACCTACTAAGAAACCTTCACATACTTGATTGGGTTACTCTATAAGAGGTAATCCCCTTACCATTTGCTTTTTGTGCAGTAAGTTTAGGCCATTGAAACTCAAGTGACCAAATATAAGATGCCACAACCATGTAGTATTCTTCACAATAACACTAAATGAGAGCAATATTTCACTCTAAATTTTTAGAGAAAACATCTTGTTCTTTGTCATGGTCACATTTGCTATGAGCCTATTTTCTCTATCCCTAATGATGCAAGCTCTATTTTTAAAATACATTGTGTACCCCTTTTGCATAAGCTACCCAATGCTCAATAAATTATGTTTTAGCCTAGGCACATAATAAACATCAAGGATATGTTTTCTTTCTCCTTGTTTTGTACAAATTATAATCCTCCCTTTGCCCATGACAAGTACCTTGCTATTGTTTCCCATATTTACTTTAGACTTGATGGTCTCATCTAGTTGAGAAAAATTTCTCTATTCTCAGTCATGTGGTTACTACAACCACTATCTAAATACCATACACTCTTTTGGCTCTCTTCATTAGCATTACAAATTATCAAAGAGAGACTTGCATCTTTAGTTTCTTCATTCTCATTCATATTTGTATAACTAGCTTCATGTTTATTTTTTGTAACCATTTTCTTCCTACACTCATAGTTGTAATGCCCAAATTTCTTATAGTAATAACATTGGATTTTTTATTTGTCATACCTTTGATTTGAGCCTCCTCGTTGATTACTATAACTACCTCTTCCTCTTGCTTCATTGAAGGTGCAACTACATTCTCCTTTGTTGGAGTAGTTTGGTCTTTTCTCTCTTTCATAGCCTCTATCACCTTTGTTGTTGCATAAATGTTCTCTTCCTTCTTGATAACTTGAGGCTCCTTGTTGAGATTCTTCCCTTCTACTATTATCTTTGAATGAGATCTATGTTTTGAACACCTACTCCAATGAGGACTATGTTGTTTGGTTTAGTCTCTACTCATGTGTTTGTAGAGAGCCCTTCAACTCATCTACTAATATAGTTGATAAATATTTGGACTCTTCAATAGCAATGACCACTAAGTCAAACTTTTTTGGTAGGTTTCTTAGTACCTTCTCTACAATTCTTTGGTTCTCAATAGTTTTTCCATTTATCCTCATCTGATTGATAACACCCATTGTGTGGGTAAATAAATCACTCATGGACTCATCTTCATTCATCTGCAGATTTTCAAACTCTATTCTTAACATCTGCAATATCATAAACTTTACCTTGTTGGTGCCTTGATAGGAGTTTGCTAATATTTCCCATGCTTGCTTAGAGTTTTTTGCTGCTAAAATCCTAAGAAATATTGACTTATAAACTACCTGCAGAATGAATAACAATACGTTTTGGTCCCTCTTTTGGTTCTCCTTCAACAAATATTTCTTAGCTTGAGAAAAAGTGCTCAATTTTGTTGCATCTACGGGTTTTGCATACCCATTCTCCACAAGGTCCCAAATATCCTATGACCCAAATAGGATCTTCATCTAAATGCTCCAGTAATAATTATTTTTATCAATGAATCATGGGATTTGCATTTACAATGGACTGCTACTGGAGGCCATTGTTGTTGGATTTGATACCAATTTGAAAGAATTAACAATGCTCAATCAAACCTTTTATTTCACTTAATCAGAGCAATATTAGTATCGGTACATTTGCATAAAGACAATGCGATGAGATAAAATATTATCTATTATATTAATGCACAACTGAGTCATAACTTTACAATCGAGACTTTTTATTGAAGGTTTTTTTGGAGGTGGTTCTTTCAATTAACAAAACTTTCGATTTCTCTATGAGCAGAAGTTGTTCTTCTCACTATACGAAATCTTTGACTGCAGGTTTTCCTTCTCCACATGAACCTTTGCAAGGTTGCAACTTGCACTTTCCTGAGCAATATTCTCCAAGCTTCTTCTTCTTCTCTTCTCCTTTGCTTTAACAAATCTTCTACTTGTCTCTTCTTCTCTTTAGCAGCTCACTACTTCCATCAAAAATGAAATCATGCCCAACACTCATATATATAGGGCAAAAGGAGGGAAAACACATCTAACCTTCTGACACGCATTAAATAACTGACATGTGTTATCTATTATTTGAACAACTATAACTACCAAAAATAAATACAAATGCTATGAAGTATAGGGATAGAGCGTAAGATCTATGGACAAAAGTAGGTAAAATCTAAATTAATTTTCAACAATTGATACTAAAATTAAAAGACTTAATGATGGTCAACAAAGGATATCTCAATCATCCAAATCCAAAAGAAAAATGATAAGAAATTAAATAGATTATTACATATAGTTAGTTTTAAAAGGGTAAATCTATCCTTTTGATTTTAAATTTGGAAGAGGATGTCAATTTTTTTAAAAGTAAATTTTAAGTGTTATAGATATATTTAAATTTCTAATCGTGAAAATAAATCTCAACCACTAATAGCTAGCTGTGGTGTGGTGTATTAATATAATTTTTATTTTATAGAGGAATGTTCAAGAGGTCGACGAATAGAAAGCCAGGCAGAAAATATTAATTCAAGCAAGAAGCCAAAAGCACTTGGTTGAATATTGCAGATGGCGCTAAAATGAGGAGAATTCCATGAAGATTTTAAGAGAAATCCATAAAGATATCTTATTTATTTTTAAATAAAAAATTAATGTTCTTTGATATTACTATTCCCAATCAATTAATTAATTAGTTTATATATATATATATATATATATATATATATATATTTATTTATTTATTTATTTAGTTTTCAGTTTGAATGTAGGTTTTGATATGCAGGTGTTATTATAAATGCTTGAACAAGAGGGTGGAGCGTAAGCCTTTGGAAGCTGAAATTATGGTGGTGACAAAACGAGGGTATTCACAATCACAAATGTCTAACTAATCAGCGTTGTTACTTACCCGAGAAGATTTTAAAACTTCGAAAATTTTAAATTTGAAAATATAAGAGGTGGTACAGCAAAAATATTTGTCACCTGTGTATTTCGTTTTATTTTATTTTATTTTTTCAATTAATTTATAAAATAAATATATTAAAAATATATATATTTTTAAATTTATTTTCTTTTTATATTTATAATAAAAAAAATTAAGAAATGTGTGTTGGTCATCAAAATTATCTAGAGGAAGAATGAAAGTATTTAATATACTTCCACAGAATAAATTTATCCTTAGAGAACAGATTTCAAATGACATGACTTAATTAGCATGTAGTACATGTAACAATGGAAGCTAGGCACATGTAGCATATATGATTTCTTTGATTTCACATTTATAGTATGTAGTAAAGTTTTATGCTCTTTATTTCTTAATAAAATATAAATTTTTTAAAATACAAAAATAAATAAATAAAAAATTATATGATTAGTTGATATAATTCTTACATCTAGAAAAAGATATACTCATTATCGTAGGCATGTTAAAATTTATCATGCAAGCAACTTGCAATCTCACAATATCATGGAAGAGTTTTTAAGGGCTAACAAGAAATTTCAAAGCATACAAGAAAAATTGCATGGATATAACAATGTTGTACAAATCCATAAAAATAGAAATCAATTATTTAATTACAAGGCCTTAAATATTTTATAGGAGAGTGTATTATTTGTTGTATTTTTTCCTTTGGAAGAATACTAGTAGCATTATTATTTTTAGTTAAGCTAAATAAATTATTTTATAATTATATTTTCCATGGTTTTTTTATTATATTAACTAAGGGGTTTTGAAAGGGTCTCTAAACATTTTACAAGGGGTTTTGAAAGGGGTTTCTAAAATATTCAATGAGCATTAGAGAAATACAAAGTCGATCCTCCATTTAACAAGAGAATCCTGAAGATTAGATTTTGCAGATCTTATAATCCTACCTAAATCCTAAATTTAAATTTGAAAAAGAAACTGAGCACCCAAATTTGAACTAGCCGAAGAAACCTTAGGATGCTTGAAGAATAAAGAGAAATAAAAAAATGCCTTCACGCCTACAGCTAGAAATCAAAAATTTTCCACCCAACTGGAAAACCGAACCAAGAAGCCATATCCTTCCTATGATCCGAGACCAACTAGCAACCTATCAAACATGATGAAACGAACATGAACCAAGGAAGAACTAGAAAGAATTCGGTCAAAAAAATCTTGCAACTAATGATCACCTAGAGAAAAGCCTTCCTACCCAAGATAGGAAGCATAGAATAGGGGCATTCAAAGAAAATCTAAACAACAAGCACCTAGTTGAAACTGGAATTCAAATAGAATCTGGACCCACAAAGGATTTTGAAAGGATCCCCTAACCTTTTACAAGGGGGTTTTGAGAGGCTCCCCCAACCTTGAAACAGGGTTTTGAAAGGCTCCTAGAACCTTAAACAAGAGGAACATGTCCCACCTAGAGGACCGCAGGGTTTTGAAAGGCTCCTAGGACCTTAAACAAGAAGAACAGGTCCCACCCAAAGGATTGCATAGTTTTAAACTATATTTTCCATGTTAAGATGGGAGAATATTGGTGGTATTAATATTTTAAATTAAAGTAATTAAAATATTTTATGATCTATTTTTTATGTCAAGTAATTTTTAAATAAGTTTATGCATAAAAAGTTTAGTTAAAATTGTTATATTAAAATAATGTAAGTTTAATCTAAAATAATTTTAAAAAATTATTCTCGTAATCATTATAGTATTAAATAAAAAGAATTGTAATATGAGGATCACTCCATACAATTTTCACAATCAAATGATATGATCTCATTCACTTAAATAACCTTAATTTTTAAGGAGACAATAGAAAAATATCAAAAAAATGATTATGTAATTTGATAAAATCAAACTTGAAATTTGAATAGTTTTAAAACTAGAACTATAATAAGAGATGGATCTCTATTAGGATTTGATCCTAGTAATGTTTTTTCTTCTTGTTTTAAATACTTTAATGATAGAGCAATTTCTTTATTTTTTTTGAAAAAAAACTTGTATTAAAACAAATATCAGTTACAATTAGGAGTAGACACATCCCAGCCAAAAACAATGAAAGCACATGATTCCAAGAGAAGAGGAAGATTTGCAATGGAGCCAAATCTCTTGAACCAATACCAAGCTAGCTGAGGGAGCTGATTGGTCTATTACAACAACTTGTCGCGAAATCGCGCAGCAAACACCAACTTCACCTTTGGCCACGAAAAAGCTACAAGTCACGAAATCGCGACACAAGACTCCTCTGACCGCAAAAAGTCAACCTGTCGAAATCGTGACATGTCACGAAATCGCGACAACAATCCTCCCTTGGCCGCGACGGAGCAACATGTCACGAAATCGCGACACCTTTCCACCTTTGGCCGCGACGAAGCAACATGTCACGAAATCATGACAACTTTCCTCTCTTGGCCACGATGAAGCAACATGTCATGATATCACGACAACTTTCCTCCAATGGCCGCGACAGCGCAACACGTCACAAAATCGTGACAACTTTCCTCCAGCGCGCGATGGTGCAACATGTCATGATATCATGACAACTTTCCTCCCTTGGCCGCGATGGCGCAACATGTCACGATATCGCGACCAATTCCTCCGCAATGTGTGCTTTCTCCGGATGGGAACATGTCATGATATCGCGACAACTTTCCTCCCTTGGCCGCGACGGGAACATGTCGCGATATCTCGACAACTTTCCCACGATGAGTAACATGTCACGATATCGTGACAACTTTTCTCCAATAGCCGCGATGGCGCAACATGTCACGATATCGTGACAACTTTCCTCCAACGTCCGCGATGGCGCAACATGTCACGATATCACGACAACTTTCCCATAGTGGCCATGACGGCAACATGTCACGATATCATGACAACTTTTCTCCAGCGCGACGATGCAACATGTCATGATATCATGACAACTTTCCTCCAGCGATCGTGACGGCGCAACATGTCACGATATCATGACAACTTTCCTCCAACGACCGCGATGGTGCAACATGTCACGATATCATGACAACTTTCCTCCAGCGATCGCGACGGTGCAACATGTCACGATATCGCGACAACTTTCCTCCAATGGTCGCGACGGTGCAACATGTCACGATATCGTGACAACTTACCTCCAATGGCCGCGATGGCGCAATAGGTCATGAAATCATGACAAAAACCACCCTTAGCTTTTTCTTTGATCATTGGCTCAAGGATCTTTCAAGGCCCTGCCTAATCACCTCATCTTCAATAGGCATGTCACTGTGCAACTGCACCCCTACCTCTTTCTCAACACCCATCTTAGCCAGGAAATCGACCGCTTTGTTTAAATCTCTGCTCACATAAACTGGAATCACATCATCTAATTCCCTCCATAATTCCTTGATTTGAGAGACCAGAATCCTCAACCTCCAAGCTTTCAACGCAAAGTTCCTCATGCAGTCTAGAGCTCCAACCAGAATTTGAGAATCATATTCAAGAATTATCCTCCTGTGGCCCTGAGTAATCGCCCAAATAGAAGCAGATTTGATAGCAATGGCTTCTGCTTCATTATTTGTGGCTCTACCCAAGCCCTGCAGTTCCCAATAGAGCACTGATCCCTCATGATTCCGGTAGACCATGCCAATTCCGGCACTACCCGGATTGCCCTTTGCAGCACCATCAGTATTGATTTTAATCCAGCCTTCTGGGGGTGGTTTCCAACTGGCTCTGTCCTCGTCCCTCTTGCTTTTCAACTCCCTCTTCCATTGGCCCAGGACCAACCTCGAGTTTCCTCTTTAGCGTAGACGGCAACAGTTTCTGTGACTTTGCTCCAGATGACCTCGCCAAACTCCATCTAGCGAGGAAAAGGTTTCTCTAAAAATTCTAGCATTTCTCTCCAACCACACTTGCCACCAAATGAAGTATAAGCCAAGCTCCCACCCAATTTGAAGAGCTTTGGATTTAAATCTACCCCGCTTCCATCTTTCCCAAATATTAGTCCGATTCATGTCACCATTAACCTAGATTTTATAGTGAGAGAACCATCGCTTCCAAATCTGACGCGTGAAAGGGCACTCAAACATCAGGTGATCAGCTGTTTCCTCGTTCTTGTGGCATAAAACACATTGAGAAGGGCCGATGATTCCTCTACATCTGAGATTGTCAAAAGTGAGAATACCATTGTGCATAAACTGCCAGGCAAAAAGTTTACTTTCGGCCAGCCCTTGGAGTGCCAAATCTTTCTCCAATCCTCAACCGGATAAGAATGGGGGGAGGCTCCGGGAGGATCTTGTCATATCCGTCCTTCACCGTATAAACACCAAGGCTCCCATAGCCCCAAGCTAATTCATCCTCCTCGTCTCTCCCCGTGAGAAACCTTTCTGTCAAGATTTTGGTCAAGATGGGTGCCAACTCCGGGGGATTGGAATTGGCCACTCCTCCAACCTCTTAAACTTCTTAAACTTATACTCCCCTAACTGAGTAGTGTTGAAATAACTTTCAATTTGGACCCAACCCTTGGTTTCTATGGCAGATTTTATTGGAAGTAACTCGGGGAATTCAACAATGATGGGTGGGTACTGATCCCATGAATCGGTCCAGAAACGAGCCTTCTCCCCTCTCCCCACTTTCCAAAACAATTGGTCTTTAATAACCTGAGATCCTAGCTTGAGAGCCTGCCACACTAAGGATCCAAGTACCATCCAGAGGGAAACGGCCCACCTCATTGGGGTTAACTTGACCCAAATATTTACTAGTTAGGATTCTACTGAATAAGGAAGTTGGTTGGGAAATCCACCTCCAGTACAACTTTCCAGCCAAGGCTTGATTATTTAACTTGGATCCTCTCAGTCCCAGCCCACCTTTTACCTTGGGCTGGGTGACTTTATCCCAGCCCACTAAGGCCCACTTTCTCTCTCCCTTAGCTCCTTCCCACAAAAACTTCCTAGCCATCCTGTCCAACTCTTTCCATATTGTAAGCGGGGCAGCCAGGATAGAAAATTTGTAGATTGGCATGGCTTGAATGACTGACTGTAAGAACGTTAATCTGCCACCATAACTTAACCACTTGTGAGACCAGTGATTAATTCTGTCCTTGATACACTCCAACAAATTCCTCCAAGTGTCTAATTTCAGCTTCTTGAAGTGCAAGGGGATCCCCAAGTAAACCACAGGGAGAGAAGTCCTAGTGAATCCCAGGATTTCTAAAATTCTGTTCTGAAGCCTTTGCTCCAGATTAAAAAAGACCACTTTGGATTTCTTGTCATTAATGACCTGTTGAGTAGCCCTGAGATAGACATTAAGAGTATCCCTAATCGTTCTTGCTTCCCTGATGCTGGCCACTCCCATCAAACCAGTGTCATCCACAAACTGTAGGTGCGATAAAACTTCATCCCCCACCCTAATACCCAATAATCTGCCTTGTTGTCTTCTCCTCAAGAAAATTCTGCCAAGACCTTCAGCCAGAATGAGAAAAATATAAGGGGAACAGGGATCCCCCTGGCGCAGACCCCGAGAAGCTCCAAAAGGTTGCGAAGGAAGGCCCTTGATAAGCACAGAGTAAGTCGGGGAAGAGACACAGCTCATGATCCACTCAATCCAGCCTTGAGAGAAGCCGAAGGCTGCCATCATTTTAGCCAGGAGACTCCATTCAACCCTGTCATAAGCCTTTGACATGTCCAATTTAATGAACATCCCTTTATTACCATAAGTGTGCATTGAATGGATTGCTTCCTGGGCCACAACCACCCCATCCAGAATCTGTCGTCCCTCAACAAAGCCCCCTTGCTCGTAGGAGATAATGTTGTGAAGAAGAGGTTTTAGGCGCTCAACCATTACCTTTGTGATTATTTTGTACAACACATTACATAAGGCAATAGGCCTATAATCTGAAATATGAACCCCCTCCTCCCCTTTTGGAATCAAGGTAATGAACGTGTGGTTTATAGCTTTAAGCATTCTCTTATTTTCTCTGGACTCTTCAACAACAACCCTTACATCTTCCTCTAAGCAAGTCCCGTAAAGCCTGAAAGAACTCAATTGGGAAGCCATCCGGACCAGGAGTTTTACCAGTGCTCATTCCAAAGACCACAGTTTTCAATTCATCCCTATCAATGGGTTTGAGGAGGGCCTGATTTTCATCCTCCGAAATAATAGCAGGTATGACAGAAATAACTTCATTTTGGGCCTCTACATCTTGAACCACACTTTCCTTAAAAAGCTTAGAAAAATAATCCATAGCATGGGAATGTATACCTGGAAGAGTATCAAAGGAATGACCATTCTCATCTTGAAGGACCTCCATCTTATTCATCTGTCTTCGAGCACAAGCAGTCCGATGAAAGAATTTTGTATTTCTATCCCCTTCTAATAACCAGGAGGTTCTTGCTCTCTGCTTCCAATAGATCTCCTCCTGGTTGTCAATGTCCTCAACCGCTGTACGCAAGGCATCATCCTCAACTTTGAGCTGGTCAGTTATTACTCCTTCTCTGAACTATTTTTGGACCTCATCCTAGCGGGCCACCAACGGAGCTCTTTGGGCTTGGAAGTCAGTTTTATTAGAACGCCTCCAATACTTCAACTGAGTTTTGACATATTGAAGTTGTTTGTGGATTCTGAACATTGCTCTCCCATAAGCTGGGCGGCCTTCTTCCCACCACTGTGGGATTTTCTCCCGAAGTTCTTCTTTTTGAAGCCAAAAATTCTCAAATCTGAAAGGTTTGTGATGGTGCCCCATCCTAGTCCCGCCTTCCAATAGAATAGGACAGTGATCAAAAACAGGGCCTGCTAAAATCTAAAAATTGATATTCCATTTTACAAACGCCTCCTCTGAAAGCAGAAAGCGATCTAGCTTCACCTTCCTACTATGTGGCTCCCGCCTTTTATTAGTCCAAGTGAAGTTATTGCCAGGACATTTAATGTCCACTAAGTGCAAAGCCTGGACTTGAGCAATCATGAAACGGTCCCCTGGATCCAAAAGAGGTGTTCCCCCTTCCCGGTCTCTAGAAGATAATTTAGCGTTAAAGTCCCCCGCTATAATCCAGTCTAGATCTTCCCTTGATGCTCGCATGTCATGCACAACCTTCCACTGCCGCCTCTGACCCTCTAGGTTTTGAGATCCATAAAAGTTAGTGATTAGAACGAATTCCGCAGAGACATTATTCCTAAAAAGAGAAGTGAGAACACCCCTCCAGGCAAGGTGTTCTATTGCAGACCATTCCAGAGAGTTCCACAGAGTAACAATCCCCCCTGAGGCACCTTGGGCAGCCACATCCATATGACCAAAGACCCCTCCAAATTCTGTTGACTGTTTTAGACATAAGATCCAAAGACATCTTAGTCTCTTGTAAAAGCAAAAAATTAGTATTGCTATTCTCTAATAATCTTTGAATAGCATATTGATGGGTTCTACTGTTTAAACCCCTCACATTCCAAGATTGTATAATCATGGGTTACCCTGGGAGCAATAAGAGTCAATTGTCCTCACCGATCCTCCCATGATCAATTTGTCTCCCTGGGCTGCTAGCAGCTCCTTATTGGATCTTCTACCCGCTCCCTAAGAATTGCTATTTTTTGATCTTTTTTCTACCCGGGTTATCCCCAAAGATGGCCTTTCCCTGTTCTTCTCTCGCTATCCCCATGCGAACATCCTGAGATACTGTCTGCTCCCGGTTATGGACTACTAAGGCACTAGAACACACTGGCTATGATACCTCAGAGGGATCAACTACCTACTGTATGACGAGAGAAGATGAGAGGGGGAGTTGCCCGGGAACAAAAGAAGTTTCCTTGAAACCCTCCAAGCCCTCCATAGATTGATCCTCTTCATCAACCAATGACTTAAAAATCTCATACCTATTGGCAGGCCTGAGATGAGATTGCTCCTTTCCCTCCTTTTTCTTTGTCCGTATTTTTCTTCTGGGCTGTTCAAAACCCTCTCTCTGAGCTTCCTGGCCCTGACCGATGCTAATAGGATCTTTATTAGGTGCAGCCTTATCCTCTTTAGGCAGGTTTGGCATTCCTGAAGGGGCCTCCATATTGGCATTCATATTAATAGGACAAAAACGGGCCAAATGTCCATGCTTGTGGCAAACCCTACATCTAAAGGGTAGGGCCTCATAGTCCAACTATTGAATCCAGGAAAGACCCTGCCAATTCAATTTCCAACTCTATCGGCAAAGGCTGGCTGAGATCCATCTCCACACATATTCGAGCATACACCGCCATGCTCCCTTCAATAGTGTCTCTGGCAACACCCAGATGTCTACCAATCGAATTGCCAATCATTGCCAATACCTGCTCACCCCATAATTCCATTGGAAGAGCATATAGTCGAATCCACACTGGGACAGCAGTAGGTTCAACACGAGGATCGAATCCTACCCTCCATGGTTGAACAAATAGCCCTGTCGGGCCATGGTTTTTCTTCTCCGACTCGAAAGCCTTATTTCTATCGGCCAGAGCCGAGAAGCTGACAATAAAATAACCATTACTAATAAACCACAATGAATACTCACCGTGGGGCTCCCAGTTCTGGCGGATCCAAGAATGCAGAAAGCTCAGGGAAGGGCGAATACCCATGAACTTGCAGATTAAATCATGGTTAGCTCTATAGAGGACTGACTCTTCAACCATGCTGGGCTCAATGACGATTTTTGGCCTGGATTCGGCCTGCGGCAAACAACCATTCACACGACGTGCTGAAGACCTATTCCCAGCAGTCGTGAAGAGCTTTTTATATGCCATCTTTTGGGCTTCGGCATTCTTCGAAGGAGAATCTTCTTTAAACAAATCAGCGTAAGAGCTGGTACTTCCTGGAAAAGGAGCCGGAGAAGTCCCCATTGGACCCTCCTGGGGCACCGATCGAACCTTCAGATCCACCGTACCCCAAAGACACTTCTGCAAGCCAGCAGAAGCCAGAGATTTTTCGAAAATCCAGAAACCCTAGTTCAGAGAAAAAAATCACCAGAGCTCCTAGAGTAATTTCTTTATTGAAAACTTATTAATAGTTTGATCAAAATGAAAAGAGTGCAAGGGAGCCATGTGGTACCCTCAAATTATAATTCCAAGATGTTTTGATAAGAGATAATATTTAGAATTTGGCTAGAAAATTTGGAGATATTCCAAGGATAAGATAGATACATATGTCATATAAAATCCTCACCAAATGTTTTACATGTATGAAGGAAAAATAAGGAATCCAAATATTAAAATTAGAAAGGTAGAAGGTTGAGGAAAATATAGAAATATTAATGGGGAAGATATTCTTAAAGTTAGAATGGTATAAGGTTGAGAAAATTATAGAGATATTAGTGGGAAAGACATTCATTTGTTGATTCCTCAAGCTTAACTTTCATTTAGAGAATTATTTGACTAAACTTCATAGATATGAAGAACTAAAAGTAGATATGAAATTACAATCTTTCATAAAGGATATTTTACAATGAATTTCACAAGCAAAGAGCATCTAGATGTAATATTTCATGGAGGGCCTCAAATTTTTTATATATATCTTTTCATGAATTTTTTTTGATGAAAAGCTAAATTATATTAATAATAAAGTTTAACATGCAAAAAGTGGCGGGTGGCAATGATCACACCCCTGGAAGAAACAAACCAACCCTAACCACGGGTTGGGAAACCACAAACCAGAGTTCACTACAGTCTAGGAAACATCAATCAAACATACAGTAAAACATGCATGCAATCAGTAATGATCAGAAGTGTGTGGATGCTCGTCCACGTTAGAGTCCCATGGAATGGCCAAGGTATGCGGCCGTCCCCAACCATCCATGTGTCCATGATCATCATGAACGTTTGCATCTCCCCACCCACGTCCTCGAGATCCATCAAACTGGCGGTTATGTGCATTTACATCACCTGCACTCCAGGCACGATCCTGTGTGCCACCATTAACTTCCACCAGCTCATCCCAGGCACCTCTGGGTGGAGAACGTGGTGGTGAGTGAGTTGGTTGTGCAATCCATCCATCATTGTAGGTAAAATTGTCATGTCCCCAACCTCCCTGCGCATGCACCGGATGTGGCGGTCGATGAGACCTCGATCGGGAACAGGACGTCTGCTGCGAGTTGTTTGGAGGAACCCTACTAACTGAGCATGGTGCATTTTTCTAGTAATCCAGAAGTGCCTTCATGTGCGCCTACTCAATGTCGATTTTGGCCTGCTGATTGCATATCTGGAACCATGTATCTTGAAACACCTCAATTTTGTCAGCTAGAGAAAATTCATCAGAAGGATTTTGATGTTTAAAAACTATCTTGTTTCTAGCTTTCCAAATGTGAAAAAGAAGACTAATTCAAAATATGTGCCACACTTTGGACAAGGGAAGAACAAATTTAATCTTATCCCCTAACAGAGCTTGCTGCCAAGTAAGGGATTCATCCCGAAATTGGGAAAAAAAGACCATCCCCATTCCCAGGCACTCCTTGCTCTTGTGCAGAACCAAAAAATATGAGGAGAAGATTCATCCTCATTATAGAACACACATTTAGGGTTTGCAACTCCCAAGTGCCTGAGTCTGTCTCCTAAGGGTAAACTTTGAAAGAGAAGGCTCCAAGCAAAAAATGATTGTTTTGGCTCAAGAAAGGAAGACCAAACCGTCTGAAATCGAGCCTTCCAACCAGAAACCGCCACTGGGTCACCCCATTTATCATTAAGTCTAGGGACCATTGGCAACATTGGGGAGAGCCACTCGTAACCCAATTTAGCCGAGTAATTCAACAAGGGTATATCCGGAAACCAGGACCAATCTTTCCACCATGGCCTCTGAGAGTGCCGCCCACACTTGTGCCACATGGAAAAGGGGATAATGTCAATTACTGTGTCATAAGTGAGCTTGTCACCAGTGCTCAACTAAAATTGTTGTTTAAAAAGCGGCCAAGGGATCCAATCCCTCGAGGTTTGAGAATAAAAATCAGAAACTGTAGATATACCTTTTTTAAAAAACTTTTGGGCATGAATCCACGGGACCTGAGCAAGAGGAGTTCCCTGAATGTTAATCACCGAAGACCACCAGATGTTTAAAGAATTGATGGACAGTCCTTTATGGCCTCTATTCCCTTTCCACTTAAGCCAAGGAGTGAATTGCTGCCATGATTTCCAAATACTTTTAATCACAAAAGAACCAAAGATTTTCACAAAGATTGGCAGTACAATTAGGGAAGGGAGGTCAATTCCTCTCCAGGCTTGTTTGTTCAAAGGCAACCCTCAAGAAATACAATGCCTGATGAGGATTTTCCAGGCCTCCGAGCCTTTAAGGGCTCGTATGATCCATTTGGCACAGAGAGTCGTGCCTTGTCTTTTACAGTCAACCATGCCCATTCCTCCTGAAGCTTTAGGTAAACAACACATATCCCAAGCAACCCGGTGAAAACCTTTCTTCTCAGCTGAGTTTACCCACAAAAAATTCCTCAATAGTATTTCAAGCTTAAGGTAGCAAGCTTGTGAAGGAACCCAACAAGAAGAGTAATACACATGAGTAGAGGCAAGGACCTTAGAACAAATCTAGAATTTTCCTGCCAGAGACATCTTTTTAGTAATCCAATACTCAAGTTTTTTCTCAACTTTCTGTAGAACATAGTTCCATAACTGAGTAGGGGAACCATAAAAGGCAAAAGGGATCCCTAGAAATTTGAACACTTCTCCTAGAAAAATCCAATGCCATTGAAACTGTTCTAGCCAAGGAGGGAGCGGGGCAGGGGACTGCCTATAACAAGAAGTTTTTCTCCACTGAATACTAGACCCAAAGGCCTGACAAAAAACTTCCAAACATCTGAGGGCTTCCTTCACTGAGTGTTCCTCCTCTAAAAGAGTGAGAAAAGAATCATCAGCAAAGTGACCATTAATGAGTTGACCTTGGTTATCAGGGAGAGAAATACCCTTAATTTGGCCCAAAGAAGCATGCCTAGCAAGCAAATACCCAAAGGCTTCAACAACAAGAATATACAGAGAAGGAGCCAAGGGACACCCTTGCCGAATAGATCTGAACAAACCTACCGGCCTAGTTTGATGATTATTCAAAGATAAAACAACCGAAGCATCCTGAAAAAGAATATTGACAGATTGAACAAACACAGGCCCAAACCCTAAAGACTGTAACATGGAAAGAATGAAGTTCCATTCAATTCTATCATAGGCCTTTTCAAAATCAATCTTCAGGAAGAGGGCTTGTTGACCAGACCGCCTAGCCCATTTCATACCTTCCCAGACTACAATGACATTATCCAAGATATATCTGCCTTTAATAAATCCTGTTTGCTCCGGCCTAACAATAAGAGGCAATAGGGGCCAGAGTTTTAGAGCCAGGGCTTTGGCAATAATATTATAGCTAACATTGAGCAAGGTAATTGGCCTCCAATTTGTTATACATTCAGGATCCCCTTGTTTTGGAATGAACTTGATATTACCTCGGTTCAGAATTGCTCCAAGAGAGCCACTGTGCATGGCTTCAAGGTAGACTTTGTGTAAATTAGAACCAACAAAGTCCCAACAGGCCTTGTAGAATTCACAAGGGAATCCATCCAAGCCCGGGGCCTTCTCGTTGGCCATTTGAGTTAAGGCTGAAGCAAGATCAGCAACAAACAAATACTTTTCACACTCCTCTCTTTGAGCAGCAGAGAGTTTGTTAGGGACAACATCCATGCAAAGCTTGAGAGCTTCATCCCTCTCTAGAGAAGAGGACTGAGCAACAAAAACTTGAGTGTAATGCTTAACAAAAATGTCAGCAATACTGGGCAGAGAGGTATGGCGAATACCATTGTCCACAAGAGCTTTGAATTTAGTGGCATTGCGAGGAGGACGTAACTTTTGGAAAAAATCCTTGGAAACTCTATCCCCAATTTTAAGCCAATGTAAGCGGGCCTTGATTTGAGCACCTTTAGCTTCATAGAGCTCTGCCACCTTGAGCTCATGACGAATCTGAGTAGCATGCCCCTGCAAAACAGGACAAAGAGGGTTGGCTTCAAGCCTACAAGAGGCTTTTGTCAATTTAGTGCATAAAGCAAGCAAAGAATATTTTCTAAACTGAGCAACTTTCTTGCCCAGAATGCGAAGAAGGGTTGTGGTTCTGGATATAGCATCATTCCACCACTCAATCCATCCTTCTTCACCAACAGGTCTATCACCCAAATTCCAGACTCTCTGAATATGACACATCATGGAAGAATGTTGAAGAAAGGATGTGTTAAGAAAAAAATGAGACTTAATGCCCTAAACAGGTAACACAGAAGATAGAACAATGAACATAATTGGGGAATGATCAGACCCAATAGTACCAACAATAACCTCCATAACTGGAGCATCTCCATGCTTCCTATGAAAATGAAACTGGGTATGGTCTACACAACATAGCTCTATCTAGACGTTTGAGAATCCTTGCCCGCCCAACTTGAAAGTTATTCCAGGTAAACCAAAGGTGCTCATCAAAATTAGTAGGAGAAAGACAAGAATTAGGGTCAGACAGACATATTTTATTTTTCATAAAAAACTAGGCTTCACTCTCACCAAGGGCCCACCGGTGATTTAGACCCCCAATTTTATCAGAAGCACGCTCAACCATATTAAAATCTCCACAGACGGTCCAAACCGCTGGAGGTAAAGAAAAGGCACACCATTTCCAAAGCAAACAACACTTCGGAGCACTATTGGAGGCATATATATTTAAAATTCCAAAGGACATTCCATCAACTTCAAGCAAAATCCAAACAACTTGGTTAGAAGGGTCAACCCCCCAATCAACAAAATTCCCATGCCATCTATTGGCCAGGAGAATAACAACACCACCACGACCGGGAGGGTGCTTGGTGGAAAAAAGTTGACTACTAGGACAAATGAGTGCACAGGCACACTGCAATTGGAACTCAATGATTTTGACTTCTTGCAAGCAAACGACATCTGGGCCCCCATACTTGGTTGCACATAAAGTAATATCATCGCGGACCATATATCTTTGGACTGGGTCCGTCAGTCCTCTAACATTCCATGATAGAAAAATCATTCTGACCTATCGAGGATCAAACTTCCTCCGACCTCGTCAGAGTCACCCAGAGTAGAAAGCGACTGAAACGAGTTGCTAGAATAGCTTCCCATTTGTCGATTTTTGTCTGCATGCAGACCTTGCACTGGACTACGGGACCTTCGGCTCCGGGCATGCACACCTTCTTTCTGCTCCAGCTGGTGAACAACCATGGAGACAGAAGGGATACCATCATCTTTGAGAACCATCGACATATCTTCAACAACAACTGCTGAATTTGAAAGGATTTGAGTACTTTGGGAAGCATTCTGAGATGGAACTAGGACATGCAAGGGTGGTTTGATCATTGCGGCTTGAGCATAAGAGCCAGCAGGCTGGCCCCCCTGAGGATTGTGGTCAGAATACTGGCCTCCCTGAGGGCCTTTACCAGGGACATGCTTGCATTTCTTGGAGACCACCTTCCACTCATTGTCAGACCCATCTTTGGTCGGCTGGGTTTTCTCATTAGAAGCTTGATTATCAGAGGTTGGGCCCTTGGATTTAAACTTATCCGCCATTAAGGGACAATATTTAATCTTGTGCGCAGCGGACTAGCACCTGTAGCAAGTGTTTGGCAAATTGACATACACCACTCTCTGGTGGATATTAGTATCACCTACCTTAATATCAATAAATTCCTTGAGGGAAGTGGCCAAATCAATTTTCACACAGAGCTGACGGTTAGGCCGGGCATTATAGAAGCGTTGAGGCTCTTCACATACAAATTCCCCAACTTTCATGGCAACATCACGAATAAATGGGACCAATGCCATTGGCAAACCTGGGAATTCAACCCACACAGGGACAACAAGAGAGACACCATTGGCAACCTAGAAATTCTTGTGCCATGGTTGACAAATAAGCAAAGTGCTATGAACATAACAAGGACCCTTGCTGAGAACTTTTTTGACACACTCTAGATCAGAGAACCGAATATGAAAGAAACCTTTGGTCAAGTTTTGCACAGACTCTACAAAGATACCATATGGGTTCCAATAACTTTGAAACCAGTTTCGTAGAATTGCATCAGAGGGGATACGGCCCAAGAAATAGCCTATGACAATATTTTTCTCTAGCCAAGTACAGGCTTTATTGAAACTATCCAGAGGAATAGAAATGTCTGGCACATTACCTCGTGAAACACCTTGGGAACGAAATTCTGAGGTTGCTTGCCCGCCATCCTTCTCTCCACCGACTTCACCAAACGATGAACCAAGAGGAAGCAAATGTGACATATTAAAAAACACAGTAACTCCACCCAAGGCAGATTAATGATGGAAGGACAGAGTAGCAGATCCCGTCCACTGGCACAAGTGGCAGTGTGACGACGCCAAAAAAACACACATGCAAGCTATGAATGCAAAGTCGGCTCGGCTCCTCGGGATGAGTTGTAGAGATCTCTAAAGCAACAATTTTTCAATTCATGAAATTTTTGACACATAAAACTTAAGATTACATAATAAATCCCATCAAGAGCTCTTTATAAGGTACCATAGGAATTCTGGTGATATTATATCTTTGAATCTATTGAGAAATCCATAAGGAGATTTATTGATGTGGATAATATTAAACATGCTACTATAATTAGTAATTTTATAAGAATATCTATTAATAAAAAATTACATAGATCACCCTCTAAACCATCACCTCAGATATGGAAGTCCTTTCATGTATAAATTTTATGATGATTATGGACACTTGTATAGAGGTTTCCTTAAATTTCCAGAAATATTATAAGAATATGGTTAAGATCAAGAAGGGATAGCGTAATGCTTAACCCAAGTGTATGATCATTGCACAAGGAAAGAGTGGAAGGAAAAATTATCAAGGATGAGTGTGGATGAAAATCACTTTAAGGAATAAAGAGGAGGATTAAGTATTAAAAACTCAATTAAAAGTTCCAAAAGGAAAAAAAAAGTGTTCCTTGCATATTGAGGACTACACATTTAGATTAGACCTTGAGAAGATCTTAGATGAAAGCAAAGTAATGAGAAAGGATAGTAAGGAGCAAAATGTAATAGAAATTATAAGTATGGATCAATATCTACAAAACAAGAACATTTTGAAGTCAAATCTTTTATCAAAAATATAGATGCATTGCTAATATAATATTACAAATCCAACTTAAAATTTTGCAACAATAAATAAGGATATATATGTTCAATAAAGAGAGGTAAAAGTTCAAATCATGAACAAATATAGAAGGAAGCCTTTGTAGGTGTATCATCTAGCTAGTAGATGCAATAGGATGGATTAGTTACTATGCAAAAACATAAGGGCTCATCTTGATTGATAAATATTACATCTGAAGTATTATTTATATGCATAAATACTAGTAAAACCCATGCATGTGAACTTTAAAAAAGATATACATGCATTGTAAATACAAAAATATAGACAGTGAAAAGTGTGCATGTATTAAAAGGCTGAATATGTTAAAAACATGGGTGCAACACAAAATCATGCCTACGTTATGAATAACATGCATGCATTTAAAAATATGCATGTATAAAGAATAGAAAATTTTTAAGAGTTATCAACAATACAAAAGTATGAATAGGTAGGAAAGTAAGAAAAATTGATTAGTTTCTAATAATAAAGTTTTTGTATTTTTTAAAGGAAAGTAAGAACACAGAAAAGTTTCTAAATATATGATAGTGTTATTAGAATAAAACTGATAAATCTATATCTTAAATGCCTATTAGTGGATAGAAAATTTGTGAGCTTGTATGTAAGATAATATTATTTTATCATAAATTAAAAAAAAAACCTAATACTATAATAAAGTTATTTTTTCTTTTAAATCAATACTCTTTATATTAATATTTTATTTATTTTTGAACTAGAAAGTAACATAAAAAATTCTTTATGTGATTAAAAACATACAATTTAAATTACCTAGTTAATTGTTGGAAATATTTTGTTTATTTATTTTTATAATATAATATTTAATTCAATAAAAAGTAAAATAAAAGCAAGTGTGACCCATGAACTAGACTCACCTTTTCTTGTTTGAGAAATTAAGTAAGTGTTGCAAGTGTGAGTAGGAAGAAAGTGCAAGAAACAAGTGTGCCTCATTTTTTCTTATTTTAGATCTTTTAGAAAAATAAAAAAGAAAATAAATTTTATGAGGAAAAGCTAAATACCATGGAAGAAAATTAATTTTTGAAATTCCTAATCAAAAGTAAGGATATCCTACGTAGAAGTATAGATTCCCTATTTGTGAATAAGAGGAAGGTCAAATATATGGCAAACCCTATCAAGGAATAAGATATTACACTAGACATGATTATCAAGGATTAGCTTATCAATATTGTCATAATGGTTCTTAATAGTATAGAGTTAATATTTAAGTTCCATGGATATTGGTCAGGATTCATGAAGATTCAAAATTGGATCAAGCAAAACTAGGGATAGGTACAACTTGCTCCATGATTTTTTTAAAAATATTTCCTCATTATCTTCTCTTATTTGGAAATCAAGCATAAAATAGTGGGTGGAGGCCCATGGTTTAGGGGAAGATATGCATTATAATTAAGACCATGGAGTATCAATTTTGCTGATGAAGATAGAAACTATTAAAATACTTCTAATGGGGTTGGGATTTTTAGACTTCCACAACATCTTATTAACAAAGTTTTTTTTAAGAATATTAGCAATACTCTAGAGGAGTTCATCTAGGAGGAACCAACTACTAAGGAGAAAAGATATGATGTATAATACTAAATATGTATTACCATGGATATTTCAAAATCATTGCCATAGTTCATTAAGATTAAATCTTATTCAAGAGAATGAGATCAACAAGTGCATTATGAGAATATTGCATTCTGATGTTGTAAATTTATTAGACTAGACACATGGAAATAGACTAAAAAGTATAAATGATGGAGAAAGAGATGATTTTTTTGGGCATACAAGAAATTTTTATATGAAGCAAGGATATCATACCATAGTAGAGGTTGGATTAGATCAAAAAATTTCCACTCTCAATAAAGTGATAAAAATACATCTTACATCATTAAATGGTGAAGGCCATTATGATTTGCTTGGGTAAACCATTAGAAATAATAAAGGACAGAAGGGATAAGGAAGTACAATGTGCATGTTCAAATTTATAAGGAATTAAAGGTGTAAAGGGAGACGAGGAGGTGAATTTTACAGCAAATAAAGTGAAATAGGTCATGTTCAATCCAAGTAAATCATAATTATTATAAGTAGTATAACATCCTCTTCTTGAAATGTAATGGAAGTAATGTAGAGATCATTTCTTGCACTCTAGGGTTATACTATAAAGGGTGTACATGAAAAATTAGTGTTCTTAGGGAAGAATTAAATTTTAATTAGTATGGAGGATCATCATATTACTTTAGGGTTTCTAATAGCAACTCAAGAATGTAATTACATGGAGGTTTATACTTGTATTTTATGGGTTTTGACATAGTATAAATAATAAAGTGTTTGTGAGGCTATCTCTCACACTTCAGATTCTCTAAGAAAATATAAAACTTTAGAAGATAAGTCCCATTATGTATAATATGGAAAATAGAAAATATTGGTGAAGATTAAAGTGTTAATGGGAATGAAAAATGGAGGAGGACCCTCCAAGCAAGATCAAAGAGGAAAGGAAACTTGGAGGGATATAGATTTGAGAAGCTAAAAATAAATATCATAAATATTAATAAGAAATGGAGCTAAACCCACAAATAATAAATAAAAATGATAATCCAAATGGTATTGTGGAATATTAGTATTATGAATAAGACCCTTAAAAAAGATACAAATGCAAATGGGATGGAAAATTAACAAGCAAAAGGTAATTAGGTTGTTGGTCTATTTATAAGAAAGTGAATTTCATGAATGTAGAGGTTATAAATATATATGCTTTATGAAGAAATAGAAGTCCCATGAATAAAAAAGAAGAGACGCATTGGCTCCTCTATCCCCAAATTGTATTGGGTATGCTTTATCACTTCAAGAATATGGGGAAATTTTGCAAGTTCTAAGTTTTTTTTCTTTGTTTAAAAACATCTATGTATCTATATGATTCTAGTTTTATCTACTTTTTCTAGAAAGAATCTAAAATAAATATTAATTTTAAATTATTCTACTATTTTAGGATATAAATTTAAGATAATTAGAATGCAGATAAAGAAGTTCCTAACCCTAAACATGATTTTATTTTAAATATTTTAGGTGAAAATATCTTTCCTTTTATTTTTAGACTAGGGCCAAGGATATTATATTGTAACGAATAGGATATAGCCTATATGTAATTTATACTTGCTTGATAATGCAAGATTAGGTCTTGTTAGCTTTTGGAGCCTTAAATATAAATAAAATGCATTCACAAGTATTGAAATAAGCATGCAATATTATAACTATGATAATGACAACTTAACATGCATGAAAATATGATAGAAAACTTCATACAATGCTCTAGAAATGCTCATATAGGAAATCTCACGAAAATTACAATGCTCCTCTTATGGAGTTTACTACTACATATTACAAAAATGGAGCTACATTATGACTACTACTACTCTAACCTATGCACTCCAAAATCCTCTTCTCACAAACACTCACAATGAGGCCTTTATTTAGAAAGATAGATTCCTTACCTCTCACTCAACCCTAAGACCCGTGTACATGTGGACTACATGCACATTTACATCATTGCACATTCTAACACGTGTATTTATTAAATTACTCTAATAAACTATTTATCTACTAATATTTTTCTAATCTAAATATGTACCCATGAAGGTACATTAGTAAAGAACCAAATGATGTAATATATTCGAGCACCCCCTTGTATTACATTATTTGGTTTTGAAGACTGTAGTATTCAATATGGATCTTTAACTCTTGAATCGTCTTCATATTTATGAGGTTCTTTTCCTTATGTTGTTTATAGTTTGTCTTGCATTGTATTCCTCCTTGATCTTATACCTCCTATTTGTTTCTTCTTTCTTATCTTTGGTTCCAATTATTGTACTTTTATATGTGGTTGTACTATCACCTGATTCTTGCAACAATATTTTCCTTTTGCCTTTGTCCTTTTCACTACTATCCTTGTGTACAAAAACTTTTGAACAAGCATCATGATAAACTTTTGAGTTAGTAGATCTTGAAGTATTAGTACTACATGATGCTTGAAACACTTTCTCTAGAAATGATTCATCTATCTTTGTTTTTACTTTGAGTAGTTCAATTAATTATTTTTTCTTTGCAACCACTTCTTTGTGAGTTTGAAGTGAAAGTAATGACATGTATAGAATTATCCCAAACTCCAAAGGAACTGGAATATATTTCTTTTCATTCTCAATTGCTTCAATAAGCCTAGCATGAAGATAAAATTTCATAGTAGTAAAATCTTCTTTTAGTACCTCACTATATATCAATCTTGAACCAAGATCTAAGTTCTTGGTTTTATTTAGTAGATTCTTGATTCCTTATTTAATAACATTAATATTTCCCTTCTAATGGTGTTGTTCATATCATTGTGTTGGAATATGTAATGCAACATTGTGTAAATTATTCTTAGACTAAAATATAAAGTCTAAAGAATAATATTTGAATTAGAATATAATTCTATCTTATGTAAAATATTCCCACCCAATTAATAAATAAATTAAGGGTGCTAGGAATATTTAATTTCTTGGGAAAAAGTTATTTTCTTTTCTAGCAAATATTAGAAAGTAACTAATCACTTTCTAATATTTGATAGATGCCACTTATCACATATCTCAAAGATTAGATTGTGATAAAATTAGAAAGTAACTAAAGCACTTTCTAATATTTGATAGATTGTGATAAGATTAGATTGTGATAAGATTTAGGGTTGTAGTAGAAAAGCTTCTCTTTAAATAGGGGTGTTTTCTACTACATATTATCATATCTTATCATATCTTGTCATATTGACTTGTGTTGTAGTTTATGTTGATGCATATTGTTGCATAACATTGAAGCATTCTTGTATTGTTGAATCATTGAGTAATATAGTGAGCTTCATAGTGGATGTTTCCCTTCTTCATTTGAAGTAGGGTTTTACCACTCAATATTTGTGTTGTGGGTTTACCTCTTTTATGTGTGATTGATCTTGTGGAGCATTCTTCGATCTTGGGGAGACTTTGCTTGTCTCACATTTGGTATCAGAGCGGTTGGGATCTCCATCAAGTGTCTTCAATCCTTTGAGGTGAAAAACCCATTAAGGTATATTTTTTTTTTGCATGCATTTGATATTTGGGTATTTTATGTAAACTTATTTTGCAAATCTGCCATTAGGGTTTATAGATTTATTATGTTTTTAGATCTAGTTGTTAGATCTTTTGCAAACAATATTTTCATTTTAAATCTATAATTTTTTTTTGGCATTAAGATTTTTTCGGAAAGGTTTTTGGAGCCAAACGGACCCCATGGTTGCGTCCGGAAGACCCAAAAACCCTTATTTCCATATATAATCATTTTTTTTTTTATTTTTTTTTTAATAGTTGGCTATATATATATAAAAAAAAACAGTTTTGCTTTATAGAAAAAAAATATAGTTTTGTTTTTATAAAAAAAAAAAAAACAATTTTGCTTTATAAAAAAAAAAATAGTTTTGTTTAAAAAAAAAAAAAACAGTTTTGCTTTATAAAAAAAAAATAGTTTTGTTTTTAAAAAAAAAAAACAGTTTTGTTTTTTTGAAAAAGTTTTGCTTTATAAAAATCTTTAAACTTTTTCATGCCATTTTTTTTATTAATAAAATAAATTTTATTAATTTAATTGCATTTTTTAAGCAATTTTTTGTATTAAAAATTATTATTATTCTCCTTAAAATGCAATATTTTTTTGTCTCACATTAACAATGGTTGTTTGTGAGTTTGCTTGTTTTGCAAGGTTATCCAAGTATGTTTTGGAGTATACAAGGCAATTTCGGATCAACTTTTTCACTCTCTTCCCCTATTTTTATTAATTTCTTCTAATCTCTCTCCAGTATTTGCTTGAAGCATACTGTAAATTAATGTAACTTGTATCTCTCATTATGAAAGTAAAAGAGAATGAAAGTGAGAGTGAGAGAGAGAGAGAGAGTGTGTATTTGTGTTTTGCTTTGTGTCTCCACTATCTCTTGTTCATATTTCTTACATTTTGCATCTCAACTAATCTAACTACTAACTTGCTACTAAACAATCTACTAACCAACTAACTTGCAATTTACTAATTTTCATATTAATCAAGAAGGTTAAAAATGAATCAACTTCCTAACCACAACTTTAGTATTTGATTAAAATTTACTTAATCTTGCAACACAATTTATATTTGCTAAACACCTATTGAATCCAAAAGAATCCGCTCTATCGGTAGCAAGTCCTTTTTGGGTCCTCGTACCCATACCCTTTTGGGTAGCTTGGTTGACCTTGGGTGAGATGAATTGGCAATTCATTAGGCTATAGCAAAACCTAAAATGAACACTAACTTACTAACTTATTGACTATCTAACATTTAACAAATGTTTTATGGTTCAATTCAAGTTAGTTTATTTTGTTGCAAGATGATTGTTATGGTTAGTTACCTTCTTATTGCAAGTTAATCTATTGCAAGTTGATCTTGGTTTATTTCCTTTATTCAATTGCAATATGGTTATAGTTGTTTATTGCAAGATGGTTATAGTAGTTCATGATGATGTTGATTATCATCATCATCATCATGAAGGAAATTGGCTTTGAGCAATTTGGTCCTTCACGTTTGCTCTCCGATAATCAATCAGCTATTGCCCTGGCTAAAAATCCTGTAATGCATCAAAGGACAAAGCATGTTGAAATCCAAGCCCATTTTATCAAAGAGAAGGTATTGGATGGGACTATTCAATTGGAGTATTGCCCATCATCTTCTAATTCTACTGATTTGTTCACCAAACCTCTTCCCAAGGAGCAGTTTTGTAAGTTGAGGGACTCACTTGGTTTGGTGAAGTTGTCCTCAAGGGGGAATGAAGTGTAGTTACACTTGTGTGATGACAACTTCATCCTTATGAGGTGTTTTGTGCTATATATATGAGTTGATCTTTGGTGGTATAATTGCTTTTTGCATCTCTTTTGAACATGGTACTTTCTTGTTTGCCTTGTGCAACTTTTGTACATGTTACTTTGTAGATGGCATTGTGCAATTATGGTATATGATGCAATTGCTTTATGCGACTCTTTTACATGGTACTTTCTTGTTGCCTTGTGCAACTTTGTACATGTTTTTTATGTAGTTGGCATTATGCAATTGGTTTATCATGGTACTTTCTTGTTAGCATTTATGCTACTTTTGTACATGATATTTTATGGTTGGCTTTATGCAACCGGTGTGCACACTTTATTATTTTCATATACCTTATGCAACTCTTGTACATGGTACTTTTTTGTTATCCTTGTGCTACTTTTGTACATGGTACTTTAGAGTTTGCATTATCATGGTACTCCTTGTTTGCTTTATGCAACTTTGTACATGATATTTTTTGATCAACTATATAGCACGTGACTATAAGTATGGCTTGGCATCTTTTTGTGATGACTTATAGTTCACTATTTGTTAGATCAGTTTTGTTATCATCTTTGGATATTCATATATGTTGTGGTGAATATATTTATGATGATGTATCTAATTGATCTTATGTTGAGCTGCTTGTAGCTTGTAGGTACTTTCGTTTGGGGTTTTGCAGGCTTACTGAAGACACCCTTGTGATGTTTTCTTCTTGTCATTTGCAACCACTTGTGGTTGATGGATGGCTTTGTAAGTTGCTTGTATCTGAAGCTACTCCGTTGGGGGCTTGCAGTCTCATTTTGGCCCATTTTGTATTGGTGCCTTATTGTAGACCATTCTTGGTCATAGAAGCTCATTGTAACTATATTACTCATTTGATTCTCATCCCCGTTTGTATCTTTAGGGGGAGAATGTTTCTTTGTCTCATAATTCCTTTCCCCAATATTGCATTAAGGGGGAGTGTTGGAATATGTAATGCAACATTGTGTAAATTATTCTTAGACTAAAATATAAAGTCTAAAGAATAATATTTGAATTAGAATATAATTCTATCTTATGTAAAATATTTCCACCCAATTAATAAATAAATTAAGGGTGCTAGGAATATTTAATTTCTTGGGAAAAATTTATTTCCCTTTTCTAGCAAATATTAGAAAGTAACTAATCACTTTCTAATATTTGATAGATGCCACTTATCACATATCTCAAAGATTAGATTGTGATAAAATTAGAAAGTAACTAAAGCACTTTCTAATATTTGATAGATTGTGATAAGATTTAGGGTTGTAGTAGAAAAGCTTCTCTTTAAATAGGGGTGTTTTCTACTACATATTATCATATCTTATCATATCTTGTCATATTGACTTGTGTTGTAGTTTATGTTGATGCATATTGTTGCATAACATTGAAGCATTCTTGTACTGTTGAATCATTGAGTAATATAGTGAGCTTCATAGTGGATGTTTCCCTTCTTCATTTGAAGTAGGGTTTTACCACTCAATATTTGTGTTGTGGGTTTACCTCTTTTATGTGTGATTGATCTTGTGGAGCATTCTTCGATCTTGGGGAGACTTTGCTTGTCTCACACTATTGTTTACTTCACTCTTTGAGGTTGACATCTTTATCTTCCTTTTTGGTTTGGGTATTGTAGTATTAACCTTTGTAGTAGTCTTCCTTATAGATCCCTAGTAATGAGATATGCTATAAATATGATTCACTTCTATCACTTGCAACCAACTATTTGTAGAAAGTATTTTAGAAATGCAATTTCAAAGATAAGAGTTCAATATCTTTAGTTGGATTGTCTATGTCCTTCTATCTCAATCTTCCAACTATAATTTTGATGCAAGCAATATCTTAATCTCTTCAACTATGATTCAATGCAATAATAGGTTTCTAAACTTCTAGAAATTTAGTTGAAGTAGGATTCCTTATATCTCCCTAATTAGAAGTTTTAGAAATACTAAGTATTTGCAAATTAAGTTTTACTAATCCTTTTATCTCCTTGAATTTAAAATTTGCAAATATTTTGAAGCAATAGAAATAGTTTAGATGCTTCAAATTTTAACTTCTTTCTTCATGTAACCAATAAGCATTCTAGAGATTCTTTCAACACCTTATTACTCCTAATGCTAATATCTCTAGAGTATATAATGTACTTGATATCAAACTTGCAATATGACTATGAATATTTCTCACCTTCTTGATGCTTGATTCTGGTTTGCAAGTTGCTTGGAATGTATGTTGTTTGCAAAGGTTGATTACTCTTGTTACTCTTCACCTTGCTTGTGCACTTTCTCCTCCTTGTAGATAAGCTGGTTTGTCTTCCTTTATCCAACCGAATGCTCATTGAATATATGCTTTAACTTCACTCTTTATCCTTGAGTGTTACGTGCACTATATGTGCCTTGAACTCACTTCAAATATGATCTTCCTTCGATGGTTAGTAGTGTCCCTTTTGCTAGTTTTCCTATCACTCTACGTGCTCTTCAAAAACAATGACTTTCTACTTGCATTCAATGCTCTTTTGCTCTTTCAATGGCTACGTACGTGGGCGCCTTCTTAACCTTGATGTATTATGGAATGGAAGTGCCAAGTGGCACTTGTCTTTTCCTATCTTCTTGAAAATTATTCTTATTGCACCTCCTCCCAATACCTATGACATGTGGCACTTGATTCCTTCTCTTTTGGTGATTGCTCCTATTATCAATGCTTCTACCTTCTTTCTCCATGTTGGGTGCTCATATATGAAGCATTATAGTATGATGCCTCACTTACTTCTTATTGTTGGGTGTTATTAGGTGGGTTAGACTTAGGATAAATGATGCCCTCTTGAGTGCTACACCTTCTGGAAGGTTATGACAAGTGGTAGCAATCTTCTTTTGGATGTTACACTTTGTATGGAGCACTTCCTTTTGGGAGTTACACTTTGTATGAGCACTTATTTTGGTGGTAAATATTATGAAATGATTCCACCTTGTGCCAACTGGCACTTTCTTTCTTACAGAGTTTTTCAACTATCTTCTTTCACTTTTGCATGACCTTTGCCTCCAAATATGGCTTGAGGAATTCATCCTTGCTTTTTCTCAACTATTCCAACACACTTCTAAGATGTTATTTCAATTTAGATGCTTCAACGATGGCCCTATGTGAATTCTGAGATGGTTTCTTCAATGTGGATGTAATGGATTCCTCTACTTTCATTTATACTTTGCTCTAATGTCGATATACTATGTTCACCTTACTATTTTTTTAGGTTTGACGTTGCTATGCTCATTTGGCTATGGTGCTATCCAAAATGGTGAACATTGAGCTTCTTCTCCAGCACTCTGAATGTGCTTTTCCTTTTTGCTAATGGCTACTTGTGGCAAGACAATGGTGCTTGTAGAAATCTGATTTTTCACCACTGTTTTAAAGTTTTCTTGCTCCTTTAAAAACCTTATCTCTCTTTCCCTACATTTGGAGCCTTTTTTATTTTCTCCAAAAACCTATTATGCAAAATGTAAGTTGTGTATGTTTGCCTCCCTGTGATCTTGAACCAGTTCTCCTTATATTTTTGTAATGTTGGCTGGGGTGAAACCGAGTGTTGCTTTCAACGTTTGGCAACTCCTTCCTTGCTTGGTTACTTCAATACTCACTATCCAAGCTTCTTAACTTTATGTAATATGTAGTCTTCTTTTGTTTAGAGTAAACAATAGAATGTTGATCAATTTATTTCTCTCGAAATATACCTACTATTTTTCTCTTATGTGCAGGTTTAGACCTTGTAGATGATACCTTCTGCACTACTTTTGAAGACTTGAAACAAATCCTATTTATGCAACCTTTAAACTTGAAACTGGTGCTTAATAACCTTAATGAGAATCCAAATATAAAGGCTTAACTAATGAACTTTTGCACCTTTTTGTTGCATACATTTTTCCTTGTAGATGATGATGATGATAGTGACTTTGGTCACTTAAATTTGTTGTCTTTTGTATATGTTATTGCAGCTCTTCTAGGCTATCCAAAAATAGCTCACTTGCTCACCTTTTTGTAGCCTTCAATATGACTAACCTATGTTGCCTAAAATCTATAATTTGGTGGCTTAAATGCTCCTTCGAATGTACCTCTGAAATCTGATTTTTGGTAACTATTAATGCTGCCCAAATCTCCTTAATTTGCAGCTGATTTCCTTCTCCAAAGGCTATCCAATTTTCGTGGAAGTTGCAGCTTTCAATGCTGCCCAAAAATCAGCCTTCTTTCTGCCTAAAATTTCTGAGTTTTGCAGCTTTAATCCTCCTTTTGAATACATCGTTATCTCCTTCAATTTGCTGTCCAAATTTTCTGAAACTTGCAGCACTAAATGCAATCCTAAATTTTGCCTCTAAATTTTTCAATTTTCTGCCTTTTTTCTGTCCACGAACTCTATATTTTTGTAGCTCTAAGTGCTGTCAATATGTTGCATTTTCTTTGTTCTCAAATATGAAAAATTTGAGATTGTAAAGAATTCAATACCTTCACTAAAAAAAATATCCTTGAATCCCAAAAATTTGGTAGGATCCTCCCCCAAATTGCATCCTGAGATGTTCACTCAAGAACCCTTCAATGATGGCCCCCAAATCTCTTAGATTTGGTGGTTTTTCTATCTCCTTTCTCTTGCCAAATTCTGACTTCAAACTAGATCTCTTCCTCAAACAATCTATCAATCTTGAGATCTATTCCAAACTACCTTATGATTTGAAAATATTCTTGCCAAACCTTCTCCTTTGGTCTTGTTGTCGGATGGCGATAATTGTCCCAATTTCTTAGCTATCTCAAGCTTCTCCTTAGTAGTAATTTCTCCAATGAGTTCTTCTAGGAACTCCTTCAATGAGGCTCACCAAGCCTTCTTCTTGTTTCTCCTTGAGACCTCTCCAAGGTCCTCAAAATTGTAGCTTCAAAATCTTCAATGAGACCTTCCTTGGCCTCTTCAATATTCAACTATGGAAGTTTCATAGTGAGATCTTCTTCTAGGATCTCTTGAATCTGCTACTACTAAATTTGCAATAGAACTTTTGTTAGTTCTTCTCAATGCTCAATCTTCCAATATGGAAGTTCTTCAATAGGGCCTTCAATGGACCTCTTCTTCAATGTGAATTTTTCATACTTCAATGGAGATAACCAATCTCCAGTCTTCGCTAGGACTCTTCTCCTTGAGTCTCTTCAATCTTCAATGGGGTATTCTTTCTAGGACCTCCTTCCCAGATTTGCAATCTTCAATGTGGCTTCCTTGGCCACTAGATCTCTCCTCAATATTTCAACTAGGAGTATTCAATATAACAAATATCTCAATGGGACCTTTCTCCTTAGGCCTCCAAATATTCAATCCTTATTTTTCTGCAACAAAGAATTAATCCATGCACAAGGAAAGTAATGTTGACCTTCAGGCAATGAATATGGATTTCTTCTCTATCTGTTGTAGGAAGCTTCCCAACTTCTGAGAGTTAATTTTCTGCAACAATAAAAACTTAGATGATAGTAACCCAATGGTTTTCCTAAAAACTTATTTTCTCTCTTGCAATGAAATATTAGAGATACTAAAAAAATTTATGACTCTATAGAAAATGATCTTCACTAGTTGGATTTCCAATCTAGTGGATTCAATGTTGAGTTCTAGTCTTCACAAGTTTTTGCAACTCTATGGAAAAACTCTAGCCAAATCTATCATATGGCTTTCTCTACTTTCTATTCTTCTACCTAGAGCTACTTCTATCAAAAATCTATTGTGATGGTATTTGCATGCAACGGCACACTATGGTTGGTCTGGTTTGCAAATACTCAACAATAGCAATGGTGATCACTTGTGGCTTTCCTTTGATCCACCATGGCTCTGATACCACTATTAGCTTTTGGAGCCTTAAACTTAAAGGAAATGCATTCACAAGTATTGAAATAAGCATGCAATATTATAACTATGATAATGGAAACTTAACATGCATGAAAATATGATAGAAAACTTCATACAATGCTCTAGAAATGCTCATATAAGAAAGCTCATGAAAATTACAATGCTCCTCTCATGGAGTTTACAACTACTCCATGATAACAAAATGGAGCTACATTGTGACTACTACTACTCTAACCTATGCACTCCAAAATCCTCTTCTCACAAACACTCACAATGAGGCCTTTATATAGAAATATAGATTCCTTGCCTCTCACTCAACCCTAAGACTCATGTACATGTGGACTACATGCACATTTATATCATTGCACATTCTAACACTTGTGCATTTATTAAATTATTCTAATAAACTATTTATCTCCTAATATAATCCTAATATAAATATGTACCCATGAAGGTACATTAGTAAAGAACCAAATGATGTAATATATTCCAATAGGTCTAACTATTAAGTTTAAATGATAAGAATATAAAGATAATTTTCCTAGACTATATGCACTTTTCCTTTTTATGTTTCTTTTGTAAATGTTTGCATATAAAACAAAAATATCTAATAATATGAGCCTAAAAATAAAAATAAATATAGAAATTAAAATGGGGGAGGGAGAACAACCTATTTCACTTAAAATCTCGTAGAAGCGCTACACAAACATGCCACTAGAAAAAGCATTGGCAATATTATCGAAAATGTTTATGAGAGATGAGGCTTCCATATACAAGCACAGAGGGACAATATTCCTGATTTGTTGCTCCTTAAGACATACACACAAATAACTAAAAAATTATTATATTTTTAAGGGAAGACCCCCTCTTCTAGAAAAATATAAAAGATAAAAATTCATAAATGGATAAGTGACTATAGGACTCAAACTAGACAATAGAAGTTCCAATTATGCTAATGATAGCACTACTAGGAAATGATGATTTTCCTATGAACATAGTCTGATAGACTACAATATTTATAGATCTTGTAACAATAAACTAGAGTGTGATAGTATTTTTGGAACTACAAACTGATAGTGCTTTGACTAGCAAATACAACAAGATATATTTCATGATTTAAAAAACCTGCCATAGTGATGAAAATATGGAATCCTAACTAGTATGGGTATATGAATTTGACTATGATGCAAGATGAATTTGATGAACTATAAATTAAATAGTAATAACTATAAGGATAAAATGCCTAGTTGTATAAAATGTTAAGACGATCATGCAATAGATGAACAAAAATAAGATTACGATGAAAGATGATAGGAGTTTAGAGAGTAAATTCAAAAGCTAAGAATAGATGGCTAGTTACTCTAATGTTTATGAATATATAATTGTAGGGTATATCAAAGGGTGACTTGATATGGTCAAGATATTATTAAAGCTTTCATGAACTCCAACATTTTTCCTCCTGCTACCTTGATTGCACTCTTTGACAAGGTTTTGATTAGATAGTATATGAATACCAATAGTAATTTTGGTAGCACTTATTTAGTATGTACTGGATAGAAATTTTAATTGTCTTACTAGCTGATTTGAGGATGATATGTGATGCCCCAAGGGTTGGTTTTATAGAAATACATTGCACCTTGGTGGATATAAATAATTTTGGAAAGGTAGATAGGTTTCATTAAATTTAGGGTTGCATGAAGGAGATATTAGAATGATTAGATGTAATTGAGGTTGGAGGAAATGGAGGGCACATGGAGGATTTTGTGGATTAGTGGATTAGTGTACTAGTGGATTTGGAAGGTCTTGATGGATTGGCATACATGATGGCTAATCATCCCAGGTGATGGTCACTAGAGAAAGGTCAAGCAAGATTGGATAAATATGTTTCTAATTTGATGGCAAGTTGATAGAAGTTAGTTGCTTGTCTAATTTTTTATTTATGGTAGTTAATAGCACTAGAGGTAAAAGCACTATTCGTTCTAGTGTTCCTAATTCTAATGCAAAATGCCTATTGGTAAGTTAAATGGATGAAAAATATCAAATTTTAAATTTTATCAAAGGTACAACTTCTTAATTAGAATTATATTGATGCTACTACCTTGGTTACAACACTTTTGATTTGGGGTATTAAATAGCCCTTCGATGATACTTTAGCTTACTTGGTTGATCCAAATATTAATTATGTATAATGAGGTAGTTTTTGTTATGTTTGTGTGATTGATGACATATTCAAAATTGGGTGGCTACATTTACCCCTTTTGATACATTCATAAAATGGTGAATGTGTCAAAATCTAGCTCATGTGCCCCAATTTTGAGACAAGTGGTTTTCATGATGACTTTCATTCAAGATTCAAGATGGTTGGTGCTTGTTATAAGTTGATTATTAATGATGAACAAACTTGTATTTATGATAACATTAAATGTTTTCATGCCCTTGTGTTCCCCCTTGATATTTTGAAAAAGGAAACTCAACTTAACTATAATGTGCATAGTTGAATTGATGAGAAGAGATGTTTGAGGAACAAAATTGGCTTAGAGAGATATGAGTAAAATGGATAAGTTGTAATAACAAAATCAATTTTATTGTTGATTATCATGTGAATAGAACTATGGACATGTAATTTTAGTATTGATTTTAATGCTACACCAGGTGATCTTACACATCGTAACAATAGAATACAATCAGTGACAGTTGGGGAGGAGACTAGCCTTAGGTATATCACCTATGTCTTGGTCATATTTTTCAATTTTTAGACAAAATTAGGTTTCGCAACAAAGGGCAGTGATTTTACACTATACTAGTGTTGTTACACAATGCTACTATGCAATGATGGTGTTTTTTCCAAAGTACAACACACTTGCCATAATGGAATTTTTTTCGAAGTATGGCACTTTTGCAATTGACAAGTTTTAAGATGAAATTCTAGATTTTAAGATGAATTTTTAGATTTTGTGTGTTGACTGAGATTTTTTTCTTGTGCAAGTGAGGTTGGAGATGTTATATTTTCAAGATATGTGACCCCATTCTCTTGAGATGATTTAGATACTTTTATGGGGTAGAGGGCTATGATATCCTTGTGATGGGAGGGCTTTAATATATGGCCCCAATTCCTAAGGTAGAGTTTGACAAGGCCTTGTTGATGATCTTGCCTAAGAGATGGTATTAGAAAATTAATACCTTTTAGTTACCCTATGATGAGGTTACAATGAAATTAGATGATGGTTGGCACATCTTATGGGTACCCATTAGGGGTGCCACTATCTATGTCAGCAAATCATGGAGGCACATCCTAGCGAGGATGATTGAGGATCTATATTTCAAAGTGGTATATCTTGACATTAACATCAATATCATACTAGAGGCTATATATATAGGTAAAAAACTTTGATCGCCTCTCTATTCTCATGGATTCTTGTTAACTAATACTAGTAGTTAGGTATTCCAATGGGGGTTGGATAAGGTGGTAGCATATTTTATTGAGTTCTAGATGGTTTTTACCTAAGGGCTAGTAATTTTAGCATGATTAAACCACACCTTACATAATTTTTCCTATAGAGGAAATAAGAGCATGACTTGTCACATATTGCTTTAGGTGCAAACATGGGAGAATATCATAATAGCATATCCTTTAGGGTTGTCTAGTATGATCAATGATATGGAGGTGTCATACAACCATAGTTATGAGATGAGATAGTACCTCCCACACCATGGAATTTTTGGGATAACACAATACTTGATTGATGATATTTGCCAAGAGTAGGTCAATGGTATCCCTATAAGGTACACCTAAGCTATACAAATGATGGATACTAGTTGGATAGGATTAGATAGTTTTGATGGTTTATGGGGCCATGGGAAAGAATAAGTTCTTCCATTTTAAATGTTTGGTCCAATAATTTAGAATAAAACTAGACATATATCCTAACATAAAATGGTCTAGAAGGACCACATAGGAGAATGGATTCAAGGAACATAAGACCTAGATTTATATCTAGAGTAGAATATCAATGGTCCCATTATCCTTGACCCTAATTTGGATGACCTGGGCTTGAGTTTCTAGTACTAGATATGGTACTAGACTATTCATCCTTGGTGGGTGATGGTGATAAGTATATAAATGGGATGGAGGATGTGATATAGGAGGAGGACTCAAGAAGCTTAGATACTAGTACCACCATTAGTTAGAAAATGGGAGGAATTTCAGCAAAGGGGGTAGTAGGTAGCAATAACAATAGCCACATAATTAGGAGTAGGAGCCTTGGAAATAGTGACTAAATTTAGGGCTATGTTGAGCCAATCACAACCATTAACATTAGAGACATCATGTAATGCACTATCTAGGCAAGTGGCTACCTTGAGTCAAGAGAGAGATGTGACTAAGTTTGAGGTGATGACATGCACATAGGAGAGAAAACACCTAGTTTAGTAGACCTCCATGATGTAGTTTAGTCTAACTATGGAGAGAGACACAATCATGGCAAAGGTAATTACTATAGCTAGTAGTAGTGATAGTTAATTGGTCTAGACATTGCTATACCATGTGGTTTTAATGAATTAGTGACACTCATTAGGGCTAACATGGGTGTAGACAAAGGCAACACAACTATGATATGACCTAACAATTAAGGTCAAGTGGTCAACTCATTATTTCATATCCTACTATGTAGTCCCTATCGATCGATGACTTCCATCACTAAGTCAGGCCCAATTGAGGATGCACACACTTGTGTATGGTCATGCATAAGTTGTAGTACTCAATGAGGATGTTTTCATCATAGGGAGTAGTAGTAGCCCTATATATAACCCTAATCCATCCTATGAGGGCTAAATTTATTAAATGATAGACTAGGATTATACTACATAATGATGATGTATCATATTATATAGACATTGATGATAGATGCTAATACTTTTTTATTCATGAATTACTTCTAAATTGTGTATGGGTTATAATATTATGTGTATTTTATTTGATGTGTTATTAATTGATGATGTGATGTCATGTGATACTCAACAGATTTTGATTTCAAAGTATACAAAGATATGTTGAAATATACTTTGGATGTGTCCAATATTAGAGTTGTCATATAGGTATATACAAATATATACATAAGATATTTTACCATAAGGCAATGTTATGTTACAAACTATGACATAGAATAGATGCGTCTAGGGGGGATTTAGATATACCAAATGAAATGGCTATAATACAATATGAAATAAATATTTTTGTGCCACCATATAAATGTCAAAAGGGCTTTTTATTTTATTTTAAATTTTAATAGGTTTACCTAAAACCAAATATTTTTAGGAGTCTCTACATGTACTAAATGGCAATATATTTTCCTCTAGATAAATATCTTAGAGGACTTCTGCTATGCTAAATGGCAATAAATTTATCTCTAGATAATTGTATCAGAGGACTTTTAGTTGTGCCAAATGGTGATATATTTTCCTCTAGACAAATGTCTTAGAGGACTTTTCGTGATGCTAAATGAAGATAGATTTACCTCTAGATAAATGTCTTAGATGACTTGTAGCTATACCAAATGACAATAGATTTACCTCTAAACAAATATCCTATAGGACTTTTTAGATGTTCCAAATGGTAATATGTTTCCCCATAAAGTGAATGTCTTATAGGACATTATGGTGATTTTTATTGATTTGGACAAATTGACAATGAATTAGCCCCAATTTAGTAGTTAGGGATGGAATTCATTATGGCATGGTTCATATTGTCCCCATACCTATATGTATTTTGGTTATTTTTAATGATCTTACATAGATTATATAAATGTTCTATTGAGGTCATTTGACATTTTATATGGGTAAAAAAGCAATATAACTTTGTTTAATATGATGACTTAAAAATTTAAAGAAAGAGATGGGTTGTTATTAGCACCTACAATCTTTTAGTATTCATGATGTGGCATGTTTTTATAAGGGAAAATCAATTTTAATGGATCGTGGAAGGATTATATTTCCATTAAAACTTGTAAATTTTGCAACAATATTCCAAATTTTGGTTGGATAGATATTTGGAAATATTGGATGAATTGATTGAAAACTACATTAATAAGTTGGAAAGAACCAAAAACAATTTATGACCTTGTTAGCCTTGGTGATTGGGACTTAAAAAGAGACACATATAGTTGGTTCCTTTGTTTAATTACAAATTTGTGAGGCTAAAAAGGTCATGAGAGGCATAATGATCAAGGATAGGTGTATGCTAATAAATATTAAAGCTTTCACAACTTGTCAACCTTGAGGGTTTTGATCTAATAGAAGAGACATATAATTGATAGCTTTTAGGCCTAAAACTTAATGTAAATCTAATAAGAAAGTAATTACAAGATCAAAATAAAGTCGCAATATAAATAACTCAATGGAGATAATAATGAAACTAGAATAAATCTAAAATATGCATCGAATAATCACATGGAAATGCTCACAAAAATACTAACAATGCTATAGAATTAAGCTCTACTAATGCATGTTATGTTCTATACATTTTTTATATAAATTACAATGCTTTTTCATAAATATATAATAGTATATGACTCTACATATGAAGCACTCTTGACCTTCACTCTTCTCTGAAATACTTCACTTTCATATTCTAAATACACGTGTGGACTCTTACAAAATGGACACTTGTGCACATCCACACTCACAACACTTGCACACTTAATTACATGACACTTGTGCATTTCCTGCACATTATTACATTACATGAAATATAAACTCACACTCTAATCTAAAACATACACCTAATATAATATTGTACCAAGGTGGTACATTGGCATGTACCAAATAATGTAATATTCTCAAACACCCTCTTATATTACATTATTTGGTTATTGAATATTTTAGTCCTCAATATTGTCCTTATCTTGATCCTGGAACTTGTGTTGTCCTTTATTTCTTTCTTTAACCTGTTGTATTTCTATATTTTGATATCTTTGATATGATCTTCGTCCTTTACTCTAAACTAGAGATCTCATTATATTACAAGTTAGAAGTGGATCAAAAATAATATAATTTCCTTTTTGTGAATAAAAATTTTTAAACTTGAATATATTGTTAATAGAGGCTTCAAAAATAAGATCTTGAAAAAGATAATCTAATCTAAATATTAATATCTTTTCAAATATTCTATAGTACTTGTCCTTATAGTAGCAAAAAATAGATGAGTGAGATTTTCCCTCACAATATTTACATGGGTGTAGATTCCAACAATTTGCTTTCTCATGACCAATCTTATTGCAATAAGTACATTTTGAAGATATCTTCACTTCCTTGTTAATCTCTTTTGAAGTTTCAAGTTCATCTATTTTCTTGATAAAACAATAAAACCATTTGTGTACAACTAAAACTATTCTATCTTTATTTTCTTTATATATATGTTGTAGATGATAAAGGTCTTCAATATTTTTGGTACACTCCATTTTTAAGATGGACTTTGTAGTAATGGATTCCAATGGTATGTCTACTTGATTATCATAAAACCTTATTGTTTCCTCAATTGTATTTCTAAACCATATTGGTGCTTTATTCTCTTCATTTAGTCTTTGAGAATAATATTTAAGCTCATGAAAAATATCTTAATTATATTTCCTTATTAAATGCATTCTTAATGATTTTATCCATTTTTCTTTTGATGTAAACTACCTTGTATCTCCCTAGTTTTTGAATGGTAGTAATTTCAAATTTATTTATTTTCAAAGACTTTTGTAGTTGAATACCTTATGGCTCCCTAGTCAAATAGAAGCTATAAAACTAAGAATTTTGCAAATATTCTATGGTTTTTGAATTTCAAGAAATAATAAGCCAATAAAGCTTTTATTTAACCCTTAAAAAAATAAAACTTCAAATTAAATAAAGCCTACTTATTACTCCAAAAAGCAATTAAGGCATTGATTTCTCTATTAAACTACTTATCTCTCCATTAGACTTATTTAACCTTAGAAAAGAAATAATATCTAAAACTATACACTCCTTATTTCTCCTTTTAACTTTAGAAAAAATTAATAATCTTTAGAAACCCTAATTTACCTCCTTGAAGGTGTGTAGCTTGTACTATGATCTCTAGTGTTGCGTTACTATGGTCCCCCTATATTTGAAAGAATGATTGATCGACTACAATTGTATGAGGCTTTGGTGTGTTAGGATTATTTACATGGAACACTATTAAAGACTTATCCAAAATGTTTCAAACTCAACCCATTTACTTCCTTCTTGTCATGTGGCAGAATGCATGCAAAGAAAATTGGTGCTTGATTTTATTTTAAACCTTCCAATGCTTAGGTGAAAGTATTACTTCACTGTCCTTCTACCACTTGGTGCATGTGCATAGAAAAATATTTTGTTTCCCTTTCTTTGGCACTTGGTGTTAGACTTGCATGACTCTTCTCCTTTTTTGTGAATGATGTAAAAGATTTCCCTTCTCTTGGTCTATCTCTTGTTCTTCCTGGGTTTTTTTAATGCTCTACAATGGTGATGCTTATCTATAGCACTATGTTTCTTAGATGGCACTTTGTCACCTTTGATTCCACATTGTTCCTATCAATATTTTGTTGATCGTCTAGATGGCACTATAACCTATGAAAAGTACTATCAAGTTGGCACTATGTTCAGCTATGACATTGGGGGTCTAGTGTGCACTATAGTTGGTATTGTTTTTGGCTATGATGATGGTCATCTAGTGAGAACTAGATGTCTAAATGATGATTAACACTTTGAAGGAGCTTGTCTCCTTGTAAAGTGAGTGCTATTGCACTCCCTTCATGTATTTCTATCTTCTATATTGTTATAGCTTTTGTTGTAGGTTTAGGTATTGTCGGAGACTAAAAAATACACATCCTTAACCTATCCTAACTTGTGCTATCATGACTGCACTTGGTTAATGACACAACTTGGCTACATTTGAGGGTAGTATTGATGATGTTTCCTATTCTCTTCTTGCTAGATTTCACTAGGATCTTACTCTGGTGTTGACCTATTGTTAATGTTGCTTGCATTAATCTTATTGTTGCTAACATTCTATGTTGGCCCTTGTGGCTTCAAAACTTTGTTGTGGAGCTTGTATCTTGACTCCAACTCTTATCTTTCCTTTAGCACTGCTTTAAAATTTGTACATTTTTTGAAACTTATATTCTTCATGCAAGTGCAGGTTTGGATACCCTGGCTTGCTTTAATATTCAACTTTTCTTATCTACAATATTTTCTAGATTAATATCTTCTTGCTTTATTTATTTGTATAGTGCTTCTAATGGCACTCCTCTTAGAATGGTGTAATTATAATGTGATGGTTCTATGATGTTCCTTTGCTTTTGGTGCTACTATGATGCTCCTCTTAAACTAGATCACTCCTCCTAAACGGTGCTAAACACTTCTTTGTTGTCCCTTTTAATTGTTGTATTCTATTCTCTTCCTTCTATGATGCTACCTTGAACATTAAGGCTTGTTACCTTGTTGTCTTCTTCTCTATCCATTCTAATGCTTCTCTTGAGATGTCTTTTTTTACTATTCAAGCACTTCTCTAAGTACTACCTTCGCTACCTATTCTAGTGCTTCTCTAAGTGCATCTATGTTTCTTATCTGAGTGCTTCTCTGAGCACATCTTTAAGGCTAGACATGGGCTTATATGATGGTCCTTCTAACATTGTTCTTGCATTTTAGACTTGTTGTATTTACTTTTAACTTTAACTCTAAGACTTCAACCCTCCTTTGCTTGTATTAGGAGCCATGTATTAATGCCAATGACTTACTGAATACTCAACTATTCATTGGCCAAATAGATAGTTCTCTTCATGCTCAAATAGAGATGTTTTTCAATCACTTTTACTTTATAGCAACTCTAACTAATATTTATTTCATATGTAGGCTTCTTATTACTTATCACTAGAGCTTTTAAATCTATTGTAAGTTGGTTCACTAAAACTTAAAACCAACTTTTATAAAAGCATCTTTTCTCTTTTTAATAAGGAGCTTAAATATTGGCTTCTTCTCTTTACTAATAAGCCACTATGATAGACCTTTTCTCTAGGGTCTCCTTCCTTAAACTTCTCTTAAGGAATATTTACCTTTCTTTAATGGAACCTCTTCTATATCTTATGAAATTGTCGTCAAATATCGAAAATTGTCCCAAATCCAATGAGATATTTCTCTTTGAAACTCTTCTCTATCTCTTTCTTTGTCTTCAATGTTGTTCTTCTAGATTTCAATATTTTTCTTGACTAAATATGTTGCCTTTTCTAGCTTCAATTCTTCTTGTTGTGATGTTATTGTGATGCTTCACTTGCTTATGGAAATACTATGAATTTTGCCTTGCGTTCTCTAAGCTTGTTGTTCCTTTTCTTTAATGCAACCCTTGTGGCTTTCAAATACTACCTTGCTATTTTCCTATCTTGAATTCTCTAGTTTTTTTGTTGCCCAATGTGGACTACTAGTATGATGTCTTTGATGTGCTATGTATTTCTAGGACTATCCTCAAGACTCTTTGTTATCTTGAGGTCTTCTTTCTTCTATATTTAATATTTAGTAGGACCTTATTCTTAGGTATCTGTATTTTTCTTCAATGGGACTTCTCTTTTGGAGTCTCCAAACTCTTATCAATATCAATTTGGAAGAGAAGGCAATCTACAACATTGTTTCAGGTCTATATTCAATACCTGAAACTATGTTGTAGATTGCCTTCTCTTCCAAATTAATTCTTGGATTAGGTAAACTCAATCTATCTAAAATTTTTCAATATTAAATCTTAATCTTCATTGGTTGTCCTTCAACCTAGTGGTATTAATTCTTGTCTTCATTGGTTTTTCTTCAACTCGGTGGAAATACTTGTCTTCACTAGTTTTTCTTATCCAATGGTAATGTCCTCAACTTCACTAGTCTTTTCTTAGCCAGTGGAAATGTTCTTAGACTATTTGTAACTTTTTCGAAACACCTATGCAAGTAAACTTATTGTGGTTTTGATACCACTGATAGCTTTTGAGGCCTAAAACTTAACGTAAATCTAACAATAAAGTAATTACATAATCAAAATAAATTTACAATATAAATAAATCAATGGAGATAATAATGAAACTAGAATAAATCTAAAACACTCACTGAATAATCACATGGAAATGCTCACAAAAATACTAAAAATTCTATAGAATAAAGGTCTAGTAATGCATGATATGTGCTATGCATTTTCGATATAAATTACAATGCTTTATCACAAATATATAATAGTATGTGACTCTTCATATGAATCACTCTTGACCTTCACTCTTCTTTGAAACTCTTCACTTTCTTATTCTAAGGACACATGTAATCTTACAAAATGGATACTTGTGCACATCCACACTCACAACACTTGCACACTTAATTATATGACACTTGTGTATTTCCTGCATATTATTACATTACATGAAATATAAAATCACACTCTAATCTAAGACACACACCTAATATAATATTGTACCAAGGTGGTACATTGGAATGTATTATATAATGTGATATTCTCCAACAATAAATGGTTCCTTTTTTTAAATATAAATCCATGAGGTTAATGAGTCACAAGATATATAATAAAAATTAGGATAAAATAGTTTGATAAAATAAGTTTAAAAAGATCGGTTGCAATGCAAGTCATAAAATACACTATGAAAAATACAAAAATCTTGGAGTTGGAGGCTATTTATACAGATAGGAATATGGCTATAGAAATATCACTTAGTTTTAATTCCTATCCATAATTTCCAAATCCTTAGATCCCTCTGGATAGATCCAAGACAAAGTGGGAACCTCCTTCGCCTAGTTGGTTGAAGTTGAACTTTAACGAAGAATATAAAGGAAATCCCTACCCTTATGGAGCAAGAGGGACCTTTAGAAATCATAATGGTTATATCATATTAGCTTATGTTGAGAACCTAGGGCTACAAACCAACCATTTTGTGGAGGCAAGGGCTTTATTTCAAGGTGCTTCATAGATTGAATCCTTAGAGTGTTGGAAAATAATTATAGAGGGGGACTTTATAAATATTATAAATATGATTAAAGGAACTCAAAATCACATGTGGATCATTTTTAACCTTCTCTTGGAAGGTCATATATTACTTCGACACTTGGAGATCATCCAGTTCAAGCACACATTCAGAGAGGGAAACCGGGTGGCATATTTCATGGCTAATCAAGGTGTCACTCAGGAAGGTTTAAATGTGTGGTAGGTAAACTTCCCAGTGGGGCTTGATTCCATTTATAATTATTTTATTCAAAAATAAGGTTTCCAAATCCATGGAAAAACTTTGTTTGGCACCCTTGGTCCAAGAACCTGCCTACATTTTTTACCCCACCAAGTTTTAATTTCAAACGATCTTTTTCCTATTGTTTGGAGTTTAATGTTTTTAGTAGCCACCATCCTAACTTTAATTTGCATCCTTTTCTCATGGAGGAATGTCCCTTTTTGGCATCAGCATAGGTGGTAGATGATTGAGGCCTATCCTAGGTGGCATGGTTGGACTCCTTTAAAATATGAGTGGGGATAGAGGAGTGAGACATATCCTAGGTGGCAAAAACAAGGTATTAAAATTTTCATGCATAGATAGAGCTATAATTACTCAAAGTTTCAACTTTATTTAAATCAAACCAACCACCATAATAGCAAGTCCTTCCTGGTCGGCTTCAATGTTCTATTCAATGCTAATTTCAAGTGCATGAGAGGGGTGGATTTCAAGTGTGTTTGTGGCCTTATTTCAATCCAAATCCTGATAAGGTGCTTATAAATAATGGTTGATAAGAAGTGTCTTGTCATCTGTCATAGAAGGAACCCCTCAATATGGAAGGTTGGGAGGGTCTTTAACCATTGGATCATCAGTAGTGATCCAATCAACTACCTTTTTTATCCTCTACATGAGGTGGAAGTGTAGTTTCAAGAAAATTATTAATCTAAAATGGAGATCAAACAACATGCACAAAACACATTTGTGGTAGGTTGTGGGAATTATCACCTTCCATAACCTACTAAAGCTCTAGAGACCTCTCATTAGTTCCATGTAATCTTCAATATCTTGCATGAAATATATCCTTACCCTTAGGGACTAGCAGGCCTGAGATATTAATGAGCACAAAGCTGAGAATGGCATGGGTCCTAGTGGTATGAAAAATTGGGACTTCTTTGTAGCATCTAGCTCTATCCAAACTTTGATTTAAAACCATTTTTTTTGTATTATAGATGGAATGTGTAGTTTATTTTTGTCTAATCATAGACTCAATTTGGGCCTTATCATAATTGTATGTATGCTTATCCATATCTGGTTTGTTTGATTTCGAATATGGTGTTTGGTAATCTTCAAAAATGTACCAGCTATAAATATTTGTTGTTTGATCCCTATGGGTGGCAACTAGACACTTTTTGTAAAAGGTTTGGAGATCCTTTCAAAACTCCTTCATTCATCTAATAAAAAAATAAGTTTAAAAATATCAAGAAGGCCTTCTCGACCTACCAATATTAGGGATTTGGACTTAAGGAGATGCATATGATTGGTCCCTTCATTTAAGTACAAAACTAAAAGGTTAAAAGTTCATAAAAATTATGATGTGTGGTCTCGTTGGCCTAATCTAACTAGAATTATCTTGTGTTAAAATTATAAGATGACCAATTGATAAGATGGAAGGTTTTGAATGAAATTGGTAGTAAGTTTTATGAGCCTTATTTTTTCATTCCTAAGTGAAGGAGAACATAGCATCCCTTTAACTTGGGTACTAACGTGTAAGGTTAGAGTGTAGAGAAGCAAGTATTGACAAATATTGGGGTTTAATTAACTAGTTGATACCCCTATGCCTATCAACCCTGGATAATTGTTCATTCTAATTCTTATTTTAAATACAAGTCTACAAGATTAGAAATCTTAAAAATGTAAGTATATGCAAATATTGTAGTTGAGGTTGAATATTATATTGATTTAGATGGAAGAATTAGAGGCTTGAATAGTATTTTTTTATGAAGAAGGATAAATTATGTTCATGATACCCACTCATGGCTTAAAGGCACATATTATCATGGTACGGGCATACAAATTAGAAGCAATCATAAGTTTCATCTCTAATACCATAAGATATACATGTCCTTATAGATGTTTTACATAAGAAGGCAATAGGGGGATTCAATCACATCAATCACCTAGTAAAAATGAAAATAACTAACCTAGGTAGGACCATCATTTGTGTGTTGTCATAAATATCTGACTCTCTACTCTACAAGTGGACTCAAGAAGAGATAAACAACATGAAAATGGTCATTCACAAAGAAAATAGTCAAGTTTGAAACTTTAAGCATAATATTTCCTAAGATGCATAATGTTTATTAGTTATTTAAGTTCTTTACCATCAAGTGTGGAAATATGATATGCACATGACTCATACATGATGATTATGATATATGGACCAAGCCAAATGGGTCAAAAATTTATTTGAGTTTGGATTTGGTATTGGTGTTCTAATTTTTTTAAGAAACAGATCACCAACTACAAAATATCAATATTATATCTTTATGTTGTAGTCTCATTTAATTAATTACTAATAGACCTATAGGTGTTCTAGGATATGGATTGATTTTCATCAAGCAGTTCTAGTTGGCTAAGGAAAGTGAGATGATATTCATGTCCTACAAAGGATCTTGTAATAGAATGTGCAAGGAGGAAAATTTGATATCCAATGGAAAAACTACTTTAGTACCATAGACCAAATCATATTTGTCATGCCAGGATGAGTTCTAGCACCAGTGCAATATGCCTAAAGGGTTGAGTATAACTAGAGATGTCAATATTTTCTAGTTTTATTAATTAACGTCTTAAAAATATTGATAAGGATTTTCTTAGAGGATTTGATTTCGTTGTTTCTTTTAGAGTAATAAGGGGTAGACCATTTGTGTTGTATCCAATACTTTTCACAAATATTTTGGACATCCTTATTTTTTAAAGAAGTTCCATTGTATGAAATGATGACATATAGGATTCCATAATGAAAAATTATTTGATTGCAGATAAATTTGGAAACTTGTATTCTAGTTGTTGAGGCTTAAGGTATAGCTTCAACCTATTGGTGAAGTATTTAGTAGCAGTGATTATAAACTTGTGTCCATCAAAAGATGCAAGTTTGATCTTCCCAATGATATCCAATTTCTAAATGGATAAAGGTCAAGGTGAGGTGATGGATTTAAGGTCTTGGAAGAGTCATATATAACGTCATTATGTTTTATAATACTGATCACACATCTTGAAAAATTGAAAAAAAAAATTCTCCATGGAGGACCAATAGTAACCCATCCTAACGAGTTTCCTAGTAATAAAAACACCACTAAAATGCCCACTATGGAATTCATCATGTACCTCTTGGATTACTTTTTGATCTTCAACATGGTGTAATAACCTAAGCAAAATGCCCTCAAGAATATAACAATTTAATATATCATTGATAATGAAATTTCTATAGTGTTTTTGCTTAAGGTTATTACACTCATTTTAAACTTAGACCATTAGGAAAAGTGTTACCTTTGATGTAATCATATATGTCCTTATACTAAGTACTAAGGGATGAAGAATATTGTATATTTAAACACAATTGAATTAGGAACCTTTATTTTGTAATGCAAAATTATGAAATGATCCTCTTCCCAAAAATTAATTATGTTGCAAATGAAAGTATCTTGTGTTGGATAATAAGGATATGATTTACTTTCTATAAATTATTATCATGGATATATGGAACCTATGAAGCATATTTCATATTCTTATGGATCAAACTCAAGAGTAATCATTGTGGTGTTAAAGGTTTTGCCAAATAGTATGTTAGAGTGTATTCAAATAAAATACCTAGAACAAGGGAAAAAGAATCATCTTTGATTTCATAGAATGATATCATTTAAATACAAAATGATCCTTGATTTTGAGTTCCAAGGAAGAAATTTAATATACATGATGTACCTAAAAATTATAATGGTTAATATCTATATGGAGGTGACCTATGATCAACTCTAAATTTTTCCAACACGTAAAATATAAGATAACTGAATCCAAATGTACCTTTAAGTTTGGATGATCTCATCATCAAAGTGAAGGGATTTACTATAATAGTGTTGAAGCTTCCCAAAAAACAATTCCCAAGGATATCACCATATATATGATAGGTAATTTTTGAAGATATCATTCCTAATATCATTATAAATATTCATTTAGATAAATTAAGTACATCAATAAAAATATTATGTGGAAAAAATATACTCCCTTCAAGCTCTATTAATCCTAATGATGCACAAATTTGCCATATTAACCACTAATAGGATAGCCTACAATATGTTAATTACATAAAGGATTTAAATACTCCCTTCAAGGTCTAGTAATACTAATGATGCATAAAGTTGTCATATTAACCACTAATAGGATAGCCTACAATGTGTTAATTACATAAAGGATTTAAATACTAATATAAGTACAACCAAAAGTATATCCAACCATTAGTAATTGAAAGGTCATAGTTATGATGAGCAAGAATATGACATACTTAGAAAAAATGGTTTCTTAAGTAACTGATCTTTTTGCCCTAGATATTCTTGTATAACATTAAGGTAAACATTCTTTCAACTATTAATTTTGATCCACTTTTCTGAAATAATCCCCCTAAATTCATTGTACCATAGAAATTAGAATTAATAAGAGAGTAAACTAGGTGAATTTGTATTTGAAAATATTGTTTCTCAATCTTGAGTGGTAATGGTTGCATACCGTTAACTTAGTATTTACTTTGCTATAAATTTTGTTATAAACTAAAGTATCACCCCATATAAAAGAACCTCTTGATATACATATAATAATACTATCTTAACACTCTAACTTAAGTACATGTAAATAGAACTTATTTTGACCTCCAATATCAAACCTTTTATTTTTTCATGATTGTGTAAAGATTGTGGGTGTTATAAAATGATGTTAAGATATGTAATTGTCTTTATATAGACCTTACTTTGAGTGAGACTTTTAATGATATTAATTTTGCATATAGAATAATAACATTATGTATTGTTTATAGCAAGCAACCATCTATTACAAGGCTAGTTGACATTATTTACAAGATTATATACGTAGAGACCAAATAGCATATGAAATAACATACAATTGTGTTTGGTCTAAACTGTGAGATATTTATCTCTTTTATTTCACCAATAATTATGCAAACTCTAGATTCAAAGTATCATAATGAATATCACCAATTTTAGAGGACCAAATCCTCAAACCTATCAATAAGTAGATATTAAAAAACAGTATACAAATTATTGATTAAGTTTACAAAGCAACACTATATTTTTTTGCATTATCCTCTATAATTATAAAGGTTAAAGTAAATAATTAATTATTAATGCAATGACTCCTCTTGAAACTTGTTTATTTTTTAAGTCTCAACTTTTTAGTATGTACACATCTAAAAATATAAATATTAATAATAGTAAAGATCTACAAAAGTGTAATTAATCAGGATGACATAATAAATAAGACCATTTTATTTCCCAATTTTATATATCAAATAAATTATATGATTTACTCAAAATAGTAAAAAGACATTAGTTACACATGTTTGAATTACTATAATTTTTAAATTGTGATTAAAACTTTAACTTTAATATTATTAAATCTTTAAGCTTTGTTGAATTTAAGGATAGCTTGGAGGACTAAGCAATCGATAAAAAAAATGAGAAGGGTAAATAGATAGGCATGGGATTAATGGATATACAAGGATGACTGAGCACATGAGACAGTCTAGAGGTGAAGTTAAGCCATTTTAAAAGATCTAATATAACATAAACTAACTTATGCTGACATGTCAAATAAATTTCTGTTTCTCTGCTAGTGCCTCTACTATTTGTTTTGTATTATGTGAACTTTGAAGTATGTGTCATAATTAATGGAGCTGATCAACCTATGAGTATTCATACAATTAAAATTGACAGTGAAGACAAAGTCGTCAATGCACGTGGAACAACGTGACAACGATAGATAGTCCAACACATCAACGTACCAGCATGACGTTCTTTTTAAATTTTAATTTAAATCTAAGAATCATCACAAATTTCGTATAAAACCTACTCAGACCAGTTCAGCGCGAATAATGGGCACCTGAAACTTCATCCTCCAATAACGAAGGCCTAGAAAATGCCAAATTTTATAATTTTTATGCTGTTCACGCGCTCTCCGACTTCACTACCTCCAAATATATTTATTTAGAAGAGCCAAATTGGCTACATTATTAACGTAGAAGACCAAAAATTGTATTTCGAGCACAAGGAACACATGCAGAATCTACCTATTTCATCAACCTAGAGTCAGTCTAGCAAATAGCCTTGCTAGCTTTCCCATTGGAGAAGGCCTGATTTCCCACCTGCGCAGCTAAACACAACCTAATTCTATAATCGAAGGTTCTTAATTTTATAATCGAAGGTTCCTTATCAGAAAAGAGTTTATAAGCGAAGGTTCTTATTTTATAATCGAAGGTTCCTTCTCAGAAAAGAGACTGGCAAACAATTATTGAACAAGTTGGCTTCCTCGAAAAACGTATTGTAAAGTGATCGTGTGTCTATCTCAAATTGTCATCATCTTCTTTATCAATAATTCACAATATTTTAAGAGCCATTTGTGTTTAGATATAAGACGGTCATTAGATACGCTATGCCATTTCATAATACCATCAAAGTTTCAATCATTCCATTTGTTTGCAGGCGTTTGGATCTCTGCAACATTTGCATTATATTGAACTAATTGTTTTTCCCCATATTGATTTAGTTAGTAACTGGACAACATTGTCATGGCAGCAAATGACTTTTATGACCACTTTTTGCTCGGAGACGAAATCCTTTCTACTTGGGATTTAGATATCTTAGATATCTTTCACAGTTCAAATGAAATAGATTTGTGTCCCTCAAGTAACATCAGTGAATCCCCCCTGTCTGTTCACACACCTGCAGATCAGCAAATGTTGTTCTCCTCACCAATATTTTCTCCCGAAATCTCATCAGACTCTGATAAATCTGTGGGCTATCAAGGTTATGAAGATGATTTGGGCATGGCTGCCGAATGTGGAGATGCACAATTTTTTGCTACCAGCAGTGGAACGAAAAGACCCATTGAGGGTGACAATAGGACGATTCAGCCCAACAAAAAGAGGTAAGAAACCAAGCTGAGATTAGAAGGTTTTGATGATTGTAAAGAAGTTAAGAGTTTAGTTTAATACTTCTTATACACATCCACCATCATCGATAATGCAAGTGGTAGACCACACTCACAAAAATAGTTAAGAGTTTCTTAGATATTAGATGATTTTAGATAGATCACTCTAGACAGATCTTGTGTAGTGTATTGATATGAATATATATATATATATATATATATATATATATATATATATATATATATATATATATATATATATAATTTGTGCAGAAGCAAGGGTGAGAAGGAAGGGGAATCGAACGAGACACAAAATAATAATTCACATGAGAAGCGAAGAGCCCTTGGAAGATGGTTATAGATGGCGCAAATACGGAGTGAAATCTATGAAGAATTGCTCGGCACCAAGGTAGATTTTGTGATCTTTACCATGTTTGTAGAATTGTGAATATGAAATGGTGGGGTAGAACCAGGTGAATTTAGAATTGAAACTAAGATGAATAGGAACTGAATGTTGAATGTTGGCAGATGTTATTATAAATGCTCGGACAAGAGGTGCAGTGTGAAGAAGAGGGTGGAGCGTAAGCCTCTGGAGCCTGAAATTATGGTGGTGACATACGAGGGTATTCATAACCACAAGTGTCCAAATCCTGTCTGCTATGTTGAGAGAAGGGTATACGTTCCCGTAACGAGCGCTGCATTGTAATATGAAAACTTCAAAGAATTCAGTGATCGTTGGTGATCACAGGTTTTAATTGTTCAAAATTTCAAACTTATTCTAATGCCTCTAGTGGACGGTTGGACGGTTAAATTGTTTAAACCAGCACCCTCCAAATTAGTTAGTTGGTACCAGCATAAATGGGCAGTAGAGAATCCATTCAACCTTCTTCCATTGCTCAAGAAAATGATTCATTTACCTATACAATTTTGTGTCCTTTGCTGCTTGGGTGACCAGCATATAAAGATGCTTGAGAGGAATGTCTCTTGGCATTCCAAGTCTTTAATAGACAAATAAATAATTATTCTTGATATCTTCCCTTGTTACATTATTTTTGCAAAGAGAATTATGGAAAGATTCAAACTTGACTTGTAAGAGTGTCTTTGTAAAATTGTAAGCTAGGTTATCTTTAGTGAATGTATTTGAGTTTAATATGATGAAAAGATTCAAACTTGACTTGTACAAATGCCTTTGTAAAAATGATGGCCAGGTGATCTTTAGTGGATGTCTTTGAGTTGAATATGATAATCTTGTACATATTCCTAAATGAAATGATTTCAATGTGTTTTATCCTCTCATATAAAATACTGGATTCTTAATCAGTTTCAGGACACCTTGATTATCACAAATCAATATTTTTAGTCTTCTTTCACACACACTCATATCTTATAGGATGAAATGTAACCATAGTGCCTTACATGTAGCATCTTCTACAGCACGATATTTGACCTCTATAGACGAAAGTACCACTATATGTTGCTTTTTGATATGCTATGAGATAGGTCTAAACCCAAGATGAAATACATATCCTGAAGTTGATTTTCTATCATCAATGAATCCAGTAGAGTTTGTATATCCCTGTAAGTAAAAATTAACATTCTTCTTATATTCTAGGCCATATGTTATTGTATCTTAGACGTAATGCAATATCCTTTTTACAACTTTCCAATGGCTCTACTTAGGATCTTGCATGAATTCAAAAATATACTTTACAACAAAAGCAATATTTGGCCTAGTATTTGTTAGGTATATGAGGCTTTCAATCAGTTGGTATTACAAGGTCGTAGATACCTAAGGTGATTTATTGTACCTTGACAATTATAACCCTTGCTCCATGGATATTGCTTTAGGTTTACAATCGGTCATCTTGAATTTGTCTAATGATTTCAGCATATTTTTTTTATGTGATTACAATGTGATTCTTCCTCTACCAAACTTCTAAGCCAATACAATAATGTGGGAGTCCTATATTTTTCATCTTAAAATCATTCATAATATCTATCAATTTATTTGAACTTCTTGTGATAACTAGATCATCAACATACACCACAAGGATCACTATATCAGAGCCAACTTTCTTGATATAGAGATTTGGATTAGAACTTTTGAAACCATGCTACAAAATATGGTCATTAATCTTGATATACCAAGCTCTAGGAGCCTATTTCAACCCATATAGTATTATTTTAATTTAAAAAAAAAATATTTTTATCCCTCAACAACAAATCCCTCTACTTGAGTCATATATACCTATTCTTGAATATCACCATTGAGAAATAAACTTTTAACATCTATTTGATGTACCTTCCACCCAAACTAAGTTGTCAATGCATAGATTGTATGAAAGTAATCAAATTAGTTGTAAGTGAAAATGTTTTTGCATAGGTAATTTTCTCTTTTTGTTGAAAACCCTTTGCAACAAGTCAAACTTTATATTATCAATGGAACCATCTGCCTTGTACTTAATTTTAAGCCCACAACCTATAGTTTTTTCCTTTGGGTAGATAAATCAAATATTTTCTCCTGAAATCTCATCAGACTCTAATAAATCCATGGGCTATCAAGGCTATGAAGATGGTTTGGGTATGGCTTTCGAATGTGGAGATGCATAATTTTTTTCTACCAACATTGGAACGAAAAGACCCATTGAGGATGACAATAGGACGTTTCAGCCCAACAAAAAGAGGTAAGAAACCAAGCTGAGATTAGAAGGTTTTGATGGAACAAGTATTCATTGTAAAGAAGTTAAGAGTTTCTTATCTAAGATATTAGATGATTTTAGATAGATAACTCTACACAGATCTAGTGTAATGTATTGATATGAATATTTTTTTTTTGTGTAGAAACAATTTTTAGAAGGAAGGGGAATCGAACGAGACACATAAAATAATAATTCATGTGAGAAGCAAAGAGCCATTGGAATATGGTTACAGATGGCACAAATACATAGTGAAATCTATGAAGAATTACATGGTATGAAGGTAGATTTTGTGATCTTTACCATGTTTGTAGAATTGTTAACATAAAATGGTGAGGTAGAACCAGGTGAATTTAGAATTAAAACTAAGATGAATAAGAACTAAATATTGAATGTTGATAGATGTTATTGGAAATTCTTGGACAAGAGGTGCAGTATGAAGAAGAGGGTAGAGCGTAAGCCTTTGAAGCCTAAAATTATGGTGGTGAGATACAAGGGTATTCATAACCACAAGTATCTAAATTTTGTCTTCTATGTTGAGATATGGGTATACGTTCTCGTAACGAGCACTACATTGTAATATGGAAACTTCAAATAATTCCATGGTCGTTGATAATCACAGGTTTTAATTGTTCAAAATTTTGAACTTGCAATCATTATATGATTATTCTAGTGCCTCTAGTGGACGGTTGAATGGTTGAATTGTTTAAGCAACACCCTCCAAACTAGTTAGTTGGTACCAGCATAAATGGGTAGTAGAGAATCCATTCAACCTCCTTCTATTGCTCAAGAAAATGATTCATTTACCTATATAGTTTTTTGTCCATTGATGCTTGGGTGACCAGCATATAAATATGCTTGAGAGGAATGTCTCTTGGCATTCCAAGTCTTTATTAGATAAATAAATAATTATTCTTAACATCTTCCCTTATTACATTATTTTTGAAAGAGAATTATGGAAAGATTCAAACTTGACTTGTAAGAGTGTCTTGTAAAATTTCAGCTTGGTGATCTTTAGCGGATGTATTTGAGTTTAATATGATGCAAAGATTCAAATTTATTTGACTCATATGAGTGCCTTTATAAAAAATATTGGTTAGGTGATATTTAGTGGATGTATTTGAGCTGAATATGATGATCTTGTACATGTTCCCAAATGAAATGATATTGTATTTCAATGTGTTTTGTCCTCTCATAAAATAATGGATTCTTAATCAATTTTAGGACATGTTGATTATCACAATTCAATACTATTATTTTTCTTTCACATACAATCATATCTAATAGAATGAAATATAACCATAGTGTCTCACATGTAGCATCTTGTGCAGCACAATATTTGACCTCTATAGATGAAAGTGCCACTACATTTTGCTTTTTGCTATATTATGAGATAGATCCAAATCCGAGATGAAATACATATCCTGAAGTTGATTTTTTGTCATCAATAGATCCAACATAGTCTAAGTTTGTGTATCCCTATAAGTAAAAATTACCATTCTTCTTATATTCTGGAAATGTTATTGTATCGTGGATATAATGCAATATCCTTTTTACAACTTTCCAATGGTTCTTCTTAGGATCTTGTATGAATCTAGAAAGATACTTTACAACAAAAGTAATATTTGGCCTAGTATTTGTTAGGTATATGAGGCTCTCAATTGGTTTATGATACAAGATAATAGATACCTAAGGTGATTTATCGTAACTTAACAATTGTAACCCCTACTCCATGAATATTGCTTTAGGTTTACAATTGGTCATCTTTTATTTGTCTAGCAATGTCCTAGCATATTTTTTTTGTGTGATTACAATGTGATATTTCCTCTGCCAAAATTCTAAGCCAATACAATAATGTAGGAGTCCCAACTTTGTCATATCAAATACATTTTTCAAATCATCATCCACTATATCTATTAGTTTATCTAAGATTCTTGTGATAACTAGATCATCAACATACATCACAAGAATCACTATATCAAAACCAACTTTCTTGACATATAGTTTTGGATAAGAAGAACTTTTGAAACCATGCTACAAAAGATGGTCATTAATCTTGACATACCAAGCTCTAGGAGCATATTTCTTGTAACAACCCACTCACCTGGTTGCCTGATAAAAGAATAGTTAGAGTCCAATATTATATATTTTTAAAGGTTTTACTACTCTGACTACAAAACTATTCACTCAAACAAGTTTGCATGTAGAGTTAGCAACATCAGAATCCATCCCATAAATCTAATAATTCTTATTTAAATTATAGCACAGGCACAACATACCACTTTTGGGTTCAATATTGTTGCATCCAATCTCCCAAGTGGACGAGATTAGCTAAATCTCGTAAACATGCCATTCAGTGGTATCAACTATCTCATTTATCATCCATGTTTACCAGCATGAGGACCAAACCATGGTGAGGGTTATCCTCTAGGGCCCATAACACCTAGAGGGGGATGCTTTCTTTCCCTATCCTTCACATTCTATACCTTCGACAACCAGTCGACTTGGTTATTCACAATGTGAAAGTACTCAACATAATTATGCCTTAGTGACTAACTGGTCTTTCCCTTGTTCCTGGAAGTAGTTAGTGCCATGTCCATTCTCGAACCTTGGTCTTCATTACCCCATACCTTCGCAACTCACAAAGGTTTATCCCATACCAAACCCTATGTCCATTTTTGGCAAAGTTTGAGAGGTATGGTTTTTATCACAGTGCTCAATGAAAGCAACCTAGAAAAAGTGTCCCATACCACTTTTCCATTCCGAGCTAACCAAGTCTTTTGTTGACCAATCCTATCAGCTACCAGTTATTCCGATCTATTTTCGTGCCTTCCCACACCCTTCTATTCTTGGATGAATATTTGAGTTAAGGTTTTTGGGTCTAGCCTTACCAAAAGTCCCTAGGCTTTACTTAGCAACCGCTTGATCTAACAAGTTATTTCAAATATTTTGGTTGGCTCTATCTCTTCTAAAAACATCCTCACTTAAAATATTTTAATGGTTACTCCTTCTAAAGAAGTCTGCTACATTGCACCATTAAAAGGTATTTTAAAAGAACTAAGAAAGTTCTCTAACTCCTAAGGTCTTTTTTTAAAAATAAGAATAAGGAGTTGACTCCATCACAAACCTACTTTCTTTAATTAAATAAAAGGTAGTTATGCATAGCTAGCCCATGATGTTCCAAGCATATAAAATCTTTTACTTTCAACTACGTTTAAGCAATCCGATTTCCAAATAGACACCCACACCTGGTGTCACCCACCATCCTACGGTTATCATCTCAATAACATTGTCGAACATCCACTACTTACTTGACTATATATTCTAATGCAATAATAAAACATAAATAAACAAGTTCCAATATTTCCCATACATATTTTCAATAATATCAAATAATAAGAAACCAAGAGATAATGTGATTCCATTAAACATTATGTAGAATACATATTAACTCATAGAATGAATTTGAGTACATAAGCACACCTTTAATTTCATTCACACAAATCTGTTGTAGTACTCTATATCTTATTTCATAGATGGATTCAAAAGTACAAAAGTCTTGGCATTTGTTTTCTTCCCATAAGAATGTAAGAGGTGATAATGATTTGAAATGATTATTGTTTACAATACACTTGTCTACACAAGATGAACACTAATGCTACAATATGGAAGCCAACAATACAAACTACTAACTAGTGAATCCCTATGCAAGAGCTTAATTTACCTGACCACAAGAAATATTTTTTGTACATTTGTTTGTGCTTCAAATCTTCTACATTATGGTTTCCATCTGCTAGCCTACGTTCAAAACTTCTTCACGATACCCACTGTACATTGCAGTTCATTACTCGTTCCAGATTCTGAACTAAACCATCGAGGATCATATACGACTCTTTAATGATCATGCAACTAACATGCATTCTAATTTTTTTAAAAACAAGTTTCACACATAAATGTTTTAGACTTCTCTAATCCCCTCTCACGATATTTCCTAGAAGTTTCATTACATTTCTACATTGAAGCACCAGGCTATATTTCTAGTTTATACAAATAGAGTTTACCATTTCATAATCCTTCAACTGTAAGCTTACGCTACTATTTCATAGCAATATTATTTTTAAATATTCATTATACTATACTGCAACATCCAACCCACTCGAGCTATCCATTGCATTCCTTTTAATACACATCAAACATACTAATTATATTCAATTTATTTCATGCACAACAAATGTATCTAATATTTTAGTCATCTTACACACTGCAATTATTTTGGTGTTGTTCATTTTTTTTCACACAAAGCAGACGTTTCAACTATTCAACTTATTTTACACATGCAACAAATAATTTTTTTTTGAAACAAAAAGCCTTTTAATTTAATGTAACCAAAGTTTTTCCACTACCACCATTATTCTCCATATATGTGACAACAAATTAAAAGCAACTCTATGCCCACATAATTTGTAAATCATATAATTTATTTCATGAACAACACATTCACCCAACTATTTTATTTCCACACACATGGGTTTCATTTTCACATGCCAATGGCTCAATAATCATGAAAATAATTCTATCAATATTTCCACACAACACAAATATAGAATTACCAACCTGTATTTTTACCTTTGAACTATAGAAATTCTCGATTTTGAAAACTCCTTCTTTGTTCAACTCCCTGCTCGCATGCACCTTTCCTCCTTTCGTTCACCGCTGCTCGAATGCACTCCCAACTCTTTTCCCCATTCCTTATTCTCAATCGAAAGCACTTAATTCTACATGATGGATTTTTCCCATATTTTTGGTATACCTCCATAACAAAAAATAATTACAAACACACGTTCCACTAGCATGGGGTTCTTCATCTCATGGAGTTTCAAAATAATAATTATTCTCTTCTCAAAGTTCAACCAAAATAACAAGCAAAATAATAATAAATACTTTTCACCCTTTACAAGCAATGGTTGGGAAAATACTATGCTTTATGTGGAGAGAATTTTGGTTGTCATCCCGCCAATGCAATCCGCCATCAAAGCCATAAGTGGAGTCACTCTCCCCCTTATCTTCCCATGACAACTTAATACATAATTAAAATACATGAAAACGAACAATCAACACAACCATCATAACTTTACAAAACGTTTCTTTTCCTTTCAAAAAGGTAAGGGATGAAATAATCATTTTTCTTTATATTTCTTTTTTTTTTAAATAAAAATCACCTTTCACTAGTATCAAGACAATATAAGGGTGAACTTTAATTCAAACTATTTAAAGGGAATTTCAAGACTAACACACCTTCTTTACCTCCTTTAATCACACAAGTCAACAATGGAATATTTCATGAATTAGGCATACACACACATGCAACAATTGCAACCAACCATATGCCTTTTCACACTAGTGGCTCCCATCATCATTGCCACAAAAAAACATTTCTCATGCATTGCCCACATGCAATATTCAAACCAATTTAACTCACGCAATAATGCACCTAAATGATATGCATATGCGAGTATCCATGTGCTCACGAGCCGAATCATCACTTCTCCTTTTATATTTCCCACTGACTTGCTTCCCTTCATTGCCTTTCTACGACTAACCTACACTCATAGAAGCCATCAATAGTACCTTGTCTCACAAGAAAAGGTAATTATTAACATATTTTATTCTTTTTCTTTAACCATGCGAGGAGGGTCATTACATCCTTCCCCGCTAGAGATAAACACAGTCCCTGTGTTTAAAGCTATGTGAAGTAAAAGATAATCTTATGAATATATATTTTTAATGCAATAACACTAAATCAAATTTCACTTTGCCATTTGATCCTAATTATTGCCAATATATTTTCATCATAAATAAAATACATCATTTCATTTATGATCACCATATAATCATATCATTGATTAAGTCATAAAGGAAATCAAATACACATTTCCATTGCAGTCCATACATGAACCATATCAATACCAAAATAATCATGATTTACTCTACCCAGTAGTTCAACAAACATATTTGATACACATAGTCTCAAAATTTTATCATAGTCTTATGAAAAGTTTCCTTCTAATCAAACAAATAAGGAAATTGTTGTTGCATAACTGCTACATCTTCCCACATAGCATTTCGATCCGAGTAGTGGTCCCACTGGACTCGACATTGCTCTATATTTTATTTTCTCAAATTCTTGGTTCAAAAACCAAGCAGGCGGACAGGACGCACCTCAATCCTTAATGGATCGGTCATCTACAGATTGGAAACATCCAAAACATGAGTAGGGTCAAAAATATATTTTCTAAAGAGAGACACATGAAAGACATTATGGATCTTGGATAAGCTTGGTGGTAGAGCTAATTTGTATGCAATAGGGCTTATCTTTTCTATGATCTCAAATGGACCCACATATTGAGAGTCAAGTTTGGAAGATTTGATTGAACTTTTAGTTGGCTTAACCCTTAAGAATACTCGATCTCCCACTGAGTACTCCCTTGGTGTACGTTTGAGGTCCGCGTAGCTCTTTTGGTGATCTGCGGCCTCTTTCAGCTTCTGCTGAATTCCTTTTAATTGCTCTTCCATCTCTCTTATCATTTTTTAGCCGATCACTACCCGATCCTCCGGATTATCCCAAGATAAGGGAATTCTACACCTTCTCCCATATAGGGCTTCGAAGGGTGCCATACCTAGTGAAGCATGGTAGCTATTGTTATAAGAAAACTCCACTAGGTATAAGTAGTCTTCCCACTTAGTATGTTGATCCATGCAGTACATTCACAGCATATCCTCAAGCACTTGGTTCACCCTTTTAGTTTGACCATCCATTTTTGGGTGATAAGTTGTACTGATGTTCAGTTTGGTCCCTAAAGCTCGATGCAATGCTTACCAAAATTTAGAAGTGAAATGAGAATCCCTATCTGATATTATAACCTCTAGAAAGCCATAAAGTCTTACCCCTTCCCTGGAAAACTTACTTGCTACAGAAATTGCATCATCTTGCACATTACCAAGTATAAAATGTGAGACCTTAGTTAATTTATCCACAATTACCATAATTGCATCATGCCTGAATCTTGTTTTAGGTAACCCCACTATAAAATCCATTGACACTACTTGCCACTTCTATTTGGGTATCTCATGTGGATATAGTTTTCCAGCTGGATGCAGGTGCTCTGCTTTCACCTTCTGATATTCCAAGCATCTGGCTACATAATTGGTAATATCTTTTTTCATACTAGGCTAGAAATATGCTTTCTTTAAATTCTCTCACATCTTTGCACTTCTTGGATGCACGAAGTAGGGAGTATTATGAGCCTCCCTAAGGATTGTTTCCCTCAATCCTCCAGGGTTGGGTACCATCAACCTATTCCTAAAATAAAGCAGATCATCCCTCCAAACAAAATTTGTATCCTTATTTGCTTTCTATCCATCTACTCCTATATATAATTGGAAAAAGTTTTATTTTCCTTGCCAAGTCTTAATTTGATCTAATAAATCATATTGATATTTAGTCATTGCAATTATGCACCCTCTTCGACTCAAAGCATCAACGACCTTATTCTCTTTACCCTTAATATATTCAATCCCAAAATCATATTCCGCTAAGAACTCTAGCCAACATCATTGTCTGGCATTTAGCAAGGGTTGGGTAAATATATATTTTAGACTCTGATGGTCTATCTTTAGCTCAAATGGTTTTCCCAAAAGATAATATCACCAAAATTTCAGAGCATGCACTATCGCTGCCAACTCTAAATCATGAGTGGCATAGTTGACTTCATGCTTCTTGAGTTTTCTGGACTCGTATGCAATTACTGCATCTCCTTGAGTCAAAACTCCTCCTAACCCTTCGATCGAAGCATCTATACAAACTATAAATTTCTTATTAGGATCAGGTAATTGTAGGATTGGTGCAGTCATCAACCTTTATTTCAAAACTTGAAAAGCCTCCTCACACTGCTCTATCCACTTGAAGCTTTTCCCTTTTCTCTGAAGGTTCATAATAGGCTTGGCAATTTTTAAAAACCCTTTGACAAATCACCTATAATATCCTGCAAGTCCCATAAAACTTCACACTTCTGTGACACTAGTAGGAGCTGGCCAATCAATGATTACCTCTATTTTCTTAGGGTCTACTACAATTCCTACAGTAGAGACAACATGTCCGAGGTATTGCACTTGTGGAGTATAAAACTCATATTTTGACAGTTTTCCAAACAACTGATTCTTTCTAAGAATCTCAAGCACTAACTTCAGATGTTGGTCATGCTCTTCTTTATTTTTGGAGTAAATTAAAATATCATCCAAAAATACTAGTACAAACTTATCCAGTTTTTCCCTAAAAATGTTGTTCATGAGGTTCATGAATGCAGTTAGGGCATTGGTTAACCCAAAATGTAAAACTATAAACTCAAAATACCCATACCTTGTTCTAAATATTGTTTTAGAAGTATCTTCTTCTCGAATTCTTAAATGATGATATCCAAATCTCAAATCTATTTTTGAAAATATAGTTGCTCCTCTTAGTTGATCAAATAAATCATCAATTCTTGGTAATGAATATCTATTCTTGATAGTAACCTTATTCAACATTCTATAGTCTATGCACATTCTTAAGGTTCCATATTTCTTTTTAACAAAAATAATAGGAGCTCCCCAGGGTGACACACTAGGTTTGATTAACCCCTTTTCAAGCAATTCTTGTAGTTGCATCTTTAATTCTTGCAACTCTATAGGAGTCATCCTATAAGGTGACCATGCAATAGGTGTTGCATTTGGTAACAACTCAATTGAGAAATCAAATTCCCTTTGAGGAGGTAACCCTAGTAATTCCTCAGGAAAAATATCCTTGAATGCACCTATTACCGGATGTTTCTAGAAAATATCAGACTCCTCAAACTCTTCTTTTCTATTCATTTTCACTATGAAGACCATACCCTTATTTTTAATAACCTTTTTAAGTTGCATTGTGGTCAATAGGTGGGGTTTTACTTCCCTTCACCTATAATTAATTCTAATCCTTTGAGTGGATTCATCCACAAATTCCACCCATATTTCTTCAAAATTCAAAAGGGTCTTGTGTGCTTTTAGCCAATCAACTCCCAAAATGATGTCAAACACATGCAAGGGTGCCACATATAGATGCCAATTGATCCTTCCTTGTGGCAAAACAATGTGGGAATCAAAGAGACACTAGTTAACATGGTGAGTTTACCCTAATCCATACTCTACCTTCCAACCATTAGCCAAGAATCTAGGTCTAACAGGTGAATCCCTCATTAATCTAGTTGATATAAAACTATCAGTTGACCCACTATCAATCAAAATTTGCACATTTTTACCAAAAAATTTCCATTTAATAAGAAAGGAGTAATTTATCCATTGAGTTTAGAGCTACCTATGGCTACATAGATCCTTTGGCCAACTTCTTTCGAAGCTTTTGGTGGTAGATCAACTCTATAAGGGCATTTTTTAGCATAATGAGCCCCTTTGCACACCCAACATCCTCCTAGTGGAGCTCTATTGCCTCTATTGATGTTGTTTTCATTCCTACTCATAGGTGCAGTTTGTTTTTCCCTTCCTTGATCCAATGCTTTTGGATCCTGTATTTTGGAAAACTCTTTAACATATTTTCTGAATTTGCCACCTTGGTAACTGGATTTACTTTTGCCACCTTGTTTGCTCTGATCTCCTCCTTTAGGTTTCTTATTATGATCCTTTTCCCATTTCATGAAACCAACACTTTTCCACTTTCTGAGCTCATATTTCTCCTTTTTAGTTAGCTTTTGATAATTGAAATATGCTTTTCTCATTTCCTGATTAGCTTCCTCCTTCCTTGCTAAATCAAAAGTAGAGGGTAGATTGATGGGATTATGCATATTTACTACCATCATAATTCTAGGATGTAATCCTAGAATGAATTTTTGAGTTTTCATTTCCTCATTGCTTTCATATTGAGTTGCATACTTTAGTAGTTGTATGAAATTTTGGTGATATTCTCGAACTAACATACTTTCCTACCTCAAATTCAAGAATTCCCCAAAATTTTCCACATAATATTGTCTCATCAGAAACCTATCTCTGAATTCCTTAATGAATTCCTCCCACTTGAGGTCAATAGCCTCCACCTCATGCCCTTTCTTGTATGACTTCCACCAATCCATATCAACCAAAGTAGTTTTGGATACAAAAGATAGAACTACCAAAGAGAAATAGGATTCTAATTCACTTAACCAATTTTTAGTCGACTCTCCATCATCCCTTCCATTAAATTTTGTTATTACCACTTTCTTTAAATTCCTATCCAATTCCTTACTCACTCTTGCCCTTCTAGCACTGGATCCCTCAGGTTCCCCTGGCACTTCCACTATCCTTCCTAATCTAGTTTCTCTATTTCTCACTAAGTCTTCTATGACTCGTTGTTGCTGGGAAATAAGTTCTTGTTGTTGGGCCATGTGAGTTTTTTGTTGGGCCATTTCTTCCCTTTGATTTTCCATTTGTACTTGCAATACCTTAACCATATTTGCAAGACTTCCATCTTCCTCTCTAATTTCATTTTGAGGAATATCATGAACCCTTTTCTGCCTCCTTTCATATTGAGGACCTTCTTTCCCTAAATTGGTGCGTGGTCCTCTTATAGGTCTTTCGATGATTTCCTCCTCCCTACCTCCTGTAGGATTTCTTGAGGACCCACCTCACAGCATTCATGCCATTATCCTATAAGTGAAAGAGGGAGTAGATTAGTTTTCAAAACTATTCTAATTTTCTCATATAGTTCTACAAATTTTAGAATCAAATATGCTCTGATACCATATGTAACAACCCACTCACCTGGTTGCCTAATAAAAGAATAGTCAGAGACCAAATTATTTTTTTTAAAAGGTTTTACTACTCTGACTACAAAACTATTCACTCAAACAAGTTTGCATGTAGAGTTAGCAACATCAGAATCCATCCCATAAATCTAATCATTCTTATTTAAATTATAGCATAAGTACAACATACCACTTTTGGGTTCAATACAACTAGTCTCTCGAGTGGATGAGATTAGCTAAATTCCATAAACATACCATTCAATAGTATCGACTATCTCATTTATCATCCATGTTTACGGATGAGGACTGAACCATGATGAGGGTTATCCTCTAGGGCCCATAACACCTAGAGGGGGATGCTTTTTTCCCTATCCTTCACATTCTATACCTTCAACAACTAGTCGACTTGGTTATTCACAATGTGAAAGTACTCAATGTAATTATGCCTTAGTGACTAACTGGTCTTTCCCTTGTTCCTGGAAGTAGTTAGCGCCATGTCCATTCTCGGACCTTGGTCTTCATTACCCCATACCTTCGCAACTCACAAAGGTTTATCCCATACCAAACCCTATGTCCATTTTTGGTAAAGTTTGAGAGGTATGGTTTTTATCATAATGCTCAATGAAAGCAACCTAGAAAAAGTGTCCCATACCACTTTTCCATTCCGAGCTAACCAGGTCTTTTGTTGACCAATCCTATCAGCTATCAATTGTTCCAATCTATTTTTGTGCCTTCCCACACCCTTCTATTCTTGGATGAATATTTGAGTTAAGGTTTTTGGGTCTAGCCTTACCAAAAGTCCCTAGGCTTTACTTAGCAACCGCTTGATCTAACAAGTTATTTCAAATATTTTGGTTGGCTCTATCTCTTCTAAAAACATCCTCACTTAAAAGAGTTTAATGGTTACTCCTTCTAAAGAAGTCCACTACATTGCACCATTAAAAGGCAATTTTAAAATAACTAAGAAAGTTCTCTAACTCCTAAGGTCTTTTTTTAAAAAGAAGAATAAGGAGTTGACTCCATCACAAACCTACTTTCTTTAATTAAATAAAATATAGTTATGCATAGCTAGCCCATGATGTTCCAAGCATATAAAATCTTTTACTTTCAATTACGTTTAAGTAATATGGTTTCCAAATAGACACCCACACCCGATGTCACCCACCATCCTACGGTTATCATCTCAATAACATTGTCGAACATCCACTGCTTTCTTGACTATATATTCTAATGCAGTAATAAAACATAAATAAACAAGTTCCAAGATTTCCCATACATATTTTCAATAATATCAAATAATAAGAAACCAAGAGATAATGTGATTCCATTAAACAATATGTAGATAACATATTAACTCATAGAATGAATTGAGTACATAAGCACGCCTTTACTTTTCATTCACATAAATCTATTGCAGTACTCTATTTCTTATTTCATAGATGGATTCAAAAGTACAAAGTCTTGGCATTTTTTTTCTTCCCATAAGAACACAAGAGATTATAATTATTTGAAATGACTATTTTTTACAGTGCACTTATCTACACAAGATGAATACTAATGCTACAATACAAAATCCAACAATGCAAACTACTAACTAGTGAATCCCTATGCAAGAGTTTAATTCACCTGACCATAAGAAATATTTTTTGTACATTTGTTTTTGCTTCAAATATTCTACAATGTGGTTTCCATCTACCAACCTATGTTCGAAACTTCTTCACGATGCCCACTGTACACTACAGTTCATTACTCATTCCAGATTCTGAACTAAACCATCGGGGATCAGATATGACTCTTCATGATCATGCAACTAACATGCATTCTAATTTTAAAAACAATTTTCACACATAAATGTTTTAGACTTCTCTAATCCCCTCTCACGAGATTTCCTAGAAGTTTCATTACATTTCTACATTGAAGCACCAGGCTATGTTTCTAGTTTATACAAATAGAGTTTGTCATTTCACAATCCTTCAACTGCAAGCTTACACTACTATTTCATAGCAATATTATTTTTTAAAATATTCATTATACTATACTGCAACATCCAGCCCACTCCAGCTATCCATTGCATTCATTCCTTTTAATACACAATAAACATATCAATTGTATTCAATTTCTTTCACACACAACAAGTGTATCAATTATATTCAATTCATCTTACACACTGCAATCATTTTGGTGGTGTTCAACTTGTTTCACACACAACAAGCATTTCAATTGTTCAACTCGTTTCACATACAACAAATAAAATATTTTAAAACAACAAGCCTTTTAATTTAAGGTAACCAAAGTTTTTCCACTACCACCATTATTCTCCATATATGTGACAACAAATTAAAAGCAACTCTATACCCACATAATATGTAAATCACATAATTTCTTTCATGAACAACACATACACCCAATTGTTTCATTTCCACACACATGGGTTTCATTTTCACATGCCAATGGCTCAACAATCATGAAAAGAATTCTATCAATATTTCCACATAGCACAAATACAAAATTACCAACTTGTATTCCCGCCTTTGAACTATAGCAATTCTCAATACTGAAAACCTTCTTTGTTCAACTCCCTGCTCGCATGCACCTTTCCTCCTTTTATTTTCCGCTTCTCGAATGCGCTCCCAACTCTTTTTCCCCATCCTTATTCTCAACCAAAAGCACTTAATTCTACATGATGGATTTTTTCCATATTTTTGGTATACCTCCATAACAAAAAATAATAACAAACACACGTTCCACTAGCATGGGGTTCTTCATCTCATGGAGTTTCAAAACAAGAATTATTCTTTTCTCGAAGTTCAACCAAAACAACAAGCAAAAGAATAATAAATACTTTTCACCCTTTACAAGCAATGGTTGGGAAAACACTATGCTTTATGTGGAGATAATTTTGACTGTCATCCCACCAACACAATCCACCATCAAAGCCATAAGTGGAGTCACTCTCCCCCTTATCTTCCCACGACAACTTAATACATAATTAAAATACATGAAAACGAACAATCAACACAGCCATCATAACTTTACAAAACATTTATTTTCCTTTCAAAAAGGTAAGGGATGAAATAATCATTTTTCTTTATATTTATTTTTTTTAAATAAAAATCACCTTTCACTAGTATCAAGACAATATAAGGGTGAACTTTAATTCAAACTATTTAAAGGAAATTTCAAGACTAACACACCTTCTTTACCTCCTTTAATCACACAAGTCAACAATGGAATATTTCATGAATTAGGCATACACACACATGCAACAATTGCAACCAACCATATGCCTTTTCACACTAGTGGCTCCCATCATCATTGCCACAACAAAAAATTTCTCATGCATTGCCCACATGCAATATTCAAACCAATTTAACTCATGCAATAATGCACCTAAATGATATGCATATGCGAGTATCCATGTGCTCGTGAGCCGAATCATCACTTCCCCTTTTATATTTCCCACTGACTTGCTTCCCTTCATTAGCTTTCTACAACTAACCTGCACTCATAGAAGCCATCAACAGTACCTTGTCTCACAAGAAAAGGTAATTATTAACATATTTTATTCTTTTTCTTTAACCGTGCGAGGAGGGTCATTACATTTCGTTATGATCCTGGTGTATTCAAATTTCACTAATACCTCAAGGTTTTGGTGTAACGGTTCATTATATTTGGTATCAAAGCAACCACCCAGGTTCAATTCAAGGAGAGGGTAATAAGGAGATCTATCAACCCTGAGTCCAAAGTCTAGTTCCTAGAGTGGTACATAGAGTGAAGCAAGTGACAAGGAGGTTTTTTAACCTTGAGTTTGGGTTGTAGAGCATGGTGGAATATTACAATCCTCTTGTATTCATATTTCACTAATACCTCAAGGTTTTGGTATCATAGTTCATTAAAGTTTCAACCCATATACTATTTTTTTAATTTAAAAACGTTTTGTTTTTGTCCTCAACAACAAATCCATTTGCTTGAGTCATATATACCTCTTCTTCAAGATCACCATTGAGAAATAAACTTTTAACATCCATTTGGCATTGCATAGATTGAATGGATAGTAGTCAAATTAGTTGTAAGTGCAAATATTTCCACATAGGTAATTCTTTCTCTTTGTACAAAACCCTTTACAACAAGTTAAACTTTATATTATCAATGGAACCATCTACCTTGTACTTAATTTTTTGAACCCACTTATAGCCTATAGGTTTTCCCCTTTAGGTAGATAAACCAATATTATGTTTTATTTTTCATCAAAGATGTGTATTCTACTTTCATTATTGTCTTCCACTAGGTGAATCTATTGCATCCTATATTGAAATTAGTTTTGTTTTTTCCATTACTAAATTCATTAGACCCAAATTTACTTCTTCCTATGCACTACTATGAGTACATTATTTAGTGGAATTTAGATCAGGTGATGTATCATTATTTGCATCTTTGAGAGTACTTATGAACCATTTTACAGTCTTTTATGTTGAGAGGGTACTATTGTTGGTGCTACTTATTCTTCAATTGGTTCATCATTCACTTTTGATTCGTCTTCTAAAATTTATTCATGACCTTATTCATTTGATTCAACATCCACAATGGAATATTTTGTGTCCTTAGAATCTTCAATATTTGTCTTGTATTCTTCATAAAATATCACATCTCTACTTATATAAATGTTCTTGGTAACTAGATCGATTAGTTGAGAGGATTTTGATGTCTCATCATACCCAAGAAGTATACAAGACAAAGTCGTGACATCTAATTTTTTTCCTTTTTATTTTGGTATATGCATGTATGCCTTGCATCCAAACCATTAAGTGTGCCACTAATGGTTTCCATTCAAACCAAGTATCTATGAGTGTCATATCTTCAAGAACTCTTGTAGATGCCCTATTTCTAAGATATACCATAGTACTTACAACTTTAGCCCAATATTGTTGCTCAAGATTTTCTTTTGTGAGCATACATCAAACATTTCCATAATAGAATGATTTATCATTTTTGTAATCCCATTTTTCTATGGAGTATAGGGAGCAGTAAGATATCACTTGATCTCATTTGGTCCTAAAATATTGAAAAACACAATGGATGTATATTCCCCCCTCAATATAAGTAGAGGACTTGAATAGAACACCATGTTTCTATTTTAATAAGTTTGAATTATTTGAAATATATGAAGGCATCTAATTCTAAATATAAGAAATATACCCATATTTTTTATGCAGATGAGAGAAGCCAGTCCTCCTATGTATGGCCTCCTCAAGAAGCATAATTTACTATTCTCAAGATGCATGGTAATTACAAATGCAATCAAGCAGGTTCAAGATAACACAAATTTTGTCCTATTGTCTTAGTATGATAGCTTTATTGTACTACACTCTTTTAATTCTTGTACAGTGCTCCTCCATTGTACTAACATCTTTTCTATTCTACTTTCTTCTAAAACTTCCCATTAGAGGCATTGCTCCCCAAATTTTTTGAACCATAGAAATTTGAAATCAACAAAAATCCTAAAATATTATTCTTGAGAGACATGTAAGAAGCTCCATTCCAAAAACATGATCAATAGTTGTCCATATCATAGGATTCCACAAAGTTACTATGTCCCCTGAAGTACCCTACGATGCTACAATCATATGCTTTTTTTGTCTCCATATTTTCTTGGCCATTCTATCCATCACTTGTATTGAAGATTTTCTCTTGAAGGAGAATAAAATATTATTGATGACTTTTAATTAATTTGTAAATAATAATTTGATGAGACTTATTATTGAAACCTCTAATATTCCATGATTGTACAATAATTAGGAATCTTGAACCCAATAAGTATCAATATGCTTTATTCTTCACTGGTTTCCTAGTTGGTCACTCTCCATTGTCAATTGCTCTCGGTTTGATTTTCATCCCACACTCTTGAATTAAGAGATTTTTAATCATTTCTCTACTTGTTGAATTCCAAAAGTAGGCTTCCCTCTATCTTTATCTCTATATTTTATTTAGACACACCTATCAACCAAGACCATAGCAAGGTTGAGATTATTTGAAGTTGTTATGGCAATATGGTTTGGGATGGGTTGAATATTGGTTTCCAACATTGGTTGAGTTATTATCTATTGGACTACTTCTTCTGTATTTTTAGAGGAAATATTTTTCCCTTGTGTTTCCCCATTATAGTTACCTCATTTTCCATGTCCATTAGGTTATATTAATAATCTCATACTTATTTAGGTTTCTCTCTTCTATCTAGTTTGATTGTGCTACCTTCTTATTTTGATTTTTCTTTCTCTTAGGTACTCCAAAACCCTCTTCTAGTATATTTAGGATTGAGGTTATGGGTTGAGTTTCTATCTTCTTCTCAAGTGTCTTATCATTATTTCATTAGCCTTCAATGGGATGGGATATTTTTGGATATTCTTAGGGCACAATCGATTAATATGTCCATGCTTATGACAAATCCTACATCGAAAGGAGATCACTTCATAGTCTATTTGCTAGATCCAGGTTAAATCCCCAATAGTTATTTTTATTTTAGCTAGTAGCAGGTGATTAAGATCTATCTCGACATAAATTCAAGCATAAATGGCTGAATATCCCATCATCATGTCTTTGGCTACTCCTAGATAATGTCCCAAGAAATTATCCAATATTTCAAAAACTAGTTTGCACCAATATTCCATTGGTAGAGCATATACTCAAACCCAAAAAACCACTGTAGTGGGTTCCATTCTTGGATCAGATCCTAGCTTCCATGGTTTCATAAGAAGACTTGATTTTCCATAACTTCTTTTTCCTGATTCAAAATATTTATCTTTATCTTCTCATGAAGATAAACTCACTATATAATATCCATTGCTAATGAGAAATTTTAAAATTATCCCCTAAAGACTCCTAGTTTTTTGAATCCATGAGGTCATAAACCCTAGAGATAGTCTCATGCCAATAAATAAACATATTAAATCATGGTTACTCCTGTACAAAATATTTTTAGACACCAAACTTTGTTCAATAACAAGTTTGGTATGGTGGGTAGCCTAAGGAAGACAACTATTAACTCTGGACTGGAAGCCTTTACACATTTTAAATCTTGAATTTAACATTTTTTTTCTTGTTGATATACTATTATTTATTTTGTTTTTTAGAGGAAAAAGAATCCCCTTATCTCTGCACACCACACCCAGTATGAGAACAAAAAATGATAGGTAGAGTAGTATAAAAAACCAAAGAGTGGAAAACAATACAATGATTAGACCAAAAATAATAAAAAATTTAAGAAACATTGATCATTATTTTAAAAATAATGAATAAAAAACATTCTGATCTAGGATAGGTTAAACTAATGAATTATGATGGGCAAAAGAAAGGGGCTTCCATAGCCTCTCTTAATGTGTGGTTTTCGTCTATCATTACTTACCAAGGCTCCCCTTTGACCTTGTTTCAATGGATTCATGCTCAGCGATTTTTCAAAAAGGGAATTGCTACCATTTTTTATTTCTTCTCTTCTCATACCAAATATTGGATTCCTTTGGAGGTTTTCAGATGGCTTCATAATTTAAAACTAGAATATAAGACCACATATGATACTATGTTAGATAGCATTTTCTTATATTTTTAGCCAAAAATTACCAGGTATTTCCAAAAACCTTGGTGGTCGGACTGGACCTGATCGAAGAACATCCCATTAATTCAGTACAAGACCCGTATGGAATATTCTTAGCTTTCTTCACACTTGCCCATGGTAGGTAAGTTGAAAAAGCACTGGGACTTAATCTCCAGGTCTTCACAGTGGAAATTGCATTTTAACATGGTCTGGACTTCTTATCTTGAGCCAAAGCTAGCTTTTCTTGCTTGGAGTCTACTTTTTCAAGGTTTACCTGTGGGGAAATGACTAAAATACTTGGGCATGGCTAATCCCAAATGTTATTTTTACAATGAACCTGAAGATTGCACTCATGTTTTTTGGTCGTGTCATAAAGCTCAAATGGCTTGGAAGTGGCTGGAATATTTCTTTCGACCTTATATGGCCACTTCTTTTTCTTGGCACCATTCCCTACTAGGTGATGCTCCTGATTTTTCTACCTCCTGTGCTTGTCTGGAATATTTTGAGTTAATATTCTTTTTCACTTATGGAAGACTAGAAATAATATAGCTTTTTCTAGAGATACAACTTCTGATTCCTTTTCTTTAGCTGATAAGTATGCTATATTTTTTAACTCTTGGCTTTAGATACAGGTTCAAGTGGAAAAAAATCATATTGATATTCAGTACCTAAGGACTCTCTTGGACCATTGGGCCAATGTATCATGCACTATCATTCAGGTCCCCCTATATTTTACATCACAACACCATGTTGTCTCTCATTCTCGATCCCGTCGGGGACGCGGGAAGGGAGACACTGGTCTCAACCTCTGTCGGTGACCAAATATCGTTACTCTGATGGTGTTGGTAATTTGTGGTTGGTGAGTGAATGGGATTTTCATCCAGAACATTCACACCAGGTTACAGATTGGGGAGATACATTCGTGGTGGTGCCAATTAATGCTCTAGGCTGGCACGATGATGGCCAAACCCTCCATTCCTAGGATATAAATACACAAGAGGTTAATGATGTTGTTGATATGGGTGGTATTGACATTGATAATAATGGTTGGAATGCTCTTGTTGCCGCCTATCCTTGATATCGTGATGACAATGTGGACAATTTTATCCCTTTCGATGTCTAAAAATTATTTATGTTTTGCAAATATATGTTTTTATTTGATTTTTGGCTAAGAGGATGATTTTAATTCCCTCTTTTTTTGTGTTAGCCATCTAAAGTCTTTGCATTTGCTATTTGGTTTCTCCTAACCGTATGCGGTTAGTGTGATTTTTGGGAAACTTCTAGAGTGTGCGTATCCACCCACTTTTTATATGATTAAGTTGTATTTTTAATATAATATAACTTATTTCATTCAAAAAATATTATAATATATGTTATATTTTAGAAAAAGGATTAAATTTAATTTACTAATAGCATTTGTAACTTTAATTTTAATAAAATTTATAGTACTTATTTTTCATAATATATTAATATTGTTTATAAAAATGTTATATAGATAGATAGATGTTATAATCATATAAATAAAAACTAGCCCCCAAGGACTAGTGGATTGGTAGTTTCCTGGGAGTTAGTGGATTGGTAGTTGTTTGTCTGGTCAGGCACTTACTAAGAAGAGACCTAGGTTCAAATCTTGGGGGTATGCATTTTTGTTTACAAAGGTAGTAGTTTAATCTAAATCCTCTAAGCGTGTGTTAGAATGATGACGTTAGTATGAATCCCAAGTGAATATGGTCCCCTTCATGTTGGATCAAAAAAATGAGGTGGTATAGGCTTTTTGAGAGTAGCCCCTATGGTTTGAACCCTACACTTGGTAGTTACTAAAAATAGTGTGGATGTAACCAACTCCCCTATGTATCCAAAAAATAATAATAATATAAATAAAAACATATATTGGTTTATATTGTATATATAAAAATTAAGCATAATAATATGAGATAATATTTTTTTAAGAAGAAAACTATTAGGAGAAAAAATACAATAATAAAAAGATAAAATAACCACCCAGGTGTTGTAGGTGAGTTGGAGAGGAGAGGGAAATCCTTCAATGGAGGTCCTAGGTTCAAATATTCATCCTATCAAAAAGCTGAATTGGGTATCCAAAATCCAATTGATAATGTTGGTCCGAGCAGGGTCGGGTGCGACTCCGGGTGACTTTGACGATGTAGAACCCCCTGTTCATGGTCTCTCAGACCAAGGCAGCCCCACAAGGGGTTTTTTGCTTAAAAAAAAACACCCAAGTGTTGTAGGTGAGTTGGAGAGGAGAGGGCAATCCTCCAAGAGAGGTCCCAGGTTCAAATATCCACCCTACCAAAAATTTGAATTGGGTATCCAAAATCCAATTGATAATGTTGGTGCGGGCAGGGTCGGGTGCGACTCTCGGGTGACTTTGATGGTGTAGAACCCCCTGTTCATGGTCTCTCAGACCAAGGCAGCCCTGCAAGAGGTTTTTTGCTTAAAAAAAAAGATAAAATAACCCATGAACTTTAAAACAATTGGTAGGGAATGAAATTTTCACACCATTAATCAAGGTTTAAATCTTATATGTAAATCTTAGCATTCTATAAAAATATAATTAGATATATTTCTTAACTTTCAAAAAGGGGTCTGTTGTGGCTGATCCACAACACACCCCAAAATTGGGGACCCACCTTTTTTGCATGCTTTCAAAGAAGACCTCAGTGGCCCAGATGCTAAAAAATCAAAGGAAGAGCAAAATATCACAAAAGGAAAAAGTGTCGCGATATCGCGACATGTCGCTCCATCACGGCTAGAAAAGAAAATTTGTCACGATTTCGCGATGTGTTGCTCCATCGCGGCCAGAAAATAAAAGTTTTCGCAATGTTGCGACGTATTGCTCCATCGCGGCCAGAAAAGAAAAGTTGTCGCGATTTCGCGACGTGTCACTCCATCGCGACCGAAAAAGAAAAGTTGTCATGATTTCATGACGTGTTGCTCTGTCGCTGCCCAGAAAAAGAAGTTGTCACGATATCGCGACAGGTCACGTTTTCACGGCTCAGACAAGCGAAATGCAGTGGAAAGGAAAATTGTCGCGATTTCGCGACATGTCGTGTTTTCACGGCAAAAAGTAACAAAATGCAGCAAAATGAAAATTGTCGCAATTTCGCAACATGTCGTGTTTTCGCGGCTATGAGCAGCAGAATGCATCATGAAGAGAAAATGTCATGATATCGCAACGTGTTGTGAAATTGTGGGTCATAGAAGAGAGAGAAAGACAGAATGGAAAATTGTCGCAAAATCGCGACATGTCACAAAATCGTGGTCAAACTAGTCAAACAGGGCAAGGCACTAAAATTGTCACGATATCGCGACATGTCGCGTTTTCGTGACCTGAAGCAACAAGACATGCCAAAGATGAAAAGCATCACGATTTCACGATAAAAAGCTGACAAAGTGGTATGAAACGGAGAAGCATCGCGATTTCGCGACAGAAAGCCGCAAGAAAGCTCCAAATGAAAAGCATCGTGATTTCGTGACAAAATACAGCAAGAGCAGCCCAAAAGAGAAAAGCGTCGTTATTTCACGACAGAAAGCATCCAAGTGGTACGAAACAAAAATTTGTCACTATTTCGTGACAAAAAGCAGAAGATGGTGCAGAGGAGAAAAGTGTCACGATTTCGTGACATGTCGCGTTTTCGCGGCTAAGTGCAACAAAACCCAATGATAGAGAAAAATGTCATGATTTCATGACAGGTTGCATCTGCATAGCCCGAAGCAGAAGAACGTCATGATTTCATGACAGGTTGCACCCACACGGCCCGATAGCATAAAAATGTCACGATTTCGTGACATGTATCATTTTCGTTGTGCATGGGGGAAGACAAGGCTGTTGGCCAAAAAACGTCACGATTTTGTGACATGTCTCATTTTCGCTGTGCAGGCAGAGGAACAAAGCTATAGTTAGAAAGTGTCGCGATATCGCGACATGTCTCATTTTCGCGATACAGGTAGAAGAGCAAAGCTGCATGCAAAAAAACATCGCGATATTGCGACATGCTATTTTTTGTCGTGATTTACAAGGGGGCAGTTACGAAACATGTAGAGAAGCGTAGAACACGTGGCATACAGGTGTAAGGGTTATAGAAGCATTACGGTTCATAGAGAAGATCAAACGTTTCAGCATCGAGCATAAAGTCAAAAGCAACGAAAAGGCGAGGAATATGAAACGATGCAATCTAGGAAATGAAACGAAGTGCCTCAAAGTGAAATAGAGAACCACATCAAAACATTTAAAAGCAGAAGCACAGGACAGGTACAAAGGTCGAAAACCACTATGAGCAGAGTTGCAGTGCCGAAGGCGAGAAGCCATTTTGGGCCTGCTTTGAAGTGTTTTTCTTCCCCTTTTTCTAGTTTTGAGAAAACTAGAGATTCTGTTATTATAAAATGATCAATATTTAATACAAAAAATACAGAGAGTTAGCATCTCATTGACAAGAAAGAAGGAGTCATTTTCTGCATGCAAGATTTAATTGTTTTATTTTTCCCTTTCAGATTTCTAGGCTTATAAGTGAAGTTTAATGCAAGTGCTCTTGGTTGCTTCATGCAAATGTCTAAATATGAAAATTATAGTGAAAACCCTAGAAACCAGCACCTAGCTTATCTGGATTGTGCATGTTGCAGGTTCAATAGGTTAGGTTGTGTGCAGAAAACCTCATATCTTCGGTTTTGTCAAATAGGATCGTAGCACTCTGAATGCATTTTAATTTTAGTTTCTGCATTTCATTTTTTACTTTTTGTTTTTTATATTTTTCCAGAGGCTTTAACTTTCAAGGAATTAAAATAAACATCTAAAAAATATCAAAATCTAAAAAAACAATGAACAATCACTAAATTTCATGGTGAAATAAACCACAGTGCCCCTTGTTAACAGTTACTTGCAATCACTAAGGTGTTCCAAGCATTTAAATTGAATATATTTTATTTGAGATTACTAATACATATATGCAAAATGCTAACATAGCGGAACCTTGGAGAAGTTACTTGTTTAATTTCTTTGCAAGCAGAGGATTTGGGACTCGAATCCTATCAGAGAGTGTGTTTTCACGACTGGGTGAAAATATCACTCAACAGGTCCAAGTTTGAATATTGTCAAAGGATCTATGCATAATTGTCAAGCTATTGAAATGCCATGGTGGTCATGATGTAACACAAATAGGTATATTTCAATCCCATATAACCTATTAAAAAATAAGGAAGATAAAATATTTAAATCTTTATTATACAAAATTAGAGCAAGAGAGCCAAGATATTGGCATGGATTTGATTTCAATGAGTGATTGTACAACTTCTCTTTTATTTTATAAGTACTTAAGGAACCTAAAGTGTTCAAATCTTTGATATTTTAAAAGAGTTAAAAGTATGTCAAGTGATGTTAACTCAACTAATTAGATTCTTCGACTCCTTGATTTTCAAGGAGATTTAGGTTCAAATCTTGGTAAATGATATATACTTAATAACAATACAATAATTATAATTATAATAATATTATTATTATTTATTTTTTTATTTGTTTGTTTGTTTGTTTTTTTATAGGAGAGTTGGTTACAACTACACTAATTTTAGTCACTATCAAGCACAGGGTTCAAACCACACCACAAGGGCTGGTCCCACAAAACCTATTTCACCTCGTTATTGTTGACCTGACGTGAGAGGGACCATCGATAACTTGGGTTCATACTATCATCATTGGTCTAACACACACACTCTCAAAGGATTTATATCAAACTACTACCTTTGCGAACAGGCTAACTCCAATTTTTGAATCTGGATGTCTTCTTAGTAAATGTGTAGCCAGACAAGCAACTACCAATCCATCTAACCTTTGGAAATAATAACCATATAATTATTATGTAGTGTATTTAGAACGTGTTTCAATCTCATATATATATATATATATATATATATATATAATCAAAATATACATATATATTATTATAAACTTAAAAAATGACTTTACAACTTTTCTTATATTATATACCTATTAAATAATTTAAAACTAAATTTACATATACCAATATAAATCTATTTAAAACTTATTAAGTATAAAGACAACTTTCTATTCCCTTAAAGGAAAAAACAACACTTCACATAAAAAGTATAGGAGAAGATTCTTCCTACATAAATGAAAAGTGGCCTATGATTTACTAGCAAATCCTTGTTAGGCACTTAGTTTTGTGAATCGAAGTGGGCTTGGAAGAGCCAAATGTAAGCTTATTATTAATTTAAAGTCTCATCATCTCACTTAAATTATTAAGCTTCATACGGTCTCTCACATAGTTGATTGTTCCATTGGCCCCTTATGCTGGTATGTTTTTGTTTAATCCCAATATTTTATCAATGATTTAATATAATTTTAACATATTAGTTGGACGAAAGGAGTTTTGAAAGGACTTCTAAACCTTATAACAAAAAAAGTTAATCTTCAACTATTAGGATATTGAGGATACTTCAAATATTAAAGCTGACCAGTCCTTGAACGTAACTACCTACATCCATACCAAAATATACTAGATGAATAAACTTAGACACATAAACCAAACATATATGAAATATGAACACGTAGGCCCTCATGAATAAACATGTGCATAACCATTTGATTAACGAGATTTTTAATGATAAATTTAAAATACTTTTAACATCTATTATAGATTATATAAAAAGAAAATTATTTATTTAATATATAATTATTATAAACTTGTAGTTATTGAAGCATGGTGTAAAACCTTTTCATTACAAGATTCAAACATTAAACCCTTATTCAAAGTTTAAAAATCTCCACATTAGATTATTTAAAAATATACAATTATAATCCATTTAATATCAAGTTAGTGTGGTGCACAACAAGTTCCACTAGTAGAGGCTAAGGTTGTTTTTGAATAGTTAGAATAAAAATCTCCACCATTATGATATTTAAACAATACAATTATAATCTTTTTAATAGCAAGTTAGTGTGGTGCACAACAAGTTCCACTACTATAGTTTAAGGTTATTTTGAATAGTTAGAATATATGGGTAGTGAAGGTTTTGTTTAGGATTATTTTTAACCTGATGATGTATAAGTTATAGCATCATAATTTTAAAGTCTTTGTAAGTTTTACATTTTGTGATAAAATATTTTTCGATTTTCACTATTGTTATTGATGCAGGAGCATCCGAGGGTAGCAAAGCAATCGAGCATCAACAAAACTTTTGTTGTTATATATTTTTTTCTAAGTGTTGCAATGTTATTTTTTTCTAAGTGTTGCAAGAAAAATATGTGTCGCAATATCGCGACCAAAAATGGAATATAGGGGAGCAGCGGACACAAGGTCGCGAAATCACGACCACCGCAGGGAAAACAAAGGCGCGGAGACCAAAGGTCGCAAAATCGTGACATGTCACGATTTTGCGACATGTCACGAAATCGCGACCACCGCAAGGGAAACAAAGGCGCGGAGACCAAAGGTCGCGAAATCGCAACATGTCACGATTTCATGACATGTAGTGAAATCGTGACCACCGCAGGGGAAACAAAGGCGCGGAGACCAAAGGTCGCGAAATCGCGACCAAAGCCGGAGAACAAAGGCACGGAGGAACAAAGGTCACGATTTCGTGACACGTCGCGAAATCGCGACCAAAGTAGGGAAGGCAAGGCGCAGAAGACAAATGGTCACGAAATCGCGACATGTCACGATTTCACGACCAAAGCAGGAGAACGGAGGCCGACAGACAAAAACGGCACGATATCGTGACAGGTCGCGATATCGCGGCCAAAACGGAGAGAGAAGGCTTGACGGAGGAAATGTCACGATATCGTGACATGTCATGATATCGCGACGGGAGCAGGAGAGAGAAAGCACAGGAAGGAAATGGTTGCGATATCATGACATGTCATGATATCGTGACCAAACAAGAAAACACGCACTCCCAGCTTTCTTAAAAGCGGCCCTTCGTGCGCAGTAATTTAGTGACAGTGAAGCAGTAGTTCCAAAGAAGGATTTCAACGGGCATGTTGGCCACTCGCGCAGGATATCTGGAAGACGCGTTTAAAGCAACTAACAACAAGCAACAGATCGAGAAGAAGATTTCGTTGGATATGGTAGCCAGTCGTGCACCTCACCTAGAGTCTCATCAATGCAACTTTCCAAAATTGTCCCAGGTGGCAATTGTAGATCGTGGGAAGTTTGAAAGCACAGAGGATCGGGACCTCAATAAAAACCCATGGATTGTAATGAGAGGGGGTTGGCAAACGGTAGTTTGGCTGTATATTCTTGTAAAATTCTTTCGAAGTATTGAATAAGAAATTGTTGTCTCTTGTTTCTCTGGTTTTCTGTCTTGTGCAAGATCTGTTCTCCACCAAGTGGTATCAAGACCAATAGTTCTTGAGTGTGTAGCAGATCATCGGAGGAGAGGCGGTTACACCGGGATCTGTGGAAGGGCTTGGAATTGGGTGAGCGAGAATGCCTCCAAGGAGAAACCCTATTGGTGGGAGAGGCATGGCGGCGGCGAGAAGATGTTCGAGCTTTGCGGCGGAAAATGCAAGCCTGCAAGAAGAAATGTGTAGAAGATTGGAGCCAAGAAGAGACGAAGGTAGTGAAGAGGAAGATGATGAAGAAGAAGACCAACTTGAGGAAGAAGAAGAAGCAGTAGATCCTGCTCAGGCCAGACTATACAAAGCCATATCCCAGTTGGGAAGAGGCCGAAGATGGAGGTTTCCACATATTTCGAGAACCTTGATCCAGAGGAATTGATCGACTGGATCAACGATCTGGAAGAGTACTTTGAGTACGAAGAGGTTGAGGACCCTAATAGGGTCAGATTCGCAAAGACCAAACTGAAAGGTCATGCTAGCATTTGGTGGAAGGGAGTGCAGCTGGAGTGAAATAAAAGAGGGAAAGAGAGAATAACTAAGTGGGAACGGATGGTAGAAAAGCTAAAGAGGTAGTTCATCCCTGGTGATTATGAGTTAGACCTGCTAAAGAAAATGCAAGGATTGAGGCAATCAAGCAAGTCTGTGAAAGAATACATAGAAGAATTTCATAAAATAATGATTAGAATAGGCCACTCAGAGGCCAACAAGGAGAAGGTAGCCCATTACATTAATGGGTTACAAGCAAGTATTCAGGAAGAACTAAGTCTAGTACAGATGACCACCATAGAGGACGCTTACCAATTTGCTTTAAAGGATGAAAAAAAGCTCAATAGGAGGTTTGAAAACAAGCAAAAAGGAAGAGGTCATGGGGAAGAACCGAACGAAGGAACGGTGGAAGAAGAAATGACGATTCTCAAAAAAATGGAGAAGGTAGCAGCAATCAAGAACAAAGGAGAGAAAATACAGACCGCCCCCGTAATCAGAATAATGGTTATCGAGGGGGAAGAGGTCGAGCTGGACATGGTCAAGGAAGAGGAAGATTCTGAGGGACTTGCTTCCAGTGTGGGGAAGAGGGACATCACCAATATGAGTGCCCACAGCAATGAGAAAGAAATAATCGAAGGTCGAAAGGAAATGCCAGAGTAGCAGTCATTGATGAAGATGCTGGGTCTGAGCATTCTGAAGAAGCTGAGAGAGGAGAAGTAATGATTGCAAGGAGAGTCCTACTGAATGAAGAGGGAGCTACAGATCGGAGGAAAAGATTATTCCGCACAAGGTGTAAATGCGTGGGTAAGATTTGCAACATTATCATTGACAACGGTAGCACGGATAACCTAGTTTTAGAGGGAATGGTTACAAAGCTACAACTGGAGAGAAAGAAACACCCGCATCCATATCGGATCGCGTGGTTGGAGAAAGACCATAAGGTTTTGGTCAATGAACATTGCCTGGTAAAATTCAGTATTGGAAATTACCGTGATGAGGTTCTATGTGACATTCTGCCCATGGATGCGTGCCATTTGTTGTTGGGAAGGCCATGGCAGTTTGACAGGTGTGCGGTTCATGATGGCCGAGCCAACACCTATTCCATGACCAAGAATGGAATGCGTCATAAGTTGAAACCCCTGAAGGAGGTGGAAGAAAAGGTATGTGGCAATGCAAGAATTTGCTTGGTTGACGGAAGAAAATTTTTAGATGATTTAAAGCATGAACATATGTGTTATGCATTAATTCCTAGAGTCGGGGATACGAGAATGCAAAGATGCCCCAGCGAAGTCCAAGATCTGTTGAGGGAATTTCCAGGATATCATATCGATAATGTGCACGAGGGTTTACCCCCGATAAGAAAAATCGAGTCACCATATTGATTTGGTGCCGGGGTCAAGCTTGCCCAACAAGGCTGCACATACAATGACACCTGTAGAAATCGAAGAACTAAACGAGTAGGTCCAGGAGTTCTTTGGAGAAGGGATTGATTAGGGAGAGTCTTAGCCCATGTGCGGTACCTGTAGTACTAGCACCCAAGAAGGATGGAGAGTGGAGAATGTGCACAGACTCTCGGGCAATTAACAAGATCACTATCAAATATAGATTCCCATTGCCAAGGATGGATGATATCATGGACTGCTTGAGTGGAGCTAAGTACTTCACGAAGATTGACCTAAAAAGTGGTTATCATAAGATCCGTATCCGAGAAGGAGATGAGTGGAAGACAACCTTCAAGACAAGAGAGGGCTTGTATGAGTGGTTGGTCATGCCATTTGGGCTGTCCAATGCACCAAGTACCTTCATGCGGTGATGAATGAGAGTGCTTGAAAGAGTTTTTAGGAAAATTTGTCATTGTTTATTTAGATGATATATTAATATTCGAGAAGAACCACTGGAGGAACACCGATGCATATCGGGGAGGGTTTTTGAAAAGCTACGGGAGGAGCAGTTATTAATAAATCTGAAAAAGTGTAATTTTGTCAAGAAAGAGTTAGTATACCTAGGATTTGTAATCTCAGCAAAAGGTCTGAAAATGGACCCAGAGAAGGTGAGGGCTATCATAGAATGGCCTACCCCAAGAAGCACAATAGAGGTAAGATCATTTCATGGTCTAGCCGACTTTTATAGAAAGTTCATAAGAAACTTCAGCGACATTTGTGCACCCCTCACGAAACAATGAGAGGGGATAAGAAAGAATTCAAGTGGACCTTAGGGGCTGAGAGGAGCTTTGATGCATTAAAGAAAAAGGTCACAGAACAGCTTGTTTTGGCACTTCCAGACTTTAACAAAGTATTTCAGGTCGGCTTTGATGCCAGTGGCAGTGCAATAGGGGTTGTACTGAGTCAAGAAGGCAGACCTATTGCTTATTTTAGTGAAAAGCTCAATGATGCTCAAAAAAAGTATTCAGTTTATGACCAAGAATTTTATGCTATAGTTTAGGCTCTGAAGAAGTGGAGGCATTATTTTTTGCCAAAAGAGTTTGTTCTATTTACGGATCATCAGGCATTGCAGTACATCAACGACCGGACAAAGCTGAATCGAGTGGCACATGAAGTGGGTTGAGTTTCTCCAAAGCTATACCTTTGTGTTAAAGCACAAGAGCGGGAAATCAAATAGAGTTGTAGATGCTTTAAGCAGAAGGCAGAATTTGCTGATTGAAATGACAGTGGAAGTAGTCGGATTCGAAGAGCTGAAGGGTCTTTATCTTGAAGATCCTGATTTTGCGATGACCTGGATGGCTTGCTTGGCACTATTATTGTGGACAGGACAAAATGGTTAGATTTCCTAATCCAAGACGGAATGCTATTCAAGGGAAGTAAATTATGCATTCCAAGGAGTTCCATGCGGGAGAACTTAATCAAGGAAAAGCACAGCGGAGGACTGGCTGGGCATTTTGGTCGGGATAAGACCATTGCCCTAGTGAATGAAAATTACTACTGGCCGCAACTTCAGCAAGATGTGAAAAAGTTTGTGCAAGGTTGCAGAATATGCCAGATGGCAAAAGGCGTAAGGCAAAACACGGGATTATACCAGCCGTTACTCATGCACGAGAGGCCATGGGAGGACATCGAGCATGGATTTTATTCTTGGGTTGCCGAGAACACGGAGGGGAAATGACTCTGTATTTGTGGTGGTTGACGGATTCTCCAAGATGGCACATTTTATTCCTACTGAGAAAACAAGTGATGCCAGTTCACATTGCAGGGTTATTTTTCAAGGAAGTGGTACGACTTCACGGTCTACCAAGAAGCATAGTTTCTGACAGAGATACAAAGTTTGTTGGGTATTTTTGGAGAACATTGTGGAAGAAGCTGAAGACAGATCTAAAGTTTAGTTCTGCATACCACCCACAAACTGATGGATAGATAGAGGTGGTAAATAGAAGTCTGGGTAATTTATTAAGATGCTTGATAGCAGATAAACCCAAGGGATGGGATTTAGTTTTGCCGCAGGCAGAATTTGCATACAACAATTGTGTCAATAAGAGTACAAACAAATCTCCATTCCAAATCATATATGGAAACAGATCGAGAAATGTTTTTGAGCTGAGAAAATTAGATAAAGGAGAAAAGTGCAGTGCAGAGGCTGAGGAATTCGTGAAACAGATGAAAAACCTGCATGAAGAAGTGAAGAAACAAATTACAAAAATGAATACTCAGTATAAAGCAAGAGCAGACCAAAAGCGGCGGTTCAAAGAGTTCGAAGTGGGGGATGAAGTCATGGTCCATCTCAGAAAAGAAAGATTTCCAGCCAAAACTTATAACAAGTTGAAGATGAAGAAGTTTGGGCCATGCAGAATACTAGAAAAACGGGATTCAGGCAATGCATATGAAGTGGAATTGCCAAGTGGGCTTGACATTTCACCTATTTTTAACATATCAGATTTAGTGGAATACCATGAGGGAAACAATACAGAGGCACCAAGTACAGAATTGTGGAGCATTCCAAAGTCTAACCCGACCACAGAAGAGATCGAAGAAATATTAGATACGCGTGAAGGCAGAAGCACAAGGAACAAATAGTATTCTGAATATTTGATCAAGTGGAAGGGCAGGCCTGTAGAAGATGCAACTTGGTTATCAAAAACAGAGGTTGACCGCTCGGGTCTTCCTCCCAAAGATCGAAGTGAGGATCACTTCTCAATCCACCTCGGGTGTCTGATGCAGGAGCATCCAGAGGCGACAAAGCAATCGAGCATCAACCAAACTTTTTGTTGTTATATTTTTTTTCTAAGTGTTGCAATGTTATTTTTTTCTAAGTGTTGCAAGAAAAATATGTGTCGCGATATCGCGACACAAAAAGTGTCACGATATCACGACCAAAATGGAAGATAGGGGAGCAGCGGACACAAGGTCGCGAAATCGTGACATGTCACGAAATCGTGACATGTCGCGAAATCGTGACCACCACAGGGAAAACAAAGGCACGGAGACCAAAGGTCACGAAATCGTGACATGTCACGATTTCGTGACATGTCACGAAATCGTGACCATCACAGGGGAAACAAAGGCGTGGAGACCAAAGGTCGTGAAATCATGACCATCGCAGGGGAAACAAAGGCGCGGAGACCAAAGGTCGCGAAATCGCGACCAAAGCCGGAGAACAAAGGCGCGGAGGAACAAAGGTCACGATTTCGTGACACGTCGCGAAATCGCGACCAAAGCAGGGAAGGCAAGGCGCGGAAGACAAATGGTCACGAAATCATGACATGTCACGATTTCGTGACCAAAGCAGGAGAACGGAGGCCGACAGACAAAAATGATGCGATATCGCGACAGGTCGCGATATCACGGCCAAAACAAAGAGAGAAGGCTTGACGGAGGAAATGTCGCGATATCGTGACATGAGCAGGAGAGAGAAAGCATAGGAAGGAAATGGTCGTGATATCGTGACATGTCGTGATATCGTGACCAAATAGGAAAACACGCACTCCCAGCTTTCTTAAAGGCGGCCCTTCGTGCGCGGCAAGTTAGCGGCAGTGAAGCAGCAGTTCCAAAGAAGGATTTCAATGGGCATGTTGGCCACTCGTGCAGGATATCTGGAAGACGCGTTTAAAGCAACTAACAACAAGTAGCAGATCGAGAAGAAGATTTCGTTGGATATGGCAGCCAGTTGCACACCTCACCTAGAGTCTCATCAATGCAACTTTCCAGAATTGTCCCAGGTGGCAATTGTAGATCGTGGGAAGTTTGAAAGCACAGAGGATCGGGACCTCGATAAAAACCCATGGATTGTAATGAGAGGGGGTTGGCAAACGGCAGTTTGGCGGTATATTCTTGTAAAATTCTTTCGAAGTATTGAATAAGAAATTGGTGTCTCTTGTTTCTCTAGTTTTCTATCTTGTGTAAGATCCGTTCTCCACCAGTTATGCAAAAGATATTTATTTAAATCATGATTCTTGGAGAATTTTCCATCTTCCAATTTTGAATCTGAAATAATCATAATCTTAGTTGGGTTAAGAGAATTTTTTTCTTCCATTTAATATTTGTATCTATGAACTTCTTTTGGTTGTGTTTACAGTTTGGTTGAACTCATTCATGTATAACTATTTTTTTCTTCCTAGATTTTTAGGGGCCTTATGAAATTTAATGCTTTATTTTTCCATCCATTTTATGCATTATTTTATCTGTGTTTTTTATTATATTCATTATTTCTTTGATTATTTGTTTTGCCAACCTGTTATCTTCTATTATTTCTATTTTCTCTGGATACCCCAATAGCCTTATCATAGATTTTACTTCTACTGGAAAATCCCTTATTTAAGTAAAATCCCATATGGAACTAATGCTTAAATTCTGAAATTATTTGTAACAAGTTACTTTTTAATTCTTTTTTATGACTCCATTTAAAATTCGACATGCTTCTAGCCTACACCTCACTCCTATATAGCACCATTGGAATGATTAATAACAAAAAAAGGCTCTAATTATTTTTTAATCCCATAATTATATTTTTTTATCCCTATTTAGCAATGAGTAGAGTGCCCTCCACCTTGCTTGCATTTGTTTCATCTTGCATATTTTCAAATTGAGTTTACTTTGAAAATATTACCTAAGATATTTGTATTATTTTACCACCTCTAAAGAAGTTCCTTCAAATAAAATATATATTTTCTTTTGCTCTCTCTTAGTAGAGAAGACCATAATTTTAGTCTTGTTAGTGTTTACTTGCATCTCAATTTATTTACAAAAGTGCTCTAAATCTTTTAGATGTTCTTTTAAAATTTTAAATGTCTTGCCAATTAATATGAGATCATCAACTTAGAGAAGAAGTTTCACTACATAATGATCCAATTGTATTCCCTCTACTCTCATCCTTTCTACCCATTCCTCCAAATTGTCAATGTAAAGGCTAAATAAAGTAGGTGACAATGGAAAACCATGTTTTAGCCTAATATCACTCCTAAAATACTTTGATAATCCTTTTGGAGTTCTGAATCACCATCATCTGCTTATAAAGTGATGAGACCTTCAAATGCCTTATTTTATGTAGAAAAGCAACAATTTTTTACTCTCTTAATGTGTTGGGAAAGATAATTAATTATGGACTAGACTATAATTTGTACTAATATTTTCACTAGACATGGTGAATAGGTAAAATTATTACTATGTTATTTTGGATAGGTTTTACGTGATTTTAGATTTACTTTTATATTTAGTTGTGATTATTTGGTTTATAAACATTAAACTAATAAAACTAAATAAAAATATGATACCCTAGAGGTATCTAAGTGTTGATGCATTAGAAACAGACAATGTGATATGATCAAACAATGCGTCAAAAATTGACAATGTGCCAGAAATATCTAGTGCTAAAATATGCATCAAAAAATATGTCAAAAAATTTGGCATCAAAAAAGACAAAAATGCAACATGAGATGTGTTGAGTGGTAATTTTGCCCAAGTGCAAAACCACACTCACAATTAGGATTTCTTTAGAAAACCCTCTCTTGCAAAGAAGCACAAAACTTCTCCAAGGTTCCTTTTACTCTAAAAATGTGCATGTATGCTTATCAAATGAGTGCATGGAATACCTTAATGCTCTACAAAACAACTGTTAACAAGGGGCTTGTGTTGATTTTACTTTGATTTTGCCATACTATTATTGTTCATTAATTAAAAGGGCTTGATTTCCCTTATGTGCGTAAATAAAATGATGAATGAATGCTTAAATTTGATCCTAACTCATTTTATTTTTTATTTATTAAAGTGATTTATCCTTGAATCTCTATTAGCAGATACATTTTATCTTCAATTAAAATGTTCTGTTATCAGGTGTTGTGGCAAACCACTTCATTTTATCTTTGACTTAATATTTAGTACTTGTTAGAAAATTCATTTTATCTTTAGATTAAAATATTACTATTAGCAAGTGTTGTGGAAAACCACTTCATTTTATCTTTGCCTTAATGTGAGATTGGAGTTAGTAAATCCCTCCCTTGAATGCAAATTGATTTTATCTTGGATGGTTAAGCTTTGTCCGAGCAAGAAAATAAGGTGACTGAAACTAAATGTGAAAAGGTGACTGAAACTAAATGTGAAATGTGAATCCTGAATGATGCTTCAATTCATTTTATCTTGCATTGAATAGATTTTATCTTGCCTTGCTTTGCTTTAAACATGAGAGAAAATAATGTAAATGATTAATATTTGAAAGTATAATAGCCTTTGCATGCCATACAAATTACCCCCTTTTAATGAAATGGTAATTTTCATAAAGGGAGTCAATTTATTGCTTGAAAAACAAAATGCAAAGCCTGAAAATTCTATTTTCTTTTAAACTATGAAATCATGCAAAACTGAAATAAAAATTCCTGCTAAAAGTGTGAACTTCAAATAATTTTGGAATTTTGAATTTAAGTTAAAACAAAAATGTACTTGCTTTAAATGGAACATTAAAGCTTATTATTTCAACCTATGTAACTCTTTTTGGAATTTTATATTTTTTTTATTTATTTTATTTTATTTTATTTTAAAAACTTAAAAAAAAATGAAAAAAACAGGGTTAGAAAATAAAAATAAGATAACATGAAATTCTGGAATATGGACCAGAATATGGAGAAAACCAAAGAAAACTACTGCAAACAAAAATAAAAATAAGATAACATGAAATTCTGGAATATGGACCAGAATATGGAGAAAACCAAAGAAAACTACTGCAAACAAAATCCAACATATGTTGCAGAAAAATGTTAGATTCCGAACACAAAACACAACCGGGTTAGACCTGCATCCACACAATCTGAAATCCGGTTATGGCAAGAGTCTAAGGAGTTAAAAAAAAAAACATGCAATAAAAATACTGAAATGGTGCAACCATATCCATGCATAAACACCATTAAACACAATTAGTGCATGTGAGAAAGATATTCAATAAACACAAATTTGTATTCAAAACTTCATTTTCTGCATACAATGGTGAAAAAATAGCTCCACAGTAGTTTGAATAAGCTTCCAATCTCCTTCCATCGCTTCCTGTTCCAAAAACCAGCCCCCTTTTCCTTTGCTTCCATGGCTTTTTAAAGTTGTCCAACCCTAAAAGAAACTTTTCATTTCATTTTCCTCCCTTTTCCTTTGGCTTGGTCACGTAATTTCTTTGTAACTGCAATATATTTCAAATGAAATGCTTCTTCCATAATGATTTTTGCCAAATATCTTCTAATTGAAATGCTTCTTCCATAATGCTTTTTTCCAATAATAAATTGGTAAGTATCTTCTAAATGAAACGCTTCTTCCATAATGTTTTTTGCCAATAATAAATTGGTAAGTATCTTCCAAATGAAACACTTCTTCCATAACGCTTTTTTTGCCAGCAATGAATTAAATAATGCTTTTCTTTTATTTAGAAACCTGCCAACATCAATATAAAGCATTAGTTCAAAGTATCTTTAATAAAATCATAAAGTCAACATAGAAATTAATACCAAACCAATATGTAAAGAAATATTAGCGTGCCATGAGAAAAAAAGAATTTTTTTCTTTCGTTTTGTTTTATTTATTATTATTATTATTATATATATATATATATATATATATATATATATATATATATATATATATATATATTATTCTTATTTGCTTTTTTTTGTTTTGTATTTTTTTTGTTTTTCTTTTCTTTCTTTATTTAAATTTTACTTGCTTTCTCTCTTTTTTAATCTTAAATTTGATTTAATTAATTTCAAATGTTTGAATTGGTTTAATTCAAAACATTAAAACTAACCAAATCAATAAAATAACAAAAATAAGAAAGAAACTAACCAACGCACTAGGCAAATTAAAAGAAACCAAAAGGAGACACTAGTCAACACACCAACCTATCAAAATTATCCCGCAAAGAAATTAAAATTCAACAAAAATTCCAAAAATTAAAGGTGGGTCCCCAACATTTGGGGATAGTTGTGGATTTGCCACAACAGGACGGAACTTGCATGTGGGAGATAAAGTGAAGATTTTTGTAGGTTGTGTTGTCGCTTCAAAATATCACGGTCTCGCATTGTAGTTGTTGGATGCACCTAACACTTGTGCCTCATGTAGAGTGACATAGTAGGAAATTACCGCTATGATGCTCTACATGACACACGAGTGTTGGATGCATCTAGCAATCACAATGGGAGATCACAACAATAGATTGAATAATTTATGTTAGCCAAAGCAAGATTTCTCTCAAATATTGAGCTAAAATTATATTATGAGTTTCAATAAAACCTCCCCAAATATTGGGCTTTATTTCCAAGATATGGAGAAAGTTAGTTCTAAGATATGGGGAAGATTCTTTCTAAATAAAAGTAATATAAAATGTCACTTGACTTGTGCATGCTAATTATAGCAAGTGGTTGACATGCTCCTAATAGAATATGAGTGTAAAGTGTCACTTAACTTGTGCATGATAATTATTAGCAAGTGATTGGGATTCTCCTAATATAATAGGAGTGTAAAGCATCACTTGACTTATTCTTGCTATATATTATCAAGTGATTGAGATGCTTCCAATAGAATAGAAGTGTAAAGTGCAACTTGACTTATTCATGCTATTTATTAGCAAGTGGTTGAGAAAGTGTAGAGATGATCTAAAGATAATATGAATGTAAAGTGTCACTTGTATTATCCATGCTAAGTTTTAGCATTGAGAAAGTGTAAGGATGCTTCCAATAGAATAAAGATGTAAAGTGTCACTTATATTATCTATGTTAATTCTTAGCAAGTGGTTGAGAAAGTGTAGGGATGCTTCCAATAGAATAGGAATGTAAAGTGCGACTTGTATTATCCAAGATAATTCTTAGCAACTAGTTGAGAAAGTGTAGAGATGCTTCCAATAGAATAGAGATGTAGTTAGGCATCACTTGTATATAAATATGACTAGCTTATGTAGGATTTTTTAGAGGACACGAAAAAAAATAATGAAATGGAGGATACTTATGAATTGAATATTTTGTAAAGGGGTAATTACCTTTTCTTTTTAATAAATAATGATTTTGTCCTTTTCTCATTTATATGTATTTTTTTATTATATTTTGAATTAAAATTTACTTTTCATTGGGTTGAGTAAGGGCCCACTCCATCAACACAATAGAAAGTATTATTTCTTGTAAATATGTTTATAAAATAATTAATGAATTTTAATTGTATTTATTTTAATGCCTTTTATATATTATTTTAAATTAGTATTTAATTTTTATAATGTTTTATTTTTAATAAATTTGTAAATTATTTTAATTATTTATTTTAATTTTTGAGGTTAGTATTATGTAGCTGCTAGATTAAATTTTATTTTTCAAGCATCCTAAGGTTAATGGATTGTGATTTAGGATGGTGGTTTGCTCACAAGATTTTAAATTTGGTAGTATCAAGAGGTGTTCCCATCATGAGATCCTCTTGGATCATGGGTTTGGCTCCATTGTTGGTTAGGTGTAAGGCTTGGAAGCTACGGGTATTGGTATGGGGTTTGATGTTATTGTGTTGGATGGTTTGGATGCCACGAGAATTAGGGTGGGTCCTTTTGATCTCCCCTCACTCAAACACTCCTCCTTTCTCCTTTGCTAACAATTTTTTTCTCCCACCCTCTTTAGTCCTCTCTAGCAAAGGTTCCTTTGATTTGCTCCTCAATCATGGTAAGTTGAGAGTCATTTCTAAGATAACTTCCATGATAGTTCCTCGTGACTTCTTTTTTCTCAATGGTAAGTTCATTGTCTCTTGGCCCAATATGGAAACCATTAGAAGGTGGGCCTATGCAAAATAGTATTCCTTTGGACATATGGAACTAGTGGTCATCCCTAGAGGGTTTTTCTTTATCAAACTAGACAATGTAGAGGATTCAAGCCAAATTCTCACTAGAGGGCCCCAATTCTATGATAGGCAATACCTCTTTCTTAGAATATGGTCTCTTGACTTTGAACTTGAGTATCAAAGTATCAACTCTGCTCCAATTTGGGTCAGGCTCCTTGGATTACCAATTCAATTTTAACCCAAGGATGTTCTTCGAGGTATTGTAAGGGCTATTGCTGATATTGTAGCCTTCAATCCTACAACCAAAGCTAAATATCAAATGGTTTACACAATAATGTGTATAAATACTAATATTGACTCTAAGCTTATATTCTCCATTGAGCTCAATTTAGATATTCACAATAGAATCCAAGCTATTGAATATGAAAACAAGTCAACTTTTTGCACCTCTTGTTCAAAGCAAGGGCACCTATCTTCTAAGTGCCCCTCTCTGGTCCACCTTGCTAGATCCATAAAATTATAGCAATGCAAAGGCTCTAATAAGCCAAATCACTCTTCCATAAACCCTTCTACAATATATTCGAGGGTTGACACAATTCCTATGGATAGCAGAAAGGCTCACCCATCCAATCATATGGATTCTCTAAAAGAAAAATCCAAGATGCATGACCTATTCTCTAGCGAAGGCACTTCTAATAAGGTCAGTCTTCATTCCTCTCCTTCACACTCTCTTTTTTCTATTCATTACAACCCCTTTTCCCTCTTGGAGTATGATGCCTCCATCTATCTTCTCTCACTATCGTCCCTCTTCAGATACCCTATTTATTTTTTCTTTTTCTTTTGCTCCTTTGCCTCCACTTTCTAAATACCCTTCCCTCTATGAGTCTCTATTGAATGGCATATATTCCCCATAGGTTCCCTTCTCTCTCATCCTTCTAATTTAACCTCCATTCCTTCCCTTTCATCTCTATATTTGGCCTACCCCTCTCTAACCCTATCTTTGAGCAACGTGTTCCCTCTAAACCCTTCCCTCATTAGCCCAACATGAGAAACCAGAGGAAAGGTTATGTTGATGTTGGTAGTGAAAAAAATAGGGAGGCCATATCATCAAGAACTAAGGAGAAAGCAAGCAGAGATACAAATTGCTAATGGTGTTCAATCCACCCTTCCTCTTCCTAACAAGGAAAATTGCACATCAGAGCCCAACCCTAATACTAGACTCAAAAACACTCAGTCCTTTGCCTTGGGTAGAGGCCAAAAATGACCCTCCAAATCTCACAAATGAAGGTCCTATCATAGAATCTGAGAGGTATCAATGGAAATTCCAAGAAAAACCTAGTGGAATCCAATGAAAGATTTGAATCCCCACATCATTCTCTTAGAAGAAACTAAAATTGAAGCATGTCTCCAAAGCCATCTAGGATAACTATGATTTTTTGGCCAGTCCTACCCATGGTGCCTTTGGAGGTCTATTTTATTTATGGAATCCCATTTATTTTGAATGTATACTTATCTATGTCTCCAATAGAATCATCAATATTATTTTTCACTATAAACCACCGGTGTAGGATGGGTTATTTTTAACATTTATGCCCCAAACACCCCCATGGGTAGAATCCCTCTTTGGAACACCCTAAGCCATATGATAAATATCTTTATAAATAAAGCATGTATGCTTACTAAGGACTTCAACTCCCCCATATACCCCTCTAAAAATCTTGGAGGCTCTCCCATCACCTCCAAATGTGTCAAAGAGTTTTCCAATTTCATGAACAATAATGAGTTAATGAACATCCATTTGAAAGGAACCAAATTCACCTGGAGCAATAGATATTTAGGAAGCCAACTCATTCAGCTCAGACTCAATAGAGTCCTCCTCTCTAAGGAATCAATATATCCCTTTGGAGACACTATATTTTGCTCCCTCCCTATGATTATCTTTGATCACAACCCCTCCTTCTAGAAGATCTTCAATCTACATCCTTTTTCAAAACTCCCTTTAGATTTGAATCCATGTGGATTTAGCATCAATATCTTTCCCAACTAATTACTAAATGGTGGACCCAAAATTTCACAGGTCCCCTTATTTCCTAGGTTTCTAAAAAACTTCATGTCATTAAATCCAATATCAAGTTTTGTAACATGGACGTTTTTGGTAACCTCTTCACCAGGAAGCAAATAGTTAAAAAAAAACTAACCTCTATTGAATTTTTCATTTAATTAGGTTATATTTCCACAAGTTTGATACATGAAGAAAAACATCTCCTAACCGAATGCCACAACATTTTAGCCTATGAAGAGTCTTTTTTAAGGTAAAATTCCATAGACCTTTGGTTAAAGGAAGAGGACCTTAATACCAAATATTTCCATACCTCAATCCTAAGGCATAGAAGCTTCAATAAAATAAGGTATATATCCAAGGCCAATGGTACTCTCACAAAGGATATCTTAGAAATAAGAACTAAAGTTATCTCATATTTTGAAATCCTTCTTGGACCAAGTGAACCTTGTAACCATATCGTGATTGATAGTCTTCTCACCAACATCCATCTTCTCATTATTGATAACCCCAACACTTTCCTCATAAGCCCCTTTATTGAAGATGAGGTTAAATCTATTATTTTTTCTATGAAGGGGGATAAGGCCCAAGGACCCGACTGGTTCCTATGCCTTTTCTTTCAAAATTTTAGGAATGTCACGGGTCTAAATGTTGTGGTTGCAATCCAATATGTCCAAATTTCCAAGTTCATCCTCAATGACATCCATTCTACATTTTTAGCCCTCATACCCAAAATTGTAGAAGCCAAATATATCCATAACTTTAGGCCAATCAACCTCTACAACACCACCTAGAAAATCCTCACTAAATGCATGGCTAACAGAATGAAACCCATCCTTCCATTAATAATTGATCCCTACCAAGGTATCTTTGTCTAAGGGAAACTTATCTTTGATGGGATCATCATAGTCCATGAACATATTCAATCTATTGAAAAAATTGGGAAAGCTAGTCTATTTCTAAAATTAGACAGACAAATCCTTTGATAGAGTTTTTAGGGAGTTCATCTTCTCTATTTTGGCCAAATTTGGTTTTCACCAAGAATGGATAAACCTTATCAAATAATGTATTATCGTGGCCAATTTGTATGTTATCATCAATGGCTCAGCAGCTAGTTACTTCAAAAGCTCCAAAGGTCTAAGGCAAGGAGACCCCCTCTCATATTTCCTCTTCATTATCATTGTTGAAGCCCTTGGAAAATCCTTAAATTTAGCCTGTGCTCAAGGAACTATCTCAGGTATACAACCCACCTCTACTCTCAACCCCATCACTCATCAAAAATTTATGGATAACACCATTCTTACTACCCTCTCCTATATTCCCCAAGCAAAATTTATCAAAGACATCCTTACCCTCTATGAAGAAATTTCTAGTCAAAAATAAAATTTTCGTAAGAACATGATTTTCTTCCTCAACACCCTCTTAGAAAAATATTGAAAATTGCTAAAATCATTAGTTGTACCATTTTTGAGCTTCCCCCTACCTACCTTGGTTTACCTCTATTCTTTGGTAAACCTTGTGAACGCTATGGACCCCCATCCTAAAAAAAATGTAAAAAATAATATTTGGATAGAAAGGAGCCCTTCTCGGCCAAGCTAGAAAATCCCAACTTGTCCAAGCCACCTTACAAAGTACCCTATCATCTTCCTCTCTATTTTCAAGCTACCCTCATCCAATTGCCAAAATATTGAAGAAATCCAAAAATCTTTCCTTTGGTTAGGTTTTGAAGATCTTAAGAGACTTTTGTTGGTAGCCTAGGACCAATTCTATTCCAAAAAGGAGGCTGGAGGGATCAAATTAAAAAAATAAAACATACAAATGATCATTACCTTCATAGCCAAAAAATGATGGAAATTGCTTAATAGGGATAAATTTGACTAGATCGACATCATAAATGAAAAGTATCTTTGACAAGGAAATTCTCTTCTAGAAGAACCCTTCCCTCCCAATGGCTTGGCTTTTTAGAATTCTCTTCTCAAAACCATAGATATTCTCTGGAAAGGGATCATATGGAAGTTAGAAAAGGGTAATAAAATTAACTTCTAGAAGGATTATTGGATCCCAGATTCTCCACTCATCATGAACCCCAATCTAGTCACTTTGAAGACCATAATAGATTAGACTTTTGGATGAAAATTCAACAACTTCATTAATTCAAATTAGGGAAGAAGGCACTGAAAATTTCTACCAACATACAATCTCAATAAAAGGGAAGCGGTTGCAAGCATAGACATTTCCAAGCTCTTGAAAATCCATTTCATTCCCAATTCTGATAAAGAAGATTCCCTTGTGTGTAATTATGGTGAAAATGACATATTCTCTATAAAATACATGTATTACCTCTTAGAGAAGGACAATGATAGTTGGTTTCTTGTTAAACATATTTGGCTCAATCATCTTACTCCCAAGATTACCTTATTTATTGGTTGTTTGTGCAAAATAATATTTTAACCATTGACAACCTTCAATCGAGAGATATGATAATCCTCAATAGATGTCATCTTTGCAATTCCGATGATGTGTCCTCCTACCATTTGTTACTTACTTGATCTTATTCCTAATGTGTATTCTAGTTTCTTCGTAGCTCCTTTCGTGTTTCATGAGCTCATCCAAAACAATTTAGAGATCTTTGCATGTTGTGGTCATCTCCTTTCCAAGACTATAAATTATTTTCTCTATGGGATTTTTTTCTTCCTCATTTCCTTTGGGGAATCTAGAAAGAGAGAAATAATAGATTCTTCTATAAGGAATTCAAAGACCACATCTCTATTAGAGTAAGAATATTGAATGATTCTATTAAAAATTCTTCAATTGTCCCACCTTTAGGAACCAAAGGCAATCCTTTGAAGATCCATTTAATAGCTTCTATTGGCATCCACTCTCCACCACTAGGCCCCTCCAATACCAACATTATGGATAGATCCAAAGTTAATTGAGTGCCCCATCCTATAGGTTGAATCAAACTAAACTTTTATGGAGCCTCTAAGGGCAACATACGTCAAGCTAGTACAGGTGTATTTTTAAAGATGGCAAAGACCAAATTTTGTTTGCTTTTGTTGAAAATATTCAAGTCCAAATAAACCACTTCGCTGAAGCTAGGGCTCTATATCAAGGCTTAAGTCTCGTATAAAATATTCCTTTCAAAAACATCCTTATTGAAGGAGACTCCATGAACATTATCAATATGCTAAAAAGCTCTCAATCCCCCAATTGGACCATTGATAATCTCATTAAAGAGTCCAAAAAGACCCTTCAAAAGTACAACAATGTTATCATCCAACATGTCTATAGATAAGGCAACCATGCTACTAAATCCATGGCCAATTTGGGCCTAATTATTTTTTATCTTACCTCTTGAAACTGTAACTTTCCTCAATCCTTGGTTGATTGTTACTCCCATGATGACACTCAATTGATTTCCTTTTAGAATTTTTGGGTTTTTTCCTTGATGTTCCTCTTTCCAAGGTCATCTCCATGATCCCCTCTAGAGTCCTCCCCCTTGTTTTCCCAAGCCCAAAATTATGTCTACCACTCTTCTCTTTTATTATTTCATATTTTTACCCCATTGTCCCCATGATTCCTTGAAGCCTACCACTTGAACCCCTTCTCCCTGTTAAGGCCACCTTGTCCTTTGGTCATTGACTCTTCTCTATCTATGCTATGATTGGTTAAAGGTAAAATTTTTCATTTGCTACATTCTTAGATGGCCTATCATCTATCTTCCCAAGGCTTATTTTTTCTTCTCCAACAATCATGCTCTGGATGAGTTATTATTGCTCAAATTTGTTCAACCCACTCCTCGTTATTAAGTTCTCAAAATGTATTTCCCTTTAGGTTGATGCATGAGAGTTGATATCCTCGTAATCATGTTTTGGTAAGATATTTTAGTCATGGTTTCCAATCTTAGATCTCTCATCCCACTGTAAATCTTGACCATGCTACCATCGATCCCTCCCACCTTGTCTTATGGGTGACTTTTAGGTTCCATAATCAGTATTTTTTTTCTCACTTTTTGATATGGTTCATGGTTCTCAACTTCAAATCATTAATCCCTTGGTGTTTCTTTGCCATATTTATTGTGTTCACTCTAATCACCATGCACCAACAAATGGATTAGCACTCCCTAAACATCTAATTATCAGTAATTGTATGGAGGTTATCCTTTATTCTTTGTCTTGAAGTGTGTAGCTAATCTTGAGGAGGATTTATCAAAATTGCTTCAATTGTACTTGTGTTGAGCATGTTATCTCCTCGAAATATTAATTTTGGCTTATCAGAACCTTACCAAACATTTTTAGATTGAGTGCTCTCCATTTATATGCAGCTTGTATTTCCATATGATGCATTTGGTTGCATCTTGGTTACCCTAATGTTCTCCTTTTTGACCCTCTTTGCACCACTCTTCATATTTTTTAGTATGCATGGGCCCCCTCTTTTCACTACCCTTTCCTTATCCTCTTTGTTTGTACCACCAGTTTGTAGATAATGGTTGAAGGTGATTCCATATTTGAACCTAAGGTGCTTCAATTAGACAAGCTCATTGAAGAAATTCTAGATGACATAGGCTTTCTCCCATTTATCAAGAAGTTTAGTGGGCATTATATGGAGCTCTCCAAGTAAATTTCCCATAGGTTTTTTTAATTAGGTGGAAAAATGGGGTTTTGAAAGGAATCCCAAACCTTTTACAAGAGGGTTTTGAGGGTCTCAAAACATTTAACAACAAAAATAATCCTAAAAACAATAGCCACAAGATAAAAAAGGATGAGTATTTGAATGAGATACAAAGAGATATGACAATATGAACAACGAATCAATCTCCAAAATAAATATTTGGATCTCACAATATTTAGATTGAACCATTAACAAAAATAAATAAAATGGGGTATGCATCTCATGGAGAGATTCAACAACTACCCTTATAGCTAAGTGCATACATGAAATTTTGAAAATCAAAAGGATCTCATTTGAAATTCCTTCAAAATCTAGAAAAAGCAAGCCTGGAGCCCGAAGAAACAAAAAAAAAATAACTTTATTTTGAGAAACTATAGGGAATATGTTCTTTATACCACAAAAAATCATTAGCCAGGATGCCTCTAGGAATAGCCATAGAGCCCCATGCAACTAGAGCCCTGAAAATAGAAAAAAATAGCCTAGAAACCAAAAAAATAGGAATTTCTACTCCAAGCCAAGAAAGCATTCAAAAATAGACTCAACATCCAAATTGCATCTGTTAGTAAAACACTTTTCAAAATAGAAATTTAAATTTCCTCCAATAATCTCATAGAGAAGATATTTGAGGCCAACAATGGAAATTTCCCATAGTTGGGTCAATGGAAGAGTCATGATTAAAGGTATAACCTTCACAATTAATCCTAAGCTCATCATTGAAATCTTTGGGTTCTCAAACAATGGTAAAATTATCCAATATGAGAAACATTCACTCATAGGTGAATTACTTATGTTCAAGGACAAGGGGGAGATCCTAAGCAAATAAAAATGAGGAATTGTGAGAGATTCTCTTCCCAAGCCCTGAGATAAGGTGATGATGCCCATCATAAACTACTTCACTATGGACAGGTAGACCAACATCCTGAGAAGCTTCCACATGGCCCTTCTCCACCACATTCATGGTAAGAAATGAGTTAACATTGTGGAGTACCTTTTTATATCCCTGGAAAAGTTTTTCTTCATTTTGCAAAAGGAGTCTTCCTCTTTCCCTATTCACCAAGGTTTGCACTTAATCATCTACAAGCATGTCCTCTAGAGATAAGCTTGGGTAGTAGTCTTAAATGTTGTTTTGAATAGCCTTGTGAATGACTCCTAGAATTATCCTTAGTTTGGTCTTGTTCAACCAAAAATTCCCCTTCTTGAGATAGCTATTGAGGATGAAGCAAGGTCCTCTACTCAAAAAGTCAATTATTCTCTTATGCTTCAGCCCAAGATTGAAGACGACACTTCCAAGTCTAAATTTGAATCCTAGATATGATCTATTTGCATTAAATCTAAGTCAAGAAAATTAGAACTTCTTCCACTTGCATTAATACCAACCAACTCTCAGATGAAGTTGCAAAATATCCCCCTTTGTCTTATAAATCAAGATAAGCAATACCCCTCATCGCACTCCATCTAAAAAAGTGGTCACCCTAAGTGGTTCTCCTATGTTTTCAAAGTCTTCTCTTCATATCTCTTAATTTTTTATCATCAGCAAGAAGGATCACATCCAAGGACCGAATGATATTATTGGAGCTCTATACAAAGATACCAGCATGATCACATCCCTTATTCAACACGCCATCACCCTCCTCAATGAATTAATGAAAAAGTTTTGAAAATATGATCCTAAGGAATTGATGGACTCCCCTACTACTATGGATGTTAATTAATCTAGGAATGGACCTCTCTCTTGTTTTTGGTGCCTATAATTCTTAGTATTCTTTGGTTTTTTCCTTCTAGTTTTAGGTTTTCTATGGTTTGTATCAGAGATCCCCCTATTTTTTTCATCTTGGGGTATCTCTCTGTTTTAGGTTTCCTTTATGTTTTTATTTTTCTCTTCTATTTATCTTCGTCCCTTTGGGAGCTTGTTTTGTAAGGTCCTCTTTGAATATCTTCTCCTTTTCTAAAGGTTCAAGGACCCTTTCAAAACCCCTTCCTCCAATCAATAAAAAAAATATTACAAGCGTGATCATTTATATTTCTGCAAGTGTGTTAATTTATTTTTTTGGAAAGTGTGTTATTTAATTTTTGCAAGTGTGATTTAAATTCCTACAAGTGTGATTTCAATTTCTACAAGTGTGCATTTAAATTTTTGCAAATGTGATTTTTGTTTAAGAAAGTAGAAAACCTTAAAAGATCTTATACCAAGATACATTTCCTTACTCTCTAGCGCATACAACCATTGGATGCCACCCTAGATTAATAATTTAAAGTGTGAGCATTAATGAAACTCGTCACTTTTTGAAACCATTAACGGAAACGTGGTGTTGCTACAGAGTTTTAGTGGTCATTCAACATTATCATCCTTCTTCAAAATTTCACTTTAGTCAAACCATTGAGATAGTGTTGTGTTTTAAAAAATAATTAAAAAATAAAAAGTATACAAAGAGACTTTGCATAAGGATAGTTGTGTTGTCAAGGAGCGAGTTAAGGTATTGGTTTGCAATGTGAAAACAAAAGCAAACATTAGGTCTTTTAAATATTATTGGTTTTTTACTTCATTTATTTTTAATAAGTAGTTTTCTTTTATTAAAATGAATGAATATATTTAGAAACAAAATATAATTTTTAGTTAAAACCCTCAACATAACCATATAATAGACATCAATGGTAAGGGGTTGAATAAAATAGTGAATTTCCCATTAGTTAATAGAGAAATAGGAGAAAGCTCTAGTGGAGAATAACCATCATGAACTTTTGAGTCTTTAGAGCTTGAAAATCATGAGGAACAATTGAGTAGTTTTTTCCTACCAATTCCATACAAGACACTATCTTCCCATGTGATCAGTGTCATTATTGCCATCATTAAAATCTTATGATTTATCAAATCCAAGGCGGTGTCCAAGACTTTCTACGCTAGGAAGTTTCAGCAAATCACAGTTCAAATCATTTGTTTACAAGCTTATTTGGTGAAACATATGTTTGTGGGGTTTTTAAGTTCACTTTTAATCCTAATTTTTAGAAATGAAACTAATTTAACTTGTTGAATAGAAATTGTAGAAATTGAATCTAAATGCTACAGTTGCAGAAAATTGACAATTCTAACTACAGTTGCAGAATTGAAGGTTTGCAAAATTGAAAGTTTGCAGAATTGAAAAACCTATTTATATTTTCTAAGAGAAATGACTTAAAAATAAAAATTCTTAATTGAAATCATCATGCTAAATTTCACAATACTGAAAACTATCAAAAATTACTGTAAAAACTTATTAACAAATGTTGGTGGAAAAACTGGTCAAAGATAGTTGTAGAAATGGAATTACAGAAAATGGGGTGTTTAAAACATGTTCAAAAATAGGGATCAACCGATTGCAATTATTATAGTACACATCACACTTTGCATCATAAAATAAACTATGCTAAAACAAAAATTAGTTTAGTTGCATGAGTGAAAACAGGTATTTGACAAAAAATATTGCAAAAATAGAATTAGTCAAAACCTACACTTTTTGCTCCTTCCTTATGGTCCTCAGTTTGGGCCCTTGCTCCTTGGTCCAGATGGAATAATATCTTACTCCAATACTTAAGAACTAATCATGCATGAATCACAGTTTCATATGGATGAAGAAAAGACTGCACTTTATTTCAAATGTTCAAAACATAATGGTTACAAAGGACTGTTTCTGCTTTCTGACTATTTTGACTTCTAATTGGACTCTCTATGTGGACCTAGCTCAACCAATGTGGGAGATTCTATATATACTAATTTTTACACAAATATTTTGCAAATACAAAATTAACACCTCTGTGTTGTCCGCTTCTAATATGTATATTTTACCTCAAAGACCTAGTCTAATTTAAGACATATGTTGTTGTTGCCTTTTTGTCCGCACTCTCCAGTTGGTGGAATGGTTCAAGAATAGTGCAAGAATATTTGGAACACCTGTCCTCACCTGATTCTTCTCCCTTCCTTCCAAAAAGGATGCATTTCTACCTTTTTTGTCTAAATAGTTCAATTCTGCCTTCATTTCGGAGCAGCTTTGGAATATAAGGTAGAGTTATAGCTTTGAACTGTTGCTGCTAGTTCCAGTTGGATAGGAGTGTATTTAAATGTGTATATGGAATTCCTTTGCCTTTTCATACATATTTAAACTACTTACATGTGCCCATCTTGACCAGGTGTATGACCTTCTTTATATTTGTGCAATTTTGGTTTTTACATGTTTCCAGTTGTATCTACAGTTTCACTTTTATGTCTTTTTGTCTTCATTTTGGCTGCTTGGAAATGTTGATAGGTGGCTCAGGAGTCTTCTTAAATTTACCTTAATAGTTCCCCAACATTCCTATTGGTTACTTCTAACAAATTCCATGCCTCCTTTAATCATGACAAGTGGCTGGAATTTGTATGAGACTGTTGTTACAACTGGAATGTCCTATTTTCAGCAGAAAGGTGGATTTGGTGCCAAGACAACTTACCAGTTTATATTTAGAGTGGGAAATCATTCAATTTGTTTCATGCAACCATAAATCACATCATACTTTATTTGTTGTAAACTTTATGATATACTTTTCACTAACTAATCATGCAAAAACAAAGTAAAAGATGCTGAAAAATAGTCAAAATAGGGTATAATGCTTCTATACATTAATTCATGCAAACACTTAACAAGTAATGCATTTAATCACATAATTGGAATAAAATAGTATCATATTATATTTTAAAGGTAATATTTGGATGTTCAAAACATGATAAAAATGAGGTATTTTGGGGCCTCATCATTCCCCCCAACTTAACTTGATGCATGCCCTTACGCATTTTGTGGGCCACTGATGCACTAAGGTCCAACTCTTGGTACCAAATACCACAAAATATTATCTTGCTAGTATAGTATCCTCTACACTGTTTCAGATCCAATAACCATTTCTAAAAAATTTCATCATATTTTGGGTCAAAGTCAAAATAATAAGGCACAAGAGTGATGATAGTGGGTGGTCTAAATCTCAAACCTATCCATTGATGCTTCATTTCCAGAATTGTTTGCATTACTGCCTCTACCCTCCTATGTGACCATAATAGGTTAATATGTGACATTGACTCCCTTTTCTAAAAGGAGATAGGCAATTCCCCACATCTAACTTTACAATATGACAAGGCATTTACACACTTATCTGTGAAAAACTGCTGATAGTAAACCATGCTATCCTTCAAATTGAGTAAATACATGTGTCTGATATCCAAGTTGTTCATCATGGTAAAATCTTGATTTATCAGTGCTCTGTGGTTAGGTTGAATATACCTTAACAGTAATCCAAGATCCAATTATGTTTCTTTATTTTTATTTTTCTCCTGATCCCAATACAACTAATTATTCAATGTGGAAACAAAGGATCAGAGTTGTATGTCCCCTATATAAATATGTGGTAAAAATTGTACATCCTCTCGCATGATATACTTGTGCTTGTGCAATATAATATTATATTGGTTAATGGCAACTTGGAGTTGAAGTTCCATGCTTTATGATTAATATCTTGAGTTAGTTGGTTTATATTCCTTTAATTTTTTATAATTCATACTATTGTTAGAGTTAAGTTATCTTTAAATTATATAAATGTTTATGGAAAGGCTTTTGAGATTATGTTTTGTTAATAGAATATCTTGGGTTTATGAATAAGAGGAATATTTTGTTGGTACTTATAATTGAGTTGATTATCGTAATACTTTAGGTTTTTGCATGTCTTTGTGGTAATTTGTTATTCTCTATCCTCATTGTAGATAGGGTTATTTCCTCTTATTAACCATAAAATCTAAATCCTAGAAGGAGATGCATGAATGCAATAGCTAGGCAGTTGATATTCCTAGAAGGAGTTGCGAGCATGTAATAGCTAGGACCTCATGAACCTAGAAGGAGTTGTGTGCACAATAGCTAGGGTACTTGTGAGTAGTCACATCTTATTCAAGAAGGATCAAGCATATGGGAAAAACCTACTCACAATGCAATAATGGTGACTTCTTGATCGCGTAGGATCCAAAGATCATGTTAGTTGTATTTGGAGTGGCAATAACCTTAGTTAGCCCATAGAGGTATGGTAACTAAGCACCAAGGCTCTACATTGAATAACCTATCTAGGAGTAGCTAGAGTCAGGTTAGGGAATTGGCATCCCCCTTTAAGTGTTATGGGCCTTAAAGGATAATACCTACACCATGGTCACATGGTCCTATATTGAGTAGAGTATAGGAAAGGTGGGGGGACCACTTATGGTATCCTTCTAAACATGTAATTTTAGCAAGGTGAACCCCAAAAACTATGAGATTTGGTATCTCCTATCCACTGAGTATTATCTACAGTGACTTGGAACTCAAATGTGGTGAAGCCTTGTATGTTGAAATATTTATAACAAGGGTGTTTTCCCTTGAGAGCCTTTGTATTATAAGTGCTCTTTTTCAAAAAAAAATGGTTTGGTAGTATGGATTGACATAGTTGGTATTAGAGCTCTAGGTCATAGGACTAGAAGCTTCATTGCAGTGTGCTTAGGTTTAACCTTGACTTGATGTGTGACTTTGGGTTATACACCTTGTGATAAGGCAAGAGTGACCCTAGTGCATGTTAGAATTTTTAGTTCATGTGTCAAACAAAACTAACAAATATAAGTATAATTATAAGAGAATTGTAATTTACCCCAACTTCTTTTCTATGAATAGGAGTTAGCACCAGTATTGAGGTCTTCCAAAAAAGTGACCACCAAAGTAAGCTCTTTGAAATATCCTAGAGATAAGGGGCATTGGGGCAAAGAAAAGAGTGAGGCATTATCTCTCCATGGAACTCATGGTAAGATGAAAGGATCCAATAAGGACCTTGATAAGGGTATGAACCATGGGGTACCCCTACTCCAGCAACTAGAGAAGGAAATAAAGCAATTAGAATCAATAGTAAGATCACTCTAATAACAAATTGGTAACCATCAGTTAGTACTGGATATAATTTCCAAACAAGGTTACAATGGATCTAGAAATCATAATAAGAGCATGGAAAGAAACCATTTTTTCCTAGGTAAGGTGTTACATCTATGGGGGTCCTCACTATGCTAGAAAGTGCACTCAGAGAATAGAGTCTAGTCACAAAGTGGAGGAGCCATCACACCGAATTTATGTTGCCATTGGAAGTCAAACCTTAGATGGCCAAGCAACACCGATGCTACTAAATAGTAAGTTATTTGTGAGAGACGTAAAAATCTTGATTGATAGTGGGGCCACCACTAGTATTATTGGTTATATGTCTAAAAGACCTAGATTTTTAGCACAAGGATGGAAATTCAAGTATGGTTATGGGTAAACCTACTTAGTGGATCAATGTTTACATACAACTAAGATAAATCTACCTAAGGGATATACTATATGGCACCTCTTCACACCTTTGATATTATCTTAGGGATGGATTGGTTGAAGGCACATGGAGCTTTAATCAATTTTCAAAATAGGTGGATGGATTTTATCGATAGATATAAGAGGAGAATAAGAGTTCAAAGTGGGCAAGGGTCTTTCCAACCCCACTTGCTCTTAGCTATGCAATTAAAGAAAGCTATCAAAATAGGTAGCTTACTCTATGTAGTGAAGATAAATGGTAGGATTGGAGAAAAAGGAGATGAGGAAATTTTTAAGAAGCATTCAATTATTCATGAGTTTTGGGATGTATTCCCTGAAGACCTTTTAGGTCTACCCCCTCGAAGGGAATTTGATTTCACTATTGAGTTAATGTCAAGATTTGAACCTATCTCCAGGATGCCTTATAGAATGACTCCTATTGAGTTACAAGAGCTAAAAGTTCAACTTTAGGACTTGTTGAAAAAGGGTCTGATCAGACCAAGTGTGTCACCTTGGGGTGCTCTTGTGTTATTTGTGAAAAATAAGGATGGATCCCTAATATTATGTATATATTATAGAATTTTAAAAAAGGTAACCATAAAAAACAAGTATCCTCTACCTCAAATAGATGATATTTTTGATCAACTGAAGGGTGCTACCATATTTTCAAAAATAGATCTAATATCAGGATACCATAAGCTAAGAATTAAGGAAAAAGACACCCATAATATAGCTTTTAAAACATAGTATGGACACTATGATTTTACAATATTATCATTTGGGTTAATGAATGCACCGACTGCCTTCATGAATATAATGAATAGTGTGTTCAAGAGTTATCTTGACCAGTTCATATTGGTATTATTAGATGATATACTAATTTATTCTCAAACTAGGGAAGAGCATGATCAACATCTCATATTAGTATTAGAAGTGCTAAGGAAGAATCAACTTTTTGGGAAGCTATCCAAGTGTGAGTTCTATACTCTGCAAGTACAATACTTGGGGCACATTATCTCAATAAAAGGTATTATTGTAGATCCACAGAAGATCGAGGCTATACTAAATTGACCTACGTCTACAAATATGTTAGAAGTCAGGATTTTCATGGGACTCATAGGATATTATAGGTGTTTTGTGAGAAATTACTTGAAAATTGCCTATCCAATCACCAACCTTTAAAAAAAGGAAAAGAATTCAAATGGATGGATAAGTGTGAGGCTGCATTTGAGACTCTAAAAAATAAGTTGACAATGACACCAATTCTAAATATTTTGGACCCTCTTGGGAAGTTCATTGTGTGTATTGATGCTTCTCTAGAAGGTTTGGGTGGAGTCTTATCTCAAGAAGAAGCTATAGTGGCTTATGAGTCTAGGAAACTCAAGAAGCATGAGGTAAACTATGCCACTCATGACCTATAATTGGTAGTCATTGTGCATGCCCTAAAGGTATGGAGGTACTACTTGTTGGGTAGACTATTTAAACTAAGGATAGACCATCAAATTCTAAGGTATATTTTTACCTAGCCTTTGTTGAATGCAAGATAAAGGATATGGGTAGAGTTCTTAGCAGAATATGATTTTGGTATTTGATTATATCAAAGGTAAATAAAATAAGGTGGTATATGCCTTGAGTAGGAGAAGGCACATAACTACCTTAACCCAAATCCATGTAGATTTGATGGATAGGGTCAAGAAAATGCAACTTTAGGATCCTTATTGCCTAGAACTTTAGGAGAATATAGTGGGATCTTTGGAAGTAAACAAAGGTTTCAACATAAAGGATGGGCTTTTATGTTTTAAGGATTGGGTAGTCATACCCAAAGCAAGTGATCTAAGGAGGAGGATCTTGCAAGAGGTACATAATTCTCCCTATTTCGCTCACCTAGGAGGATCAAAAATGAGGGAAAACATGAAAAATATCTTCTATTGGGTTGGAATGAAGCAAGATATCATCAAATTCATAGCAATATGTTTGGAATACCAGAAGGTTAAGGTAGAACATCATCACCTAGCTAGAAAATTATACCCACATGAGATACCTATGCAAAAATGGTAGGTGATCTCCATGGACTTCATTGTGGGGTTACCCAAGAATAGGTTCCAACATGATGTCATCTTGGTAGTGGTTGATAAGTTGACTAAGGTCACACACTTCATACCAAGGAACATCAAGGATGATGCATTGATGGTGGCACATAAGTTTTCCAAAGAATTTTTCAAATTACATGGGTTTCCAGAAGTAATCATCTTTGATAGGGATTCAAGATTCATGTCAAAATTTTGGTAAGCTCTACATCATGTAGTGGGCACTAAGCTAAACATTAGTTCTACATATCATCCTAAAATGGATGGCCAAACTGAGAGGGTAAATCAGGTTTTGGAAGATATGTTATGCATGTACTACATGGACCAAAAGTTAAAATGGGAAGACTTCTTGCACCTCATAGAGTTTTCTTATAATAATGGATACCATGCATCACTAGGGATGGCCCCATTTGAAGCCTTGTACGGTAGAAGATGTAAAACCCCTCTATTGTGGGATAATCTAGAAGATCAAGTGGTGATTGGACCTAATACTATCTAGGATATGGAGGATCAGCTTAGAGCAATCTAGCTTAGGCTCAAGGAAGTGGTCGATCACCAAAAGAGCTATGTGGATCTGAAAATATCACCACTAAAATTCTCTATGGGAGACAGAGTCTTCTTAAGGGTTAGACCCATGAAAAGTGCCATCAAGTCAAAAAAGTTGGATCCTCACTATGTTGGGCCCTTTGAGATCATTGGGAAGGTTAGCCCAATAGCTTATAGGCTTGCTTTGCCACCCAACCTATCAAAAATCCATGATACTTTCCATATATCCTTGCTTAGGAAGTATGTTGTTAATCCTACTCATATGTGGAATGTTTCTAAATTACAGATGATAGATTCTATAGCCATTGAGGTGTGATCAGTTAATATTCTAGGGTTTCATTCGAACCTGCTAAGAAAATAGACCCTAGATCAATGTAAGGTCTAGTGGGACCAATATTCAAAAAATTATGCTACATGGGAAAATGTTGATGAGATGAGACAACAATTTCCATTTTTGTTTGAATAGATTTTTGTATGCTACTTTTATAGGAAACATAGAGGATTGTGTTTAGTCCAAGGGGGAAGTATGTAACACCCCTCCTTGGAAAAAATTTTGAGGAAAATAAACTATGTTTTGGATGTAATTATGTAATGGCATAGTTTCTTTCTTGATGATTAAATAATAGAATGATTGTTTTCTTTAAAACTTGGAACATGGTATTGTTGATGTATTTGTGGGTGTAGGATTAGGTACCTTCTCCATGGTGGGGCTATGATAAAACCACCTACCATGAAGGATACCTAGGAAAATGATGATGATGGCTTGCTCATCAAACAACTTAGGGTAACAAGAAAAATTACTCTTCATGTAGATGCATTGCATTTGTTTGTTTTCTATAATTCACACCCTTGGGCCAGGAAGTTGCTTGCAATGAGCCTCCTTAAAATTGGTTGATGATAGCATTAGTCTATCTTAAAGGAGATCACCCATTTAAGGATAAAACAATGGTGTGGAGCTTTGATGGGTGCATATTTATGTTTGGTTGTATTATTCTTAAGCTTTGCTAAGCTTTGTTTGCCTTCCTTTGATTAGAATTGTATTTGTTTGCTTGTAAGTTAGATTTAATGCTTTAAATTAAGTAAAGTATTAAATAACTCAATAGTTTAATATTGATTTTTAAAAATTCAATTAATTTATTGGTTTAATAAAGTTATTTATTATTATATATTGAATATTTTGTATTTTTAGCATGAGTGTAGCTCATTAAAGAGGTGTGATACCCTAATGGTGCACAGGGTGGTGAATTTTCTTTAGGTTAATACCTTCTTGGTAATCATGAGGTGGTCACATCCATGCATGAATTAGTTTTTCCCCTCCTTTACTTCTTAAGAAGATCAACAAGCAGATTTTGGGAGCTAGGATGGAAGGGAAACTCGACAGTGAAAGAGTGGAAGATCATGAAGAGTGCTACATTCCAATGGAGAATCTAAGGTAAGCTTAAGGATTCCAAATGCTATTTTTTGAGGTTGGAAACTCTATATTTTGCTTTCATATTCATTACTACTCTTACTTGGGTTTTTAGCTTTGTATGGGTGATATTTGCATTTGTTGCTAGTTGTGCCTTTATTTTATGGACTCCTTTGATACTTTTGAAACCTCCTTGTGGTGTCATTGATTTTTACCTGTTGTGTGAGTATCTTATGTTAGCTATATATTGTATATTTATCTTATGGTGACCCTCCTATAAGCATTAATTCTTGGGCATTGCCTTGTACATCAGCCTACTATGGGGGCTTGCATACCCGATAGGGTCTTATATTGCTATGTAGGATGCCACCTGTGTGTTTGGTAGCCTTTAATGTTCACCCCTGCTTTATTCTCTTAAGTCCAATGTTATCCTTTGCTTGATTAGTTGAGGGAGTGTTGAGTGGTTTTTAGTGGAGCTCATGTTCAATTTGGTTCATATTTTGTTGTGCATTGCAGTCAGTTAGTGCTTTTCTTCCCTGTGTGGGTTGGTGGTCGTAGGCTAGGCCTTGTGTGTCACTTCATGCATGGTTGTGCACTAGTTTTCCTCACCTTTTCATTGCAAATGAGCTTGTATTTGTGCTTCATTGTTGAGAATTAGTTGCACTTCATTTTAGGGTTTTGGCTTCACTTTGGTTTTAGGGTGTTAGTGATGTCTTACCCTTGGTTTTATTACCTTTTTATTAGTTATTTTTTGTAGCATGTTTTGTATCTTGAAGTTTTATGTTCTTATGAGCTTATGTTTTTATTGAAAGGAACCCTTTACATTAAGATAATGCTTTAATATTGTTCAATATTGATTTAAATGTGATGGTTGATTAGGTTAAGTTAAACCCTAAATAATAGTATTGTACAACATAAGATTAAATTGGTTAATTACAACTTGGAGTTGAAGTTCCATGCTTTCTGATTAATATCTTGAGTTAGTTGGTTTATATTCCTTTAATTTATTGTAAGGTATACTTCTGTTAGAGTTAAGTTATATTTTAATTGCATAAATGTTGATGGAAAAGCTTTTGAGATTATGTTTTGTTAATAGCATATCTTGGGTTTATGGATAAGAGGAATATTTTGTTGGTACTTATCATTTGATATGATTATCACAATACTTTATGTTTTGGTATATATTTATGGTAATTTTTTGTTCTCTATCCTTGAGGTGGGTAGGGTTATTTTCTCTTGTTATCCATAATACCCAATCCCTAGAAGGAGTTGTGTGAATGCAATAGCCAAGTAGTTGAGTCCTAGAAAGAGTTGCAAGTATGTAAGAGCTAGGACCTCATTAAATTGGAAGGAGTTTTGTGCGTGATAGCTAGGGTATATGTAAGTAGTCACATATTATTTGAGAAGGATCAAGCATGTAGGAAAAATCTACTCAAAATACAATAGTGGTGATTCATTGATCGCGTATGATCTAGAGATCATGTTAGTTATATTTGGAGTGTCAATAAAATAAGTTACCTCATAAAGTTATGGTAACTAAGCACCAAGTGTCTACATTAAATAACCTATCTAGGAGTAGCTAGAGTCAGGTTAGGGAATTATTTTCCCCCTTTAAGTGTTATGGGCCTTAAAGGATAATCCCTACACAGTGGCCACATGGTCCTATATTTAGTAGAGTATAAGAAAGATAGGGGACCACTTATGGCATCCTTCTAAACACATAGGTTTAGAAAGGTGAACCCTAGAAACTATGGGAGTTAGCCTATACTATCATCTGTAGTGACTTGAAACTCAAATGTAGTGAAACCTTGTATGATGAAATATTTATAACAAGGGTGTTTTCACTTGATATCCTTTGTATTATAAGTTCTCTTTTTCAAATAATTTTGGGCTTGTAGTTTGGGTTGTTACACCTCTGTCAACCACCACCTCATCAATACTATTCCACTCCTGAGCCATATCAATCTACCTTCCAACCATACTAATCATACCCCACCCAACACATGCATCATCCAACCTCTACATAACCCCTTAATTACTATCCATCATCATTTCCACAACCTCAAATTCCTAATGATCATCAACATAACACTCAAAAACTACTATCACACCCCTTTCACACCCATAATTATTCTCATCAATATTCACCCTCAAAATAATAGGTCCCATAAGCAATATATTTTGAACCTAACCACCACCGTTACAATCACCTCTATTCACACCAATCATATCTCTCATTGATCCATACCATCTAACTCATCATGGTGCACACTACTCAACTCCTCAAACCATTCTAGATGCATTCCAACAATTGGCCAATAAGATCAATAGTTTGGAATCTCAAGTTATAGGTATGAGGTATCAAAATCCAACCTTGATTCAACTTCAAAACTACCCTATCAACCCCTTTATCCTAGTACTACCCTATCCTCCTCTATTTGAAATACCCAAATTCAAAAAGTTAAAGGGCAAAGAGGATCCTTAGGATCACTTGAGCATATTCATCAACATTTGTTATCTCATAAATGAGATAAACACCCTCATGACCCATAAATTTTTTCTATACCTTACAATAGGAGCTTTAGATTGGTACAACCATCTGCCTAGATACAACTTATATAATTTTGAACAACTAGCCAATCTCTTCTTAGAAAACTTCACTATAAATATTAAGAAGAAGACTATCCTGACGGATCTCACCAACCTTCATCAATTTTATGATGATTCTATCCTCAATTATGTTAATCAATTAAGAGCAGTACTAACTAAGTTACCCTTCTCTATCCCCATAACTGAGCTAACTTGGATTTTCACTCGAAGTTGTTCCAAATCAATATCATTCCTTTTTCAACTCCAACAATACTAAACTCTTGAGGAAGCCCTAACTCAATCCAAAACTATTGAGGATATAAATATTCAAGAAGGAGAAATTAAGCTTTATAATAAATAATGGTAAAGTAAAAATTCTAAGTACAATAACAAAAACAATCAATCCAAGCCTTCCCAAGTGAACCAGGTAGTGTTGAATAGCCCAACCGCTCAACCTCCCCAAAAATAACCTCAAAATCCACCACAAAAACCTTCTTATCCACCACCATAATTGGCATACAATAACATGCCACCTCCCACCCAAATTCAAAATCCCATTCAATCTACCTAGGCTACATGCCCTTAATAGCCCCAATGTAATTTCACACCTCTCAAAGCCCTTGTCTAGCATCTTTCAAAAACTTATGGATGTACAATTGATCTCCTTACCTAAAGTGGGACCTGAAGATCCAAAAAAACTAGAGGAAGAGGGTATAGAGAATATTTTTATTACACATACCATCAATAGAAGGGTCATGATATCGATAGGTGCATCCAACTTAAACATAAAGTGTAGGATTTTATTGATAGGAGAACTATCGAAGTTGAAAATACTCTTTCCCCCTAATCAAAAATATGATTATCTATCAAACTCCATTGCCACAATATAGTGCAACACAACTATATATTAGAGACACCATGGTTGCCCCTCAATTTAATCAGGTTAATCATGTCAACAATACCCCCAATTATTAGGGTTTCATTGGCATGATTCATGTGGTCACCAAAAATTGAATATACTCGGATCCACTTGCTCAAACAACTAACCCTTCAAAAGTATCATCCTCATCAAATTTTCCACCTCCACAAGTGTAAGTCACCATGATGCCTCAACCTTGGCCAATCATTCATATCAAAATTAGGCCTATCCATAGCCTCAAAATAGCCTCAACTAAGCTCTCAATTTATGATTTAATCCAACAATCACCTCCTCGTTGAGAAAAACTAATGGATATTCTCAAAGCCATAGAGTCACAAACCCATGATACTAATACTTTCACAAATTTCATGGGTAACATTTAAACTTGTACTACACTAGGCATTATATTTTATGACATTGAGATTAATATTGTCCTAGTGGAAGGACCAGATCCACCCTTGCAGATCATGGCCTCTATTGACAAAAAAAAATCAAATATGTCTTTGATTGATATAGGCTCTTCCATCAACATCATAACATCATCTGCCCTCAAACATCTCAATCTTCCACCCACTCATATAGTTGATTCTACCTTCACTCTAAAGTCATCCAATAATACCCTATGCTCAATTCTAAGAATAGTCATCCTCCCCATCCAATTAGGGATCCAGACTATCCACACTCTATGTCATGTCTTGGATGGAGAAATATAATGCAATGTACTAATTGGTAGACCATGGATACAGGATATGTGTTGCATACCCTTAACCTTTCACCATTACCTCATATACACACATGATGGTTCCATTCATTGCATTTCTATGTACAATGAACCATTCAAGTATTACCACATGGTTACATGTATGCATGAGTCCCCCTTACCTTCAACATAATTTTCCCTCACTCATCACCCACTCAACTTATCTTACCACTTGATCACATCTCCCATTCCCTCACCTGTCCTACACATTTCTAATCCACAACCCACCCACTCGATCTCACCCAATCCAATTCCACATTTTTCATCCTTGGACACCAATTACACCCCTCATATTACCCCAAAAAAAATCATCCATTTTCTTCATATTCTTCATATCTTCCTCCTCAACATTGTCCATATTCCTCCTATCCTTCTCCCAATGCTCAACCATTCCACTCTTCTTATAGTATTATTGGTCACGAATCTGCCACAGGAAAGGATTTTACAAGTGCGCCCTAGACCCGACCAAAATTGAAAGGCTGGAAGCAAGAAATGGCTCCCAGACCAATCTCCAGAGTGGGCTGGTTCCCTTCACTATTCTAAACTTGGTGTAAGATAAGGGTTGCTGGAAAGAGATTTTAAAAGTTGCAGAAAGAAATGGGAAATATGGCCACAGGCCGAAGTGATGGGATCAAAAAAACAACAGCAGGAAACTACAAACATAACAACAACAAGTAACATAAGGAATTAGCCTAATCCTTGCACAATCACATGCAACAAATCCCTCCAAACCCACATTCCAGAAATCGTACCCTGACCGCAATATTTAAATCCAGAAACAGAATTTAAATGTAACAGCAATGCAGGAGTATGAATGCTATTAGAAATGCAGAAAAACAGAAAGCAAATTCATCCATGCGACGCTTGAAAAATTAGAAGTCGATCCTTGTATTCCCGCAAATACAATTCCAGTCTCTAGCAGCAAGTTTTTCCAACCTCCGTAAATGAGAATTACATTGGTTTTTATAGAGGGCCGTCCTCTTTGCAGCATTTAATATTTGAAAACAACTTTCTTGTGATCCACAATTATATCTTGGAAATCAGGAACACGATCCCCTTAATCGCAGCCTCGAGGAAGCAAAAATTAAATGCAATGAGACAATCGCGGGCACCTTCATTAAATTCGTTTTTTGAACATGTGCATGACACGTTGAAACAATCCACGAACAACAGCCTCAAAGAAATAAAACCTTCAATTCTGATGGCCTGGGCACTTCTTCAACTTTGACTACCTTGGAAATCCACAAAACATTTAATTCGGGGCAGCATTTAATCATCGAAAACTCAAAAAACCTTCTCGGCCGTTCATACTGTTTTTTGGCGGGAAACTGTGCAAGTCGCGAAAACGTGATGGGTCACAAAATCGTGACATATTCTAATGTCGTACGCTTCGCTGCTGAAGACCCACGAAAATGGCACCTGTAGCGATATCGCTACATCTTTTTGTTGTTGGCTCCTTGCGCTCTTTGCCCCACAAAAACGGAACATGTAGCGATATCGCTACATGTTTCGGGCACTTTGTACGGTCTTATGGATGGGTCACGAAAATGCGACGCCTTTTGCTTTTTGCATGCCTTCGACTTTTCCTTGTCGCAATTTCGCTGCACAATGAAGCACTTAATCAATTTCCCACAATGCAGCATGAAATTACTTCCGTCTCCATGTTTCTTCCTCAATTTTCATCCCCTGCGTGATTTCGCTGCATATTGTCTTGCTTGGTCTTATCATAAAAATTGTAGCGAATCGCTACAACTTTTATGTTACTGCCTTTTAGACCGTAGCGATCGCGATTTTAAAACATGTAGCAATATCGCTGCACTTTTTGCTTTGAACTCTCCTTCGCTCGAACACGCAGCGCGTCGCTGCAAGTTTTGCACCTTAGCTCTTCTTCGACCAATATGCAGCGAATCGCTGCACTTTGCACCACTTGAGCCTTTTGAAACCACTGCGTCGCGAAAATAAGACGTCAGCGACGCGTTGCAAGTTTTCAACTTGAGTCTTTGAAGCCGACCGACCCGCGATTCTGGAACACGTCGTGATATCGCGACGGTTCCGCCCAACCTGCCTGCGTTGACTGCGTTGACCGCGATTTCGTGACATGTCAGCGAATCGCTGCAATTTTTAGACTTAGCCATTTTTCGCTCCTTTTTTGCTCAAAACCGCATCAAAACTGAAAATAGAGGTTAGATCTGCAACAATATAAGCATTAATATTTCAATCAAGATCAATGTGGCAAAAATGCCAACAAGTATGCAAACCATTCAAAATTATCCCCAACCTCTTCATCCTTCGTATTCTCCTTATACCCTTTCTTCATCCTCAATGGCTAGGCCTCCATCCTCAACTCCACCCATCACACCCATACTACATTATCCTCCATCTCTAGCCCCTTTTATCAATCACTCCCCATCAACTCCATCTAGATCACACCCTTCTACTTCTCTCACTAATCCCAACCACCATCTCAAGGCTCCTCCTTTTTCTCTCATCACCTCTCCCATAAAATAGGCTACTTCCACTCTCACTCCTACCACCATCACCCCCATATCTACACCTACACATGCATATCAAACCATATCTTCTTCCACAACACCTAATCCACCCCCACATCCAAATCCATTTCAGATGCATCCATCTATCCTAGACACTATTCAAGGGATACACACTCCCATTTCACCATCCTCTACATCCCAATCCACTTCCATGGACAATTCAGATTCATCATCTTCATCCCTCTCTAATGCTCTCATTCCAAACCCCTAGTGTTATTGTACATATGACCACTCCTAGCATAGGAGAGTACCTTGTACATAATATAATGTTTCTACCTCCAATCGTAGAATTAATTACGGATTTTTGTCACCCTAGTTGTACCCCTTTAACCATAAATGTTTTCATCCTTGTGGGCTCTTCCTCTAATCACATGAACTTTTTGTATGGGAGAATTGATTCAACATTAGATAAACCTCCTGATAAAGATCTCGAAGCCTTATTTTTTGGCAACATAAGCTTTTTGGATAATCCTTCTTCACCATAAAGTACTTACATAATTTTAAATGGTGAGGATGCAATCTTGGTTGCTATGGGCAAGGAATGCAGGCCATTTTGGAGCCTCATTCCTAGCCTCCTCAAGAAAAATCTGGTCTAGGATATGATCAACATTCTCAAATTGATCCTCTTAAATATGATATTCAATGCATTACCTTTGGTATTGAGGAGAAAAGTAAGGATAAATACCCTGATCTTGAGCATGCTCTCACATCACCAACAAACCTTTTCTAAGTTGCTACAATCCATGTCATTTCATATTATACTTTATATGATAAATCATATGAGTCATTTGAGGCACTATCAATTTCCTTCGATAGCTCTAAAGATGATTCATCTCTTGTTATCCCCATCACAAACATGGATTCATATCTTGTTATCCATCTCTTGTTCTACATTTCACTCCTCATCCTTCCTATACTCCTTCCATTGGAGTTCCTTAACACACCCATCAATACTTCACCTCCACCATGGCCACCTCCACCTGATTCTTGACCATATATTTTGATGCACCTTGTCGAATTCATAACTTGTGAACCGTATGCCCATTGTCCTTGAAATTTAACAGGTGGTTTTGTGTGTGTGTTCTGCATCATGAAAATCTTTGATTGGCTTGACTCTCCAAAAAAGTGTTTTCATGATCTAACTCCTCCATCTAGTGTCCCAAAATTAGCTTTTATAATAGGAGATTTAGATCCTGACTCTCCTATTCTAAAATTTAATTTTGGGACACTATATGGAGGAGTTAGATCCTAAAAATACTTTTTTTGGAGATTCAGGCTAATGAAAGATTCACCTGATACAAAACACACATAAAAAACCACCTATTAAATTTCAAGGCCAATGGGCGCATGGTTCACAAGTTATGGCTTTGACAAGGTGCATTAGTTACAACCTTTTGCAAGAATTATTTTAGATGGTGTAGGCCTTTGAGCATTGAATTAATGATTAATATCCCTTATTTGCTTTGAATTGAGTGTTACTCCAAACCTGTGCACTCCTTACCTGTGTATGAGCATTATGTTAATGGGGTGCTCTTATTCCTTTGTGCTAAGTGGAACAAGATTCCTTTGGTCGGTGTGGAAAGTGGAGGCTCATTCCCTTGCATGCAACCAACCTCTTCAATGTTCCTTATCACTAGTTCTTACTAATTTTTTCTAGTTGTTTCACTCAGCAAGCTTTCTCCAGCATTGGTGGCTCCTCTCCAACAAATGGTGGCTCCTCTCCAACAAATGATGGCTCCACTCCAATGAAGGTGGCTCTAAGGTACTTCAACATTATCTTCTTGGTGTCTATTCATCCAATATTTTATTCTTATCCACCTGGGTAATGCACCTTGCTACTTGCACTTTGATTTTTGCTACTTATGTTATTTCTTTGTGTTGTTCTCCTTGTAACTTGCACTATTGTTGTGTTATATTGTCCTTGCTAATGTTGATATGTTGCCCTTACTTGGTGTATTTTTAGTTTTAGGTTCTTTTGCACTATGATCATTGATTCTATGAGACTGATGTTTGGTATCTTTGGACACCTTGAATACTATGCTTTTGAGCCCTTGGTTGGCTCTCTTTATTTTGCTTTAAAGTTTGTTCTTCAACCTTAATGATACAACCACTTGATGATTGTAATCTACTTATTGTTTTAATGCCTTAATACCCTCTAATTTTTTTCCTCCTTTTTCTATGTTAGACAAGACAATTATGGTGCAATTATGTAATGTAAATAAATCTACAATAATTAAGATAAAATACCTTAATTTGCACAGGAATGTTTTAGGCTTTTTGGTCTCCTTTTTAAATCTATCTTGATCTCGTTTTTTAATCTATATTCATTCCTTTAGTATGGTGGATTCTTCTCTATCCCTTGATGGTAAATAGTGATTTAATGTTGCCTTCTTGTACTAGGAAACTCTCTCCTCTAACTCCTTTGCTTGGTTAACTTTATAATGATATTTCCAAGAATTTCAATCATGCAAATAGTATACCCTTTTGGATCACTTTAGTTTTCACTATAGTATATGCACTCTATTTTTTTTAACTCACTAATTTGCAGCTTTGAAACTCCTCTAACTTTCTGCCCAAAAATGTAGTTTGATGGCTTTAACTCTCCTTCCAAAAGCACTCTGAAAATCTGAAACTTAGAATTTATTAATTCTACCCAAATTGCTGCCCTATTGATGTCCTTAAATATGAAATTTTCATATTGTAATGCAGTCAATGTCTTCTCTCATATGTTTTCCTTGAATCTCCCAAATTTGGTAGGAAACTCCTCCAAATTACAACTAATACTTATCTCCTAGAGACCTTCAATTTTTATTGTAAAATCAGAAAAATCCTTTCTCCAAATTAGCCTTCAAAGCCTTCAAAGGAAATATTCAAATCTCTTAGATTTGGTGGTTTCTTTTAACTCCTTTTTCCTTTAATCTCCTTGTTGAAATCTGGCTTCAATATTGGACTTCTCAAGAATCTGAATGTCTTGAGGTCTTTACTATTCTCCTCCAAAATTTGGCAAACTCCTTGCCAAATCCTTCTCCTTTTGGGCTTGTTTTTAGATGGTGAAAATTGTCCCAAAACCTCCTTTATCAGGAACATTTCCTTGCTAGTAAATTTCTCCAATGTGTTCTCCTGAAATTCTCCTCTAATAGCCTTCTCCAAATATCCTTCAATGGAGCTTTCATAGCCTCCTCATTCTTTCTCCTTTCAATTATTACTTGAGACCTATTCTCTTGGGCCTTCATTTTTGCAACCTCTAGTCTTCTCAAACTTCAACGAGACCTTCCTTGATCCCTCTAATCTTCAACTATGGAAGTTTTGCAATGAGATCTCCTTCTTGGATCTCTAAAATTTACAGTTTCTAAAATCTACAATAGGGCCTTTGCTAGTCCTTCTCAATCTCCAATATTCCAAATCTAGAATTTCTTCAATGGGACATTTTGTGGGTCTCCTCAACTTCTTCAACATAAATTTTTCAATATTTAGTGGAGATCTCCAATCTCCAATCTTCTCTAGGACTCTTTTCTAGATTCTCTTATTCCTTCAATGGGGTCTTCTTTCTAGGACCTCCTTCTTGATCTACAGTCTTCAATGTGGCTTCTTTTGTCTCCTCCTTTCTTCTCAATATTTAGCTATGGGGTCTTCAATCTACAAATCCTACAATGGGACCTTTTCCTTAGGCCTCCAAATCTTCAATATCCAACTTGTTGCTTCAGGTACTAGATTGATTCCAAAGAAGATATTCTTCCTAGCTCTTGTAGGAAGCTTCCCAACTTTATTTGAATCTCTTTTTTTGCAACAAAGTATTATAGAAACTATAATGGAAAAAACTTTAAATCTTGAGATAATGAATCTTCACTAGTTAATTTTTCAATCTAGTGGAATCAATGTTGAGTCCTAGTCTTCACGAGTTTTTTTGCAACTTTGTGGAAAGACTCTAGCCAAATGTAATTTCAAAAATTTTGAAAATGATATTTGTTATCTCCTCTCAATATCTCTTGTGGCTCTCCCTATTTCCTATCGATCTACCATGGGATCTGATACCACTGTTAGCTTTTGATACATTCTATTTAAGGAAATGCCATCATAAGATGTAAAAATAACAAGCAATGATAACTATATGACAATGGCACTATAATATGCAAGAAAAATATATAATAAAATTTTGCAATAACTCAAAAATATTCCATTAATGAAAGCTCACAAAAATAATATAATGGAGGACATGAACACTCTAAAAAATACATGAAGGATCTACATTGTACTCACTATACTAACTAGCCACTAATGTTAATTCATTCGACTCAATCAAATATTTCAAAGGCATATATATAGTGAGATAATTCCCTTGGCCTTTCATCTACCCATGAGTATTCATCTACCTAACCTATGACTCATGTACATGTGGACTACATGCACATTTACATCATTGCACATTCTAACACTTGTGCATTTATTAAATTGCATGAATCAACTACTCAAAACTTACTCTAAGATAAACTTCTACTCTAGTTATGTACCCAAGGTGGTATATTAGCATGTACCAAATAATGTAATATACTCCAATAGAATCAACAAAACTTGAATCTTCCACCTCATTTATGTGATAAGGTTACTACTAACTAGCTTAGTCTGTTCATTGTTAAACAATCATTTGGTTCTAGGGACTATAAACTTGTGACTCTTGAGGGATTTACTGAACCTGAGCCCATTAATATTCTTCATTTACACATATTCAATGACTAACTATTGTTACACTCTATCACATAATCAATTTTACAAATAAAATAATTAAACAAAATCATAAAAAATAATAATAATACAACAAAAAGGATATTTTTATCTGTCATCCTTCAATTTTTTCCAACCATTCTCCAACATCTTAATAGGAGAGAATCATGAATATATCGCTAGCACATGATGTCATACTTACAATGTAGACACTAAATGTTGTTGAATGGTTGGATGAAAACAAAGCATACCCATCATCACAAATTGAAAATTAAAAACAAATTCAAAATAAATAAATAAAAATAATCAAAAATCAAGAGAATAAAAAAAACAACACATGCATGTCATTACCATTTTTCATTTTTCAGTCAACAACTTGCCACATGTATGCTCATCCTTTTAATTGTTTTATTCCTTATTTATTTTTCCTTTTTTCTCACACATCACTCCTCATTGTATGGTCATGCATTGAGCAACTACATACCATGGACTAGTATGTTCCCTTCCCTCCTTACTCTTTTCCCTATTTCTTTATTCTTCACATTTTCCTCTCTTTTCCTTCTCATTCATTCTCTCTTTTTTCTCACCCCACCACCATCTCATTATCTTTTCATTTTGCACATTCATTTTTGTCCTAATTCTATTTTGATCATTATTCGGTTAAGATTGACACATGTCATTACAAAGGATTTTGGTTGTGTTAATCAAGGGCATATTCATAGTCATAGTTTTCTAACCTCTTTATATGCACTTTTTCACCATATCCACTATGTCCACCATTCATTATTCACCATGCTTTATCTCTTTCCTCTTGTAGGTTTGGAGAATCTTTGGGTTCTTTCGATCGTTCAACCATACCTAGTGTCTCAATCAACCTTTATTGAAATTCATATATCACTTGAGTGCTATAGGCCTTCTTGGTTACCTTAGGTTTCCTCTTGGACCATGCACATTTCACATATTAATCATATTTTGAGTCTAGGAAATATGAAGCCATGTGTAGCTTTAAGCCATAAAGCAAATGATTTCCCTTGCTCATCCTATCATGCCATAATCTGACCCCAAGGATCCATCTTGTAAAAAATATATAATAAGCGAAAAAACATCATCAATTTTACTTATCATGGATCCTAGATAATTTTAGACATCTTCATCGGGGCTATAGACACCTGGCTGGTAGTGGAGCAACATCGAAGGATATAAGGGCTATCTACATCAGGTCTATAGATACTTGATTGGCAATGGAGTATGCCCTCATATGGTGATATGTCTATCACATTAATTATCTTATTTTGTATAGACCTATATCTGCTCACAGATGAGCTAGCTTATAATGGCTTGAATCACAATTGGTCGATCCTACCTTGCTAAAAATTGGAAATGAACATCACTACACACACATTGGTATTTGAGCAACTTGAATCCCTTGGTTGGTCTTAGTATCTTCAAGCACTTATTTTATTAGTAGATGAGTTTGATTGATGTCACTAGGGTGTTTGAGCTTCCTAAAAGCACTTGTTAATCCTTCCTTTCTAGGATAGGTGAAATGACAAGTCATGCCACCTTTGTTCTTATAGTTTATTTATTTCCTGTATCTGTAGCATCACATTCACTTCATACTTTTCTATAGTTATGTTAGCTCCATTATGTTGATGCCCTTGATTAATCAGTCTATTCATGAGTAGTGATGCATTCTTAGGTATTTTTGAACAATAATCAAACATGCAGCTATAAGTCACTATACATCACCACCCATCTCATCCATAATATAAACTCCTTAAACACATGCATAACACCATATATATATCACATTATATCATCTTACCCATACAACCATCCATACATATCTATCATGCATAAATCAAAACATACCTCATCCTCATAAAAACAAAAAAATGATAAAAATGACTATCAAAATGAAGTCTTCCAAGGCCTCAACCAAAATAATTACCCCGTTGCTCCATCAAAAGGCTCAATCAATTGATCAATAAAATTTTGCATTAGATTAGATTTATTCTCATGTATTATATTACACTTACTTTCTTGCATTAGAATATATTTCCTTATTTTTCTTTCACATGCCATCTTTATCACATTTTTTCATCCATATTTTGTCAATTGGCTTGTTTTTTCTCCCATTTCTCGACATCTGCTTGGCACTTGAGGGGGTTGATAACTACCCATGAATTTCATCTCAAATCAATTCAATATGCAAACACTCAATTTTGGAGTCGCTTAAGTCTGATAATATTTGCCTAAGACTATCATTAACCTTCCCTCTACTACAAAAAATAGCAGAACTCGTCTTTTCTTTTTTAAAATTTCTAATCAGAATCTAGATTTCAAGACTCAAAATTCGAATCAAATCGATCTCATCAATTCATCAAAGACAAAGGTTCAAGGGTATTTTTTGCTTCTATAACTAGGTCATATTATATTATTCTTGATTTGAGATAATCTTGCATCACCTTCCTCAAGGTAAATACTATTTTCATCATTCACCAGTCATTTCTTTTATCCATCATCAGTGCAAAAGTTGGTGTCATTGGTTTTTCCATCATATTATGTTTTCACATAATGTGGTACAAAAAGGGGAATTTGTCCACACCTAAAAAGTGTCACATTGGCCATGGTTAAAATTAATATTTAATAATGTATGCAAGAATTTTAATTAATGTATTGTTATATCCAAGGTCTAGACCAATTGGTTTGACCAAACCCTGTAAGGGGGCGGAGGTCCAAGGTTCAAATCTTGGGCCTCACCAAACTGAACGCTTGTCCCTTTCTTGGTTCTTTCAGTGGTGTAAAATATTTAAATGATTGTGGCATGGTGGTTATAGGGGTAGACTATGCGAAGATCTGTGTGGCAACTTTCAGGTTGGATAGCACAGAATACTATGGCGGCCATAAAAGTTAGACAGCTTACCCATATTCATGGCGGCTACCAATTCCACCATGTAAATTAAAAAAAAAAACAAAAAAATTAATGTATTGCAACCTTATAAATTATTAGTATTTACTATTCTAGACCCTTTGACCCATTCTAGACCCTTTGACCCATTCTAGCCCCTTTGACCCATTCTAGCCCCTTTGAACCAATCTATCCCCTTCTTATTATTAACCACGGTCATCATAAGACCACCATGCTATTTTAACTTCAATTCACATTAAATATAGTTAGCATTTATTTTCCCTCTTTCCTCCACATTCTAAGCACATTTAATGCATTTGGGGGAGGATCTCCTCCACCCAGGCACATTTATGAGAAATGCCAATTTGGTGGGTGAGGAATATACAAATATGGCATTAGTGAGGCACATCATAATATGTAATGGCATGTCATATTGCATCATGGTACATCATAAGGTGTTATGGCACATCATAAATCATCATAGGACATCATAGCTGAAATAAAGTTGCACATTTGTCCACCCAAGTGAATAATCCCTAATATTGCTCTCTTATCCACCCATGCTACTTGTCACTTCTCTTCTATCCTCAGCACTCTCCTCCACCCATGGAAAAATTTACAAATAGGTCCCCATTTTCATTTTCTTGTATGCACAAAAAGGTAACAAAACTCTACTTAAATTTTATTCAATTTTGTTGTGTATGTGTTTGACATTTTGGTTATAGGTTTACCATTCATAGAGCTCAAAGGCATCAACTATGGAGGCTCTTGGATTTGTTCACTAACATTTGTTTTTGTAGCCACACCCACAATCAATATCTAAAAATGCACCAGATCTATATCAAAGACCCCAAAATAAATTTAGGAAGGTTGAGATTCAACATTAAAACCTTCTACTCAATAATAGTCTCAACCGTATAGGGCAGTTAACTAGAAGCACAACCACATAGGGTGGTTAACCAAAAGCACAACCACATAGGGTGGTTATCCAGAAGAATAACCACATAGAGCAGTTACCCAAAGAGCCAACTGCCTTGGGGTGTTGAGCATCAAGGAAAATAACAACTCCAGACCAGCCACAGACTACACAAAAAGGTAAATCAGGTATTTTATTAGGTTTTGTAGGTATTTCATATAGTTTTGTAACTTTTGCACTTGATTTTGTAAAGTTTTGTAACATTCTATTTGCTTTTGTAACCCTCTTTCATGGTTTTGGGTCTCATCTCGAAAGGCCTCACATATGCTATTGATATTATCATTATGAGCTTGTGTGGAGGTATTGAATATACATGGAAGCTTGGGAGGTCAAGCAACGTGTCTTTTAAACCCTCCCACAACCTATTGTGTGCTCAAGGAGATAACTTGCAACACCATAGATCTTACTTTTAAAATAAAACCCTTCATTTTGGGAGGTCAATTGTAACTAAAAATGATTTATTCATAAAATATAGTTCATCAATATCAAATCTATTGCAAATATATTTTTGTCTATTTTAATTGTTATGGTGTATTTCCTCTTTCACATAGAATCTAACTGCTATACAAAAGGAAATGAAGGGAGACTATAAGAGAATATAATTACAAACTTGTCGATCATCTACAAAGCTAACACTATTCCTATTTGGATATTTCAAAGAGGAGGGTTTCCCTCCGAAACTCATGTAGATATTTCAATATGACTACTATTTTTGACATCGAGTCATATCTTGTCTGAGTTTTCAATCCCTCCAAAGTTCTCTAGATTTGATACTTTAAATGCTAGATGGTTCTAAGCCTTCATATTAGTAGCTACCACCATTATTTCCACCTACCCCTTTTGGCAATACTTTCAATTTGGGTGTGGATGATTTTTGCTTTTAATGCTCCAGATTCAAGAGCGGCCTCATCATGGATTTCTAACTATTATTATAATTTCCAATAGATATGCAGCATTCCTTTTGTAGTAAAGTATGGTACTTTCTAGAAGATTGCACACCTCAACAAATCTTATATTTTGGGATGTGATGCCTTTCTTTAAAAATTGTTCCTCCCATATGACCTCAAATTGTTTTCTTACCTTGGAACTTTTGACTATTGGATCTCCATTGTTAGAATTTTTCTTTTCCCTTTTTGATCAAACCCAAAAAATCTGACTTTCAAACTTTTTCTTAACTAACCCTCCAATCGTAAAAAATTTTCATTGGAGGTTTCTCTTTAGCAATAGTCTACTTCTTGTATTTTGCCTTTGCTATAAAAATAGTGTAGTGAGAAATCACTATAGTTCTAGTGACTCACAAGGGATCTTTAGCCTACTAAAGATAAGGAACCTAGGCAAGCTGGTGCCTTAGCTCATTAGGCACAGAGTCAAACAAAGAATTTACCTAGTGGAGTTGAGGAATTTTAGAAGTTAGTGTCCCACAAACTTTTTCCTATGAGCAAGGTCTTCATTTTGATAGACCAATACTCGTAGTCATACCCGTTGAACTCTGGAATTGGTAGATTGTTATGTGAGGCCATAGTTACTAAAACACTCTTTTTATTTCTCGGTTACAATAAAGCACTCTGATTTTTCAAAGAAGGAAGAAGGAAGAAGGAAGAAAGAATAAGAAAGAAGAGATTACAAATTTAAGTCAAATCTGACTTGATTCACTCTTTCACTGATTGCTTGTTCCTCTTAATGTGGCGTTATTATTTCTTGATTCACGAAATTGTCTGCTACTTGTTCTTCGTCGTCACTGATCAATATTATCTCAAGTGATTCTGGTTCTAGAATTTCTACTGAATTACTATAATTAGTATATTCAGATTCTTGTGGTGCAACTTCTATGGATTTTGATTGCTCAAATTGACTCCCAAAGGAGTTATCTTCAGATTCTGCCTCGTACCCTGAGTTTGGATGCCTCTAGTGTGCTATTACTGTGTTCTGCAACTGACTAAACACAATATGAAGCCCATAAGCTTGTACTTTTTCATCAAAGCTTTCAGAATTCTCTCTTACCAAAAGTGCACAAAGTGCATGATAACATCCTGTGGAGCGAATCATGAATTTTTCCCTTCAATTTGCCTCTTTTTACAAATTCCTAGTCTTCAATGATTTGCCTCTCTCAGACTTTTACAAAGAAATTGTCACAATTTTCCACCTTTGAGTCCTCTTACATAAATTGCCTCTTAGGCAAAGTTCTTTTTCTCCTTTTATTGTACTAAAAGGATATCTATATTTCTATTTAATAAAAAAAAAAAATTGCTTTATAAAAAAAATTTAAAAAACAATTATTATTTTAATTTATTAAATATAATATAAATTATTCTTTTTAATATATAAAAAAAACTTTAGAAAGAAAAAAAAAATTTAAAAAAATTCAAGCCTGCAGGAGTAGAACCCACAACTCCTCTCACTAAACAAAGCCTTCTTACCAACTCGGCTTCCACTGCCGATGGGACTCAAGCACCATACACATGTATTTCTAAGCTTTCGGGGCAAGTGTACCAAAAAAATTTAAAACCTTCATCGTCACCGGGTTTCAAACCTGTGACCTACTAGGGGCGAGTGTCTTAAGGCTAGCTCCTCGAGCCAGTAAAGCTATGTGGCCCGAAGAGGATGCAAGGGAGGCTTGCCTCCTTTGTTTTGTCATGGCCTATGCAAAACAACAAAAAAAAACTTGTGCTTTTATCCCACATTCGTTGTGCAAAGGGGAAATAACACTATATAATCAAAAATATGCACAAAGCTTATCGATTGCCTTCGGGAAATCGATGACAGCCCTTTTGTAGACTTTCTTAGCCAATATCATTGCACCACATCGTCCACGTCACCTTATGTCCAGTCAGCTCTCCTCTGGTTTATTTGTCCACGTGTCTACCTCATTGTCTGCTCGTCACGTGTTTGCCTCTGGTTTGCATTCTGCCAAGTCACCTGTCAGTCACCTGGGGAATTGTACCTAGTGTTCTCTAGTCATCTAGTCAACCTCAAACTGTGTGCTCTCTATGGACCTCCTCTTGACCTCGCCTTGGTTTGCATTTTGTAGGCCCTCTCGACCTCATCAAGATACGTGCCTCACCTGTGGGCTCACTCCTATGGGCCTCCTCGAGATCCATGCCTTTCTTGTGGGCCTCCTTGGGCCTCCTCGAGATCTGTACCTAGCTTACCTTGAATCCCTAGACACCCTCCGCTCTGATACCAGATATAGAACCAAAAATTTAGGAGCTCAAAATATAATCTCTGATATTCATTAACCTTTTACAAGGTTCGAAAATACATTGCTTAAATACATAAACTAATAACCAATACGTAGAAAGCTTAGGATAAATATTAGGGAGAAAGGAAAATAGGGAGGAAATAAAAAAAGTAATTTGGAGTCAAACTCTTCCTGTCGTCCATGCTGTCCAATCCTGCTGACTCGGTTGCCGTCCAAGGAGGTAAAAGGGTAAGGTCCAAAGCTTACAGTTGTAAAACAAATTTTTACCATTTTAACTTCCAAAAGTTAGTATCTCCATGTCTTTGTAGTTTTTAGAAATTTAGTCATCCCATGAATTTCGGACGTCTATGTTACATATGATACATATGTACAAGGCTTTAAGTGGGTAACCAAATTTTTGAATTTTTTGGTGTCCTATGGTCTTTTTCAAATTTGCATACCCCTTTGAGTCCTTTCCAATTATTATAAATTTTTGGTCTTTTTGAAGTCTGTTTCACCCTCCAAGAGCAATGAAAGTTTTTATGTCACCAAGTTCAGGCCTTTGTTTTGGTTTTCCTAAGGTCTTTTTGTTAGTAAATGTTTGGCCCAAATAAGTTTGATGCAAGGGCCTATCTTTTGGAGGGCATAACTTTTGATCCAATCGTTGGATCGACTTGAAATTTTACGTGGAGCTAGATAAAGAGGAATAAAATGCATGACTAAGAAACCCTAGTGTATAGGGTGGTTTTTCAAGATTTTATCAGGTCTTAATTCATTCATCTAGTACCCCAAAAATGGAATTTAGTATTATTTTAGAATTTAAAAAAAAATGGAATTTAAAGAATTTTAGACATGAGTAGGTGTTGAGATTTTCTAGAAGGCTTAATATGGGTAATCCAATAATGTGTATTAATTTTGAGGTCTATTCAAGATTTTTTGGCAACTTACTAAAAAATGGGTTGTTTTTGGCTGAAAATGGAAAATTGTCCAAAAATAGTAATTTTTTATCTTTAGGGATCTAAGATGTAGGGTTTTGTTTTAGGGTTTATCACATTGTAAAAAGGGGGGAAAACCCTAAACTCAAAACCCTAAACCTAAAAAACCTAAACCCTAAACCCTTAAAAAAAAACTAAAGGCAATGGAGATAGTGGCTATTATGGATCATTTCCAGTTATGGGTCATTATCGAGGTAGTTACAGTTTTTGCAATAATGGACCAAATGATCATACTATTTAAGAGAGTTGTTGCAATAGAAAAATAATCAAGTTTTTGTATAGTAATGTTGCAAGAGGTATACCAGTGTGCCCATACTTGTCAGTTATATTTTCCTTTGTGTGTCTTGTCTAGTCATACCTTTTTCTTCCCCATTATTGTGCAATTTTTGCTGAGGAGATGCCCAGTTTATTGAGATCATTTCCAATGGCTGAGGCTAGAAGCTAGGAGGCTCTTTATTACATCATTTGAACAAATATTTATAGTTCTCTATTACATCATTTGAATGGAGAATTTGTTTGTACTGGTTCAATGAGATCCGGTTATTGTGATCAAGCTCCCATTGTAATGATCTATTGTTTAATGCAATCCTATTTCCTCCTTTCAGAAGTTCTATATGTAATTTTGTGTGTTATCCCATTTACATGTTACATCATTTGAATGTGTAAATGGATTCTTATTTTGTTGGCATGTTGAATCACTTTTGTTACATTATTTGAATGGATGTGATTGGCTTAGTTTTATATTCTTCCCCTTCTATCGTCATCGTATTTTAAGTTTGGCTACAATTACCCAATGGATAAGGCACCGGTCTATAGCTTGAAGCACTAGTTGGGAGTTACTTTCAAACTTGATCAAATTTTATGTTGTAATTTTATTTCATTTTTACAAATTTGGATGAGCATGAGCATATAAGAAATATTGTAGGCTCACCTTTGGAATTTCCTTACCCTACTCCGTCTATATAAAGTCTTAGGATACTCTTTTCCTGAGTTAAAGAGGTGGATCCACCAGAATCCACAGTGTTGATTGGACTAGATAAGTCTTTCAGTGTGACAAATCTATTAAGGGTGAAGGAATTTCTCCTAATAAGGCCTTCATCAGAATCATAATCTCATACCTTTAGTAGTGGATTATGTTGATGTTCATTCTAGAACAAATTTTCCAATGGGTGAGATGCATTTCAACAAGTAGGAATAGGCTCAAACCTTCACCAAGTTCAACATAGCTTGTTATTTAAGGACCAATTATGTGTCATTGGGTTAACATCAAGCATACCATTAAACTATGTAGTCTTCAATTATCTTAGTCAAAATAATTGTGCCTCGTAAGGAGTTACACAATAGGTTTTTAGTAAAGAGCATAGGGTTTGGCTCAATTAGGGGCCTTTTAGAGTCTTATAAAGTTAGGTCCTTGTTAAGATGTGATTTTTATGGCACACTTGGACTCAAAAGAGAAAAGGGATGTGAAAAAAGAAAAGCAAACAACTCAAAAAAATAAAAAAAAGTGGTGATGAACTACTAAGATCCCTCTCCACAACATGTTTGAATGCTATGTGACAGTGGTGAACTCTTCCACTCTCCAACATAGTTAAGAAAAAATGGTATTTTCCAATATAGGAATGCATAAAGGTGGGTCTATAGGAATCCACAAATTACTGATCAAAAAATTGATGTAGGCCCCTCATGCATACATTCATCAACAAAACCTAAATTAGGTAAAGACCACAAGAACACACACATGTAGAAACAAGTTTATATGAATTCACATGTCTTATCCAAAAATTGGTGCAAGCCTCTATATATATGCATATGCAAATAGTACAATTATAGAGATTGTGTTAAGAGTGAGGGTTCGATTTTCCCACAAGATGCTCACTACTATACAAAAATAAATAAAGGGAGAGGCTACAAGAGAATACAATTAAAAATTATTGATCCTCTCCAAAGATAATGCTACTCCTATTTATAGATTACAAAGAAGAGGATTTCCCTCCAAAACTCATGTAGAAATTTCTATATTACTAATGTTTTTGACACTATGTCATATCCTGTCTAAGTCGTTAGTCCCTCCAAAGTTCTCTAGATTTGATACTTTAAAGACCAAATGGTTCTGATCCTTCAGATCAATACCTACCATCATTGATTCCACCTACCTCTCTTTGGAATCCTCACAATCTAGGTGCATATGATTTATTCTTTTAATGCTCCAAATTCAAAAGTGGACTCATCATGTATTTCTAGCTATTGTTGTCGTTTACAAGAGATATACAACATTCCTTTTGTAGTAAAGGGTAATAGTTTCTATAAGAATGCACACCTTAGAAAATATTAGCTTTTTGGGATGTGGCACCTTTCTTCAAAAAAAATCCTCCTGATGAGCATTAGAAATGCTCATATTTTTGTATGAGTTTCTAATAGTTTTGTGCGATAGTATTATAAGAGTTGTATATTTTTATGAAATATTATGTATACGTTTAATAAAATTATGTGCATTACCTAATTTTTGTGTGAAGTGTGTTTTGTGTAGATTTTTGCTGATTTTGTCATCTTCTACTTAGTCAAGGTCCTACGTGGAGCTGGCATGTTCTGCTTCAACAAACCCAAGGTATAAATGGGAAGGTGCCTTGATCTTCAAGAAGGTACCTTGATCCTATTTATGGGAAGGTGCCTTGATCTACAGGAAGGAACTTTGATCGCATATATATAGAAAGTGCCTTGATATTCAAGTAGATGCCTTGATGTCATGCATCAAGAGCGGCTTGATATTCAATTAAGCACCTTGATGTCATGCATCAAGGGCACCTTGATCTTCAAGTAGACACCTTGATATTATGCATCAAGGGCACCTTGATCCTCAAGTAGATACCTTGATGTCATACATCAAGGGCACCTTGATCCTCAAGTAGGTGTCTTGATGTCATACATCAAGGGCACCTTGATCTTCAAGTAGGCGCCTTGATGCCATACATAAAGGGAATCTTGATGTACAAGAAGGTACCTTGATTTTAAGTTCCTTGACCTTACTACTGAAGGAGATTATGTTGATCATGGTAGATCTTTGACTCCACATCATGTAGACCATATTCAGTCACATTGGAGAAAATGCACAACCACTTGATGAAGTAGAATATGGGCTACAAAGGATCTGGACCAGAAAATCTACTATCCCTAGAAAAGGACAAAATATGTTGATTGTTCTTATCACACATTTGTTACCGTAACTGAACTATCTTAGTTTAGGTTGTAGTAGGATTTTTCATTGTAACAGCATTGTAACCAAAGTTCTGTGTGTATTATATAAACACACAGATTTCTTTGAAAAGAGATAGTGGCATATGTAGGAAACTACTATTTTTTGTTGTACTACAATTTTATTAATAAAAATCTTGCTTGAGAGTTCTTCCATTTGCGTTCAATCTTCATAAATTAGTCAAGTGGAAGCTACTGGATCCTAGGCCCACTCCAAGCTAGTATTAATTCCCTTAGTTTTGTTTTTTTTAGATTAGATCATTTATTTTCAGTGTGTTGTATTTTTATTTTTGCAAGTGTGTTTTTATTACTTTCCTTTATTTTTTAGCATAGTGTGGTGTGATTTATTTTTTTGTAATTTTATTATGCAATATTTAATTGGTGTGGATGAATTAATGCTATTTCACAAACACTCCCCCAATGATAGGCTTAGTGGACTCATATAAAACGGTGTTGTAATTAGTCTTGAATGTGGTACTTCACAAGCTTACAAGTTCCCTGGTTTGAAAAATTATATGAATGGGCTATGACAAAAATAAGACCATATTTAACCAATGTTTTTACTCCAACATTTTGGCACCGTAGTCAGGGAAGTTCCAATAATAGATCCTATTACATTACCTTAAAATATTCCACCTAACTTTGCATGATTCCATTGAGGAAAAGAGGACCAGATGGTCAATTCATAAAGAATAGCCCATAGGAAAATTCTAAGTCAGTTGAGAATTTCAAACCTAAGCTAGAGTCCCCTCAATCTCCACTAGCATTGCACTGGAGTGAACATCCAATATTTGCACAAATCTCTTCCTCGTCCTATCGACCAAGAAAAGAGTTGATTATACAAAATCCTTTTATTTAGGAGGACATATTTTGAAGAGGATTTGTTGTGGAAAGCCATTGTGGAAAGCCATAGAGTATAGAACCATAACACCAATTAACCTGTAGGATCTTATACAATAAAGTTCAAAATGATCGAAATGCCATAGAAACTCCTTTAGAGACCACATTTCCTAAAAATATGGCTGAGGTCGAAGAGACTTCAACTAGTTTTATTTTTCCAATAGAAGGTGGGGGAGATACCAAAATGAAAAACATATCCCCTACCTATATTCCTCCCTTCAGGGGATACCCAACAAAAGACCCTGATCTATTTTTATTTAAGTTTGATGTCTTATGTAGGTCAGTAGATTGCAAATCAGATACCTAGAAGTTGAAGCTCTTCCCTTCAAAATTGGATGGCTTGGCCTTGTATTGGTTCATAAGCTTGGGGAATAAACAGATCACTTCCTAGGAGGAAATAAAAATTTCTAGAGTAGTACCAAGATTTTGGTAGAGCACGAGATTCCAGGGAGGAGGTTCTAAGCATGATGTAAAGAGATGATAAATCTTTGGAATAATACTGGGAAATATTCAACTTCAATCTGCAAAGATCATCCCATATGAAGCTAGGTAACAAGTCCTTCAAGAGTATTTTCTTGAGGGGACTTAATAGCAAGTCTCTTGAAGCACTCAATCTAATTTTTGGAGGGGACATTTACCAGCATCCAATGGAAGACATCCGACAACTATGTTGGAATTACTCATAAAGAAGATGTAAATCAACCTCCAAGACCATGAAGGCAACCGCTTCAATCACAAAGATAGAAATAGGCAATATGCTGGATTATTTGAAAAGAGAGATGCTCTCATCTCTAGCATTACAGATGGACACACTCCTACTAGAGAAGAAAAAATAAGAAAATTATGTTGCATTGCCCTAATTCTATCCAAAATACAGAGGAAAACATGTAAGGAATGTGTGTCCAAAAAATAAATTTAGTGTGTTTTTTTTGTTAGTAAAATCATAACACCCGACTGTGCCTACAGCTATCGACTATCAAAGAAGATGCTAAAGTTATTGAATCTTATTTCATCGATAACTGAAGAAAATGGTAGCAACCCCCTATGGGGAATATGTCAGTTGGAATGTCCAACCATCCAATATGGGATGGTGTGGACCACCACATTGGATGAACGATCCTCCAAGAGCCTCATTTTCCAACCAGCACCCATGGATGTCATACCATCAATCTGGGTAGTAATGGAGAAATCATGGATCATGGAACTCAGCTCTACAAAACATAGTACAAGGCCCACCATAGAAAATATTATCATCTCCCCCTGTAGTGAGACTTGTACAACTTCCAACATAGCCAATTATCAACCTGAATAACAAGGCAAATCAACCCGCATACCAACTAGAAGGAGAGATCTTTCCAATAAACAATATTAGTTGTAATCCAATTCAGCTTAGATCAGGTAGATAGTTAGGAGTAGAGGTTCCTCCCCTGATAGAAGAGGAGGAGAACATAGAAGAATCACATCTATTATAAGAGGTTGAATAATAACTATTTGCTAAGAATATAGGAATCCCCTTTTCCCAAGATGTTATAGGATCATAAGAAGCCAATACAACCTTAGTTTGACATCCTTTTTAGCTTGAGGAATTTAATAGTTACCATCCCACTCTTTCAAGCTATCAAATACATTCCTATTTACACTAAGGTGATTAAAGAGCTATGTCTGAGGAGGCCAGGATGTAGGATAGCCTAGACCATAAATGTAGTGGGGAAGTTGATTGATTTAATGTTGGGAAATACATGCCACCCCAAATATGCAGATCCAAGCAGTCTGGTTTTGATCATAAAAATAAGTGGTCACTTTTTGGCCAATACTTTGGTTGATTTGGGTGCAAACATCAACATCATACCAAAATAAACTATGTAGAAGTTGAGGCTCACAAAATTGAAGCCCACCAAGACTATGTTGCAGCTAGTCGATAGGTCAACTATAGAACCAGAGGGGATGTTAGAATACATCATTATGATGGTGGATGCATGGGAATATCTGGAAGATTTCTTGATCTTACAGTCCATATCAGGATTGGATGGCTACCCACTCATCCTGGGGAGGCCATGGCTAGCAACAGTCGATACCTACATAAGCTGTTAAGATGGACAAATGACCATCTTCGACGATCAAAATATCAAAATATTGACTATCTCTCCACATGTGCAGTCCATAGACACATTGGGAGAGCCTATGTGGGACAACCAAGATGAAGGGATATTGTCAATGCTACAATTGATGATGGAACTGAAGGAATTGGAGAAAGAAGCTAAAAATGATGGCATTATCACAAGTTTCCTCCATGGGGAGTCCTCTCCTATTATTCTAGAATCACCATTGGACGGTGTCCAAGATCACCACATCAGATAGATCAAAATAGATCTTGGAATGATATTAAACATCAACAATGGGTTGATATCCACGTAGCTAACCAAATTAAAGAAGGTTTTGACCAAGCATCAACAAGATTTCACCTGGGACTACTCATATATGAAAATAATCAACCCAAAAATTTGTATCCATCAAATTTAACTCGAAGAGTAGGTGACTTCGATCAGATAGCCACAAAGGATAATGAACCCTACCATGAAGAAGATAGTCAAATCTAAGTTATAGAATATCCTGTCAATTAGATTCATCTATCCCATATCTTATAGTGAATGGGTATCACCACTAATGGTGGTGCCTAAGAAAAATGGAAAATGGTGGATCTGTGTTGACTACAGGTCACTAAACAAGGTGATCAAGAAGGATCATTTTCCATTACCTTCCGTTGATCAGATTCTGGATACACTGGCAAGGAGAAAGTATTTTTCCTTTCTGGATAGATTTAGTGGATATAACCAAAATTGGAGAAGAGGACCTAGAAAAAACAACATTCACTTGTCCATGGAGAACATTCACATATAGAGTCCTTCCATTTGGGTTGTGCAATGCACCAACCACCTTTTAGAGGGCAGTTTTGAGCATCTTCTCAAATATGATTGGATAAGTAGTGGAGGTCTACATGGATGATTTCACCATTTATGGTGAAACCTTCAATGAAGCTAAGGATTAGTGTTGGGACACCACATCTCATCAGAAGGGATTAAGGAGGACAAAAAGAAAATTGAAGTCATCAAATACATGCCAAGTCCTAATATATAGAGAGATAAGGATCTTTCTTGGATCTATTGGATATTACAAGCGATTCATTATGGACTTTAGCAAAATTGCTAAATACCTACACACACTGCTCTTCAAGAATGTGGGGTTCATCTAGATAGAAGAATGTGAACAAGTATTTCAAGTATTGAAAGAAAAGCTAATTAATACCCTAGTTCTATGAGGCCCAAATTGGTCCATCCCATTCTGATACATCCAACAATGTGATTGGAGCAATCCTAGGATAGAAAGATGGTGAAAAATACTATGCCATCTATTATGTCAGCAAGAATCTAGCTAGAGCCAAACTTAATTTTATAGTGATTGAGAAATAATTTCTTATGGTCATTCATGCCATCAATAAATTTTGTAACTACATTATGGGATACAAAGTGTCCGTCCACACTGGCCAGACAGTCATCTGGTATTTAATGATAAAACCCGTAATTAGTGGTAGAATAATTAGATGGCTCTTACTCCTATAAGAGTTTGATATCACCATCATGGATAAACTAGGTAGATACAATGTGGTGGTTGACTTCTTATTCATATTGATACCATCATATCACATAGTCGTAGAATATCAATTTCTAGATGAACATCTTTTTGTCATTAGTGACCAGATACCATGGTATACAGACAGCCAATTACTTGGCCACCGGTGTAACATCCCCTAATCTTTCACCCCATGCAAAGCATATAATAATAGAAAAGAGTGCATCTTTCTCATGGATTGATAACCTTGGTTCAAAATAGGGCTTGATCAAATTGTGAGGAGATGCATTGTTGAGCACTAGTTTCCAAAAATTATCAAGGCTTGCCATAACGAACAATGCGATGGATATTTTATAGGGATAAGGACTGCGTACAAAGTCTTACAAACTAGATATTACTGGTCAACATTGTTCAAATATGCAGCCAAATATACTAGTCAATATGATGAATGCCAAAGGATGGGCAGGCCAACCCCCATGGATGAAATACCTCTTCAACTGCACGTTCACATTGAACCCTTCAACAAATAGGGGATGGACTTTGTGGGGCTAATCAACCCACCATCGGTTGAAAAAAGGTATATTCTAGTTTGCACTGACTACATACCCAAATGGGTTGAGGTGCAAGCACTAAAATATGTAGGTAGCAAATCCACCTCCCAGAAGAAGAAGAAGTGATCAAAAAGGATTTGCTCAATTTTGACAGTTTTGGCATAGGTGACAGTTTGCTCAAGTTTTGTAAATCATACAGGTAGGAGCAAACCGTACAATGAAGGGCAAAACCATACAACTGGAATGGAAAATCGTACAAGGCAGTGGCAAATCATACAAGGTGCACTGAAATGCATCCAAATGCAAGGGAAATGTAATTTCAAGGTGAAATGGCGCATAGATTTGCTAATTAAGGTGTTAGACTTAGTAAAAGGTCAAATTAATGTATTCAGTTGTACATGGGTAGTTGTAAATAATGAATTGTCTCAAGAACCACTTTGGAATGGCTTGGGCAACATTATAAAAGGCCCTATTTTCAATTTTGTAGGTCTGGTTGCTAGGAGGTAGAATAGAGTACTTGTTGGTTGTAATAGCTAACATATATCTGAGTTATTGCATTGATAGATTATCCATATTGTAATGACACATATGCTATAATGGAATTGAGCTGCATCATTATACATATGTACGATCCTGGCAATGATGGTTGATGATATATGGATTGGAATCTGATGTATGTGTGTTTTCTATTGAATGTTATAGGTTAGTTTTATGCATTGTTGTAACTTGTTGATTGAATATGACATTGGTGGAAGATGAGGAAGGATATGGAAGAATATATGCATCTTGGAAGATGTCTTGGACTATGTTGTATAATTTTTGGGCGTAATTAGTTGTTAGGAATCTCTCCCAAGCCTGATTCAGATGAATTGCATGTTATGGAGAATGGATTGATTGGCATATTAAAGCATTACCAAACTGAGCAGAGAGAGATTGAGGTATTAGAGCAACTAATTTAACCCTTGGTTGTACCTTCAGTTCATACATATCATACACCATAAACCGTACAAATCATACAAAGAAAACTTACCCAATTTGGTAAATTGTACCATAGAGATCACTTACCCGATTTGGCAGTTTGAGGACATCGACTTGAATAGTTACAAAACTGTGTATGATAGCTTCCAAAACTGATTCTATCAATTTTTATGATTGCAATATCATACAATATAGGTCACTGTATGATTTTAGATCGTATAGTGTGTGTAATTGATAACCGTACAAGCTGATCATTGAGTGTCAACTGATAGTTGTGAGGACTGTACGATTGTACGACTTGGAAACCAAGTTGGGATTGGTATTTTGATCATCCTCATCCTTAGAATACACCTCCCTAATGGGAATACTCCACCCCTATGCTACATTTGGCATCGTTGCCTTATCAAACCTGGCAATTTTGTTAAAATGGGTCAAATTGATGAAGTGTGAATACTACAAGTTGGAGGTGAATGATGGATACCAGTGCATGGAACCGTGGGAGATGGGAACTAAGAGAGAACATTCTAGTAAGAAGGAGCACAAGGATTTCTCAGAGAGAAAACACAAGTAACTCAGACCGTAGTACTCACGAACCAGAAATAGAGCAAGTTTGGACATCTGAGGAAGGAGACTTTGAGGTATTGTTGATAGAGATGGAAGATGAGGAAGTAGAACCGCCAAGCGTGGAGGCAAGGGTTGACACAGGAAAAGTGCAAGATGATGGAGAGTGGATGGTGACACCTAAGAAAGTGGTAGAAGGGTTGCAAGAGAGTGCAGAGGATGGGAGTCAGGCACTAGAGCAACAGGACGTGAGGTCTCAGGAGGAAAGACCAAGACCATCTCCCTCACATCAGTGAAGGAGGTCTCTAAGTGAAGATGCATGAGAGTTTGGTCACCGAGTGGTGGGACAAAATAAGATACCTCGAATTGACACTTCTGATGACAATGGGAGTAAGACACCCCCAAGGAGGAATCAGTCAGAGATTCCATGAGATACCTCAAGTGAGAGTGACGACTCTCCTAAGATGGCTAATAGGGCAGCCAAATAGAGATGTCCACCATTTTTAGGTGAGGGTAAGGAAGACCCCACATGGCATATAGGGACTTGCATAACCATTTGGAGAGAAAATGGTGTAGATAGACCAGAATATTGGGTAATTCTATTTCCTGCTACTTTGAGAGGATTGGCGATTGATTGGTATTTGAAGAGAGAAAATACCATAGATTTTTAGACTTGGAATCAGATAAAGGAGAAATTCATTGAAGAATTTTGACCTTTAAAGGATGATGGAGACATTGTGATAGAACTTTGCATGACAAAGCAAAAATTTGATGAAGATGTGAAGTCCTATAACCGTAGACTAAAGCAATTAGTCGATAAGATGCAGATGCCTCTGGTAGATGTTCTAGTAAAGCGGTGGTTTGTAGATGGATTACTCCCAAAGTATAAGAAAAATATGAAGGTAGTACCATCGAAAACATATGAAGAAGCACTCAAGCACGCAAAGAATTTTGAGAGTGAATCAAAATAAACATATATAGGAATTTTATCTCATCCCAAGTTGAATGATTCAGATAGTGAAGAAGATGATACTATACAGAGGATAGTGGCATCATTTCGCAAGGAGTTTGATAAATTGATAAAAGAACAAAAGATCAAACCAGATAGAAATGACATATGGTGCACAAAATGCAAAATGGAGGGACATACAAATGTGAAGTGTCCGAGGAATGACTATTGCCACATTTGTAATGTGATGGGGCATGAGGTAATGCTATGTCCGTATAACACAAGAGTACGACCACAAGTATTGTCAATCCAAGAGTAGGAAGAGAAATCGAAGACCCAAGGAAGCATGCAACAAGCAATGAGTGGTGGTTATAGAAATAGCAGACGAGGTGGAAGGCCAAATCAAGGTAATCGACAAGGAGGACAAAGTCATTTGTAGTATGACTCGGAAGGAAGACCGATCATACAATGTTGCAATTTCCAAGAATGGGGGCATTTTGCAAAAAATTATCCTGCACCTCAGAGGCAAGAAACACCACAAGCAAGCACTACACATATGTGTAGATGGTGTGGTCCGAGGAACCACAAAGAAGAGAATTTTCCAAAGTAGGTGAGTTCGAGTAACCCATAGAATGTTAGTTATTTGGACATAGAGGTTCCTCAAGTTAAGGAGGCAACCCAAGAAGTTTTAGCCGTGATGAGGAATCAGGCTAAGAAGGATAAGTATCCAGAGCCAGCAAAGGAAAAGCAACACTGGCAAGCAACAAAGAAAATATTGCAAGAGGAAGCTGAGAAGACTAAGCGAGAAGAGTCAACAACTGACAAGGAACTTAGAAAACCATCATATCAGGAGATAGTTGTGCAAAATTTGGCAGCACAGGTTTTGGATACCATAGTGGAAATTAAAGTATCTAACCTGTTAGAAGCTATTCCAGCATTGCAGAAGGTAATGGTGGAAGAATTGCAACCGCAGAAGGTGATGGAAGTGCAGAGCCAACCAATTCAGGAGAAGGAGCAAAAATATCAATTTATGGATCCAACCGTATTAATGATTGATGTGGGAAAGAAACTTGCATTAGTTCATATGGAGATCTTAGGGCACAAATTGACACAAGTTATCATGGATGGAGGATCCAGCATCAATGTGCTACCTAAAAAAACATGGCTAGAATTAGGCGCTCCATCCCTATGGGCATCGAGCTTCCGGTTATATGGTGCTGACCATAATGGTATCAAAATAAAGGGAGTCCTAATGGCACAACAAGTAATGATAGCTGACCAAGAATTTGTCTTGGATTTCATTGTGATTACAATGCAAAAACCTGCATACGATGCTCTTTTAGGGAGAGGCTGGCTACGAGTAGCCAAAGTCAATCACAATTGGGGAAAGAATCAGATCACTTTTAGGAAGGGACAACATAAATATATGATTAATCTAGCTAATAAAAGAGTTAGCGAGGATGTAGCTACGACAGATGAATCAAAAAATTCCTCAGGAGATGAAGGGCATGAACTTGATGGAGAAGGAATGTTGTACCTAGATGAATGTAGCGAAGATGAAGCTAGATCTGATAGCAGACTCCTTCATTGGAAAATGGAGGAGTACAAAATGTTTCAGCCCAACTACCTCTGTATTGAGTCAGAGGAGATCAAGGAAACACAAGACAAATCGAAGGTTAGCCAGGAACCTAAGAAAGAAGCAGAAGAGAAATGGACATTTCTGAAAAGCTTTGCAGAGTATACAGTAGGAGATGCAGAGATTGATACAAGGCCGACACACCCCAAGAACGTAGAGAAAGCTATGAGTGAACCAAAAAATATCAAATATGAAGGACCTTGGATAGTGGACATCAATCTGGGAATAGAGGAAGAACCTAGGTTGATTCACTACGATGATGATTGGAATCTTGTATTGAAGGCGATAACTTTTAAGATATTCTTGGAATATAAGGATGTCTTTGCATGGACATATAAGGACCTGAAAGGAGTCCCACTAGAACTATGTGTCCATAAGATTACACTAATTCCTGGTGCTCAACCAGTAAGGAGGAGACCATATAGAATGAATCCAAAGTATGTTGCATTAGTGAATGCGGAGATAGAAAAGATGCTAGAAGCAGGAATCATCTTCAGGGTGACAAACAGTGAATGGGTTTCACCTATAGTGATCACCTTGAAGAAGGAAGTAGACAAGATCAGAATATGCGTAGACTTTAGGAGTCTAAATGTTGTAACTATTAAGGATCCCTTCCCCATTCCCTTCATAGATTCTATCTTGGAAGAAGTCGCAGGACATGAGATCTATTCATTTTTGGATGGATTCTCAGGATACAATCAAATCAGTATAGTCGAGGAGGATAAGCTGAAGACCACATTTATTATGGAGAATGGCATCTATGCATACAACCAAATGCCATTCAGACTCTGTAACACCCCAACTACATTTCAGTGCATCATACTGTATATATTCGATCAACTAGCAATGGGGAACTTTAAAGCATTTTTGGATGATTGGTCCATCTATGGGAAGATCAAGGAGCATCTTCCTACCCTCAGTGAATGTATGAGTAGGTGCAAAAATGCACAGATATCATTAAATCCAAGGAAATATTTTTTGATGGTGCCATATGGGAAATTGTTAGGACACATTGTGTGCAGCGAAGGATTGAAGATAGACCCTGATAAGATCCGTGTGATATTACACATGGAAGAACCATTTGATGTGAGTTCACTTAAGACCTTCCTTGGTTCGACAGGATACTACCAAAGGTTTATCAGGAATTATGCACATGTATCCTACCCATTAGATTCTTTGATGAAAAAGAATATTCCTTTCAGATGGATAGAGGAGCACCAAGGAGCCTTCGAGGAGCTAAAGGCTAAGCTGGTGAGTAGTCTGATTTTTGTGTTCCCTAATTGGGATAAGGAATTCCATGTCCATGTTGATGCTTCAAATTTTGCAATTGGATGTGCTTTAGCACAAGAAGGATAGTTTAGGCTAGATCAACCTATTTTCTTTGCTAGTCACCTTTTGTCAAGGCTAGAGAGAAACTATAGTACAATAGAAAGGGAAGCTTTGGGAATGGTATATGTAGTTCAAAAGTTTAGGCATTACCTACTAGTGAATCCCTTTGCTTTCTATGTTGATCACCAAGCGTTGTTGTACTTGATAAACAAACCAGTGATTCAAGGATGAGTCAGCAGGTGGCTCGTCACCCTTCAGGAGTTCGTATTCTGAGTAGTGGTGAGACCTGGTAAGAAGCATGTGATTGCAGACCAGTTGTCTCGGATACGATCAGGGGAGCCTACAGGAACAGGGGTTCCTGATGAATTTCTAGATGCACAATTATTCGCCATCAACGTTGTTCCATCATGGTACAAGTTGGTTGGCCAATATCTATCCACAGGTGAGTTGCCACAAGAGATGATGACAACCGAAAAGAAGAAAGTAATAATGAAGTCAGCACCTTTCTAGATAATAGTAGGATTACTATATAAAATGGGAAGTGATGGTATCTTGCGAAGATGTGTAATGGATGAAGAAGTCAAGGTGGCATTGAAAGAAGCCCATGCAGGCTTAGCAGGAGGACATATGGGACCAGATGCGACCACTAGAAAAGTATTGCTAGCTGGGCTATGGTGGCCCACACTATATAATGATGCAAAGGAGCATGTGAAAGCATGCGATACTTGCCAAAGAGCAGGAAAGTCGGTCAAGAGGGACTTTATGCCCTTACACCCATCACAACCACAAGAGTTGTTTGAATGGTGGGGATTGGACTTCGTAGGACCATTGAAGACATCTCAAAGATGGAAGTGTAGATACATTGTAGTAGCAATAGAATACCTGACAAAATGGGTGGAAGCAAGAGCGTTACCTGATAATTTGGCTAAAAGTACAGCAAGATTCTTGTATGAACAGGTAATCACAAGGTTTGGTATTCCACTACAAATAACAAGTGATCGAGGGGGACACTTTGTTAATGATATTATCAAGATGCTGACAATAGAGTTCAAGATTTTACACTCATTGTCTAGTCCGTACTACCCTAGAGCGAATGGGCAGGTAGAAGCGACAAATAAAGTCTTAGTATCTACTCTATATAAAACCTATGGAATAGAGGGAGCATACTGGGAGGAAAGGCTACCATCCATTTTGTGGGTATACATAACAACTTTTAAACCTACAATGGAACACACACCTTTCCAACTAATGTATGGACAGGAAGCAGTGGTGCCAGTCAAATTCTTGATACCAAGTTTGAGAGTCACGATAGAGCATCGCTTGGGGGATCAAGAAAGTTTGGAAGAATGACTAATGACACTGATTAAGTTAGATGAACGAAGAGTCATGGCACAATGGGCGATTGAGATAGCTTAGAAAATATGGAAGGCATGGCATGACAAACATTTGAGGAAGTTGGAACTTAGTCCGGGTGACTTAGTTCTAAAGTTTAATGGAAAGAGGGAAATCAAGCTAGGTAAGCTGAAGATGTTATGGCTTGGTCCTTATAAAGTAGTGGAAGTAATGAGTAATGGAGCAGTCAAGCTGCAGAACTTGAATGGGATAGAGGTACCCAATACTGTAAATGGCTCAAAGTTGAAGCCTTACAAGGTACAATGCTTATTCATTGCTTCAGAAGAAATTGAATGACGAAGATGAGCGAAAGCTCAAGATGAGGCTCATCGTGAGCCAGGTCCATCACAAGAAGAACCTGATATGGGACTTGCATGCTTATTTGTAGAAGGGGAGGAGACACAACCAATAGTTGAACAACAAGAGTTGGCACCTCGACCCGATGAAAGAAGAAGGATGCGAGTACACATCAGAATGGCTGATGGGACCAGACGAGAAGAAGAGGAGTGGGTTTCTCTAGACCCAAGAGGCTATCAAGAGATAGCACTATTACCTAGAACTATGAACATGAGGTACCCATGAGTAGAGCACGGAGAAAGCCCTCAATTAGAGAGAGGGATAAGTTATATAATGAGATAGGGTGGACTAAAATGAAATTTAAGGATGACAGGATGAAACCTTAGATGAGGAATTAGCTGGACTTTCTCCATTGGCTTAGGTAGGGCTATTACAGTAGAGAATGAGAATGCAAACTCAATAATTACAAGAAGAGTATCAAACATTGCGGAGTCACAATGTGAGGTTGAGGGAACAACTCATCTAGGAGTTGGATGGTACCATACAAAGATTGGATGAACAGAGAGCAGTTAGACTACAAGAAATTGAAAGAGAACCTGAGGAGGCTGAGGGATTAACTCCAAGAAATAGTGGAGGAAATGAAGGTACAAGCACAAGTTTGCCACCCCCACCGAGCGAGCAGCCAATGATAAATGAAGATGCGGGAGTACTTTGGCGAGACATAGAGGAGGCCACCACATCGCCCAAATCACAAGGTAATATATTATTGGACATGACTGATTCCAGTGATGAAGGAATGTCATGGTTAGTAAGTGAGCCTAGTACAGATATTAGTAATGAGGATGAGCCAGAGAATCCTCATAATCCTCAGAGAGATCGTGACCCTCCAACTAGTGCATCGAGACAAAGGCAATTAGGGAGAACTCAAAGGGATAGACCCTATATTGATACATAAGCTTATACAATAGCTCATCAACAACTAAGAAGACAAAGAAGGGAAGTACAAATATTGGAGAGAGTGATGAATTTTCCAACCGATTGGGCAGAACAGAGGGAAGAGGGTCAGGTCGACTCTAGCTCTGAGACAAACTTCTCTGATGCATATAGAGAAGTATTGGCATCTTCATCTCCCTAGATATCCTTTGAGGAAAGAATATGGAGATGTCACTTGGTACATGCTGACATGAGAATCAGAACCTTGTGATAGTTGTCACCTAATCGGAGTCCACTAGCCAACATCGAGTTGGTAGAGATAACTCCTGATACTCAAACAATGGGAGGAAGAAATAGAGAAAGACCCCTAAGACTTTAGCCAAGAAGGGGGGAGGTATTCAACTACAAAATGGATAAATATGAGGTGATGTTACAATTAGAGGAGGAAGAGGGTGAGGAATATTCTGACCCCCTACTCCTAGATGGTCGAGAGATACACCCTTAGCTTGTCTGAATTGGACAAGGAATCTATGAGGATTACCAAGATTGAGGGGAATCCTACCAAATATCATAAGGAAACATCCATGGGGACAACCACCTCAACGAGGGAGGGGTGGTAGAGGATTACTCTAGAGAAGGGAGGAATCACCATTCATGTAGAGAAACCCAATACCAAGAGGAATAGGATGGGGGAGACACTCATGTGGAAGAGGCCTTGTCGGTAGGGGAAGAGTATAGTTTGCATATGAAAGAAATCAAGGGCAACTGAGAACCTGATCACCAAGTCTGGAGCCAGAATTGATCTGAGGAGATAGGTGGAGAAGTCTCTCGAATGATAGTAGAGTGGTAAGGACACCACTACCAAGGGATCAATCACCTGTGCAACAAGGGGAAAGGACACCAGGTGAAGATACTCCAACTTGCAATTGTACAATTCCAAATTGTACACATGGAAGAAGAAGGCTAGAGGATTCGGTAACATCACAAGTGGAGAGGAATCGGCCTAGGGAACAAATATCGATAGGCGACACAACCACTCCAAATATTGTAGTTGAAGCCCCAAGAGAAGAATTTGATGGGATCGTACAAGTGAATGTCACTGTACGATTGCCAAGAAGGTAAGTATAAATAGATTAGGATTGAAAAAAAGATAAAAATAAAAAGAAAATAAAATTGAAAAAAAATGTGTGCCTTAGTTGTGAAAATCCCTCGGGATGCAATTAAGAAGGAAGTGGTTGAAAACCGGAAACGACGACCTCTTCAGAGAGAAAAAAATTGAAAAATTCTCTAAGTATAAAGATCGTACAAAATAAAAGTAAGGATGGAATCGTACAAATTATGGATTGTACAAAGCAAATTGACATATAAGCATGGGAAATCGTACAAAATGACATGTTGTAAGATTTGGATTGTACACTGTACGATTTCAAGCATGTTGTACGATTTGCAACTACCCATTTAATGCGGCATGCATGGGAGAAAGCAGCGGTTGGAGGAAAAAGTGGGGGAAAAAGATGAAATTTAAAAAACCTATTGAGTTGTCAATCATCCATGCAAGATGGAGGGAAATTGTGCAAAGTGGCACAATTTAAGGTTAATTGAATTAGGGTTTAGTTAGGGTTTTGAAATGCTATAAATAAGAAACCAGAATTGCAATTTCATTAAATCGTACAAGTGAATTCAAATTTTCTAGAGGATGAAGGTGGAAAGCGTGCAATTGAATGGAGAAGACCATATGGGCAGCAAATATTCACTATCACTCTGAATTTTTAAGGACCCATATTTAATTAGCACCAGGGAGTTCTTTTCATTTTCAAAGATTCAACTCGGGAGAGGAATCAAAAGAAGAAAACTAGGGTTTACTCCATAAAAGGGGAAATTCAAAATTTAGCTAGGAGTAGAAAAATTATAGTAGAATACATCAAAGTATGGACACAGAAGTGAGAAATTGTTGTTGGGAGTCTGGAGAAGTGAAAAATTGAAGAAGGATGGTGGAAATTGCAAGATATTGAAGATTTAAACCCTAAAATCGGTGAAATCTGGCAAAAAGCAAGCTGAGAAATGTGTGAGGAGGTAGGAGAAGTCCGTACAGCCATAAAACTATATCCAAGAATGTGTCAGTTTGAAATAAATTGCGCCAGGGTTGGAAGAGTGGAGGAATTGCTCTCGAAAAGCACTGAAATGGTAGATCGGGGCAATCCGGCAAATGGGTCGGTGAAATATTCGACAAAGGAGATCAAAATTTCAAATTTTTCATAACCTAGGAGTTGAAAAGTCTTATTGTATGATTTTGTGGGCAGCATGTACGATTTCCAAGAAAAATAGTGCAGTTGGAAGGATTTTTAGGCCATTTTTGGCAGTTTTCAAGTAATCGTACGAAATTGTATGGAAGTGTACGAATTCCAAAGGGGAAGGTAGTCAAAATGAGACATCGTATAGAGTATTATCATGTTGTATGATTTTAGGTTGTAGATGTATGATTTGGAGGAGTCATGGTAGTTTGAAGACAAAGGACTGGAAATCGAACTATAGGGAAAGGAGAAAAGTGTACGATCTAGGAAGTGGTTGGTGAGGGTAAAATCATACAAGGGTACAAGAACTATACATTGTATGATTTTATAGTAAGTTGTATGATTTTTGGTATACTTCTGATTGTGAAAATAGTGGAGTGGAGATAAGCTAATCGATGAGATGTTGGAGGAATTATCTCAATGAAATAATTTGGATGTTGGTTAAGGTGGATTGTAGCCAATAGGGTGGAGAGATCACTAGGTCCACTGCATGAGAGAGAAGTATACCCATGGTAACACCAAGGGTGATAGTTTCAGTCTCATGATTGGTATGGTAATCATCCTTGGAGGAGAGGAGGATATAGGTCATGGAGGGGACAGAGACATTGGTGGGCTAATCCGAGAAGGATGCCACCCAGACATTGAGAGGAGAGAATGGCACAAGAAAGAACCTCACAGAGGGAATTGAGGAGTGAAATTCACCTACTAGAGCAGGAGGAGCATCTGAGCAGTGGACAGGAAGAAGGCCAAGTTGAAATCACAAAGATTGCATTTGTACAACATGGAGCGGATGCATGCAGGAAGTGGTGGAACGATGAGAAGAATAAGAATCATCCTTGGAGGAAGATGTTCGAGGATGCTGGTGTGGCAGTAATTGCACAAATTCCACCATTCCACAAATCCTTCTTCCATAACTATCTATTGCAGATAGTTCAGGCGTATAACCCTACGACCCGAACTGCCTATGTCAATGTGGGCAAGAGGTCAGTGAAGGTGGATATTTTGGTAGAGACATTTTGAAAGACATTTGGCTTACCGAAATATGGCATGGAGGTAGTAAAAATATTGGTAGATCCAATAGAGGCATATCACCTCGTCACTACCCTTACCACTATCAAATCACTGACTGAGGTAAAGATCTCAGGTGCAGGAACACGTGGAATTAAATAGAGCTAGTTGAAAGGGGAACATTGGTCATGTGCAATGAATACAGTCATGGCTCGACTTTCAGGAGATATAAGGGCCACAAAAATGCCAATGTGGATGGCACAGTATGCGAAAGGTATCACCAAGGGAATTCAGTATGATTGGGGTACCTTTCTAGAAAGAAGAATGTACGAGGCACTAACGAAGAGGCCAAAGAACTTTGGAATGACTTTCCATGCTATTGGATTGTTATTAAATGTAGTCACAAAAGTGGGAATCCAATTTCCAGGATTGATGCAACCTCGAGAAATCAAGGGAGGACAACCAAAAATATTGAGGTGGGCGAAGTTAGTGCCAATATCAAAAGTTACCCCAAAGAGACCTCGAACGAGGAGTGAGTGACATAGCAGTGGAGCTCAAGAAGATACTACTCCGAAGGAAGATGTTGATGTACACCATAGGAGAAAAAGGCCTAGATGGTTGGAACTGGAACTAGAATAGCAAGCACCTAGGCAATGGTAGCAGGAGTAGCCACTCGTTCAAGAAAGGGAGAAGAGGCAAGGAAGCCCCATACAAATAATGACAAGAAGGCAATGAGAAAGAATGGCAAGCAAACCAGTTCCATAAGTATAGGAAAAAGAATAGTCAGACTCGAAAGCGATGGAACTGGAGGAGTTGTATTGGACAAAGGCGGAGAGAATAGTGCAATCTCCATAGATCTTCCACCATTTTGAGAAGATGAATGCTTCCAAATTTTTTAAAGGATTTGAGGTAGGGCAATATGGAATAGCCACTACCCAGGAAGAAGCGGAAGTAAGAATAAATACTATGGAGGAAGAGCCCAAGAAGAAGCCTCGTTACAAGTTTGTAACAGGAATCTCAAGTAAGAGAGATGCACTAGAGAATACGGAGGTATCACAAGAAAAAGAACTTGTTGTTGAATAGGTCATAACAATGAACACCAAACATGTTCAACAAGAAGAAGTGATAGAGGAACAATAGGTGGGTAGCATTGAGCAAGAAGTAGCCTAGGAGAATACTAAAGAGCAACAGGTGGGCTTGGCTGAATCAGAGAAGGCTCAAGAACAAGTTGAGCAACAACAATCTCAAGAGGAGATTGTAAATATTGAAGATAGTGAGGAGGAGAAAATTGTAAAATAATCTCCACCTCGGGAGAAGATCGATATAGTGAGAGCACTTTGGGAGCTTGGAGGAAGCTCTAGCCACCATATGGAGGAGGAAGAAGAAAGAACTCCTACAGAGGAAGAATGACGAGGGTTGCAATCCAGTTACCTACTGGAAGTACCTCGGTTCACCAGAATTACAACTGAGGAGGCATGTGGAATAGAGGATAAGGTGGAACACTTCTTTTCTCAGTTAGGCCATGTGATTAATAGTGCTATATTGGAATTTTGCATTGGCCATGTGGGAGAATTGAAGTTGTGGGAAGAACAAGTGTCTCTCGAATTGGAGAAGATAACATAATGGGTGAGTAGTGCGGAGCGTACGAGGAAGATAGTAGACATTCACGCACAACATCCATGGAGGTTACCCAGGGAAGAGGTAACAACAATTTTAGGAAGAGAAGACTTGCCATAAGGGGTGGTCACAAATTATAGGAAAGATCCAAGGATGTACTTGGATAGAGTCAATCACCCGACCTGTCCCACAAATATGATAGAGTTGGAGTACAAGAGGGTTGCGACGGGATTGGCTATCACCTTGAGGAAGTTTAACTTCCTAACACACTGGATAGAGTGGTTGAGCATAGGATTGGAATAAATCCATGAGCTCAAGGAGGCTTAGAAGGAGGAAACTGTAGCCACTCAAAAGGAATTGGCCGTAATGGAAGAAGAACTACAAAAAAGTAGAATTATGGTAGAAGAGAAAATAAAGAAATTGGAGGATGATCTGTCAGGCCTCAGAACTGAGTCTGAAGCTAGAATTAACATGCTTGAAGAGGAAAAGTGATAGATCTCACAGATGGTAGAGGACAGGATTAAGGAGTTGGAGGCACAACTCAAAGCAAAGGAAGAGCTGATGACAACTCAGTTGGATGAAAAGAGTGAGCAAATGGCAACATAATCCAAGTAGATAGAGGAGCTGATGAAGGATAGTAAAAATTTGAATGAGATGGTCCTGGAAAAGCAAGCTCAATTGAAGATTAAATAAGACCAAGTTTGAGCTATGGAGGCTGATATCAATCACCACCTATAGACCATTACTAAAAATAATGAAGAACTTCAGGTGGTAGCTCGAGCAGAAGCTCACTGGAAGGAGAAGTTGAAAAAGAGTGCCTCAGAACATGAACAGTAGATGATGGAGTTCCTAAAAACTATCGAGGAAAAGGCTAACTTCCATGGAGCAAAAGTAGTAGAAATGGGAAGCTACGCAACCAAGTTGAAGAATGAATGAGAAATGTATAAGTCACAAGTTAAGGACTTACAGGCTGTAGTGGCAGATTACGAGGCACAATGGAAGAAGCAGAACGAGTCGGTGAGGACACCGACCAAAGTAAAGGGAGGGTAGATGTAGGCAGCAAATCCACCTCCCAGAAGAAGAAGTGATCAAAAAGGATTTGCTCAATTTTGATAGTTTTGGCATAGGTAACAATTTTCTCAAGTTTTGTAAATCATACAGGTAGGAGCAAACCGTATAGTAAAGGGAAAACCATACAACTGGAATGGCAAATCATACAAGGTAGTGGCAAATCATACAAGGTGCACTGAAATACATCCAAATGCAAGGGAAATGTAATTTCAAGGTGAAATGGCACATAGATTTGCTAATTAAGGTGTTAGACTTAGTAAAAGGTCAAATTAATGAATTCAGTTGTACACGGGTAGTTGTAAATAATGAATTGTCTCAGGAACCACTTTGGAATGGCCTGGGCAATATTATAAAAGGCCCTATTTTCAATTTTGTAGGTCTAGATGTTATCACTAGTAGTTTACTGGTTAGAATAAAGGAGTATAACATTGTTTCTGAGTTATTGCTGATAGATTATCCATATTGTACTCAAATCCATTACACTATAATGAATGAGCATATTGATGTCATTATATGAATAGTGTATGATCCTGGAGTGATTTATGATGGTTTATGGATGAATCTTGTTATTGGTGTTTTCTAATGAATGCTTTATGTTAGTTTTATGCATTGTTGCAACTATTGCTTGAATCTGCCACTGGTGGAAGATGAGGAAGGATCTGGTAGAATAGATGCATCTTGGAAGATGTCTTGGACTGTGTTGTATGATTTTTGGGCGTAATTAGTTGTTAGGAATCTCTCCCAAGCCTGATCTAGATGAATTGCATGTTATGGAGAATGGGTTGACTGGCATATTAAATCATTACCAAACTAAACAGAGAGAGATTGAGGTGTTAGAGCAACTAATTTAACCTTTGGTTGTACCTTCAGTTTGTACAGATCATACACCAAAAATCGTACAAATCGTATAGAGAAAACTTACCCGATTTGGTAAATTGCACCATAGAGATCGACTTACCCGATTTGGCAGTTTGAGGACATCGACTTGAATAGTTACAAAACTATGTACGACAGCTTCCAAAACTGATTCTATCAGTTTTGATGATTGCAATATCGTACAATCTAGGTCACTGTATGATTTTGGATCGTACAGTGTGTGTAATTGATAATCGTACAAGCTGATCATTGAGTGTCAACTGATAGTTGTGAGGACTGTATGGTTGTACGACTTGGAAACCAAGTTGGGATTGGTATTTTGATTATCCTCATCCTTAGAATACACCTCCTCGATGGGAATACTCCACCCCTATGCTACAAAATATTACAAAGAAGGAACAGTGGTAGAATTCTTGTTTTCTTATATTTTCATGAGGTTTGGGATACCTAGAGAAATTACAACAGATCAAGGGCCTCAATTCACCTCTAAATTAATTTAGGAATTGATGCAACAATACAGGATTCGGTACAAAAAAACCACTCCCTACCATCTACAAGTGAATGTACAAGTAGATGTGACCAACCGAGAGCTAGAGAACATAATTACAAAGACCATGCAACAGCATAGGAAAGATTAGGCTACAAGACTACTGGAGGCAGTATGGGCATACAAAATTGCATGGAAGACAACCATGGGTTTTACTCCATTCCAACTAGTATACGAGAAGATTGCAATGATTCCCATTGATTTTGAAATCAAAAATCTCAGAACTACGATAGAATTAAACCTAAGCCTGAATGATGCATAGAAGGAGAGGATTCGATAACTAAATCAGTTGGACAAATATCGATTGGATGCCCTGCAAAGAACAAAAGTCATCAAAAGGTAAAGGAAACAATGGCATGACCACCACATTAAGCTAAATTAGTTCAAAGTAGGAGATTTTGTGTTACTATACAACTCTAGATTCCAGGAACAGAAGGGTAAGCTAATGCAGAGGTGGATGGGACCATATGAAGTGATCGAGCTGATCAAAAATGGTGTGTGTGTCAAGACAATTGATGGCAGCAACACCGTATTGACGGTTAATGGTCACCGGTTGTGTACATATCACACATCCAAAAATTTGATGATGGAGTCCAAAATAGGCATGGGAGAGACCCCATCCAAATAAAAATATTTCAACTTCTTAGCAATATAGTGGACATAGGGTTGCCCACTTAAAACATTTTAGTTCTTAGTTTTTTTTCTTTTTCTTTTTCTTGTGGTGCAAGTACAGTACCCACATGCAAGCTACAGGCATCTTGAGAGCCAGGGACTAATAGGTACAGATTTCACTAAATTGCATTTTTAGTTTTTCTCATTTTTATTTGTAGGAGAAATGGCCTTATTGCATGAAATAGGCATCTTGGGAGACAAGGCCTAACCGGCTCAACATCCATGAACTTGCATGTTTTTTTTATAAGATAGAAAATTGAATGTTTCCATCCAAAGGAGATAGTCCCCATATGGACATTTACATGGGTTTTAGTTCCCCATAAATGCAAAGATAGCCATATTTGTGTTTGGATGAAGTAGACACTGACGCGACATGAGAGAAAATAATTTTGGAGGACATGATCAACCCTGCAACAGTAGACACGTTAGCAATTGCTGAATTTTCAATACCAAGAGGGCATATTGATGTCCAAGAAGGTGCCTTGATTTCAAGAATTCTTGGATGCATTTATTTCCAAGAAGGTACCTTGATGTCGTGCATTATTGGGTGCCTTGATGTTCAAGAAGGCACCTTGATCTCATGTATTACTAGGCACCTTAATGCTCATCAATAGAGGAACTTGACTTCTCCTGAAAAGTCCAAAAAATATATATATTATGAGGCGCCTTGATGCCATACATAAGAGGCACCATGATCATCAAAAAAAAGTGAATAAGTGGCGAGGTGCCTTGATGCCATACAAAAGAGATGCCTTGATCATCAAAAAAATATATATATAAAAAGTGATGAGGCACCTTGATGCCATACAGAAGAGACGCCTTGATCGTCAAAAAAAAATGATGAGGCACCTTGATGCCTAGGTCAAAGGCACCTTCATCCACAAATAGGCACCTTGACCAAGGGTTCCTTTATGCGATACAACAAATGCGCCTTGATCCTCAATTAGGTGCCTTGATCCTCGAGTAGGCGCCTTGATCCTCAAGTAGGCACCTTGATCCTCAAGTAGGCACCTTGATGTCATGCATCAAGGGTACCTTGATCTTCAAGTAGGCACCTCGATTTCATGCATCAAGGGCACCTTGATCCTCAAGTAGGTGCCTTGATCAAGAGCACCTTGATCCACAAGTAGGTACCTTGATGCCATGCATCAAGGGTGCCTTGATCTACTAGCAAGCACCTTGATGTAATACATTTTAGAGGCACCTTGATCCAATTAAAACACGTACATAATCTAACAGCATGAGAGAGTGGTCGAAGCCACATCATCACTTCACGTGATAAAAATTTTAAATCACCAAAAAATATCGAGGAATCATTGGGAAGGATTTCTGCATGTCCCAAGGCCAACCGAAAAAGGGGATATGTGTCCTATCACCTGAACCAACTAGATATCCATATTTTTAGCACAGGATCTTGAGTGAACAAAGTTGTAGTATCCAAGATAGATTAATCAACCACATGGGGAATACACCATCACCCTTATAATAGACTACCAAACCAGCATGCTCCTGAACGCACAAATGACCAATAAGAATTTGACCAACCGTATTTGTCCCCCATGACTAATACGACATTTCAAAAATTAATGTGGATGGCATATCTTGTCAACCCTAATATGAAATTAATTTGCTGGATAAGGTGCCTTGATCTATAAGAAGGTGCTTTTCTATGAGAGAAGGACATAAAACCAGTTCAAAAAAATTAAGGAAAAGAGCCAATAATTTTCAATGGGGGTAAATCAAATAATCATGCACAAAAGAAGATTGAACCCAACCATATCGAAGGGATATACAAATAATTTTGGGACCAATTTGAGGCTATCAGGTGGACAAACTATTGCCTCCTGGTCAGCCAAAACTAGGAACCCAAAGTAGTAAATGAATGTGTTACCAATTTCAAATGGGAGGTCACTCAGCTATATGGATTGGAAATCCTAGTCACACTGGAGTTCATCTTTACTATTACCGATCTCCCTTCACAGGAAAGTGCATCGACAAGGAGGTCATCCCAACTCAGTGTGTATATCAGCTTCTTGGGCAGATGAACATCGAATTTTAGTCTGTAGGGCCACCAAAATAGAGGCTCCTAGAACACATGTAGAAACTCTTTGAGTAGGTGGTGAGATTCTTCACTTGCACAAGCAAATACTCCCACATGAATGCAAATCATATGCAGTTCCTAAATCATCTGGTGCATGGGAGAAAAGTTAATATTCCATTCTATCTGGTGAGCATACTAAAGGATAAATCCTATCGATATCAGGATGAGGTAGTTACTACCCTAGCCCACCACAGGCTAATTATAGCCTTGATTCAGTATGTCAAGAAGCACAGAGAGACCCTACAATAAGAGATGGCCGAAGATGCAGGTGCATAGATGCAATCGGCTACGAAAGAGCCTGACTCCACATAAAATAACATAAATATTGGGTAGGAATTCCTTAACTCTGACCAAGCCATCGAACATTCTTTGTGGTCAAGTGAGGAAGTCGATGTGAGGGCATCTAGCTTTGAATAGATGGCCCATTGTACGAAGCCCATAAGCGGAAGAATATGACACAAAATTTGGGTTTGCAACCCAAACATTGTAGAATTTAGTTGCTAGGAGTCCGCTAGACCAGCAGTATTTAGAATACTTGTGAGGGTATATCGACTTAGCATTAGAAGAAGGCCTAAATTGGAAAAGTGAATTTTATGAAGCACAAATATTGTTCAAAGGATTTCTAGAGATGACTACTAGGAAAATACATAGGTATGAAGCTATCGTATCTCAACTGTAGTAGAGAGTTTCGTAGGCAGCTAAAGGCTAAGTGGTAGAAAAAGTAGACCGTGGGTACCCAAACATATTGGGCGATTGAAGTATGCACAAATTCCTCAACCTCTCCAAAGAGATTCATTTCATGAGGGTATTTTATATCGGATGCAAGAAATGAATGCAAAGAAGTAGGGAATTTCTCGTCTGCTTCAGTTAGAGCAATCGATGAAGAATGGGGGAACTCTATTTTTTAAACAGAGCCCCCTGTCATATAAATCCTCTATGATGAGGATAATAAATTGGTCAATAACCAATGGTAATATCCTAAGCCTAACACCAAGGAATACTCACGGGAGAAAAAAGTACCTATAGTGGAAGGACCAGCAGAGTAGTCACCAAGCAAGTAAGGAATAGAGGAAGTAACTATTGGGGCAGAGACCTGAGCCCTCTAATGACAAAGGGGAGGTATATTTCATAGAGGAGGATGACATTCCCACTCATTCTACCACAATAATAGTTATGGTGAGGCCCAAGAGGAAGGCACCTCAAACATTGTAGAAGAGGACTAAGAGCAAAGCCAAAGTTACATTCACAGAATTGATTGACCAGTCAGACAAAGAGTGGATGGAAGTTGTCAAGATTTTTTTTGAGCAAAAGGAGCAATTTGAAAAACTCTGAAAATAATATGAGGAAAAGGTAGCAATAAAATCTACCAAGAAATCTAAAAGAGGATCCAACATTTGCATTGACCCAACTTCACAATTCTAGTGGATATACAGGTTAGCTCGAGGATAGCCCTCGAGAATACGAATATTCCTAAAGAGAAACAGAGTATATGGAACTATATTTTAAGTTGTTGTAATCACTAAGGAGAATGCAGGCCTTACCCTAGAAGTGGCTCGCTTGTTCAAAGCCAGGGTAGTGAAATGGGAGCGGGATAACTCAGATATCCCATTGGTAGAATTATGGCCTCAGCATACCGATATATGGCAACAAGAAGAAGTCACATTCTAGAAAGGAGTAACCACCATGGTTGCATTTCCCAGCATAGGTGCTAGGCCAAGCAAGATAGGGAAGCACATCCAACATAGTCAAAAGCCATCGTACCAGACCAATGCCCCTCAACAAAAATGTAAACCCTAAAATAAAGGTAAAGTTGAGGCTACCAATCAAAAGAGAATACAGAGGGGTTGACCAAGATGGAGACTACCAGTTTTAGGTGCCACGAGCTCGTGGCACATAATAGGCATGGGAGGATGATGAGCATAAATAATGCTCATATTTTTGTATAATTTTCTAACGGTTTTGTGCAAAAATATTATAATAATTGTATATTTTTATGAAATATTATGTATATATTTAATGAAATTATGTGCATTATCTAATTTGTGTGTGAAATGTGTTTTGTGTAGATATTTGTTGATTTTATCATATTCTGCTTAGCTAAGGTCCTACATGGACCTGGCATATTCTGCTTCAATGAACCCAAGGCATATATGGGAAGGTGCCTTGATTCTATGTATGGGAAGGCACCTTGATCCCATATATATAGGAAGTGCCTTGATCTTCAAGTAGGCATCTTGATGTCATGCATCAAGGGCACATTGATCTTCAAGTAGGCACCTTGATGCCATGCAACAAGGGTACCTTGATCTTTAAGTAGGTTCCTTGATGTCATGCATCAAGGATACCTTGATCCTCAAGTAGGTGTCTTGATGTCATACATCAAGGGTGCCTTGATCTTCAAGTAGGTACCTTGATGCCATACATCAAGGGTACCTTGATGTACAAGAAGGCACCTTGATCTTAAGTACCTTGACCTTGTGACTGAAGGAGACCCTATTGACCATGGTAGACCTTTGACTCCACATCATGCAGACCATATTTGGAGAACTACTGAATGCATGAGCTATCTCAGTCGCATTGGAGAAAATGCACAACCACTTGATGAAGCAGAACACGGGCTACAAAGGAGCTGGACCAAAAAATCTACTATCCCCAAAAAAGGATAAAAGTTGTTGACTGTTTTTATCACGCATCTACTACCGTAACTGAACTATCTTAGTTTAGGTTGTAGTAGGATTTTTCATCCAATAACATTGTAACCAAATTTTTGTGTGTATTATATAAACACATAGACTTATCTGAAAAGAGATAGTGGTGTATGTAGGAAACTACCATTTTTTCTGTATTGCAATTTTATTAATAGAAATCTTGGTTGAGAGTTCTTCCATTTGCATTTAATCTTCATAAATTAGCCGAGTGGAAGCTGTTAGAGCCTGGACCCACTCCAAGCTAGTATTCCTCCCATTCTTTCTGTTGCTTTCTAGACTAGATCATTTATTTTCAATGTGCTGTATTTTTATTTTCATAAGTGTGTTTTTATTACTTTCCTTTATTTTTCAGCACAGTGTGGTGTGATTTATTTTTTTGTAACTTTAATTGGTATGGATGAATTAATTCTATTTCACAAACACTCCCCCAATGATAGGCTTAGTGGACTCATCTGAAACGGTGTTGTAATTAGTCTTGAATATGGAACTTCAAAAGCTTACAAGTTCCCTAGTTTGACAAATTAAATGAATGGGCTGTGACAGATTTAGGACCATATTTAACCAATGTTTTTGGCCCAAAACCTCCCATATAACCTTGAAATTTTGTCTTGCCTTGAGACTTCTAACCATCGAATCTCCACTATCGATACATTTTCTTTCCCATTTTTGATCAAACCCAAAAAATATATAATCTTTAAACTTTTCCTTGATTGACCTTCCAATCATTGAAACTTTTGATTGGAGGTTTCTCTTTAGCACTAGTTTACTTCTTGCACTTCGTCTTTGTTCTCAAAAAATAGTTTTTAGGCTAGGTTATAATTAACACATTATTTTTTAATAGTGCTATCCTAGTTGTTATTCTAAGATAACATATAATCTATTGTTAGCTTAGAATATATTTTGTTAGTCTATTCTAAATTTAGTAGAGATATTAGAGATGAATATATTTTTTCTGTGATATTCATGGTTGCATTTACAGGTTAATCTTATCCAGTTCTCTTTATATATATTCAGTTTCAGATGAATGAAATGATTACTTTATTTGCCTACATTGGTATCAAAGCATTCTGATCAATGGTATTTGCATTGTGTAATGTCCCTGCCAGTTGATTGTGTGCTCATATTGGTAAGCCTATAGCTGGATAGAGGAGCTAGAACATTTGTAGTTGATGTCAGACTTGAAATCTCATCACAATGCTACAATAATTCTCTGTGACCAAGAATAAAAAAAATAGAGGTCAAATTGACCCTGTTTGCCATCCCTATTCCTTATAAAAAAGGAACAATATATATATATATATATATATATATATATATATATATTCTTTTCTAGAGCAATACCTTGTATCATTGTTTGCAATTTTCATAGGCCACACTTGACCGCCTACTAGCCATTATTAGGTCCACAACCACACAAATGGTCACATCCTTGAGCCTGTAGTAGGGTTGAGTTGAGCCCTTGCACCTCGACCACAACCAAAACAGTAGCTCCAGCGCCCGATCGTGCTGCAACTCAAAAGCCATACCTCTAATATTTACACCAGGACCCACATATGCATATGAAGCTTGTGTAGGCCTAGATTTGTAGACGTAGCTCAAAATAGTAACAATGATAAAAAAAAATTAGCCTTATGCCTAAGGTTTGATTGCTCTTCCTAATCGTGCCAAGTGGCAGTTTCTGATTTGTAGGGTGTGAGTTGTTTATCATGTAGGTGAAGGTAGTAGGGTGTTGATATTTAAATATAATATTGTGTTTTATTCAACTCGACGAGGTTCTCAGCCCGATCGGTTAGACTCTTGGAGATAAGGCGTTCACTCTCTGATTAGTCATAGGTTCAAATTCCAATAGGTATATATTTTTTTTGTTTGAACAAAGAAAGGAGGCATTATTTTATTTTTCTACAGTGGGTTTTATCCCACATGCACTAGGAGAAAATATTATGAGGAAGATATATGCACGGGCATACATACCATTATTCAATGAGTTGCTCACTATACCCCCACACGGGGCCACTACTGAGAGAAGCCAACCATGTCATCGTTGACCATGCCTGCGCACTGCGTTTGATGGCCTATTAAATTCCTTGGAAATCATACCCATTGTTGATTGCATCGGTTGGTGGTGCTCAAGGATTCTGTGCCCTTCTTGGTATGAAAAAACAAAACAAAAAAAAACAATTTTTTATTAAATTGTTTAGTGCATTTTTTTTAAGTTTTTAAAATTATTTAAATTAATTTATTAAATAATTTTTTATTATTAATTAGTTAATTAATTAATTAATTAATTAATTATTATTTAGTTAATTAATTGGTTAATGTAAAAAATTATTTGATTTTATTAATTTAGTTAATTCAAACTTTTATGCACATTGAGTAAGGTGGCACTCCAAATCAAAATCAAAGGTGCTACATCAAAACAAAAACAAAGGAGGCAACATTTCATATTTTGCAAAACAGAAATCAAACAAAATTGAAATTAATTTTTTTTGCAAACTTCAAAAGTGGGCTACAGAGTTGAACACAAAACCTTTTTTTTTTTTTGCAAAATCAAGGGGAGGCAACACAGAATTTTGTTGTTTTTTTTTTAAATAAAATTTAAACCAAGGGCAAAGAAAAAGTAGTGAATATCATTTTCTTTGCAAATCAAACTCTTGCAAAAATATTTTGAAAATTTGGCATTATAAAAAGGTGCATTTTTCACGGAATCTGATACCTTCAAAAAATCAAAAATTTGTGGGAATGATGAAATTGTAATATGCATTTATTTCTCTATTTTATGCATTAAAATATTCATATTGTTGCATAAAAAGATCTCAAATTTATACCTATTTTTTTGTGCTATTTATTGCACAAAACAATGTTTGGTATTTACGATGTTGTCATGTTTTGGGCTACTGTATCTAATGCCTAATATAGCTGCAACAATGACATCTGGGATATTGTTCATGTTGGAATCAATTCTTGCATCCATAGGATTTTGATTGTCACGCTACAAGAACCCGTTTGAAACCAACGAGCTATTACAGGCTCTGGTTGACCTGCCTCATGTTCTGCTAAACACAAATATTGCTAAAGAATACTATAGAACGGGTAAGGAAACCCCAACGGAAATTCTTTAATTAAACTTCTAATTTGCATGCTCGAAATTTATATTATACTATATGTATTAAAATTACCAAGCATGAAAACAACCATTCGTTATGCCTTATGTGGACCGGTGCCTAGATTCATTGGGCTGTTATAGCAATTTAACAACAATTTTAATATGAAATGGAGAGAAGGGGAGAAGAAACTTGGCGTTCTTAATCTCATTCGAATATCGCAATAAAATCAAGAGTTAACCAACGAAAGAAACGTATATAATGCATTCAAATAATGTAACCCATTACACAGTGACACACAGTACAATGACAAAGATATGACAGGAATAAAACCCATAATTGTATTGATTTCATAAAATATTACATGTAGAGTGGGCGGGATGCCTTTTAACTTTTTTTTTCTTAAATAAATACATCAATACAATGAATAGGACTGTTCAAATAATGTAACAGGTCCCTCCAACTCTCCTTGTTCCAATTTTTTAACAGTAGAGTCTCTAAATCCTAGGCTCAAGAAGGTAGGAAATGATCTTAGCTTCTTGAATGCTTTCCTATCACAATCTTGCAAAGAAAAGGGAAGAAAAAGAAATGAGAAAGGAAAATAGACACAGAAGGGAATACAATAGCACATCTAACCAGGCACTCAAGTATACCTCTTAGCAAAAATGCTACTCTCTCTAATTGCTTGATGTAGAATCTGAACATCGCTGCTTTCTTTTATAGCCTCAGGTTCTTGATTCTGTTATTTTTTGTTTACTGCTGATTGTACACTTGTCAGCATCTGATTGAACCCATTCTATATGGTGTCCAGCTGGTGTGGCTTTGAACTGACTGTTAAGGTTCTTCTCTGGACTGAAGGGAGTTCTTGTTTATTTTAATTTGGAATTTTTGCTCTCTTTGGTTGGCCCTAGAACCTAAGGATTCAGCATTATATTTTTCCTTTTTGTTCTGCTTTTCCTAGCCACTATGCTTGGTTGTTAGGTACCGTCCAAGCTGTCATCATGAATTCTATACGAGGAATGAAGGGGGACCCGACGTGATGGTGAAGACAAGGGGTGGCGTTCCAGTGGCAAACTAATGGAGTTGCATTGATCACGAGATAGAGTGAACAAGTAAGGATGGTGAGGATCTGATGGATGGAATTATAGGGGATAAATGGTAGGAGGTGGTAGTGAGCGAGGGTGGCATACTAGGAAAAATTTTAGGATGGTAAAGGAGGAATGCCCAGGAGGAGGATGGCAGTGGTAAATAGGAAGAAGGTGGGAATGGACAAGAAGATCTGGAAGCAACCTATAATTTACTTCCATAACTATACTCCATCGAAGTGCTCCCTTGGTAACTATATTTCATCGAAGAGCAGATTGAATGACTTTCTAAAAATAGAAGCCATGCTTTTTTCTTCATGTGCTTCCTTCGCCTTAAGTATTTGTAGAACATAAAATGATAGTATTTGAATCCTTTATGCTTCATTATTTTCTTTTGTTGATGCTTTAACTCTTCCTTACTGTCTCTTATTTATAAGCCTGTGACTATGCTTTGTAGTCTCATTTTGTGGTACGCCATTATTCTAGTGAGATAACACATGATCTGGTGGCATGCTTGAGCGTCAGGATTTGTCTTTTATTTGGTTTGCTTTGTCCTTACCAAGGTATTGTACATGATATTTTCTTTGATTTCTTTGAATCTTTCCTTCCATGAGTATTCTTCTAGATTCATAGCTTCTATGCGTACTATTTTGACTCCGTCTTGGCTATTTATTTTCATAATGTCTTTCAGCGTACCTTGTTGTGATCGAGTCACTTCTTTGATTTCTTCCTTGATATTTTTTTGCTTAGTGATCGTCCTTCTCTAGAAGCTTGGTCCTATTGAATCTTTCTTGCTGGTTCATGATCTTCACAGGTTTCATCATGGTTGTTTCTGGTATTCTTAAACTTGCAAGAGTGTTGATTTCTAAAAATTTTGAAGTCCATTTTTTCCTAATTAAACCATGATTAATCACATCTGTTGGATCATACACATGCACGTAATTCTTAACAAATGGGGAAAACCATACGTACCTTGGATTAATTAATCAATCATTTAAAATAATCATGTTTAGACTAACCTCCGATCATCTCTAATCATGTGCACTATTGGATATGAGGAGGAATGAACATCGATGTCCGATTTAAATGTCTTCATTTAGTTTTGGATCTTTTGCCACCACTATCAGCCTTCGCATCCGTCGATTCTAGGATTAGTTTGGGCGCTGTCATTGGATCTCCTGTAAGATGCATGCTACATAACCGAAAACATAAACTCTTTGATTTATATTAATCGTGATTAATTCAAAAAGAGGGGTAATCATGCAACGTATTAGACCCTTGCTAATCATGTGATTAATCTTTACCTTTGTTTTCATCTTACCGTCTGTGATTTCTACACGACCATCGGATCTGAGTGGAGACAAGCACGTCTGTTAGATTAATCGAAGATGCTCAATTTTTAAACTTTAGGTTAAACCTCATTGACTCTTTGACTTATCTTTCAGATTTATTTTAAATGCGCGTCCATTAGATTTATCCTGATGAAAGCGCAACCGTCTGATTAAAATTAAGATGCAGACTCTTTAACTTTTACCAAGGCTTTGACCTTTGGCTTATCCCTTGTTCGATTTGATTAATGCGTTGTCGTCCGATTTCTTTTGGATCGAGCGTGGCCCTTGGATTAACCCTGAAATGCTTGCTTTTTAGCTTAGTGGGGCGCCTACCCTTAGGTTTTAATTAATGTTTGCTTCGGACTTAGGTTTTTCGAATTTGCGAACCAAGGCGAATATTTAACCGACTTTAGGTTAAAATATTTTAATTGTCGATTTAGACCCAAGGAAACTTATTTTATGAAGGTCGGACTTTGGCTTAGGGATTTAATTTGAAATTTTTTGCCCTATCCACTTTGAGGTACTTTGATTAATAGAATGAGGCACACATTATTAAAAGCTAAGGTTTAGACTTTATCAAACCAATCAATGGAATTTTCTTTTAAGATACTCACAACAAATCAAGCAGTGACCAACATTAAGGATACTTTGTTTGAAACCAAAAAATTTAAATTTGGGGGTTTCAAAGTTGAGTCAAATTTGGCTCCAACATAGGCTCTGACTGGAACAATGTGTTGAAAACATGAAGCACTTGAGAACCACAGAATCTCCTGGTTTTATTTTGCAAAAATTTAACAAAAAACAACAAAATTTTGATTGCTAAGTAAAACTTGAAATGCATAACAGAAAAAACTTCCTTCCTCTTTTTCTTTCTTTTCTTCATCATTTTTTTTTATATATTTAAAAAAAAATTGTATGAATAACATGATATCAAAGCAAGTAGAGTATGAAAAACTGTAGATCCCTTTTCATTCAATTTGGAAACAAAGGTTAGAAATTTTAGAAATCAATGAGTTTTATTTTGAAATATTGTAATGCTTGTTTTAGCTAAGTCATAAGATATGATTACACAGATTTTGTCACAGCCATTTGTTTCATCATATTTTTGCCCATGTGTGTGTTTGTGCATTCTTTTTTGGATTTCTAAATCTTTCAGAACTTTACCATATCTGAGCAAAATAGCCAAGCCTAATATGTGATTTCACTCTTTAAAAATTTTCACCATTCTACAGGGCTCCACTGCCAATCAGGCGTCTATAGCCTCGGTGGAGTTGCTTCTAATCCCATCTTAGTTTTACCCTACTGCCAGTCAAGCGTCTATAGCTCCGGTAGAGGTTTTCCAAGATATCTCAGGCAGTGACTCAGTTTTACTTTATTTTTTATTTTTCTTTCTCGTGAGAGAAGTGTTTGGATATATAAGCAAATTATGCAATAAGTATGCCTGAGTTGAGGATTAGTTTCTGGCTATAAAATATGAGTGTAATAATTTTTGGCTCAACTACCCTCTCAAAGATAACTCAGTTCTTTGGACCTTTGAAGTCACTTTAAGTATCATTTGTAATGTGAGGCTTGACATGATGTTTCAATCAGCTTTGTTTTCTATTTGTTTCATCTCATATCAAACAACTATTGCATAAACACTCATTTTTGACAGAATTGTAAAGCTCATCAGAATCTAAAATAAATCTCCTTTTTCTTATTGTTTTTGGTGGAATCAATAGTAATGTATATTCATCAAACTAAGATATCCTGTGTACAGTAAACTCAAAATTATTCAAGAATAAAAGGGAAGCTTAACTAATAAACAAAATACACCACTCTGTTTTTGGATTTTTGTTTTTCTATTTTTTTTGTTATTCTTGTAAGTACACCTTCAATAGGGATTGTACATTTTGAGGTGTTGGCCATTAATAGGGATAGCCATTATTTCTCCCTGTAAGTTCTGTAACTTGTATGTATTCTGACTGATAACATGGGCAATTTGGTATGGGCCAATCCATTTAGGTTCAAACTTACCCTTTTCACCATGCTTATCATTTTTAGGATCCCAATAGATGACTATATCTCCTTGAGAAAAAGGAGTACCCTTGGCTTTCTTATTAAACAATTTTATAGTTTTATGGGTTTGTTCCATCATTCTATTGAGGGTCTCTCTTCTTTGTTCTTCTAACAAGACAATTTGGTCAAGCCTTCTCTAAATGGGATCAGGTTTTTCATGATCTTGCAATAAAAGGGAAAGTGCCATTTTTTCCATTTTTGGGGGTAGTAGGGCTTTTTCTCCATAAACCATCTCATAGGGGGTTCTTCCTGTATTTCTTTTAATAGACAACCTATCAGCCCATAAAGCAAATTTAAGTTCATCTGTCCCATCCCCTTTTGTTTTTGCCTAATGACCTTTTTATTCTTGTTATTACATTTTTATTTGATGACTCAGCTAGACCATTTCCTTGGGGGTAATAATTAGTAGAATGAGATAATTCAATTCCATATTTAGCACAAAATTCTACCATTTCATATGACACAAAATATTGAGCATTATCAGTTACAAGCTTTTTAGGAACTCCATACCTGGTCAAGATGTTTTCTTCTATGAATCTGATGACTACAGTAGTTGTAGATGTTCTTAAAGGTGCAACTTCCACCCACTTTGTGAAGTAATCTATTGTAGTTATGATCCACTTATGCTGGCCAGATGAATTAGGCTTGATCTCTCCAATCAGGTCAATACCCCATTGAGCAAAAGGTGCTTCAATGATTACTGGCTTGAGGGGCATGGTTGGTAGATGCTTTTTCCCTGTAAAAACTTGGCAGTTATGACAATTCCTAACATATTTATATACATCCTTAAAAAGGGATGGCCAATAATATCCTGCTCTCATGATTTTATTAGTTGTAGCTCTTGGAGCAAAGTGTCCTCCACAGAAACCATTATGAAATTCATTAATTATTTCTGGGACTTCTCTTTCATATAAGCAGACTAATAATACTCCATCAGGATGTTTCCAATATAATACTCCATTTTGTATATAATACTTTTGAGCTTGAAGTTTGACTGACCTCATTCTATTTATTGTCATATCTCCAGGAAAAGACAACGTTTGTAAGTATGACAATATTTCTTCATACCATTTACATTCTTCATTTTTTATTCTTCTGTCATCATATGTCTGATCTATGGTGAGAATATTTTCAGATCCTGCTTCTTCTTTGTTAGCCAACAGTTTAGCTAAACCCTACCCTTTGACTGTTTTAACTATTTTGAATTCAACATCATATTGCAAAATTTTTACCATCCATCTTGTTGGTCTTCCTAATGGCTCTAATTGAGAAAAGATATCTTTTATTGCTATAAAGGGAATACAATAGTAAACTTTGTTTGAGCCAAATATACCTTTGAAGTGTTCTAAAGATTGGATGACTGCATAGGCATGTTTTTCCAGTAGGGTGTATTTAATATTTGCTCCTTTTAGTCCTGAGCTCATAAAGGCTATTGGCCTTTCATTATTTTCATTATCTTTCTGTGAAAGGACTGCAACAATAGAGTGTTCAAAAGCATATGAATAGATATTAAAATCCTTTGCATAATCAGGGCAACTTAAAGCTGGAGTGGTTGATATGGCTTCTTTAATCTTGTTAAATGTTTCCATATTTTCTAATGTCCATTTTATTTCTCCAGTTTTCTTCACCATATCATTTATGGGTTTGGTCATTTCTGCAAAATTTGGGACAAATATTCTGAGAAAATTTATTTTGCCAAAGAATGACCTTACCCCTTTTAGATTCTTGGGTGGGGGAATTTTAGAAATGGCTTCTATCCTTTCTGGATCAATGCTTATCCCCTTTTATGAAACTATATGACCTAGCAATTTTCCTTGTGTAGTTCCAAATATGCATTTTTTTGGATTTAGAGAGATTCCAAATTCCTTGCATCGGGCAAAAACTACAGTCAAATGTTCTAGATGATCTTCTGGATTTTTAGAAAAAACTGTGATATCATCTAAGTACACTACTACAATTTTGAACATTAATCCTTTGAAAGCAAAGTCCATCGCTCTCTGGAAAGTAGCACCTGCATTCATCAATCCAAAAGGTATTCTTAAATATTCAAATGTGCCCCAGGGTGTGGTGAATGTTGCCTTGTGTCTATCTTCTGGATTTATCAAAATTTGATTGTACCCTGAAAATCCATCTAACAGGGACAATCTAGTTGAACCTACTACTGCTTGGAGCAGTTGTTCCATGTTAGGCAATGGGTAATTGTCTTTTAGTGAGCTCTTGTTTAAATTTCTAAAATCCACGCATAGTCTAATGTCTCCATTCTTTTTCCTAATTGGTACTAAGTTGGATATCCAGGAGGAAAATCTGACTTTTCTTATTATCTTGGAGTCCAACAATTTTTGAACCTCTTTTTGCATTATTGGGTGCAGAGTTGGATTGTACTTTCTCTGTTTTTGTCTAAATGGCTTGGCCTCTTCTTTCAAGGGTATTATATGTGTCATCACATCCGTTTTGAAAGTTTTGAGATCTTCATAAGTCCAAGCAAAATGTTCTTTGTTCTTTTTTAGGAAACTGATATATCCAGCTTTTTCTTTAGCAGGTAGTGCCATGTCTACTTTCACTATTCTGGGTTCTTTCATTGAGCCAATATTAATATCCTCATATATCACTTCTCTATGTATAGGTTTATAGGCTTTGTCAAAATCATCAAATAGGCTTTCAAGAGACACCAATCCTTTGGGTATTCTATTAGTTTTCAACTGGATTACTTCTACTGGTTCTCCTATTTGATATTTTAGCTTTTCTTCATATTTTTCATCATAGATGACATCTGCATATTGATTTTGCAAAGTCATAAAATCCTTAATATCTATATCATCTTGAAAGACCTGAAGATAGACTATGTTATCTGGCACAGAAGGTTTATAGACTGAGATAGTTGGAAATTTGTCCATATATTCTGTAGTTATTTCTGGGTGATCTAGACTTGAGGCATTCACAACTAAGAGATCTGCAACATGATTTTGTTCTCTAGGAATATATGAAATATTGAAAGCCAAAAATTTATCAATTTCTTCCAGTATTGCATTTCTATATTGCTTAAGTCTAGGATGCTTGGTCTGATATTTGCCTTTTATTTGCAGTATAATAAGTTTTGCATCCCCTATTACAGTTAAGTAGTTAATACCTAACTCTTTTGCTTTCCTTAGCCCTAATAGTAAAGCTTCGTACTCAGCTACATTGTTTGTGCAAGGAAATTGCAATCTGTAAGGGATACCAAGGTAATTTCCTTTAATATCAGTCAAATTTACACCTGCACCTACTCCAGATTGGGATTTAGCCCCATAAAATGACATGGTCCACATTTCTTGGGTTAATACTCGATTTGATTCAGCATCAGTTATTCTCATATCCTCTGGATCCATGTTCTTTGCATCTAGTACTTCCATCAAGAATGGGTTGTGCCATATTGAATAGACTCCCATCCCTTTTTCTTCCATAGAGTTAACTAAGTTAATCATGGTTTCATCTATTTGAATTAACTCTATGGAGTGTTTGTTGAATGGTTCCCTTCTCAAAATTATATTCTCCTTATCTGATATGGGGATGGTAGCATAAGACCAGTCTAGTTGTATTGATCCCCCTAGTTGTTCTGCCCAATGCCTACTAAGTAATAGTGAGAAGAATGGGTCAACATCAACTACTTCTACATCCATGACAATGCCCTTTTTGGGGTGTTGGTCTAGGAAAACTAATAATCCAGTTATCACCCCTACACAGGGAATTTGTCTGCTGTCCATTACAAAAATAGGAGCAAAATCTCTAGTATAGATTAATCCCATTTGGTCAGCTATTAGCTTAGGCATGATATTATGTGAAGCTCCACTGTCGAGCATGCAATTATGAATCACATATCTTTCCCCTTCATCTGAATTATATCTTAATGACATGTAGAAGGGTCTGACAGAAGATGGTGATCTTGTATCATGTTGATTTTGTCTAGCAGCATGACAAGTAGGGTCTTCTTTCTACTCTACTAATCCAAAAGCTCTGCATACTTGTTCTCTGTATGTTTGAACTTTCATAAGTTCACCAAATGTGATATTAATTTTTTGCTTACTGAGTTCCGACCCAGCATCAAATTATATCTTCTTTATATCCAATGGTTTATTACTTTCTTCTTTGGGAACTTCTTCTATTGATTCTATTACCTCAGGAGTAATTTTGTTAGGGTTCCTATCAGTTTTCTCTTTACTAATATTTTTATTGGTGAAAGTTTGTCTTCTTGTTTCATTTGTAGATAATTTCTCTGTTCTTTCAGGGACTGTTCTATTCCTCAAATTTAAAACATGGGTTGCCTCTAATTCTTCAACCTCTTGAGCAGTGGGAATCAATTTCCCTTGCTTCATCTTATCATATCTTGACTCATGTGATTTCTGCAAGATTTTAGTTCCTTCAATTACTAAGATCTGAGGATGATGATTTGAAGCATATTTATCCATGTCTTCTTCAAACAACCTTTCTCTGGATTCATCTTCAATGGACCAACATGCATTGATTCTTATATCCTCTTCTGATTCTGCATGCATATCTACATTACGTTGATCACTCGGGTGTATTCCACATGCATCAGGGTTATGGGGTGCATCACAAGTAGAGCAAAAATAAGGAAAACCTTCAGCTACATTGGCAGATGGCATTGGGTTAGGGACATTGTTCTAATCCCTGTCAGAATCTCTATTTTTCCAGTTGTTATTCCCATTACCCCTATTCCTACTCCCTTCTTCAAAACCATTGTTGTTTCCCCAATTCTTGTTGTAATTTTTCTTAAAGGGGGGATGATTGTCAACATGTGGTCGCTCTGTCTGTGAAGATTCACCGTTATTTCCATTTCTTTCAATTCTTGCTAACCTGTTACTCATGTTGTTGAATATTTTTGTCATTTGACTAGTCAACTTCTCCACAGGATCAATTTTAGTTCTTCTTTGTATATCAAAAGCCACTCTCTTAGGTTTTCTCTCAGGCATGTTAACCTCTAAAGAATAAGGCTTCATCTTACCACTGTCAAGCATATTTATTTCTATATCCATTGCTTTTTCCATACAACCATCAATGGTAGTGGCTTGTTCTTGCCTTAATTCATAGTTAAACTCTCCTTGAAAAGCATTCTTATAAAAACAAATAGACTGAATATCACTAGGCCTGAGGTTGGCAGGGATTTTGTTTCTTGTTTTTGAAAATCTTCTATTAAAATCACTAACAACCTCATTTTCTTTCTTCTTCATAGTGGCTAGCTCAGTTAACAATGATTGTTCATTTTTCCTTTCACCATACTTCTTTAGGAACACCTCTTCCATTTTGGTGAAGTCTGGGATATCATTGTTAGGAAGGGAATTAAACCATTCTCTAGCATCTTTTTCTAAAGTCTGTAGAAATAGTCTTAATACTACATCTTCATGTTCAACTTCCAGACTGTCCATTGCATATAAGAAACTTTTGATATGATCCTCTCCGATAAATTGCATTATTTCCTAAAAACTTAGGGAGGTATTTGTGAGCTTTACTGGGTAAGGCATTTAAATTTACTAGTAATACAAAAGGCCTATATCTGTTAGTTCTCCACAAATGAACATTACCCTGAGCCATTGCTACTATAGAATTTAATTTCACAGGAGAGCTACCTACAGGGATATGGTTCTGAGTAGCCTGAATGTAATCAGATTGATTATCTACTATAGTATTACTATTTATTGTATGATGAGAACAATTGCATATATCTTCTACAACAGGATTTACACGTTCATCAACAGTAATATCAGTAGTAATAATATTCTGATTTTTCTTTACGTACTTTTTACCGCTAGAATTAGATCTACTATAATATGTAGAATTCTTAAAAAATGGTGATTTCTGGGTATGTATAAATACCTCTGGATTTTCGAGTTTCGAGAATAGCTCCTTACCGCTTCTCCTGGTGTTCGCCAACATGTTCTGTTCTCTCCTTTTTTTATATTTTTCTTCTGGGTTCGTCCAACAGAGTCGCCAACACTGGGGTGCAAAAATAACAGTGTATACTCTTATCAAGAATGCTTGATATTATCTCTCATCCTCACAGGAGTGGGTTCTTGGGGAAATTCAAGAAAATCAAGAAAGAGAATTCAAGAAAATCAAGAAACGAGAATTCAAGAAAATCAAGAAACGAAAATTGGGAAAAATAAAGAACGTAAAAACAGTGAAAATTAAAACAAACGTTCTTTATTCGAAATGGCCACCCGTTGTTTAAAAATAATGTCGTTCGGTAAAAAAACTTAAGATGTTATGATCTTAACATATAAGTTCATCCCCGGAAACGGCACCAAAAAACTATTGGAATCGATTCTTGCATCCGTAGGATTTTGATTGTCATGCTACAAGAACCCGTTTGAAACCAACGAGCTATTACAGGCTCTGGTTGACCTACCTCATGTTCTGCTAAACACAAATATTGCTAAAGAAGACTACATAATGGGTAAGGAAACCCCAACGACAATTCTTTAATTAAACTTCTAATTTGCATGCTCCATATTTATATTATACTATATGTATTAAAATGACCAAGCATGAAAACAACCATTCATTATGCCTTATGTAGACCGGTGCCTAGATTCATTGGGTTGTTATAGCAATTTAACAACAATTTTAATATGAAACAGAGAGAAGGGGAGAAGAAAATTGGTGTTCTTAATCTCATTCGAATATCGCAATAAAATCAAGAGTTAACCAATGAAAGAAACATATATAATGCATTCAAATAATGTAACCCATTACACAGTGACACACAATACAATGACAAAGATATGATAGGAATAAAACCCAGAATTGTATTGATTTCATAAAATATTACATGCAGAGTGGGCGGGATGCCTTTTAACTCTATTTTTCTTAAATAAATACATCAATACAATGAAGAGGACTCTGTTCAAATAATGTAACAGGTCTCTCCAACTCTCCTTGTTCCAATATGGTAATAGTAGAGTCTCTGAATCCTAGGCTCAAGAAGGTAGGAAATGATCTCAGCTTCTTGAACGCTTTCCTATCACAATCCTGCAAAGCAAAGGGAAGAAAAATAAATGAGAAAGAAAAATAGACACAGAAGGGAATACAACAGCACAACTAACCAGACACTCAAGTATACCTCTTAGCAAAAATGCTATTCTCTCTAATTGCTTGATGCAGAATCTGAACACCGTTGCTTTCTTTTATAGCCTCTGGTTCTTGATTCTATTATTTTTTGTTTACTACTGACTGTACACTTGTCAGCATCTGATTGAACCCATTCTATATGTTGTCCAGTTGGTGCGGCTTTGAACTGATTGTTAAGGTTCTTCTCTAGACTGAAGGGAGCTCTTTGTTATTTTAATTTGGCCTTTTTGCTCTCTTTGGTTGGCCCTAGAAACTAAGGATTCATAATTATATTTTTCCTTTTTGTTCTTCTTGTCCTGGCCACTATGCTTGGTTGTTAGGGACTGGCTAGGATGTCATCATGAATTCTAGATGAGGAATGGAGGGGGACCCGATGTGATGGTGAAGACAAGGGGTGGTGTGCCAGTGGCAAACAGATGGAGTTGCACTGATCACGAGATAGAGTGAAGAAGTAAGGATGGTGAGGGTTTGATGGATGGAATGATGAGGGGTAAATGGTAGGAGGTGGTAGTGAGCGAGGGTGACATACTAGGAAAAATTTCAGGATGGTAAAGGAGGAATGCCCAGGAGGAGGAGGGTAGTGGTAAATAGGAAGAAGGTGGGAATGGACAACAAGATCTGGAAGCACCTATAATTTACTTCCATAACTATACTCCGTCGAAGTGCTCCCTTGGTAACTATATTCCATCGAAGCGTGGATTGAATGACTTTCTAAAAATCGAAGCCATGCTTTTTTCTTCACACGCTTCCTTCGCCTTAAGTATTTGCAGAATAAAAAATGATAGTATTTGAATCCTTTATGCTTCATTGTTTTCTTTTATTGATGCTTTAACTCTTCCTTACTGTCTCTTATTTATAAGCCTATGACTATGCTTTGTAGTCTTATTTTGTGGTACACCATTATTCTAGTGAGATAACACATGATCTGGTGGCATGCTTGAGCATCAGGATTTGTCTTCTATTTGGTTTGCTTTGTCCTTACCAAAGTACTGTACACGGGATTTTCTCTGATTTCCTCGAATATTTCCTTCCATGAGTATTCTTCTGGATTCATAGCGTCCATGCATACTATTTTGACCCCATCTTGGTTATCGATCTTCATAATCGTCTTTCAGTGTACCTTGTTGTGAGTGGATCACTTCTTTGATTTCTACCTTGATATTTTTCTACGAAGTGATCGTCCTTCTCTAGAAGCTTGGTCCTATTGAATCTTTCTTGTTGGTTCGTGATCTTCACAGGTTTCATCATGGTTGTTTCTAGTATTCTTAAACCTGCAAGAGTGTTTATTTCTAAAACTTTTGAAGTCCCTTTTTCCCTAAGTCAACCATGATTAATTGCATCTGTTGGATCATATACATACACGTAATTCTTAACAAATGGGAAAAACTATATGTACCTTGTATTAATAAATCAATCGTTTGAAATAATCATGTTTAGACTAACCTCCGATCATCTCTAAGCACATGCACCATTGGATCTAAGGAGGAATGAATGCCATCATCCGATTTAAACTTCTTCATTTAGTTTAGGATCTTTTGCCACCACTACCAACCTTCGCATCCGTTGATTCTAGGATTAGTTTTGGCACTGTCGTTAGATCTCCTGTAAGATGCATGCTACATAACCAAAAACATAAACTATTTGATTTATATTAATCATGATTAAGTCAAAAATGGGGGTAATCATGCAACGTATTATACCCTTGCTAATCATGTGATTAATCTTTACCTTTGTTTTCATCTTATCGTCTGTGATTTCTACGCGACCGTCGGATCTGAGTGGAGACAAGCGCATCTGTTAGATTAATCAGAGATGCTCGATTTTTAAACTTTAGGTTAAACCTCATTGACTCTTTGACTTATCTTTCAAATTTATTTTAAATGTGCATCCATTAGATTTATCCTGATGAAAGCGCAACCGTTTGATTAAAATTAAGATGCAGACTCTTTAAATTTTACCAAGGCTTTAACCTTTGGCTTATCCCTTGTTCGATTTGATTAATGCGTTGTCGTCCAATTTCTTTTGGATCGAGCGTGGCCCTTGGATTAACCCTAAAATGCTTGTTTTTTAGCTTAGTGGGGTGCCTACCCTTAGGTTTTAATTAATGTTTGCTTCGGACTTAGGTTTTTTGGATTTATGGACCAAGATGATTAATTATTCTTATATTTAGCCGACCTTAGGCTTTAAAATATTTTAATTGTAGATTTAGGCCCAAGGGAATTATGTTTATGAAGGTCAGATTTTGGCTTAGGGATTTAATTTGAAATTTTCTGCCCTATATACTTTGAGGTACTTGATTAATAGAATGAGGCACACATTATTAAAAGCAAAGGTTTAGACTTTATCAAATCAATCAATGGAATTTTCTTTTAAGATACTCACAACAAATCAAGCAGTGGCCAGCATTAAGGATACTTTGTTTGAAACCAAAAAATTTAAATTTGGGGGTTTCAAAGTTGAGTCAAATTTGGCTCCAAAATTTCTCTATAAACCATTGGCTAGAAATAAGGAAAACCAATTTTTTGATATTCACTCCATTATTACCCATTCACTACTATCGCTCGATGTAAATCCTAAAATTAAGTTATTCCAAGTATTTAAGGGACTTGGTGCCCTACGTATGTGGAAATATTTTTAAGCAGGTATCAAATATAGAGTGAATCCCTTTTAATACTACTTATGTGCTACGAATCGATCTGTTACACATACCTTAAAGTCTCCCTCGTGTATGATCGCATATATAGAGGGGACTAGCCTATTCCACATACATATGGGTATATAGGAATAGCAGGTATATCATATAGATCATGTCTATCAATATAGCGGTATAAAGAAAGGAGGACCATTTGGTATTATAAGGAACCCTCACAATGGCCATTGTAAAAGCATACTTGTCAGATTTTTAGCTACTCAGAGGTTTAAATTTTACTCCATGGAAAACAAATATGAGAGCAATATTGCAAGTTGAAAATATGTGGGATGTTGTGATTGGAAAAAAAAGGCCCAACTATAGTAGATGATATACAAGAAGCATATGATGATGCTGATGCAAGAGCACTAATGATCATAATTCTTGCCACTACTGATGAATTTTGATCGCACATTTGTGAGAAGGAGCATTCAAAAGATGCATGGGATACATTATCCACAATATATGATAGAAGGAATCAAACCATGATCCTTAACCTTCAATCTCAACTTCACACTCTTAGCATAAAAAATGGAGAAAGTGTAGTAGTGTTTCTTTACAGAGTTATTGAGCTAAGAGCTAATATGCATGCAATGGGTGAGAAAGTAGAATATAATCTCTTAACCTCAATAATTTTAAGAGCTTTACCAGATTCTTTTAGAACGATGGTCACTTCCCTCCCTTCAAGTGTCTAATAGATAAGTCTCTTTTGAAGAGTTAGTTAATTTGCTTCAACAACATGAAGTAGATAACAACCAAAGAGATGAAGTGTCCAACAATGCATTATTTTCTAAAAAATTTAGAGCTAAGCATAGTGGCTAATTTTAGAAGGGATCCTCCTTGAAGGATTTAAACACCACATCCTCACAAAAGGTACCTCAAAAACAGAAGAGGTACGACCATATTTGTGAGATGGAAATTCATGATACCAATAAATGTTGGTTCAACAAAAGTGAGAAGAATAAGCAACCACAACAGAAAAAGGGCCAAAACAAACCATGAAGAAGAAATAGATAATAAAAGAGAAATGTTGTTATTGAAGAATTAGATTTAGATTTTGAGAGGGCACACAAGGTGCTCATGACTCAAACAAATCCCAAATAGAAATATAATGTTTGGTATATTTATTATGGTTCCAGCAAACACATGACTGATGACAAAAGGTGGTTTGACACATTTGAGGCAAAAGAAGGTAAACCAATAACAATTATCGATGATAAGACCTATAAAGTCCAAGGAGAAGGCAATGTTTTAGTAACTCTTCTCGATGGAAAATGCCAAATTGAGAAGGTCCTATATGTGCCAGGATTGGCCAACAACTTGTTTTTCATGCCTCAAATATTGGATAAACATATGGTGGTTGACTTCAAAGTTGTTAATGGACAAAAGCATTGCTTCATTACCAATAAGGATAAACATATCGCAACGAATTCCTACAAATATGGTTTATTTGTATTATATGTTATCTATATCCCTCATGCTTCCTTGGTTTCCAGATCAAAATAAGCTACTTCCTTATGGCACAAACAATATGGGCATCTAATTTTAGGCTATCTACTCGAATTGAGTAAACATGATATGGTGTTAGATCTACCCAAAATTTCTCATATTTTATTTGTATGCTCAGATTGCTTAGCATGGAAGCAACACCGAGTACCTTTTAAATTGAGCTCTTCAAGAGTAAAACAACCATTGGAGTTGATACACACTGATCTGTGTGGACCAATGCCAAAAAGTTATGGTGGAAAGAAATACTTTCAGTTGTTTTTTGATGATTACTCTTGAAATATGTGGGTTTTATTCTACAACTGAATTCAGATGCATTCATGTATTTTTAGCAGTTTCAGAAGCGTTTTGAGAAATTTTCAAGATGTTCAATCAAGGTACTTTGCTCAGATAAAGAGGGGAATTCACCTCCAATGAGGTTTCAAAATATCTCACTAAACATGGGATAAAAATATAGCTTACTATAGCCTAAAACCTCAGCAAAATGGAGTTGTTGAAAGGAGGAATCATTCCATCATAGAGATGGTTTGATGTATGCTCACAGGTGCACATATTAGGCAACAATATTGGGTAGAAGTTTTCACTACTGTTGTGTATCTCCTAAATCGAGCACCAACCAAAGCTCTTCAAGGAGTTATACCACAAGAAGCATGGAGTGGAAGAAATCCCTCCATTTCTCATCTAAGGATATTTGGATGCAAAGCCTTCATGCACATTCCAAAGAATAAAAGTCTCAAGTTATATGAGAACTTTGCAATGTATTTTTCTTGGTTATGATGAAGAATCCAAGGGTATCTATTTATTGAACCTAAAACCAAGAATATTCATATAATTCTTGATGTGATATTCAATGAAGCTCCTAAGTTGGATATACTAGAAACTAGAAAAGACACATCTCCTACTATATACCTAGATTTTGAGGAGGAGCCTAAGTCAATGACTCCCCCAAAATAGAATAAAACTCTTAAATGGTATACTAGCATTATAAGATATGCAAAATTAGATGCACCACCTGATCTCACTTCATATCGTCCACATACTCTAAGTATGTCTTGTCAATAAAGATAAGAAGTCAAATATGTAGATGATGAAGAAGAAGACATGAGTGAAAAGGAAGACTACAGTTGTAGATCATGAACCAACTTTAGTGCAATAATCCCGTAGTGTACCTCAATGGAAGGCAAATATGGATGCTTAAAATATGTCTCTTATGAAGAATAAAACATGGGAGTTAGTTGATATGCCTGTTGGTAAGAAACCCATTGGTTGCAAATGGGTATACAAAGTGAAGTTTAAGGTAAATGGAACTATTGACAAGCACAAAGCCCACCTCATTGCAAAGGGATATGCTCAAAAATAAGTCATGGACTATTAAGAGACATTCGCACCAACTACAAAAATGACAACCATTCATGTACTTTGTGCAATGGCAGCTTAGTTCAAATGGAAGCTTCATCAGATGGATGTGAAGAGTGCCTTATTAAATGGTGATTTAAAAGAAGTGTACATGAATCAACCTGAAGGATTTTTTTTACAATGACAAGAACAAAAAGTTTGCAAACTAATCAAGTCCTTGTATGGGTTAAAAAAAACTCTGAAAGCTTGGTACATAAATATCGATAATCACCTTTTGCAGCATGGTTTCAAGAGAAGTCCCCTAGATGTCAATCTCTATTTCAAGAAAGTTGGTTCTAAAATAGTGATCCTTGTGCTTTATGTTTATGATCTAATCATCACTGGAAGTTAGAAGAGATGATTGACACAATTAAGAGCACCTTGAAAAATTCATTTGAAATGATAGATCTAAGACTTCTCCATTATTGTCTTGGCATGGAAATTGTGTAGAAAAATAACCTCATCATATTTACACAACTGAAGTATACTAAGGAATTAATTGAAAAATATCGAATGATAGATTGTAAGCCCAAAGCAACTCCAATGGAAATAGGGTTATAATTATCTTAATACAAAAAATCTCCTTAGGTAGATGGAACTCTCTATTGTCAGTTGATTAGGAGTCTCATATATCTGATGAATACCAGGCTAGATATCAACTTTGTTGTAATCTATCTTTCAAGGTTCTACAGGAACCTAAGGTTGGTTATTGGAAGGTAGTAAAGTGAGTTCTTTACTATTAAGGTTGATATTAGTTTGTAACTACAGCCAGTTCTCTTTGTATATATTCAATTGTAGATGAATGAAATAATTACTTCTTTTGTCTATATGGTGCAGTGAGGAATCACTACAAAACCTAGTGCTTCACCCTTGCCAAGATAATGGATCAATATAACTCACACTCTATAATGGCTTATAAATACATGTAAGTGAATTTATATTCATCCTTCACCTCTTAATTGAACCCCCTCATTATCCTAAGGGTTATCAAGATGATGGGGAAGAATAAATTAGGTATCTAACAACCATATTTTCATCTTACATGCATCTACTAGGCATAAAGTTATCCTATCAACATCTCTCATTAGCCCTTAATCTAGTTAGGACCACATAACCCATTCTATCAACCTTATCTATCCTTGTGGTTTATCTATATGCTTCTCATAAGGTGGGTTTGGGTTTGTCTAATAATTAACAAGTATGTAATAACTCTATGCACCCAACAAGCAATAGTGAAGGTTGACACTATCCCCCTATATGCACTTATACCAATCTAGTTAAACCTCGTATGATGCACTATCTTTCTCCTCAATGTCTCTTCTCTATATCTAACCTTTTTGAAACATCTCTTTTGTATTCATGTACAATAAGCCTCATTAACCACTACCTAATAGGCATAAAAAATATTTCACATCTTCTAGATGATGATGAATAGGGTTTTCCCTACATGAAACACTATCCACCCATCCAATCATCATATCCTGTTCATTGGAAAATATTTATTTGATCAACTTCCTTTGTTAACTCCTACACCCCATGGATGATTATATTGTATTGAATGATGTTTGCTAAGTTTATAATTCCTATATAAACTCAATAGACAACATCTGATGCAATCCCATATCCTTTGGGCATATCATTCAGTTGGTGCATGGTTTTCAAAACTTGTTTTATCTCACTCAATATTTTAGCAACTTTATAATCCCTTATATACATTAGAGGACTTAATTGGTTGTTGCTAATATAGGCCTTAACTAGTCATTTTTCAAATTGTTTCAAATAGACCTTAACTGGCCATTAATCTTATTCAAATAGGCCTTAACTAGTTATTGTACATAGTTTTTATAAACATGTTATAAATATTGTACATAATACTATCATTATTCAAACTTTTTAGTCCTTAACTAGCCATTGTTCACTATAGGCCGTAATGGTCCACTATTCATATAGGATTTAATTGGCTACTATTCATACATACTTTAGTTGGACACTAATTAAACTTGTTCAAATAGGCCTTAACTGGCCCCTATTCAACCTTATTCAAATAGGCCTTAACTGGTTGTTGTATATAGTTTTTTATAAATATTTTATAAATATTATACATAATACTATTACTATTTATAATCTTTAAGCCTTAATTGTTTGTTATTCATTATAGGCCTTAATTGGTTGTTGTTCATAGGGGCCTTAACTAGACATTGTACATAATTTTTGTATATATTGTACATAATGCTACATTGTTCAAACTCTTTAGGCCTTTAGTGGTCATTGTTCACACTTGCTCAAGTAGGCCTTAACTAGTTGTTGTTTAAAACTTTTGTACATAGTACAAGTATACTCCTTGGACCTACCCTATCATAACATTTTCACATAATTCATGATTATATGCATTACTTATATCAAATATATTATCATAAAACCCATTCCTTTCACATGTTTCTACCCTATATAATTAATCTATATTTTTATCATTCACAAATTATTTGCATCATACAACCAACAACCATAATACAAAGATATTAGACTACCAAAATGAATCTCTATATCTTAAAATCTCATTATGTACATCAATAATCAAAGACCAGTAAACCACAATGGCAAAATTGGTGCACTTGACCACATACATATACCTCAAGACTAGTGTGTCACATGAACAAAACTAACAAATCTAGTCCAAATAAATGCCAAAAGCACTATAGTACTTTATGTCCCAACTAGCAACTCTAACTCCATAATTTGGTACCTCCTACATCCCCTCCTATAGGTGGCAATGGATATGGTGGAGGCATATCCATACAACATGAGGTAGTCTTGGTCTTCAATCTACTCTATGACTTGGACACAAGTGGTGACGATTGTCTTTGGTCCTTTGGTATTTCCTGGTAATATATTTCCCTATAGTGTATTGCCTAATATTGCTCCATGTAATCATCATCCTAGGATTACTCCATATTATCTAGGATGAATAAGATGATATGGTCCTATATCCTACCTACCCTAAGTGGTAGCCCCTCTAATTATTTTATCTATATCTCCCTCTAAATTTGAGAGACCTCTCCACTCAGTCGATCTACCTCCATCTATTATGAGTCACTTAAGTGTCATCACCACCAATTGACACCATGCACCATCCCTATCCACCACCATATAGTTATATAACACCTACAATATGATGGTATTCATCTATTGGGTTTGTTGTTTGGCCCTTGGAAGGTTTATATTTTCCCTAAAATCCACCAACATCCATTATATATCTACCTAAATCTCATCTCTCTCTACTATAACTCGTATCAAGTAGGCTTGTACCTCAAATAGCTCTATCTAGTGGACCTCTCTCTCTATTGCAATAGTCTACTCATAATCTCATATGTAGATCTCCAAAAGCTCAATATTTTGATGCAAATTATCTATCTCAATTAATCTTGTATCCCCTAGAGTCTTGCTTGGTCCAACCTTCACTTATGTCTCCTCTATAGGGCCAACCTCCACTCCTCCCTCCTCCACTAGCCCTACGTTTAACCCTACCTTATTCGTTGGGGGTAATTCTCCAATAGGCATTGGTAATAGTGATATTTTTAGTCCTAGCCCCAATTATGACCCATATTGCCTCTCTCGACACCTCCTTAATAATATCCTCGAGGATCTCTCCAAGTATGAGCTCATTGACTATGGTTTGGCTACAATGGCTAGAGAATTTTATGTTGGTCAAATTTGCCTATGCAACCTCATGTAACTAGGCCCTACCTTAGTATCATCCACACTTGGATCTATATTAAAAGCATCATCATAAATATCCACATACATGAAACTAGTTGAATCTATATTAAAAGCATCGTCATCAATATCCACGTCCAGGTAATTGGTTAGATCTAGCTGACCTCTAACACCCACCTCTCAATCTAATCACCTATACCATAAATATCTTGTGTCTAACACTAGATTTAACTCCTAAATATATCTCATCACCTTATCATATATGTACAACTCCTACACTACCTAGTCACTAATAAGTCATTAAATACTATGAACATGGGTTAACTTGAAAATATCATCCTACTAGCCAATTTTCTAGTGCTAGGGCCTCCAAATGATCTGGATTAACCTTAACTCATCCACTGGTCAATCAACTAATGTTAATGAATCCCTGTAATATCTTTGAAGTACCTAAAATTAGCATACCCATCTAAAATTTATAGGTCTTTATGCTTCATTTACTTGTCTAGGAATACCAATTGGTTGAATCATAGTAATATGCTTTAAACACCAGATCTAGAGCAAGGTATAACATGTCAAGCACTTTTTCCACCTATAAACAACCTTTTGAAATATCCTATATAGTTGATCCATGAGCAAGGGATCCCAAACAAATTGGAGTTGTTGATCCCTCATTTATACAATAACACCTACAAATCCCCATGGTAGGATCCTCTAGGTCATAAGGCTAATAAACAACCTTGAAGTAATTGCACATAATAGGCATATCATTTTGTCCAAGTGATGCTTGTGAAATGTGGCAATTACATTAATTCCACTACTCACTATAGAAAAATTTGGGTCATATATCAATGTCTATAGTACCAATGACTTATCACAACTTTTGCATATATGGACACCCTTAGAATCTATCACATGTCCTCTAATGTAACAATTATTTTTATTAGAGGAATATGAAAGGTTGATAACTCTAGGTACCATCTCTCTATTAATTCCATTAAAAGTACCCTATCAAAATCAACTTTGGGCATCTCCACCAAATGAAGAAGCTCAATCATGTCTAGCACAACCCAATTTCTTGGAGTCATGAGCTCTACTAGCTCATCCAACACCTTAGGTTGTTTCTCTTTATAGTCTACAACATCAAACTACCACAAAAATACCCTCATCAACCTCAAGTCTAATTCAAACTCCTTTTATTAAATCCCTTTTTCTCAACTTGGCAAAAATTATATCAATGGTGAAAATTCTATTTATGTAGAAAAGTCATCAATCACACAAATACCATTCATAAAAATTTTGATGACCTATAGCTAGAAATGGTTCGATAACATGTTGACTAAGCTAGTGGATAAAAATCACTAGTAGCTAATGATATTGTAAATGTGGTATCACTAGTGCTCGATGATATTATTGGCATGTGATAGTTGGCTTCCATGGCTAAAAAAGAAAAAAAATTACAAAAATGCTTGATAAATTCAAACTGGATTTGGATTTTGATAAAAACATGTGTCTATTATTGTTGGTTTGCCCTCATCCCTCAGCACGGTCACTCAGTGCATTGGTATCTATTGCTGCACCATTACCTCTTTCTCTCCAAAGATCATTTTTTATTAGTGTGTAGGGTAACAATGATTTACTTTTATCCTCATGTTTTCCTTTTAACCCCTTAACTCTCTCTTCCTTTTTCCCCCTCCTACCAAATTTCTCCTTCCCTCCTAACATTTTTCTTGGGTAATATTTATCCCATTTCTATAATTTTGTTTTAGCATATCTTCTTCATTCCACTTGTCTCCAAGAATTTATCTTCTTGTTTTATAACATCTCTCGGTCGCCTTCCTATGTCATTAGCCCCTAGACACCCTAGTGATGACTCTATGTTTTAGATAAAATTTTGACTTCCCTACCTTCTCAATTTTTTATCCCTCAAGGAAAAAATATTGCCTCTCCTTCATGGAAAACAATTCCATTGGTCATGGCATTTGGACAAGATTCTAACCCCCAACCTTTTCCATTTTGTATAGCTCTACCTTTATACCTAGCAACTTGGACTAGGCATTGTCCTATAAGCTTAAACCAAGTATATTCATCTATGTCATTTTATTTATCTAGACACTCAAGGCAAAAATATTGTTGTCACTGCACAAGCAACAATTCTATGAACTCAATATTTTAGTTTCCTCAGCCTTGTTGTAGTCCACCTTGGATGATTTTTTTCATGACACAATTTTTGTTAGTTCCTATGCTCCTCCTCTATGTTTTCTACACCACTAACCAAATCTACTATTACTACTACAATTGTGCATAGTGAAAAAACACTACCCTTGAAACATCAGTAGTGATTCTACTCACTATTGCCTTTTAGACCTAGTATAATATATCACTTAGCTCCTTTTATATCATTTTTCATCATCTTTCAATAGTAATTCCATGATTTATGTTCAATTATCTCATTATTTTGTAATTTTGATTTTCTAAAGGACTTGGGAGTTTGACTATTCTTGCAAAGGAATTTATTTATTCTCCTAAGCTTGGTAAACCCTCTAAAACTAATTTTCTTACTAATATATTTGTGTTTATAGGTATAAATAAGAATCATTGGCAACAACTGTAGGTGGCGATTCCATAAAATTACTAGTGCTATGTCTTAGGCAACATTTTTATCAAGACTCCAAAAACTAGGTATTTTCCTTGTTATCTTTTATCATTTCTTTTTTCAAAGTTAGGATTTTCTTGTTGCTCTAATGTATTTTGAGCCTTTGTTTCTACTTTAGAACACATTAAAAGAAAAAATAATCAAATAACTTTAGTTTAGTTTTTTAATGGGTTTATCTCCTCTTTTAGGCATTAATATAAATTACATGTAGTTTGAATTAGGCTAGTCTTGTTTGTGCATTCTCTTATACCCTTGCTTAAAATAAAAAGAATATTTTAATCTCTTGTAGTCAATAGTTATCATTGAAATCCAAAATTCATATAGGTTAGCTCTTGTATTTATGCATTTTGTTTGATTGCATTTTAGTTTAAATTATTTTGAGATAACATATAAGTTAGTCCTCCCAAAAAAACTTAGGTGTTTTTGTAAGAACACACCAAACCTAAATTAGCACTTCAAATCTAACAATATTTGCATATTGATATTAGGCCCTTGCAGGATTATCAAATAGACCCCTAATCTTGTGTGCTTACATTACCAATATTTTTGGCACTCCAAATATTCATTCATCCCTTCAAATAATTTATCTTCTGAACAAACCTATATATACATGATCCTTCAAAAATTGTTTCATCCCACCTTAACATAACAATCTAGAAGAAATCAATGTCTTAAAAACATATTGTAGAAATAAAATTTAACATAATGCAACACAATACCATTTCTACTTAAATAAATATATAGTGAGTGCAATAGCAATGATAATAGATATAATAATAGTAAATTAATAAATAAACATTAGCATATTTTATATTAATAAAAATTTGTATGATACTTGCATTACATACATAATCTACAACTGTATGTAGAATCTCATTCATGCCAATAATCATATATATATAACATTTCCCACAACCTCTTACCATGCATGTCGGCCAACTCTAAAAACATATGACACCACCATACAACTACATCGTAGAATCCAAATGAATTATGGAAGGGTCTTATTTATACAACTAAAAATCATTTGTACTATCCAACTACTTGATACCTCATCATTTTCCTAAATTATATTTTGCATGTATTTAACATACATTTACATGTCATTTCCTAACTTTGTCGTGCATACTACTACTTCACTAAACATTAGACTTTACCAAATGCATTATTACATTATAAATTTATAATATTATTAATTATATGTATGCAAATTTCATCATACTTTGCATACAAACTATAAAATGACACAAAATGACAAGACTTGTTCACTAAATGCAAACATATCAATTTTCCTATCTACATCTTTCCCTTCCTTGAAACTAGTCAATGTCCTAGATGACACATGAGTTGAACACTAGGAATAGAAGCACTAAATAATATATTGGAATATCTTATCATACTCCTTCCACTTTCTTCTATTCCATACATCTTCTACAACTAGCATCACTTCAAACTATTGGATGAAACAAATTTGGTGAGACACCAAAATATCTCATTATTTCAGTGTTATCATACATACAAACTGCCATTTTTGTCTAAATATTATAGTATAATGCCAACTAATTTTATTTTTGTGTATGATAATGCTAATATGAGAATTTTAAAGTGATTAAAAATACTATTTTGTTGTTTAGATACTTTTCTTGCATTTCTATCATAAATTTTGCATGATTTTTAGTATATAGTATGCTTTAATTAGGCATAGAAAAGAGCAATAGGAATGAAGGTCTTAGTGTAATTTTGAAAAAATAACATGCCAAGGTTTTTGAATAATTATTCCACCCTTAGAAAATATTTTTAGATGATGTGGCATCCAGAGAGTCAAATTTACACCAATTTTGGACTGTGTAGCTTGTTGTAATAGAACCTGTAGGTTCTACTTCAAAACATGCGAGTAGTAAGCTATAAAATCGTACATCATGGGTGTTGTACACCAAATTTGGGTTCAAAATTTATTTATAATCATAAAGGAGATAAGGTATAATATTTCCAAGCATCGAAGATCAACCTAACAACCAATTACTAGAGTATTTGCACACAATAGATAATCAGTTGCATGTTCTAAAGCAGTTGTAGGAATTCCTACAACAAAAGCATAATAAGCTTCTAACCTATTTCCAAGGAGGAAATGTGAGATGGTGAATTTGTATGAAGCATTAATATTATTAGGACCAATTCTAAGACCTTCCACATCATTTGGATGCATAAGAATACAAGAGTCTATCCATAACATATTTCTATCTTAACTCAGGACAAGTTAACTGTTGATTATAGAATTGAAGGAATCAAGCGATAGTAGAGCATTTTTATTTTCATTACCAATTGTAAGCAATACAAGTAGATGATTTAGTATAAATAATCCTTTTATACCCTCATTGAAAGCTAATAGAAAATTAGAATAGGAATCTTTGAATTAGTCAATTGTTATAACAGTCAAATAGTCAATAAAATGCAGTATTTTTAGAATAGTTTATTTTACAATCTTCATGTCAATTTGATCTCGTAATTTAGCTTAGGATTATATAATTTTAAACCTTATTATGGACCTAGGAGCAAGGGCCTACTCTCAAGGATGATGGATGGGAATTTGTATGATAATCAGGTTTTTATTACTATTGTTTTTGTCATTTCTTGCAATAGGTTAAATACTTTGTTTTCCCTTGTTTCTCCCTTTTTTTTTCCCTTATGTGCACATGTTTATGATTTATCTCATTCATAGCTATCTAGTTTCCATTCATGCTTGTATTTTCTATTTCTATAAAAGCATTCTTATTTCAGCATACCATTTCTATTTTTAGCATTTTAGTTATGTTTCATTATTTTAGTTTAGCAACATTTAACTTTCCAAGCCTTTTACATTTTTGTCCTTTTCAATTTTATTACTTTACTTTTCTATAATTTTCATTCCAACAACCATAAATTAGCATCTTTTCTTTAGCAAGTTAAATTCCTGCAATTAGTTAGTTTTCCCTTTTTGCAAGTATTCTATTTAGTTTTATTTTTTCTTGTTTTGGTTTAATAGCCTAGTGCCCTGATTTTTAAGCCATAACTCCAGCATTCTCTATTATGTATAGCCTTGGATGTTGCCCTAGATTGAAAAATAAATTAAATTATAAACATTAAAGACACCCATAATTTTTGAAACTATTTTTGGAGAACAAACTGGTGTTGTTAGAGAACAAATAAGTTGTTCAATTATTGTCTTCTGAAGTTACCAAAAAAACCATAAAAACAACAAAAATAAAACCAATAACTTTATATGAAAATAGTTGCATTGCTTGGAATTGTATCTAAAATATTGTAACATTAGAATAGGATTTATTTCTTTAATATAATGTATGAATAGGTTAAGATATGAAATACGTAGATTCATTAGATCAAACCTCCCATTGGTCATAGGAAGACGATATCCATAACAAAAGATTGAGCTTATATCTGAATTACCTAAAATTGAAATTCCTAAAAATGTTGAATTAGAAATATAATTATCATCATTAAGAAGTTTAGAAACACCTAAGAGAGAATTGTGAGAAGGAAAAAATTTTAGTTCATCATCATCTACTCCTGACAGGTCTATACGATCAAACCAATTTAGGAAAATCTATACTTATTGTTGGGAATGTATCATGGAAGATATACAAGGAAATATGGATATGGATGGTAACATTCCTAATATATGTAATACCCACACCCCTTCCTAAACCTTTGAGTATCCTATCCACTTTCCCACTCAAAACTCTCCTATAAAAACCATTTCATCGTCAATATTACCAATGCTTAAGGGAGTTGCGATTGAGGATCTTGATCAATTTTTATTCAATTTTAAGGTTGTATTTCAAACCTATGACTATAAAAATGATAACCAAAAAATCAAATTATTTCCTTCTACGCCAAAATACTCAACTTTATGATGGTTCATGAGCTTAGCACCTGATTCAATTTGAACCTAGGAAAAAATGGAAAGAGTATTTTTGAAGAAATACTAAGAATTTTGTCGAGTAATAAATCAAAATGATGATTTTTTTAAGATAAAATAAGAAGAGGATGAAACCTTGTAATACTAATTAGATATATTTTTCTTTGTCCATAAAATATGTGGAGGTGTAGAACCAAAAATTAGCAAAACCATATTCTTGAGAGGATTACAAGACGAATCTAGAGAAGTATTGGATCTCATGGGAAAAGGATATGTAAGCACACTTGAACTTGACAAAATCATGGAAATTTGCACAAATTATTCTCACAGAAAACATAGAAGAAGAAAAATTTGTAGTAACACAAATGATTTGAAAGATTTGATGGAAGAGTTTGCTAATTTTAAAATTGACATCCTAGTGCATATAAATACAACATTAGGTGAATTGAATGCAAAGACTAAATCTAATAAACCCTTAGCCATCTATTATCCAAGATGTAGGAATAAACATGCTCTCCATGAGTGTCCTTTAAACAAAACTTTCATATCTGCTATATGTAGCATTTGTGATAAAGGACATCCTACAAATCATTATCAATTGTTACTAGGACTTAAGAATGTCTTGGAGAAACAATATGAACCTACAGAAGAACTTAACTTTGTAGGACCAAGACAAGGGAGTAGTTTCCCTCAATACTCATACCAAAATACTTCTTGATTTTCCACAAATTGGGAAAATAATCCTTGGACTATGCCATGGTCTAATTCAAAAATACAATCTTAGAATCATCCACCATGGGCATCATCTTAGAAATTGTCTCAACCTGGATGGATGTATCAACAATAGAATCAACCACCATGGATGTATAAATGTAGGGACAAAAATGGGGACCACAGTTTCAATCATACTAAAGGCAACACAGGTGTCAAAATCAACAAAAAAACTTCTTACTCAATCTCGCTCAAAATTACCCTCAAGGTAAATAATAATTACAATAGCAGTTCAAACAACCCCCACTTTCAACTCAACCTATGGTAAATCCAAATAATACTAGATAGATAGCCCCTATCTACATGGTTAAACCAAAATAAATACCCATAATAAACATCATTTATTGTGACAATATCCAATTACGTTCAATAAAGACACTTCCTAAATCTACTCCACCTATCATTGTAGAAATGAGAGCCAAAGAAGGTAATTCATAGACCCATATACATCAAAACCACCACGAAAAAATCTTAAAAAATGGAAAGAAAAAGAAAACTTTCCTCAAGATAATATCTTTTTTTCATCAAAACAAATATGATATCCTAAACAATTTGATAAATTAGAACCAATAATTTCATAATTAGATGTGGTACAAGAATTTAAATGTTTAGATATCACAATTTCTTTATTACAATCTATCAAATATGTATCATTAATCAACAAAATTGTTCAAGTATTAAAAAACTAGAAAGAAAGAAGAAAGTGTAACCAAAAACCATACAAGTAGATGGGAAGTTAGTAGATCTCCTTATAGGAAAGTTTTTTCCATTAAAGTATGGTAATCCAGGAAGCCCTTTAGTCATAGTAGTCATAGGATCAATGCAAATATCCAATGTTTTGATTGACCTAAGGGTAGTTATCAACATTATTACAAAGTATGCAACCTACATCCTATGTCCATAATTAGTTGTCAAACCAAAAGGAATAATTGAAAATATTCCTATATCAGTTTCATCATGGGAATATGCAATTGACTTTTTGGAATTACAACCTTGAAATATTGTGAATGATTACCCAATAATTCTAGGGATGCCTTGGCTTTCTACAAAAATTGCCTTCATTGATTGTAGATCATGAGATATAACCATTTCAAATATAATTGACTCAAATAAAATCTCTCTATATCCTCTTGCAAAACCTTCAATCAATTTTACTGGTAACCTATGGTTTCATTAATTGGATGATAAAAATGAAGAGAACATTTCAATGTTAGCCACCATAGTCATGAAAGATCATGCCAAAGAATTGGGTCCAACTGAGAGAGTGATATTTGAAGAATAAATTATCCTAGTGAATAATTTGTATGATTCAAGACTTGTAGACGAACCAGTTACTATTAACCGATTACTATGTAAGGATGAAGAACAATAACTTGAACCATTACCATCCTTTTCAATACGAGATAATTATTTTAATTTAGCACATGAATGTCATCGTCATCTTCTCTCATCTTTTCATTATCCTATATCAAATTTAATTCCATCAAAAATTGCCTTTGATAACGATACTCAGATGTTCCATTCTATTTTATCACATCATTGCCCACTCAACTCATTAATAAGAAATTTCAAAGGAATAAATTTGATATAACCTGGTACAAAGCAAATTGAAATGCAACTAGAGAGTCTTTAAATATCAATAGTTGGTTGATAAATGACCAAGAGAAAAAATTATTTAATGTAATGATTCGACATCCCAATATTTTCACATGGGAGTACAAAGACATGATAGGAATTCATCCAGATTTATGTACTCATCGAATTTATACAAATGATTTTAAACCTATAAGACAACCACAGTGAATATTGAACCCTACTTTGCGTAATATTGTGAAAGATAAAATTGAAAAAATTCTAGAAGTAGGATTCATCTATCCCATTTCTGATAGTTGATGGGTTTCACCATTGGCTATTGTTCCAATAAAAATTAGAAATTTGTGAGTGTGTGTTGACCATAGAGAACTAAACAATGCTACACATAAAGACCATTTTCCATTACCATTTATAGATCAAGTATTAGACACACTTGTTGGATAAAAATATTTTTGTTTTCTTGATGGATTTAGTGGTTATAATCAGATTTAGGTAGCACCTAAATATTAGGAGAAAATAACCTTTACTTTGTTGGAAATATGAGTAGTTTTGTTGTCATTGATGTCAAGGAGTCAGCACCAGTAAGCGTCAGTTTCAGTGAGCAGTATCAGTTTTAGGTTCCGTAATGAAGTGCAAAAGAAATTTTCCTCCCAGGTGGTTAGATGAGGTTTAAACGGCAAAAGGAAGGCCCGAGCAAAATAATATTATAAAAATTTATTATAATATTAAAGGTGCAAGACCCAGATATTTAATTAATTATAATAGTTTTATTATATTTAATTTATAAATTAATTTAATTAACTTTTAAAGTTGTTAAGTTAATTGTAAATTAATTATAATTTAATTATAAGTTAATTGTAAATTAATTATAATTTAATTATAAGTTAATTTATAAATTAATTAAGCTAACCCTAAAGATAGGGTTATAAAGTTCATAATTTGAATTTTTGAATTATCGTCGACGTCATCGAAGACATAGCCTAATACATATAAAAGGGGGTAAAAATTTGGTAAATGACCCCATCCACGATCAAAGTAATTTGTTTGCACATTGAAAAAGAGAAGCGATCGTGTGTTTCAAAAATTAAGTGTGGCAGCATATAGGACAAGGAGGAGAGCCTTTTGTTTTATATCCCAAAGTGCTCTATAGCACAATTGGCAGCAAGGGAGGTGCCAAGTCATTTGCAAGCGTGAGTTGCAAGGATCAAATCCCATGGGTTTGCATTTTGTGAAGCGGAGAAGTTTTTGTTGGAGAAGTTTGTACACTAGGTGGAAAACAAAGGAAAGGCACTAGCCTTTTCCTTTGTCTAGAGGCTTGTAGCCCACGTGGTGGGTGCACATCTTGCTAAGGTACTTGGAGTGGTGAGGTTAGGTGTTCGAAACCCATCAAAAGTGTTTTTCTGGGCTAAATAAGGTATGCACCGATTTTTCTCTTACTAAAGTTATAATTTCGGAGGTTGATTTGTTGTGAAAATAAAGGTTGATTAAATTTTTTGAGGGAGATATAAGGGTATTAAAAATTAAATTTTTTAATTTTAATTTTTGGTGATTAGAGTTTATGAATTTGGAGATTATAAGGGTTATAAGTACTTTGCTATACTTGTTGTTAAGTGTAGTGTTATGGTGAAATTATTAATTGAATATTGTGAGTTTGGAGATTATAAGGTGTACAAAAGGATTTATTATTTTGTATGAAAAATAATCTTTGTGAAAAATATTTTGTGGAGATCTTGAGAGAGGTTGTGGTAACCTAACCCTAGTGTTGGTAAAGAAATTTTTTATTGTGGTTAAGACAGGATTTGAAGACATATTTCCATCAAAATAAAAGGTATGGGTAAATCTTCCTTATGAGAAAAATATTGTTGGGTTGAATGTTGTAAATGCTAAGTTGGAGTGAAAAGGATTGTTTGGTAAGCATTGTTGAGTTTGATAGTTAAAGGTTTTTATGAGTAAGATTTGATGATAAAAACCTTGTTTGATAAGCATTGTTGGAAATATTGAGTGAGCTTTCATATGCATGAACTAGGGTTTGTGAAAGATCATGAGTATCATTGTTATGTGAGATTATTTGATAAGCATTGTTGACTAAACTTTCATTGAGTGATTTGTTGAGTTGAGTAAGCTCTTATGGAAGCTTAAAATACATATTTGAGGTAATTCTTGGTATAGACTTATTGAGCAGATTGGACAACTTCTATAGAGGACTTCTGGACAAACTAGTATAAGCATTTGTGGAAGCTTACAAGGCATATTTGAGATAAGTCTTTGAGAAGACTTGTGAGCAGATTTGATTGATTGATTTGTTCAAACCTTGAGTTAGGGTTTGGGGAAGATATAGAAGAGTTTAGTTGTGATTGAGTCAAGATTTTTGTTAATGCTTGAGGATAGGACAGATTTTGGTGCAGATTTGAGGATAGATTTGTGCTAGACCAGAGACACAGATTAAGAAGATTTGTGTTAGACCGAATGATAGATTTTAGTACAAATTTAAGATAGAGCTAAGCTATATTTGGAGGTGACAGAGTATAGAGGACAGCAGTCTCCAGTAGATAGATGTCTATTAGCGAGGGTAGTGAAGACAGGTCTTCTGGGTGAGGGCAAGAGTTTTTAGTGGATAGAGATCCATAAGCCAGTGTAGTGGAGGCAACAGTTCTTCTAGAATATCATCAGCCATAGCAGACAATATTGGTGTCTCCTATGGATAGATATCCATGAACTTTATTAGGGGACTAGTGTCTCCTTTGGACAAAGGTCCATAAAATTTGTAATAGGGAAAGGATTCCCAAAAGAATTATTTGAGAAAATTTTATAAGGAATATTTTCTCCGTGGAGTAGCCCACATTGGGTGAACCACGTTAAATCATGTCTCTCATGTGTGTGATGCTTTGTGTGATTTTTACTACTTTAATATTGTTGATATTATCATATGGATTGAAAAACAAAAAAAATTATCTTATATTGTTCACCCCCCTCTCAGTATAAGCACATGTTCTTCATACTTTCCCATGGGGAAATTTTCTTATAGGGTTTTACCTTTTAAACTTTGCACTGCTGTAGCAACTTTCAAATGAGCAGTTCTTGCTATTTTCTTTGACTTGACCAATGATTATGTAAAAATATACATGGATGATTTCATAGTATGTGGTATAACTTTTGATGAAACTTTTTAAAATCTTGACAAGGTTTTGATATGGTGTAAAACTTATAATTTATCCCTAAACCCTGACAAATATTTTATGATGATGAATGAAGGAATTTTTCTTGGACATCATATCTCATATAGAGGAATACAAGTAGATCCTAAGAATATAGAGACTATAAAAAAGTTATCTACACCCCAAACATAAACAAATATTAGGAGTTTCTTAGGACATATTGGTTTCTATCATCAATTCATTAAGAACTTTAGTACCATTGCAAACCCTATGTTTGCCTTGTTAACTAAAGATTCAAAATTTAAATGGATAAAAATTTATCAAATTGCATTTGATATTTTAAAAGAAAAACTGACCACCACACCTGTGTTACACGGTCCAAATTGGAATCTTCCATTTCACATTCATACTGATGCATCTAACACTACAACTGGAGCAACTTTAGGCCAATTTGAAAATGGAGAACATTATGCCATATATTACATTAGCAAAAACTTAATAGGAGCTAAAAAGAATTATACAACTACCAAAAAAGAATTCTTAGCAGTAAAATATGCCATTAACAAATTTTATCACTATGTCATAGGATATCAAGTATTTGTTCATACAAATCATGTTGTAATCAAATACTTTATGAAAAAACCATTGGTTAGTGGTCAAATAATAATATGGTTACTGCTATGACAAGAATTTGACATCACTATAGTAGATAAACTAGGAAAAGCTAATATAGTAGTTGACTTTTTATCCAGACTAAATATCACAAGAGAGGATGAACCAGTAGAGGACTCTTTTTTTGATGAGAGGTTATTTACAATTTCAGCACAATCACCATGGTTTGTTGATATTTCCAACTATCTAGAAACATGAAAGGTTCCTCTCACTTTACTTCTCAATAAAAATGATGATTGATAAAGCAAAGTTCATCATTTCAATGGATCAATGGTCTACTATTTAAATGTGGACCTGACTATATTTTATGTCGATGTATTCGATGAGATGAGGTGTATGACATTCTTTGGGTATGTCATGATGAACCATCAGGAGGACACTATTCATTAAAATGCACTATTAGAAAAAAATTTGGGAATAGGTTATTATTGGCCCTCACTTCATAAAGATGTAAATAAGTATGTATGACATTGTGATTCATGTCAAATAATAGGTAAACCAACTGCCATAAATGAAATACTTTACAATATTAAATGGTTTTGGAACTATTTGAGAGATGGGGATTAGATTTCGTTGGATCCATTGACCCACCTTCTCAAGGAAAATAACACATTCTTGTGTGCATTGATTATGTAACAAAGTGGGTTGAAGTACATGCTTTTAAATATGCTCAAGAAGAGGTCATTAATTTTCTATACACTCAAATATTTCAAATATTTGGTGCTCCATGATCTATTGTTACAGATCATGGACCCCAATTTGCATCTAAATTTATAGAGGCATTTACTGAATTGTATGAAATTAAATATAATAAATTATCACGTTATCACCCTCAAGCAAATATCTAGGTAGAAGTCACAAATAGGGAATTAGAGAATATTATAACAAAGATAATGGCTTCTCACAGGAAATACTGGATGAACATGTTACCCAAGGTCGTTTGGGCTTACAACACTACATGGAAATCCACCATAGGATTTACACTTTTTGAATAAGTCTATGGTAAGAAACCTCTTTTTCCAATTGAATTTGAGTTACTAACACTTCGTACATATTCAAAAGTTGGTATTGAGTTGTGACAGGTACAATAAGATAGAATTACAAAATTAAACACATTGGATGAACTTCTATTAGAGGCACTTCACCAGATGAAGATCATTCAACAGTAGCAAAAAATATGGCATGATAGTCACATTAATAGCAACATGTATCAACTAAGAGATTGAGCATTGTTTGATTCTTGATATGTTGATTTTCCTGGCAAGTTACAAACTCAATGGCTCAGACCATATCAAATTGAAGAAATGTTTGATAATTGACTTGTTCAACTTTCTCCTATTGATGATTCAAGGAGGAAATTGGTGGTAAATGGGCATTGTTTATGAGTGTACCATAAGCCATTGAAAAAGGAGGATTTTGCTCTACATTTTGCACAGTCTGACCTATGTATGATAGAAGAGGTTTCCTCTTTTGGCATAGATTTTAAATGATAACATCCTTGAAAAATAATTATATATATAAAATAATATTGAAAACCAAAAATTGCAGCCTCTTCTAATGAAAAATAAAAGAATAATAAAATAAATAATTCAATAGTGAAAACCTTTCTAGTTTGTTTGCCTTTTTTCATACTCATCATTGTATAAATTCTAATTACTACATGATCTAAGGCTATTGAGTTAAGGCTTACATGAAAATCAATTTTAAGCACTATTGAGTTAAGGCTTACATGAAAGCCAATTTTGGCTTGTTTACCTTTATGCATATTCATCATTATATAAATTTTAATTACTACACTCATATAATGTGTTTTCAGGTTTTAGAAAGCCTACACCATCAGCAAAATATTCCACAAAGTGCATGAAATCTTTCAAGATAGTAAGGTTTGTATTTCTTTCATTTTACTATTAGTTAGCCTTAACATTGCATGAATAATGATTGAAATCTTGGTATAACTATGTACAAAATTGAAAAATATTGACATACCCCATTGATCGATTATAAGAAGTTTAGCTCAAGCAGATTGAAAAGTGGACAAAATAGATGCTCTTAAATGACCAATGCTCTAAAATGACAAGCCACATAGATTTGGTTGGGTTTCAATTTTTGTGTGTGCAAAAAAATTTCAAAATGATTTTTACACGCATCTAAAAAAAATTGGATGCCCCACTTAACACCTAGCTTTGATAGCATGTATGATAAGACCCAATGGTCAGCATCTGCACGCTACTCAGTGCGATGATCTACATGTGGCATTCATTTGGACCTTACCATGCCATCATGGTCCAATTTATCCCATAAAAATTTACATCTAAACACACCCTCGTTCACATGTGCCCACAAGAATTTCATAAAAATGTGGCAACAGAAAATAGGGATAACGATGTTGTGAGTTTCTAAAAGCATGTAGATTGAATCGAACAATTTAAACCATAAATTTGGAGATCAACCACCCTTATTCAATTACATGGGAAAACTACTTTGTCAACACATTGTGTGGGACTTCTTTCCAACCACCACCTTTATTTGTGCCAAGTTTTAAAATTTTGCAGTGATCGATTTACCATCTGCCATGTGTCTATTCAGTGCATGGGAAGCATGTGAAATCTATGTGCATATTTTCAAATGGGTTTTTACCATATTTTGGAGCAAGATATCATGCTCAGGTATGATGGCATAGTTGGGTGCCTCATAATAATTACACGATAACGCCTTAAACTCATGCTCCATAACCATAGGATAAAATACGCAATAGGATAATAGTCAAAAATTATAGAGCGCAATTGAAGCACTGAGTGGAGAAGTGTAGAAAAAAATATAAAAGCACAACTAAAACACCAAGTGGAGCATTGCAGAAAAATTTAACAATGCATCTTAAAAATTGTAGAATTCATAATATAATGCATGATAGACCAAGATGGGGGAACAAAAATAGAAGGCCAAACTAGATAACACTAAGGAGCTACTATGTAATCCAAAAATTGTCAAAAAAACTTAGTGTGCAGGGTGGATGAGGTTTCTTTTTAAATTTAATAGTCATTCAGAAGGGCTAGCAATAGAGTTCTCCTACACCCTCCAGAATAATCAAGCAATCATCAATGGAATGTGAATTGAGGTAACCCCCACTATTATCAATCACATTTTTGAACTTCCTTCTAAGGGCATGGAGTTAATTAAATCTTTTAAAGCAACATAACAAAAAATAGTGAACACTTTTAAATAAAAATGGTACCTTGAACCCCAAATGTATATGAGTAACTGCATATGTAAGGGAGTAAAGAGGACTGCTTTAAAATAACCATGGGATGAGCTTTCCACCTGGGTAATTTAGTACCTAAATTATGGAGGTTAGTTTTTTGTGTTATCCATGTACCACATGAAGCTATTGACCCACCTAAGACATGGTGCAAGTAAACCTAAACTTAGGATAAACTTATCTTTATATCTGCATGAGGCCCTACATGATATGACCAGATGTTTTCAAGAGGGGTAGGAATCAGTTAGGCACCATGGCCTAATTAAAAATGTATGTAAACATCATTTTATAGGAAATCCCATGACTTTTAAAATATTTTTTGAGCCTTGGGAAGAATAAACCCCTCCACAACTACTCAAAAAAATGAAGAAGCAGGGACTAGTAGTAGGGCAGAAGCCCCTATTGAAAAACCTAGAAGTAGGGTAACTTCTAAAAATAAAATAGAATAATAAAAAATTGTAGGAATCCCTTCCTCACCTATAAAATTAGCACCTGGTACAACAAGACCAAAAGGAGATAATAAAAGGAAACTTTAAATAGCCCCTATAGAAAAAAGGACTAGAAGGGTTATTATCAAAGCAGGAGATACATAGGTGTCTACTCAAGTAGATATCTCTACCCAGCAAGACCCTTCTGAGTCAAGTGCAACAGAGGAATGTTCTAATCAAGAAAAAAAAAATTACCATAAAGGAGTATGTTGTTTAGGAATATTATTCTTCCATAGAGGAAGAGTACCAACCAAAGCAACAGAATTAGGCAAGAAGGACTAGGTCTACTATTAGGAGATAAGTGAGATAAACTAAACAGGAAAAAATATCTATTGAAAATATTTCTAGTACATAAGAAGGAGAGAAAAGTGGGAAGCAATATATTGCACCAGCACCACCTCCTCTCAAGAGGAGCCTCAAGAAGAGAAAAAATGTAGTCACTTAGGAAAAACAAGCAACACCCCTTAAGCTATCTCAACAAAGTATAAGAAAACTGGTTGAGAATGATGAGGAAGATTATCAAGATGTAGTTCCTACAAAAATAGAAGAACTAATTCAAGAGGATTCACCACCTAACATGATAATGCCCATCTACTCCTCAAAATAAACAAAATAGAAAATGGCTACATAAATGGATCCAGAAGACCCCACAAAATGTGTTAGGGTGATTATTAAGATGCAACAAAAATAGATAGAAGAGGCATAAGAAAATATCAAGAAGAAGGACAAATATATCTACCAAATACTGTAATAAATCTATTATTTGAAGGAAATAATATGAGCATATGAACACCTAAATCCATCCAAGATAAAAAAGGTAGTACAAGTTATGCTCAATTTGGTAGAATAGATCCATAAGGTGAATGAACAAGAAACAACTCCAGCACTGGAACGTTAAACTTGTTCCTTTTAATTTAATTCAATATTATTTCTTCGATTCCAATACAAGAGTAATACAAGACCAGATGCAATAAATGGAATAAAACTGATATGGATATATTTCACCACTCAAGGAGGGCACGTCCCCGCCGTGAAGGCCAAAGTGCGATTACGCAATGAATAAAAATAAAAAATATGAGATGATATGAATTAATGAAACACTATGCTAATAAATATGAAATTTTATGCATTTGGAGAACCTAGCCGACGGCTAGGTTTGGTATGTAGCATGACTCCCCTCCTCGAAAAGCTTTGTCCTCAAAGCTGGAAATGTCTGGAAAATACTTTCATGTTCCCATGTGGCATCTTCCTCTGGTAGGTCTTGCCATTTGATGAGAAATTCTTGAATCTGGCATGATCTTAGTCTTCGTATTCTGTGTTGTAATATATCTTCAGGTTGGAGATGTATGCGTCCTTCCTCATCGAGCACTGGTAATTCTGATTGACTTTGCACTTTCTGACCAATTACTTTTTTGAGACATGAAACATGAAATACCGGGTGTATTCGTGATGATGAAGGTAGCTCTAACTGATAGGCTACTTCTCCAATGCGGCGCACAATTTTGTAAGGACCATAGAATCATGGAGCCAACTTTTGACTGGTCTTTATCCTTAACGATGATTGTTTGTAAGGTTGCAACCTTAGGAAAACCTTGTCACCGATATTAAAAGTTCGTTCTGATCGGTGCAAGTCTTGTTGTTGTTTCATGCGATTTTGTGCTTGGAATAAATTCTCTTTGAGTATGGTGAGTGTAGATTGCCTTTGTTGAAACCAATCATCCACTTTGGCTACTTTGGATGAACCCGGTACGTAATCTGCTACAATTGGAGGCTTGGTTCCATACAATGCTTCAAAGGGAGACATCTTAATTGAGTAATGGTAAGAAGTGTTGTACCACCATTCTGCCATTGCTAGCCATTGGCTCCATTGATATTGTTTATCTTGAACGAAACATCGTAAGTACGTACCCAAACATTTGTTAACTACTTCTGTTTGACCATCTGTCTGGGGATGGTAAGCTGAGGACATGTTCAATTTGGTACCACTAAGTCGAAATAATTCCCGCCAAAAGTTACTAGTGAAGATGGGGTCTCTATCACTTACAATATTTTTTGGCATACCATGTAATTTGAAAATTGAATCCATAAATACCTTTGCCACCTTGCTTGCGGAAAATGGATGTTGTAAAGCCTGAAAGTGAGCGTATTTGGATAACCGATCTACGACTACGAAGATTACTGTCCTGCCTTCTGACTTTGGAAGACCTTCAATAAAATCCATGGATATATGTTCCCACTGACGTTCAGGGATGGGTAATGGTTGTAACAACCCTGGTGATTTGATTGTTTCTCCTTTATTGCGCTGGCAAACTTCGCATTCTGCTACCCATTGTTTGACTTCTGCTTTTAATCCTTTCCAACAAAATGATTGTTTGACCCTTAAATATGTTTTCAAAAATCTTGAATGTCCCGCTGATGGAGAAGCGTGCGATTCATCGAGGATCTTCGATTTGAGTTCTGAATTGTGTGGAATGTAAATGCGGTTCTTCTTCCGAAGGATTTTATCTTCATAAGAGAACAAAGGGTGTTTAGAGGACCCTATAGATAATTCTTGAATTATCTGAGCAGTTTCACTATTGGACAACCATTCATCTTGTAATTGATTCACCCATTGGGAGCAAGGACCTGAAATAGCGTTAATGACTACTTCGTCTTCATATTTCCTGGACAGCGCATCGGCGGCTACATTTTCCTTCCCCTTCTTGTATTCGATAACAAAATCATAGCCCAATAGTTTGGTTAACCACTTATTTTGTTTCGGATAGGAAAACCTTTGCTCAAGAAAATGTTTGAGACTACTATGATCTGTTTTTATAATGAAGCGGCTACTGATTAGGTAGTGTCTCCATTTTTCTACCGCGTGAAGAATAGCCAACATTTCTTTTTCGTATGTTGATCTTCCCAAAATTTTCCCCGATAGTTGTTTACTTTCAAATGCCAATGGATGACCTTCTTGCATTAATATAGCCCCAATTCCTGTTCCTGACGCATCACATTCGATAATAAATGGTTTGTGAAAATTGGGAGTTGCTAAAACTGGAGTGGTACACATGGCCTCCTTAAGAGCTTCGAAGGCTTGAGTGGCCTCTTCCGACCAACGAAAAGCATCCTTCTTTGTGAGTGTTGTGAGAGGTGCTGCAATCTTACCATAATTTCGTACAAACTTGCGATAGTAGCCCGTGAGACCCAAAAAACCATGAAGTTTCTTGATGGTTTTAGGTAAAGGCCACTCTTGAATTGCCTTAATCTTATTGGGGTCGACTTTGACGCCCTCGTGTGAAACTATATGACCAAGATACTCGACTTCTTGGACACCAAATGAACATTTGGAACGTTTGACAAATAACTTTTCTCTCGTGTAAAATGTGAAGGGCTTTATCCACATGATGTAAATGATCCTTCCATGTTTTGCTATATATGAGAATGTCATAAAAAAAAACTAACACAAACTTACGGAGGAGTGGACGAAACACTTGGTTCATGAGACTTTGGAATGTGGATGGTGCATTGGTGAGACCAAAAGGCATGACCAAAAATTCGTAATGACCTTCATGAGTACGAAAAGCAGTTTTGGGAATATCTTCTTCTCTAACACGGATTTGGTGAAATCCCGAGCGAAGGTCTAATTTTGTAAAAAATTTTGCACCATGCAACTCATCTAGTAGGTCATCTATGACAGGGATAGGAAATTTGTCCTTGATAGTGAGTTTATTGAGAGAACGAAAATCAGGACACATACGCCAAGAGTTATCTTTTCATCGAGCCAGAACTACAGGTGAGGAATAAGGGCTAGTGTTGTGACGAATGACTCCATGATCTAGTAGATCCTGAACGATCTGTTCGATTTCCATCTTTTGTGGTTGAGGATAGCGGTAAGGATGGCTGTTAGGTGGGACACTCCCTAGAATCAAATGGATGGCATGGTCATGAGATCGTTTAGGTGGTAATCCTTTAGGTTCTTGGAAAACCTCTTCGTAATTTGTTACGACGTCTCGTAAATCTGGAGCAGTAATATCCGAAGTTGCTCGAGATTGTTTTTCCAAACAATTAATTTGAGCTATAAATCCATATCCACCCTTTTTTAACATCTTCTCCATACTATGAGAGCTCACCATTTGTGATGGAGGAGTAGTAATGCCTTGTAAGCGAATGACTCGTCCGTTTTCCTTCCATTCCACAAATAATTTTTTGAAATTGAAGCTAACCGTGTCTAATGTTTCCAACCATTCAACTCCCAAAATGACATCAGAGTTCCCTAAATTCATGATGAAAAGGGATCCAAACCAGGTATAAGTTCCCATTTTTATGGAAACTTGAGATGTTCTACCAACACATTGAGCGTTCACCCCGTTGGCTACTAGAACCTAGAATTTGTCTTTGTTGGAAGAGTTAATGAATAAATTCAAAGCTTTTGTTGTTTTGATGTCGATAAAATTGTGGGTACTGCCGGAATCAATTAGCACATTCACCTTTTTCTGGCGGAGAAATCCTGGTACCTTGATGGTATGGTGGGCGGTTAACCCCATGAGGGCATGCACGGAGATAGCCATTGTATCCTCTTCCTTCTCTTCTAGAGTACTTGGTAGTTCTTCTTGCATAGGTTCTTCTTGGTGGTAAGTTTCTTCCTCTTCTCCTTCATATTGATCGCATTCAATATGAAAGTTTTGTTTTTGGGCACATGCTTGTTCCCTGGGATGATGAGTGCGACATTTATAGCAAAATTATCTTGATGGTTGATCATTTCTGTGAAAGGAATTGTTGCGATACGAAGGACGACTATAAGTTTCACGCCGTGCATACAACTGAATTCTCTTCTCAACCAGCTTGGCTATTCTTATACAATCGTTCAACGAGGTTGGATTTTGAATGTCCACCTCCACCCTAATATTTTCTTTCAATCCATTGCGAAAAGCTCCTACCACTGTGTCGGGACTGAGGTCTAATGTATACGGTAGTAAACTGGTGAATTCCGAGACGAACTCACTAACCGATCCTTCTTGTTTAAGAGATAACAGTCTTATTGTGTATGACGATGTAGCTCCTTCATCAAATCTTTCTAAAAAATAGGTAGTGAATTTTTTCCAGTTAATAGTAGCTCCTTTCTCTCGCTTAAGCCATACGAACCATTGGTAGGCCTCAGTGCCTAATTTTGATGCAGCGAAAGGGACTTTATCAAAATCCTTAATTTGGTATAAGTCGAGAATGCCTTCCATTTTGGCTATCCAACCACGAGGATCATGACCCTCAAAAGTGGGCATATCAATGCGTGGAAAATTATTAGGGCCTCTCGGTTGGTGATAACCCATATCCCTCTCTTGATCTTGGTTATATCGCTGTCTATGATAGCGATTCCCGTAATTTTCCGGATTGCCTCTTTGCTGCTCCCAATCTTCATCCTGGTCGTCATTTTCTTCATTCCTTTGTTCATGGGAGTGATTTTGGGGATTAGTATTGGGATTAGGTCGGTTTTGTGCGCTCAATAGTTTAGTTAGGTTGACATTAATTTGGCGCATACCATCTAGTAAGTGTCAAAGAGTTTCATCCGTGGTAATGGCCGAGTTACTGGATTCTCCTTGTGTGATGTTTTCGTGAGTTGGGGGAGGGTTAGTCGCCATAGGGTCTACCAATGGATGATGTGGATTATAACTGCCAATTTTGAAAGGAGAAGGAGAATTTTTTGTACCTGGGCTTCGATGAGGTCTTCTTGCATTGTTATTGGTTGTCTCCGAGCTTGATAGTCGACCGTCAGGTCCTTTGGTCCACTGTTTGGTCATGCACTTTCAAAAAAAAAATTGGGCTTCCCTTCTCCAATAATAATTTGATGAATTGCCAAAATTTGTGTGTTCCGCTTCAACTGTCGCGCCAACTGCGATGCGGAATTTAAGGTAGCGTTGCCCCTTGACTACACGGAATTTAATGTAACTCACCTGACCACGATTGGCAATGATAGGACACTGTTGACATGACAAACTGATCGACACGACCGAACGCAAGATGTAGATTGACAATGACAAGACGTGATTGACCGATAGACTGACAGTGAGGACACGGACAGCAAGGAGCGGACTGACTAACAGCGAGGAACGGACGATCGACAACGAGGAACGAAGGACGATAGGAGATGGACAACGAGGAAGGACGATCGACGAGGAGGAAGGACGAGAGAACAACGAAAGATGTGAGAATGACCAGACAAAAATGAAGGACATGAACCACAAGACACGCGACATAGTGAAGTGACCACAGGACGCACGACTAATGGACGGACCCACGACACGCGTGAAGACTGAAGTAGGACACGTGGGACCAGAAACCTACTGTGGGACCACTAAGGACCAAGATGCGTGGGAAGGGCGTAGGAGCGACAGCTGGGTAAGTAAGACTACGCGTGGGAGGAGGCTAGCCTTGTGACCGAAGTCACGTTTGGTTACCTGCCGCTTCCGTCGTATAAACCACCCTCTATTGTTCGTATGCCCAATGTGGGATATATATCCCCGTGACCGAAAAAAAAAAAAAAATATATATATATATATATATATATATATATATATATTATATTTTAATGGGCGCTTTACAAACCTTAATATAACACGTAATTTTTTGATTTTTCTCGCTCCTGATTGGTAGACGACGGCTGGAGAGTACTAGGTAATGTTTCTTCGAGTTTTTGAATTCTGTTGCATGCAGGGGTCGGCTAAAATTCCTGAAGACGATTGCTGCTAATTTAAAACGTTGAATGCACTCCTGAATCATGCCAGATCTGATGGCTTTTCCCGAATACTATCATAGCGAACTGATGGGATTTTTGGGAGTATTATGTTCCCTTAAATCGGCGCTTCCCGGTAATTTGATGAAGTAAATCGACGCCTGCGTTAGTGTGACAGTGAAACGCTCACTCGGTTGTTGCTTGGTCTTCACGAATCCTCCACCAGGTTCCACTTGCAGAGGGACGTCTGACGATGTTTTACCGCCGCCTGCGAGGGATTCTTCGGTGACTTGCGCTCACGCCCAGATCGCTAACCTGATACCACTTGGAACGTTAAACTTGTTCCTTTTAATTTAATTCAATATTATTTCTTCGATTCCAATACAAGAGTAATACAGGACCAGACGCAGTAAATGGAATAAAACTGATATGGATATATTTTGCCACTCAGGGAGGGCACGTCCCCGCCGTGAAGGCCAAAGTGCGATTACGCAATGAATAAAAATAAAAAATATGAGATGATATGAATTAATGAAACACTATGCTAATAAATATGAAATTTTATGCATTTGGAGAACCTAGCCGATGGCTAGGTTTGGTATGTAGCAAGCACACCTTGGTAGGATTGATTCTACTATTGAAAAATAGGAACCACCTCCATTTACTCCTATTATGGATACTATTGTTTTAGAATAAACGAGACCAAAATAAGTAGTGTTTGTTTGAAGGGTGAGAAAATAGCCCATGGATGGTGGAGAATGCTCTAGGCAGAAATAAGATGCTCCAGAACATGAGCAAAAATAGGCCTTAGAGGAACAAGCATTAGCATAGAGTTAGGCTCTAGAACATCCAATATAGGAGGACACTCTAGAACATCAAACATAGGAAGAAGCACCAAAATGATAGAAACAAGAAGAAACTTTGACATAATAGGGCACCAAAATGATAGCTCCAAAGCATAATACCACAATACATACAACTTCAAAATTTTTTATTAGAGTAGGAAAATCTAAAAAACTAACTAAAGAAGAATTTAATTAGATGATTGCATAAACTATGACCATAACTCAAGCTACATGAAATAGAGTACAATATAAAATGTCTCCCATGTTTGTTGCACCACTAGTAATTGCACCTTAGCCAAACATGGTTTCACTGATAGATCACAATGTAGTAGTGGTAAGGTGGATGGCCCAATGCCATGCTTTAGAGGAATAGCTTGTAACATTATGGTCATTGGAGGAGCATAACATAAGATAGGCAAAGGGAATTATAGTCCTGTAGAACAAGGTGAGAGACTTATACCACATAGTAGAATATGTAGTACAATGCAGAAGGCCTACTAGAATTTATAGTTTGCTCCTCAAGTAAAAATACTATAGGTGGTAGGCAATGAGAATATGTTCTAACCTCTCTTATGACCAGTCCTCTAAGCAACATTTTATTGATGCATACTTGCGAAGGCGTAAGGAAAAAAAAAAACTACTTTATGAATTCTATTTGCATAATTTTGTAGTAGTGGAGGATGTTCAATTTTTGTTGCATATCTACATAGGAAATGTCCAACTTTGAGCCTTTACCTCCACTCTAAATAACCAAGTATATTGGCAAAGTGAATGGTGACAGTATAAGAAAATGGAAACATGGTCTAGACTCCTACTTAGGCAAGACCAACATAACCCAAAAGCATTGATTAGTCAACACTTATCTTTGATGGAAAATATGAATATAAGAGGTACTTACCTTGAAAAACTTAGGGAAAGTGTAGCTAATTTTTAAAATTTCTATAGGGAACACTTTGACAGTGTAGGGTCAGCATGTAGGAACATATGGGATTAACTGACTATTTTTTTAAGGAAAAGAGAGCCCATCTCACCAACCAATCTGATGTGGTCTCACAGAAGGGAAATAACACTAGTAGAAGTGATGATTGCAATGATACATGAGTGGATAGGTATTTTTTTCAGGCCACCCACCATACTTACACCAATGCCCTACTATTTTTATTTAGATCTAGAACTAGAACAACAATTTCAAAACTAGTTGACAAAGATCAGAAGAAACTAAGGGTATCATTCTTCGAATCAATTTTTTTTGATAAAATCTGCATAGAGAGCTAGACCTAAATTATATTGTGGCCCACCAAAATTCATGAGGGCATGCATCAAGCTCAATAGAGGGAAATTATGAGACACCAAAATATCTCATTATTTCAGTGTTATCATACATACAAACTATTATTTCTGGCTATGTTATAGTATAATGTCAAGTACTTTGATTATTGTGCATGATAATGTTAATGTTAGCATAGTAAAGTGATGAGAAATATTATTCTGCTATTTAGATACTTTTCTTGCATTTATGTCATAATTTTGAATGATTTTCAGTATTTAGAAGGCATAAATAAGGCATAGAAAAGAGCAATAGGAATGAAGGTCAGTATAAGTTTAAAAAACTAACATACTAATTTTTTTGAATATTCATCTCCCTTAGAAAATGGTTTTATATGATGTGGTACCCGAAGAGTCAAATCTGCACCAATTTTGGACTGTGCAGCCTACTATAATAGAACCTACAAGTTTTACTCTAGAATATCCGTGTAGTAAGCTATAAAATCCTACATAATTGATGTTGCACGTAAAATTGGGGGTCAAACTTGATTTTTTAGCATAAAGGAGATAAGAGATAATATGTCCAAGCATCAAATATCAACCCAAAAACCAATTATCAAAGCATTTGCAAACAACAAATAATCAACCACATGTTCCAAAGCAATTACAAGAATTCTTGTAGCAAAAGCATAATTAGCTTCTAACTAATTTCCAAGGAGGAAAGGCAAGTTGGTGACTTGGTATGAAGTATGAATATTACTAGGACATTTTCTAAGACCTTCCACATCATTTAGAGGTGTAAGAACACAAGAATCTATCCATAACATATTTGTCCTAATTCTAGACAAGTTAGTTGTTGACTGTAGAATTGAAGGAATCAAGCAACAACAAAGCATTTCTATTTTCATTCTCAATTGTGAGTAGGAAAAGTGGAGGATTTAGTATAAATACTCTTTGTATTCCCTCATTGAAGGCTAATATAAAATTATAATAGGAATCTGTGAATTATTCAATTGTTGTAACATTTAAATAGTCAATAAAGTACGATATTTTTATAATAGTTTATTTTGCAATATTCATGTCTATTTGATCTCATAATTTAGCTTAGGACTTTATAATTTTAAACCTTTTAATGGACCTAGGAGCAAGGGCTCACTCTCAAGGTTTATGGAAGGGAATTTGTACTATAATTATAGGTTTTTATTACTATAATTTTTGCCATTTTTTGCTATAGGTTAAATACTCTGTTTTCCTTTGTTTATCCCCTATTTTCCACTTGTGTACACATGTTTATGCTTTGTCTCATTCATAGCTAGTTGATTTCCGTTCATACTTGTATTTTTATTTTCTGATAAATATTCTTATTTCAACATTCCATTTTTATTTTCAGCATGTCAGTTCTGTTTGTTTCAGTTTAGCAACATTTAACTTTCCAAGCATTTTACATTTTTGTCCTTTTCAATTTTAGTACTTTACTTTTCTATCATTTTCATTCCAACAGACGTAATTTTTCATATTTTCTTCAGCAAGTTCAATTCCTGCAATTAGTTAGTTTTCCCTTTTTGCAAGTATGTTATTTAGTTTCATTTTTGCAAAGACATTGTGATTCCCTGTTTTAGTTTAGTATCCTAATTCCTTGATTTCTAAGACACAACTCCAACATTATCTATTTTATATAGCTTTGGATGTTGCCCTATATTGACAAATGAATTAACTAATGAACATTAATGACACCCATCAATATTATTTTATGATTTCTCATTGCGCTCACTATATTCAGTTGTAGCATGAACTTGATCAACATGACCTTCATGGTCAACATGACAAACATGAAGGGCAATACCCATTTCCACTTGTATCAATGGTCAAGAGGGGTGTAAGCCCCCTTTTAGGTTCAAGGGGTGGGATACCCCTTGTAATATCAAGGGTTAGTGCCCCTTACGGGGTCAAGGGTCATCACCCCATGTGTACCCACTGAAACCTTTACTATCTAAGCTATTTTTTTCTCCTTCTTTGCACTTTGATAGTCTTTGCTTGACCCATTAAAATAACTTCCCCTTAACTCTAATTTACTTCACTCTTGTTATTGATGACTACTTCTTGGTCTTTAAAAACCCTGCCTTAGCCTTCGATGGCACTCCTCCTTCTTGTATGGTAGGTCCTTGAATAACACCTCCTCCTTGAATAGTAGGTCCTTGGATGACACCTTATTTTAAGGTAGGTTCTTGTATAGTAGGTTCACTTGTACGATGAATGCCTTGAATGGTAGATCCTTATATGACACCCCCTTGTTAGTAATGCTTACATGGTGATCACTTGTATGGCCAAGACTTGTATAGCACTCATTTTTATGGTAATTATTCATATGATATGTATTTGTAGGAAAAGAATTTGTGTGATAGCTCCTCAACTTGTATGGCGATCATTCATCATTATCACTTGTACAACAAGCATTTGTATGGTGCTCCTCATTGGCAATGCTTGTAAATAGTGTGTTGTCACACCTCAACTTATATAACACTCCCTTATATGGTAGATCAACATACGACCTTGGAAACTCTATAACGTTTTTGGTGCAACTTCAATTACCTACTGGATTTCTACCTCAATTGAAATTAAATTCACCTCCTCAATTGTAATTAGGTTATTCTTTGCTTCTTTGTGAGGTTTGTGCCTCTTATATAACACTTCAAAATAAATACAAAATATTGGTTCACCTTGAATTGTAGCTTTTTTATATTCATGAGTGAAATACCTCCACCAAAGGCACCACCAACATTGTACAGTGAGTCTACCATCAATGTCATACTCAATTTTGTGTCTTCTAGTTCTTTGATGGTTGATATAGACTACATTACCAATGGAATTTACCCTTTGTACCATCTCCCTTTGTGTTATATATTCCTATAGTGATGATCTTGTCCTCTCTAAGTCACAATCATCCTTGGAGGAATAATTCTCCCCTTTAGAGTCATTTCCTTCCTTAACTTATTAACACCAACACTTGAACAATGAATGATTCTCATTTCTAAAATCATCACACACACTATCTGAGTCACTCTCTACATCAGAGTCACTCTCATCACACTAACATGACCCTAATACTTTAGTGATATCTTTGCATCACTTTCCAATTTCAAAGCTTTCTCTAATGCCTCTTAATATGATGTCAAAGGGACCATCATAATCCTATTTTAATACATAATAAGAAGTCCCTCTATGAAATACCTCCTCTTTAATGTGTCCAATGGGTCTTCCTCCAAATGGGTGAACAACCCACTCAACCTTTGGTTGCATGAATGAATAAACTTATTCTCACCTTATTTAATTCTATAAATTTTAGTAATGATCACATTATCATCATGGAACAATTGGAATTATTTCAAAAATTCATTGTGTAATTCTTCCCATATTTGGTACTCACCTTTTGACAATCTCATGTACCAGTCCATTGCAACTGCATGAAATATCACAAGAACTAATCTCCTCTAGGCTACATCATTAATCACCTCATTTTCCTTCCACATCATGAGACATAATATCCACTACTTAACTGGGTATTCTATTGCTCCTCCATAAAATAGTGAATACTTACATGATATACCCAAATTAGTCTTTGTTGTGATAGGTTAACTTAACCTTGGTAGTGGTTGTTTACATATCTCTCCTTCATACAACATTAGGCACACTACATCACAATCACTCTTATGTCAGACTCCCATTCCATACACCATGAAATATGTCATCGTATTGTTGGTCTAATTTTAGACTCTCATCCCACTCACCATTGAGCACATCAATTTGTAGTTGCTCTAGTGCTGAAATCCCAATTTGCACACTATCTAACATACCATCTCATGCTTGAACTAATGTTGGACTCTCATTCCTCTTATCATCGAGTACCTCCACTTAAAATTGCTTTGACACCAAACATTCTTTGTTAGCATGCAATTCCTCATCGATGCCTTCCAACAACTCTTGTTGTACCTTGCTTATATGGTCCTCCTGCTTGTATGTATGATTGCTTGCAATTGTACAACATGATTTGCTTGTATGGTAGAATATGTTTGCATGATGCATGTTATTTGTATGGTTGTTATAATTTGTATGATGCATACCATTTGTATGACAATATATTTTGTAGTACATACCCTCTATAGTTTTTCATTCTCACTTCTATATGTCTGCAATATGCATACTTTTGTATGGCCCCTTTCTTAGTGTTAATAAATAAATTTGCATTTTTATTTTTCATCTTTGACTATATTCCATCATTGTTAGTGTGCACCTTACCAAGTGACTTGCTTCTCTCAACTCCATGTCACTATTCTTGACCCAATTTTATAGAGGTAATAGTGCTAGTTGTATATTCACTGATTATATGAAGCCTTGTGAGCATGGGCGTCTAATCTTAACCTATCATAAGGATCTCTTAAGATTAGGGGATTCTCTAGTGATGAAGTCTGAAAAACTGCTCACAAGGGCTACTATGGTGTTTAGGGGGTGAGCCAATGGAAGGAGATGAATTCCAACATCGTTGGTCCTGATTGGGGGTTGATGATGAAATTCAACCTTACAAATATTAAATTATGTGAAGTGTGTGAGTGGTTTACCTTAGAAATCTTGAAGTTCTAAAAATAAAGCTAGACTAAGCAAAAGTAATATCTTTTTCTTTGTCGATTTTTTATTTTTGTAGAATGAAATAACTTTTTAGAATGAAAGGAATGCAAGAGAAGTAATGCAAATTATGTTTTGTAAAAGAGAAACCTTATGCTAAAGAGAATTAAAGAAAGTTATTTTATTTTAGTGAGCTACTCTAAGACTTGCTTAGGCATAAATTTGTTTACACTAGCCAAGATATGCTTGTTAAGGTTATGGCTATATGTCTCTTAGAGCTTTATATATGAGGCAAATTGAGACTTTCTCTCAACACATGAATATGAAGAGGTTAGAAGTCCTCTTTGAACATTATGCAAGTGCTTTACTTCTATATAATGCAAATATTTAACATACATGTATAGAAGCAGAGAAAAGAGATTTTGGAAGTTTGACCAAAGTGATTTGAAACCTTTCTAAGCAAATAACAAGCAAAATTAAATGTGACCAAACTAATTTGGAACATTTTGTAGAGTTGCAAAGTAAAATATATGACTTCTGTAAACTTTCCAAAGTGATTTTGGGGCTTTTGTGAAAGCAATAAATACTAAATATTCTAAGCCAAACTTGTTTTCAAACCAGACAGATAAGTTTTTTAGAGCTTATTTGTGGTCTTTAGCTCCTAAAAGTGTTTGTGACTGGATTTCTAGGTCTAAATTATGTCTCAACTCTGGTCGCAAGTTACCCTACAACTCCAATAGTTGCACCTTGCCTTGCGACCCAAACAATAGTGGGATTTTTTTGCCAACTTTGGGCTTGTTGATAGTGTCTGTGGTATGGTAGCTAGTTTAATTACAGGTATCTGCAACAACAAGAGATAAAATGTTAATTTTAATAATAAAAACATCCTACACAATAAAAATGAAAACACAAAGTAAGATTCATACAAGATGGTGTAGTACCGATTTTTGCAAAACCTAAAAGTAAAAAAAAAATGATCGATTACACCTACGGGAACATCATTATCATCGACCAATTTGGCCTATGAAGGCATGGTGGCAAGGGAGATAGCAATATCTTATGAGGGAAAATCAGTCCTCCAAACTTACCTGCAACTATGAAGTTTTTGTTGGTTATGTAGAAACTGGTTTCTAAAATAGTTTTAGGAGCACTTTGTACAGTCACAGGGTATCTTGCAACTAAAAATAGTCACACCTTACCTTGAAACCCTAGCTCATAGACCAGAAAGACCTTTGTATTTTATCTGAATTGTATTCTTAGGGTTTTGTAAGGTTTTTTACTAGTTTTGTGTCACCTAGAGCACAGAAAGATAACAAAATATCAATCAACTAGGTAGAAAGTTAACCAAAAACAAATAACATGGTGGGGGTCCCACCAAGCGTGCTAGAATGAACTGATGGAAAATTGAATTTGTTTGCAATTGATGATTAAAATGAGGTTACAAGAAAATCCCTTTTACAAAAGTGTCTTCAAAGGCTACAAAATGGTATTTTTGAGAGGTGAAAACCCCCTCTTTAGTGAGTTGTTCAACAGCACCCCAAGGTCTTCCAAGAGATCCTCAAATGAAGTGGGCTTACTGCTCGTGTGTCACTATTGGTCAAACCTATCCTCAAGACCTATAAAAAAGAGGTTAGACAATTTGGGCACCTACCTCAATCAAATCCCTGATGTTTACAAACAAAAAGACTCAAAATGAAGCTAATATATGACAAAAGCCATGAGAATGATTACAAAAACAATAATAATAGTGATACTTACCTACTGGGAGGGTTTTTTGTCCTCTGGGTGTCTAAAATTGACCCTTGAAAAGGTTCGCACCTTAATGTGAGATCATTTGGGTCGTAGGGGTAACTTGTGACCCTAGTTGTGATATCTTGATAGATTCTAGATGATACAAGGTGGTTTTTTGCTACTGTTGGAGCTCATGTCCTTGTTGGATCACTTTCAAAACCTGCAAGAAAGACCAATTTGGGACATAAAATTTGTGCAAAAATATATTTGCTATGGTGATTTATGGATATTGATGGTAAAGTGAGTGATGGAATGTAGTGTAGCCTAGATGGATTTTGGTAGAGTTTGGGTATGCAAATGGTGGATGGATAGAAATGGAGGAAATGAGCCTCTATTTATAGAATTTAGAGAGGTTAGGGGGTGTATCGCTCCAAAATTTTCACACCCTTACCTTTAGGCTATAGGATCCGTGCTCGAAATGGGGATGTGAAAAGGATGGCGCGGTACCTCGGACTGAGAGGCCTTGCGAAGGTCCCGCCTCTCGGGGGAGGTGTATATTGGTGATTTTTCGACGGATGGTGGGTTCACCAGGAAACATTCAATGGCAGTTTCCATGCCTAGGTTGGGAATGTGTTTTATGTGTTCATTTTAGCCTTAAGCATTCAAGTCCTAGGTTTGGCCAAAATGTGTCTAAGCTATTCTATATGAAGATGCAGATTAAATGAATACAAAAAACAGAATTAAGACATAAAACAGAGAAATTAAGGAATGTTAAAATAAAATACCTAATCTGGATGTTTGATGAAGATTCTGATTCTTGAAGTAGTTAGGATCACCTCTGATTTAACAGGATCGTCTGAGATCAGACAAGATCATTTGAGATCTGACGAATTCATCAGACGAATTCGTCAGAGACCTGCAAACAGAGAAATAGGTGCAAAACACAGAAAATGCAACTATTCTAACGAGAGGGAAACAGATGTAAAATGACAACAATAATATCAAACTGAAACTTAAAAATATAAACATGAATGCATTATGCTAATTTAATCACAATTATGGCTTAATTATGCATTTGATCTAGATGGGTGAACTCCAAAATGCAGAATAGCATAAAATACTAAATAAACTAGCTAATTACAGCATAAAATAGCAGATTGAAAGATGAAGAAATGCAAACTTTAGGCACTGATTGCCTCAATGTTGACTACAGTCGAAATCATCTCGCATTGGTATGAGATCGTCTCTGATTTGACAAGATCGCCTTCGATCTGAACAGGATTGTCCGCGACGATGTAAGCTTGCTCCGGCTGAAAAACACTAAGGTACCTACAACAAAATTGGAATAGAACTATTGCAAATATCAATTTGGGATGCCTTAATGCGTATGAAGTCGGTTTACAGGGAATTTCAGCCAGGGGGATGCTAAGGGGAGGGTTTAGGATTAAATAGGCTTAGGAGGGAGGTTAGGAGGTTGGAGATCATCCCTATTTGGGATATCTCCAATGGGGGAGGGTCTCTAACGGCGCAGACACGCTTCTGCTTGGATTAGAGACCCGTTGGAACAGAAGCTAATTGTGAAAAATCAGTTTTGGGACAAGATTGTCTGCATGTCCTAGTCCAGACGAAATCGTCAGATCTGGGACGATATCGTCTGATCGACGATGATATCGTCAAACAGTCAAAACAACCTCTAAAAATGGTACGGGAAAGGAGGAAACAAATTACACGACGGTTAACGGGCGGTTTGGGAGGTTAAAATTTGAATTTGAATTATTTACTAGAGTAATTGTAATTATTAAGGTTTTACTGCGCCAATTTTAGGGTGCTACATTTTGCCCCCTCTTTAGCGAATTTTTCAAAGAAAATGTGTTAAATATGAGTTCTTCTCGATCTATGAGAAAGAAAAAATTATTCCCATTTTTAAGCGATGATTCTTGGTCGAATCGTACGACAGCTTACTATGGTGCCCCCTCCGTGTTTTTATCCAAATCGAACATTTGAGGTAAAAACGCGGAAAAGCAAAATTTGAAAAATGTTTTTAATTATTTTTGAATAAAATTATGAAAAATAGGGTAAAACCCTAATTCATTTTTACTATTCATTTTTCTGGTTTTTAGAACTCTACAAGCAAAAATGGTGGAGACGGCGCACAGATCGACAGAGGTCCGGTGCGGGCTATGGGTAAGAGTCTAGACTTAACTTAGAATGCTTGAATTTGAATTTACATGCTTTTTAGGTGAATTTTAAATGAATTTTTGAGCATCGTGGCCATTTTTGGTCCGTCGACGTCATCCGGACGAAATCGTCTCGATTTCGATGAAATCGTCTCAAGTTCGCCGATTTCGTCCAAGGGCGAAATCGGCGAAAGGGGGACGATTTTGTCAAATTAGGGATGATTTCGGCTTGCGAAATCGGAGACGATTGTGCTCAAATTTGGGACGATATCATCCAATTGTGAACGATATCATCATTTGATGAAATTGAACTTATTTTAACTTGCATTTTTAATCACTTGAATGTTATTAATGATTGTTATTATTTTGTTGTTTATGTTGCAAAGAGGATTGCTAAAGAGCAGGAAATGGAAATACGAGGGGTTGAGAGATGACTTGGCTGCTCTAACATAGGTAGAGCGGGATCAGCTAGCACAAGCCAGCTTACAGCATGTGGCAGAAATGCCACAAGTGTCTATATACATGGGGCTACTGACAGCCCTAGCAGAGAGGTGGTATCCGGGTTCTTCCTATTTTTGGATATCGATAGGGGAGATGACTCCCACATTGGAGGATGTATGGAGGATTCTAAGAATCCCCATACAAGGATGGTTGATCACTACTGCAGCCAATCAGGGCCATGCTATGATGCGGTTGTGTGGTGACCCGAGCTTCGCCCTGGAGAAGGATGGAGTGAACATCAAGGCGCTACGTCAGATGCCTGGGGCATCTAGACTCACACGAGTTTTGGCTAGAGTAGTTGGTGGACTTCTGCTGTGCCACCAGAGTAGGTGCAGGGTACCATGGATGCTAGCAGATGTGATCTGCAACATGCGAGACCATGGTTACAAATTCTCTTAGGGCAGCTTTGTTCTATGCCGGTTGTACAGGATCTTGCATGGGGTCGGTCGATGTCTAGTTATGACATCACTCCTACAGGTTTGGTGCTGGGAGCACATTATAGTGCGGAGGCCGATAGGGCTTCCTCTGACAGGGATTGATAGGGAGAGGCCCCGAGTTTTCTACTGGTGGCTCCAGAGAGGGTCACAGCAGCGGATTGACCTACCGATGTCCCGGAGACTATTGGATGACCTTGTCCCAGACTAGATCACCTAGAGGCCATGGCGAGAGCACCCAGGGTGGGCCGAGGACGAACAAGAGTTGGCTCGCATTAGGCGAGTTTGCTAGCTGTGGATGGAGAGGGGAGAGGTGGATCTCCACCGCTACGATTGAGTTTTGCGACAGTTCGGTCTACAGCAGGGGATCCCATATCTCATGTATTACGAGTTTTCTCAAACTATCTGGGATAACACCATAGTGAGCGGGGCTCCAGACATGCAGCGCTTCTGGAGTTAGGACTCGAACGATGCCCCCATTCAGCCAGTGGATGGGGACGACGCAGGGGTAGCCGATGGCTATGATGCCTGGTATGTAGGCATCCACCCTCCTTGGATGACGAGGGCTCAGGGTTTGATACACACAGTTGTGCGTCGGATAGGGAGGCAGCGCCAGGCGACTATTGAGGTGGCCTAGGGTCATAGCGGGAGAGAGCAGAGGAGGCCATAGGCACAGGAGAGGCCATGATAGTGGGAGAGGATGGCGAAGAGACCCCCTTCTCCATAGAGAGATAGGCCACCATCGCCCGATAAGGGCAAGGGTGTCGACATTAGGGAGAGTAGCGAGATAGTGACTCTTTGAGCAAATACGATCCATCTCCAGGCACAGGTGCAGACCCTACAGGAGGAGGCTGCACGACACCGAGCTGAGGTGACATAGCTCAGAGATGATATTGCACACCTCAGAGCACGTGGCAGAGGGGCGAGCACTCAGGAGCTGGTGTAGTCGATTACTCATACCGTGTTCTATCAGGGCATCTACTTCCAGATGGTGCCAGAGGGTCAGAGGGTACAGCTTCCAGCTGGCATTGCTGACCCTATCAGGATTGGGTTGTCGAGGACTTCATCCCGATCGAGGACTAGGACTCACAGTACTACACATACTGTGATGGGGCCACCTCGTCCACCTTAGGGCAGGGAAGGAGATGAGGCTGAGAGCTTGAGGGGTTCTCGAGACACTACACAGAGGATATATGATTGAGAGGATTGAGTATGCCAAGATGTAGATTGTGGCATACCAATCCAGGTTTTTGATATGATGTACATATATTTGAGATATATATAGATGAGATATTTTTGATCATATGACTTGTCTTATATATTTTTATGATGCTTTTAATGTTTTGATGTGATTGATTTGATGATTCATGTAATTACGTCATTGGAAATATTATAATTTTGATGTCATGCTATAAGATTTTATATGAAATAATCTGATGTAACAAATTGGTTGTTTGTGATGAAATGTGATAAAAAGAGACTTCTAACAATAATTTCAAAGGACATTGTCGCTATTATAGACCATTTCATGGAGTCGCCACTCACTCGGTCGTCAAGCTAATCCCAGTATAGAAATATTGTTAAAAAGTAAAAGAGTGCTTAAGAGACTATCTTAAGACTTTGGTGCAATGGTGCAAATGATGATGATGATGGTTTGTTTTCAAATTTTCATAAAAATAATATGCATGAAATAATGTTAAAATGATTTTTGCTAGGCATAAATTCCTAAGTGTGATAAAATTTTTGGATAATTCCCTAGGAATTATACCATCATTGCAAAATTGAAGGTTGACATAATGACATGAAATAGTGATAATGTGCATGCTGTTTAAAAGCATAATTTGTGTAACATAATGATTGAAGTCATATGTTTTTCATGATTTTTAAATAAATGGGGAATAAAAATTGTTACAATGGTTTGCGCTAGGCATAGAATATGTAGGTATAGACTTATACCATCATCACGAAAATCCAAAAAAGAGATAGTTTTATTGCATGATTGATTTTTAATTTGTGAAAATATGAAGATGAGGACTTGCGCTAGGCATAAAATTCCAATTTTGGTTTTGGAACTATACCATCGTCGCAAAAGTCGACAATATATATATATATATATATATGTGTTTTTGATTGTATGGTTTGAAAGAAATTTTAATTTTTCTATTATGCATGTAGTTGTCTTTAGACTAAACAACTGTACTTTAAAGAAGAAAACAAATTATTCCAAACAATTTGCAAAAAATATTTCAAAGCATCTTAAAGACAAAATTTAGATTTATAAGGAATCCCATGTGCATATGTGAATTCATTTCCAATCTTGATTTATCATAATGATACACAAAAATCTCTCAAATATAAAATGTGTATGTTCATTTACCAGTTTGGAGCAAGATAATTTGATACAAGTGATTTGAATGAACCAAAGGAGTGTTCATTAACCATGATGTAGATGCATATAACCATACTAGACTACTATGTAGGTCGGATTATCAAGAGCTAGCTAATCCATAAGCAGACATAGGTCTGTACAAAAGAAGGTCACTAATGTGACAGACATATCGCCACGCTAGGAGTTACCCAAGGCCAAGCGAGTTGGGCACAAACCACCTGTTATGGGGCTTACCTCACAGTTTTCGAATAATTGAGAATTCCAGGGATTCAAGCTCATCAACCCTTCTTTTCTTTTCAAAGGGTAGGGAAAGGGATTTTATTGCTTTTGCTTTTGCTTTCTTTTGTTGTTCTTTTCTTTTTCTTGCTTGATTTTTGAAATAATGCTTGAAACATTGCTATAATGATATAAAATAACTTTTTTCTTTTTTTTCTCTTTTTCTCGAACTTTGCATTTTGTTCTATACTAGGGATACTTGCTCGGATTAGTTGTAGAGCAAGGGATTTTTATTCTGGGTAGGGGTGAGCTTGTCCTTTTGCCAATTCTGAAAGATTCTAGACCATGTGCATGATAGGATAGCAGGGGAAACTTTTCGCTCAAGGAACCACTTCTACTATGTAGCAAAGCATGGAAATTACAAATATAATCATTTTATTGTGAAAAAGATGTGTTTGGTTTAAGTAAATAACAAGATCAATTCTCTATGATCAAACTTTATTTAATTGAATTTTGTGGACTTTGATATAAGAGAGATTAGTAATCATGCCAGATAAAATCAAGATATTTATTTTTGTGTTTGTGAAAGTGAGAGATTCCAAAATAAATGCTAATTTATCCAAAATAATTTGAAACATATAACTACAACATTTGTAAGAAGATATATATAAATATTTTTTGAGAAGTTTTGAGAATATTGACTCTCTCTTTCTTCTTTATGTTGTTTTGGTTTCGAAAGAGTCAAGAATATTGTTGTCTTTATTTTTATCATTTTTGTTTGTTTTTGAAAAAAATTAACAAGTGTCAGAAATAAATACAACAAATAGTTTTGAAATTTTTGATGATTATGAATGTTTTTGGTGTTTTTTGAATTTATAAATTGAAAGAAATACAAAATAGTGATTTTGAAATATTTTAACCAAATATATACAAGGATGAAATGACAAAATTTATACATAGTAACATTTAAGATGCAAAATATTCATGGGTTCTTTAAGTTCTTTACCATCTAAGGTAGATAATTTGTATGCTCTTGATTCAAATTTAGCAGTGATAATGTATGGTCCAAGCCAGTTGGGCTCAAACTTACCTTTAAGGTCCTTAGTTGCATTAGTATTTTTTTATTTTCTTTTAAAACAAGGTCGTCGATCTCAAATGATCGATGACGAACTTTTTTAGCATATGATCTTTTAAGCTTGTTTTGGTAGGCACGGAGATGCTCCAAAAGCATTGATGCGTTTTTCATCTAGGAGTTCCAGCTGATTGAGTCTGCCAGCTCGATATTCATCTCCTACTTTGGTATCTTGAAGTAGCAGAGCCAAAGAAGGAACTTCTAATTCAAAGGGAAAAACTGCTCAACACCATAAACCAAAACAAATGGTGAAGTTCCCGTGGGGGTTCGAACACTAGTTCGATAGGCCCACAAGGTTGGATATAACTCGAATGTGCCGATCCACGACCAATTTTATTGACCAATATTTTGAGAATTTTGATTAAGGTTTTGTTAGATGCTTCTGCTTGACCATTACCCTGAGGATAATAGAGAGTGGACCAGCGATGTTGAATCTTATATTTTTGGCATAATTTTTTAACATCTTTATTTTTTAAACAAATTCCATTGTCAGAGATGAGATTTGCAGGAATTTCGAACCTACAAATTATTTGATTAAAAATAAATTTAGAGACTTGGGTGCCAGTGAAGGAAGCTAAAGGCATAGCTTCAACCCACTTCGTGAAATACTCAGTAGCGATTATGATGAATTTGTGTCCATCAGATGACACGGGATTGATTTTTCTAATAATATCTAAACCCCATTTTGAAAAGGGCCAAGGAGATGAAATAGCTTGCAGCTCTTGTGCAGGCGCATGGACAAGGTCAGCATGTTTCTGGAACTTGTCGCAATGGCACACATAATCATGTGCATCATTCTCCATGGTAGGCCAAAAGTATCCTATCCGAAGGAGCCTTTTAGCAATGACACTACCACTAAAGTGTCCTCCACAAGATCCAGCATGGGCTTCACTCAAGGCTGATTTAGACTCTTCTGAATTCAAACATCTTAATAGGATACCTTCAAAAGATCTCCTATATAAATTATTGCCAATTATTACAAATCGACTTGCTCATATACGTAATAACCGACGCTGGTTTCTATTAGAATTGACAGGGAAAGTCCCATTTTGGAGAAAATCAAATATATCTGTATACTAAGGTTCAGGAGTAGTTTCGTTGATTAGAAACACATCCAAAGGTTCTAAGCATGACTTATTTGAAGCGGGTTCCTGGAGTCGACAAATAATGATAGTGGCATATTCGTCATCTAACTCCAGGGGCAAGAGAGATGCAGCTGCGGCCATAGCATCAACTACACGATTGCAAGTTCGAGGAATAGCTTCCAAGGTAACTTGATCAAATAGAGACATTAGTTGTAAAAAATAGGCCTTATATGGACGTAGTTTATCATCTTTGGTCTGATAAACTTCATTAATTTGGTTTATAACCAGTTGAGAATCACCAAAAACTAAAAGATGTTTAATTTTTAGCGCTAAGGCAGCTCGTAATCCAAGGATTAGAGCTTCATATTCAGCAGTATTGTTGGTGCAAGCAAATGTTAATTTGAAGGACAGAGGAATAAGATGTTTTTGCGGGGATATTAAAATAATACCCGCACCAGCCCCACTCATGCATCGGGATCCATCAAAGTATAAGGACCATTGTTCAATATGGTTCGCCTCTAATTGAAGGCATTCATCGGAAACTCAATGATGAGGGGATGGGTAGACTGTAAGGGTGCAGCAGCTAATTGATCTGCTATGATTTGACCCTTAACAGACTTATGTCCTATGAATGTGAGATCAAACTCACTTAGAGCAAGAACCCACTTGGTTGTATGACCTGATAAATAAGGTCGACTCATGAGATACCTTAAGGGATAATATTTAGCAATGACATAAGTCTTCTGACTAAGCATATAATGTCGTAATTTTTGCGTAGCAAACACAACTACTAGACATAGTTTTTCTAATGTTGTATAGCGGGTTTCATAACTGATGAAGGTTCGGCTAATGTAATAATTAGCACGTTCTCTCTTTTCATCATCAAGCTGAGCTAACATAGCCCCTAAGGCAGAATATGAAGCTAAAATATATAGGAGAAATGGGTGATCAGGTTTAGGCGGTGAAAGCACAGGTGGATTAAGGAGGTATTGTTTGAGAAGTTCAAAAGCTTCTCTACATTCATCGTCCCAATTAAAAGGGACATCCTTCTTAAGGAGTTTAAGAAAGGGACCAGTTTTGTCCACCAACTTATCGATGAAGCGACGGATGGCTTGAATCTTACCTTGTAAACTTCGTAACTTAGATATATTAGTAGGTGCGGGCATATCAGTGATAGCCGCAATCTTGAGAGGGTCGATTTCGATACCACGTAAAGAAACTAAAACCCCTAATAGTTTACCGGACTTAACTCCAAATATGCATTTGGCTGGATTTAATCGAATAAGATATTCTCGTAATCGATTAAAAACTTTTCTCAAATCCTCTAAATGATTGTCTTCATTAATAGAGTGGGCTATAATATCATCTACATAATCATGTAGGATATCATGCATCATGTCATGAAAAATATAAGTCATAGCTCTTTGATAGGTTGCACCTGCATTCTTTAAGCCAAATGGCATCACTTTCCAAGAAAAGGTACCCCAGGGGGTAATAAAGGCTATTTTAGCCTGATCTTCAGGAGCTATCCTGATCTGATTATAACCGGAGAATCCATCCATTAAGGACATCATCCCACTCCCGGCAGTAAATTCAATGATTTGATCCATGTTTGGAAGAGGAAAATCATCTTTAGGGCATGCAACGTTAATATCTCTAAAATTTGTGCAAACCCTAACTTTGGTGGCTTCTTTTTTGGTAACTGGAACTACATTTGAGATCCATTCAACATAATCAATAGCTTGTATAAAGACAACATTCAAGAGTTTTTCTAACTCCCCTTTGACTAGCAGAGCCACTTTGGGATGCATTTTTCTAAGTTTTTGTTTAACAGGTTTAGCATCCGGATGGACCACTAGATGATGCATGACTACAGAAGGGTCTAGACTTGGCATATCTTCATATGTCCAAGCGAAGACATCTTCATACTCTTTAAGGAATGCAATATATTGTTCTTGTTTTTCTTGACTTAATTCTGATCCAATATTGATTATGTGAGGATTATCCTCAGTTCCAATGTTAATTTTAATGACGTTTTCTACCTCCATGTGTAGATCTCTTTCAAAATTAGGTGAGGCGGGTGAAACGCCCAATTCTTGTAATTATTGTAAGGTTAATTTGGATAATTCATCTTGAGGATTAGTGGCCTCAAGTTGGGCTATAGTTGGTATAGAACCATAAAAATAAAATCCATTGTGTAACATCTCTTCAACGGAGACATCATGGAAGATATCTCCTTCCAACTCTTCATCGGGGTCAACAATCATTTCAGGGTAAGCTATGGATAGCATGTTACATGTAAATGACTGATTTTTTAGAGGCAAATCAACATGCCTATCCAAATAATCTTGATAACATATGAGGTGATCGTCGTCTTCAAAAGGAAAGGGTTGACCCTTACTAGGAAATAGGCCCACACCACAACGGGCAGGCCACGGTTCTACCTCGAAAGGTTCTTTCATGCCATTTTGGAAAGGTCCCAAGCCTTTCCCTTTATATCCCATTTTAAGCATTATGGGTTTAGCTTTAATATATTCATTGGTAAAATAGCACCGAGCGTATCCCTCATGATGAGTTTTGATATTCCGAGGGATTCTTCCCCAGTCATATCCTTTATAAATGAAGGCACAACTCCCGACTTGGTAAGTACTTCCCATAGGTTGTGGAAGGCCCAAAGTACGAGGAGATGGCGGTAAGTTATTTAAAAGAATTGAATCTTGCATGAAAGCATTCGTTTTTTTTTATATTAAGGTTGTGGATAAATCTGGTAAAAGTTCATCAGAAAGAGCATAAGATGTAGAAGGATCATTCCCTATATCTTTAGATGTGGAAGGTATGATAGATGTTGATAATGTGGAAGTGTTAATAGATGGGTCTATAGGTTTTGAAATTATAGGGATAGAACATGAAGGATTGGTTGTAGATTGAAGATCTTTTTGAGGTTCTAGAGTGATTTGTTTAGAAGATTGTTGATCTATATAGGAGGATGAATTTAACAGAGGGGAAATAGGTGAGGCTATGGGTGTGTGTTTCACAGTTTTAGATGAAAAATAAGAACTAGGATGTGTGGATGACAGAGCAGGGCAAAATTGCACTCCAACAAGTTCTGCCAAAGCACACATATCAAAGGGTCTAGGGTCACCATGGATAGTGACCAATTGATTTTTAAATTCGAATTTAACACATTGGTGTAAAGTTGATGGGACAGCCCGCATTGCATTGATCCAAGGACGACCCAAGAGTATATTGTATGATGCGGGGCAATGTACAATAAACAGGGTGGTATCTAGAGTTCTAGGACCAACTTGCAATGGGATGGTAATAACTCCACATGTTTCTTGTGTTTCGTCATTAAAATATTTGATAATAATGTCAGTTTTTTTCATTTCATCACTTCTAAAGCCAAATCTTTGGTAGAAGTCAAAAGTGCAAATGTTTAGAGATGAGCCATTATCAATCAGGACTCGTTTGACAGCTACATCTCCAATTATAGCAGTAATATATAAGGGGTTGTCCTTGTGTAAACTGTGTTGTGGGATATCTTTATCCCGAAAGTCAATACAATCAACCTCTCAAGTAATGATAGTATTGGCCATAGCTTCAGGTTGAATGTTTTGAGGTACCATCATTTGGCTTAATGTAAGCATCAACTCATCCCTATGGGTGGGAGAAGATCTTAATAAATCCAAAAGGGAAATTCTGGCTGTAGTATTGGATAATTGCTCATTAATATTGTAAGGGGGTTTAGGTTGAACATGGGAAGCATGATTCCATTTATTGGGATTTTTCAAAGCAAATGGAACTGATCCATCATTTTGGTTTGGTTCTTGTTGAGAATTTTGAGCCTGTTGTCGGGTAACGACTCCAATGGTACCTACAATGTTATATTGAGGACGTTGAACTGGTCTCGGTCGAGCATTTATGGCTTGTTCATTTGGAAGGAATTGATTAGAAGAAGGTCAAGTAGTAACTCTTCTAGGAAATGGTTCTTCTGGAACCATAGCATCTGTGATGGGTTGAATAGGATCTGATTTGTTTTCAGAACTATTCGATTGGTTTGAAGTGATGTCAATTTCACTTTCAGTATCTGATTCTACATCACTAGAATCAGGAGTTGGAATATTATGTAGGGGCCTGGTCGTAACCAGGGATAAGGTTGTGTCAAATATTTGAGGATCCTGAACAGGTAATTGTTTGCTAATGGTTCCTACATATCGGGTAGGAGGGGGAACATTATGATGTTCGATTTGATTGGCCACCTCTTTACCATGTCTTGGTAAAGGGTGTTGAAATATGTCTAATGTTTGATTAGCATTTTGATTTTGATTTTGGGGAATGGTCTTTTGAGTATTATTAGGAGCATTTTGTTTAGGTTGGAAGGCTTACACCTCCATTTCATTATTATCAATCAAATCATGTATTTTATGTTTCAACCTTTTACAAGCGTTGGTAGAGTGTCCAGGTCCTCTATGGAAATCACAAGTGTAAGTCAGCTCTGTATCCAGGTATAGTTGGATCAGGTTCCTGGATAGCTGGTAATTGGATCAAACCTCTTTCGAGTAATTGAGATAAAATAGTTGATAATGGTTGATTCAATCTAGTAAATTCCCGAGGAGGCTTATTAGGAGGTTTCAATATAAATTTTTTTGTTGTCTTCGTTGCGTTGATATTAGCAACATTTCTGTTGTCAGTGACTCCGTCACCAACAACTTGTTTGTTTTTATATTGATTTCTAGATGTTTTCTCATCATCTTTCTTCCTAAGTTGGCCTCTCCTAATGAGGGCATCTTCTACTCTTCAAGCTAAATCTATAGCTTGATCGAATGTAGTTAAAGTAGCAGTTGATAGCTCATAAGATATTTGTTCTTGCAAATTATTGATAAAAATGTCCAACATTTCCCTATAAGGTAGCACAAAGTGCAGTTTTCCTGTCACTTGCCTCCATCTAGCTAAGAAATCGGCAAAACATTCATCCTTGTCTTGTTTTAAGTTGTATAAATCTTTAATGGTTACATGCCTCTCGATGTAGGCACTAAATTGATGGACAAATGATTCAATTGTTTCTTCAAATTTTCTCAAAGAATGAGTGGGCAAGCGATAGTACCACTCTAATGCCATTCCACCTAAACTTTTCGGGAACATTTTTAGTAATAGCAAGTCATCATGTGATATATCATGACATGCTATCCTAAACATGCGAAGATGCTCTATGGGATCTTCGGTTCCTTTATATATAGGCAAGATGGGCATGGGAAAATGCTTAGGGTACGGTTGAGCTACAACTATGGGATCCAAAGGTTGACTACAGATCTCTCGATAATTGTACGAGGGACGATAAGGATCTATCTGGTCCATACGCGAAGCTAACTGTTTCACCATGGCTTCCAGATTACTAGTTTGCCCACCATATTGGTTTGGTAGGGCATTGATATGGGATTTGTGAGCATATGATGGAGGGACATGAAGATTAGATGCTATGTTGCTATTGTGTAAATTGTTGGTAGGAAAAGTGTTATGAAGGAATTTTGAAGTTGTATTATGCTGTATTCCAGATTGTTAAAAATTGGTGTTTGACTTCATTTTAGGTTTTTGTTTACTTGAAGCATATTGCTCAATAGTTTGGCGAAATAAAGTAGTGAAGGAAGTTTTCTTTTGTGTGGGAATGATTTTAGGTTGAATAACAGGTTCCTTAGGAGGTTGGGTAACCTGTTGTTTTGACATGTTTTGAATCATAGTGACCATATCTGTATTGGATGGTCCAGCCTTATCACTTTCTTGATCAATGAAAGACAAAGGATTAGTGCGTACATCAAACGTATGTTCCATGGCTGCTTGAGTGTCACTAATTTGCCCTTTATCAATACGAACTGCCACATTAAGAGCGTCAATGTTATCATTGAGAAATTTTTGGAAATGATCTATGTTGTCAAAAGCAATAGTTCCATTCGGAGCTACTCTAGGGGATGAGGGTCCATCCTCTTTAACACTTTCTTCTTGTTCATTATCTTCACCTAGGTCATCTTCTGGTTGATCTAGAGTTTTTCCTTCCGGAATTGGATCTTCAGGAAGGACATTTGGGTTTCCAGTTTTATCTCCTAACCAATCTTCTTCTTCTCCTTCAGTTTGTTTACCATTCCTAAGTTTAGGCATTGTGCCTTAATTTTAGATTTCAGCAAATATATATATATATGCAACAAGCTTAAGAGGTATATATTAATTATATACCTACTACAATATTTAAAATGAAATGTTTTTGGTTTTTGCTATGTTTTTTAGTTTTTCTTCGTTTTTTGGAAATAGTATTGTAAAGATGACAAACAATACAATAAATGCAAGAAATAATACTGAAAATAATAATCTAGTTTTCTATAAACAATTTATAAATGTCATTAATGGGCTCGATTTCTTCAGGAGTCATGAAGTGTTCTTCAAATTGAAAGTTTTCTTTCAAAAATTTAGTGAAAAGAGCTATAGTGATATTATCTGCCTCAGATGCTGGTTGATAGAAGTAAAGCTCGTGGCAATACTCTCGATATAACACAGCTCGAGGAACTTTATTCCATCTTTCCCTATCCATAAGAACAACCTCTTGGTCTTCTACACGACCTAGGAACTGGTGTACAATGGCTGCGTTCTCGAGGTATTCCTCGAAGGTGAACAATTTTGAAGATACAAGAGCTCTCCTATAAGCTAACCATCTATGGCAGGCTCTCTGAAGTTCATGATAAAAGACGAGTTGATGAGGATCCAGGATTCTATCTAGGATAAGCCTCTTGATTTGTTTAAGTTTTGTTGACCTAGACGAAATGACACTAAGTCTTCTATCAAGTTCGTCCCACAAAAGTTGATTTCTATCTGTTTCAGGCACACTAAGCACAGAATTGATTTCTATGGCTGCCAATTGGTTTTCAACATTTATAGTAACTGCTAATATTTTCTTAGGAGCTACCATCTAATATGCAACTTATTAATTTGAAACGATTTGAAATGCATCTATGTTTTAGTTGTTTTATTTTTATTTATTTTTTTTGTTTTCAAAAGGTTTACAATGCATTCACGTCGGGTTCACCAAAATGTATCGCTCCAAAATTTTCACACCCTTACCTTCAGGCTATAGGATCCGTGCCCGGAAGGGGGATGTGAAAAGGATGGCGCGGTACCTCGGACTGAGAGGCCTTGCGAAGGTCCCGCCTCTCGGGGGAGGTGTATATTGGTGATTTTTCGACGGATGGTGGGTTCACCAGGAAACATTCAATGGCAGTTTCCACGCCTAGGTTGGGAATGTGTTTTATGTGTTCGTTTTAGCCTTAAGCATTCAAGTCCTAGGTTTGGCCAAAATGCGTCTAAGCTATTCTATATGAAGATGCAGATTAAATGAATACAAAAAACAGAATTAAGACAGAAAACAGAGAAATTAAGGAATGTTAAAATAAAATACTTGATCCGGATGTCTGATGAAGATTCTGATTCTTGAAGCATTCAGGATCACCTCTGATTTAACAGGATCTTCTGAGATCAGACAAGATCGTCTGAGATCTGACGAATTCGTCAGAGACCTGCAAATAGAGAAATAGGTGCAAAACATAGAAAATGCAACTATTCTAACAGAGGGAAACAATGTAAAATGACAGCAATAATATCAAACTGAAACTTAAAAACAGAAACATGAATGCATTATGCTAATTTAATCACAATTATGGCTTAATTATGCATTTGATCTAGATGGGTAAACTCCAAAATTCAGAATAATATAAAATACTGAATAAACTAGCTAATTACAACATAAAACAGCAGATTGAAAGATGAAGAAATGCAAACTTTAGGCACTGATTGCCTCAATGTTGACTGCAGTCGAAATCGTCTCGCATTGGTACGAGATCATCTCTGATTCGACAGGATTGCCTCCGATCTGAACAGGATCGTCTGCGACAATGTAAGCTTGCTTCGGCTAAAAAACACTAAGGTACCTGCAACAAAATTGGAATAGAACTACTGCAAATATCAATTTGGGATGCCTTAATGCGTATGAAGTCGGTTTACAGGGAATTTCAGCCAGGGGGATGCTAAGGGGAGGATTTAGGATTAAATAGGCTTAGGAGGGAGGTTAGGAGGTTGGAGATCATCCTTATTTGGGAGATCTCCAATGGGGGAGGGTCTCTAACGACGCAGACACACTTTTGCCCGGATTAGAGACCCGTTGGAACAGAAGCTAATTGTGAAAAATCAGTTTTGGGACAAGATCGTCTGGACATCCTAGTCCAGACGAAATCGTCAGATCTGGGACGATATCGTCTGATCGACGACGATATCGTCAAACGGTCAAAACAACCTCTAAAAATGGTGTAGGAAAGGAGGAAACGGATTACACGACGGTTAACGGGCGGTTTGGGAGGTTAAAATTTGAATTTGAATTATTTACTAGAGTAATTGTAATTATTAAGGTTTTACTGCGCCAATTTTAGGGTGCTACAGGGGGGCTGAGGTGTCCCATGAGGTTTCTCTTGAGGTGTCCCCTTAGGTGGCATGCCTCATAAGTGTATTTGGGTTAGAGAATCCCTTACCCACCTACATATCATAAATGAGTATGGGGATGTGGAGTGGAGTTGGGGTTAAATCCTAACCGTTGTAGAATTAACCATGGTTTAAAAGTTGACTTGGGTGAGGTGGAAGATGACTCACCCTTGACCCATGCTTTGAAACCCAAAAGTCCTCAAATGTCATTTATGAATTTAAATGCACATGGAGATTTGAAATGGAGCAAGGGTTAAGTTTGACTAGGGTTAGGTTGACCCTAGGTTAGATGTTGAATTTTGGGTGAGGTGGAGGGTGACTCACCATGTCTCCCATGCTTTGGGACACAAAAGTCTTCAAAAGCCATTTAAGGCCATAAATGTCCATGAGGAGATGTGTGGAGCAAGGGTTAAGGTTAGCCCTATTTAGGTTGACCCTAGGTTAGACTAAGGTCAAATGGATGAGGTGGAGCCTAGGCTAGTCAAAGAGTAGACTAGGTGAGGTGGCCATGAATTAGATTGACCATGGTTAGATTGACCATGGGGTGGAATTTGACTATGAGGTGACTTTGACCAAGGTTAGGCTAAGATGATGGTCACGTGAGGACCAATAGTTAAGCGTAGAAAAGAGCTTAAGTGACCCAATGGGGCTTGTGAATAATGGATGAATATTGATTTTGATAAATGAATAGTGTTTTGAGGAATAATATATGTAAATTTTATGGGTTTTGCAAATTGATCAATCTTGATGATGGGAGAAGTGGCAATATGCAACTTTTGGGTGTCTATAAGACGTAATGAAAAGGAATATTTGTTTAACCATTGAGGAGTCTAAACCAACCCTATCAACTCATCCAATCCCTAATATGGAAGCAAAGAGCCTTGATAGATGGATTCAAGTCATCAAATGGAATTATGATGTTGGGGATAGAAGAAACAAAAGGAAGGAAAAGAATATAAAGTGGAAACCACTAGATGTGGAGTTTGTCAAATTAAATTTTGATGGAGCATTTAAAGAAAATCTAGGAGTAGGAGGAATAATTAGAATTAATAGAGAGATTTTGTCCCATTATGCTTTCAATAGTGGATTTAAGACAAATAATGAAGTTGAAGTTTGGGTGGCTTTGGAAGGGTTAAAAATATGCAAAAAAATGAAATGGAACAAAGTATGGATGGAAGGTGATTCATTCATAGTAATAAATGCAATTTTGAGGAAAGCAAAGGCTCCATAGAACATACAATAGATAATTCTAGAAATTCAAGACCTTGCTATAGAGTTTAAAGAAATTAGGTTTACATATACATTAAGGGAAGGAAACAAATGTGCAAATAGGCTAGCCAATAGAGGGGTTTTAATTGAGGATCATAAAGTTAAATTATATTTTCCTTGGTTAGACGAAAGTAGTAAGTTTAGTTGAAGTTGACAAGAAAATGTTGATTTCCTTAATAAAATAATGATTAATATTTATTTTAATGATTTCCATTAGTAATATTTGCTTTATTTTATAACATTAATGAGCTTTCATATATACTACTTGTTAGAGTTTTGTGGTTGCACTTGTGCTTTAGGAAGAAAATTAGTAATCTAGATATGGTAAAGTGGGTTATGATAGTGTGATGTTTTGGAAATATTACTCTACTAAGATGCAATGCATAGATAGTAGAGGTGAAGTTTTGGTATTGTGAAGGTTGTTGTAGGAAAATGTCAAAAAGGATGATGAATTTTGGAATATTTGTATTCACACAGAAAATTGAAAAATTTCTGGAAAATGTAAATCAAGAATTCATATATTTTATGTAAAATGGAGGTTTTTAGCTATAGCAACTCAATTGAGATGAGAATTGAATCTGTTTGTAAACGTGCATTCTCTAAAGAAGAGAGTTATGATTTGTCAAGGGTGGGGACCCGAGTACAACCCTTTATTCTCTAGAAAAAAAAATGGGAGGGCTTAAGATTAATTACAAGTTATAAAGAGGGTTTAACCATAACAAGGTTCACCGTGGCCCATAGGGCTTGCATAATAAAATATTATAATAAATTCAACATAGTGTACAATGAATATCCTTGGGCATATTATATCATACAATGTTGGTCTTGGCCATGAATCGGATTACACTTCCAACACTCTTTGTGTTGTTTTGTTATGGTTAAACATTTTGGCATAATGAAATCTATGTATTATACCATTTAGCTTATACTTTTGCTAATGGCCATCATTAATGTACATGTTTTGTTTTATTTTTCATGGACATGCCTCCAAAGAATTCCCTTTGATATAACAAAATAATATTGAAAGGCCATAATATATCAAATGGTATGAGATTAACTAGTTAAATTCATCTTCTTTCAAGGTAAAGATATAGGTTCAAGTCTTGTTAGGCAATATATACATAATTTTCAAAATGTTGTAATATGAATATGTGATCTTGATATACATAGTGGGGTCATTTCAATCTCATACTATTCATGGGAACAAAAAATCAAATAAAAAAATTACCTTAAATAAAATAATAAATATTTAATATTAATGATAGAAAAATGAATTATTATAAAACAAAAATAATAAAAAGCAATATCAAACACTAACATCTATTCAAATATTAAGTAATTAGGAAAAGACCCAGGTTTTGTAGGTGAGTTGGAGAGGAGAGGGCAATCCTCCAAGGGAGGTCCCAGGTTCGAATCTCCACCCTACCAAAAAGTTGAATTGGGTACCCAAAATCCAATTGATAATGTTGGTGCGAGCAGGGTCGGGCGCGACTCCTGGGTGACTTTGACGGTGTAGAACCCCCTGTTCATGGTCTCTCAGACTAAGGCGGCCCCGCAAGGGATTTTTCGCTAAAAAAAAAAAAAGTAATTAGGAAAATAAATTATAAATTAAAACAAATATTAATAACTATTAAAATTTATCTCAAATGGCATTAGTTCAACTAATTAGATTCACCGAGGTTTTTATCTTGTCAAACAATACACGCATAATAGCCAAGTTATTGTAATACTAGTATGGGGTGATACTAAAAGGAAATAATGCACCAAAATGCAACAATTTCCTACTTAGTCCAATGAGGAAAGTTATGCTAGTTAACCAAATCTAAAATTATTAGAGTATGAACACTTAGAAATAAATTCAACATATAAAAGAAATTAACACAAAATATACCTTGAAAAAACCCACGAAGTGGAAAACCTCAGCAAGAAGAGTCTCAATGTATTATCAACAACAAATCGATTATAATACACTTCACATACTAAATCCTCTTAGTAGATCTTCAGGCTTCAACACACAAGAGACAAGGAGACAATCCATCTTCTGCACACATGAAAAATCCAATAACTTGTCTCCAATTCCAACCTGCAATACTCCAAAATCAAGATGACCAAGAATGACACCCAAGGTTAAAGGTAATGGTGGCTTCCAAAACCACAAGTTATCCCATAGTTATCTCCATGGGATCACACAAATCCCAAAGTCCTTTTAGATGTGATAAGGTCCTTCTTTTAGATGTGATAAAGCTGGTTATATATCCCAACAACCTTCTAAAAAATAGATCCTCTCTATTTACATCCTCAACAACTTGCCCAATATAAGGGGGTTAGTAACCAATTTAACTCCCTATTGCCATAGCTTCCATGCGGTTGGCTCTAACTGGCCCGCTAAATTCAACCTTTACGACCAATGGTAGGTGTCTCCTTAAATGTCCTTTTGCCTATCTTCTTCTTTGTGCATGTAGTTGCCACGTGTCCTCGATAGAGGTAGAACCTCCTTTGGCCAATGGAGGGCCTTCTTCATCTGAGCACCAATGTCTTTCTCCTTGAGCTCCCGACTGGTCACCACATGTTTGGATTTGGGTCTCATCGAGGATTTTTTCTCTATTGCTCACTTTCCTATGTCAAAAAGACCATGCGGGTGGTTGGATGGAAAATAAATTGCTTGCTAGCCTTAATTTCTTCAATGTTGTTGTCATGGGTAAAAGATGAGCGTCAACCACCAATGGAGGATCTAACGGTTGGCACCACTTCTAGACTTGTCCACCTCCTTGATGCCTCTTCCTTCTGACTAAAAGCGAAAGGCACCTTTTGACCGTCTTTTTGGTTTGTCCTGCTTTTGATTAAATTTTCTTTAAGTGAAGCGAGGTTGTAGGGAAAATCTCCCTACATATAACAATAGTGATTATTCCAAGGGGAGTCAAGGATAAGTTGATTTGGAAGTTGAATAGCTCAAGACAATACACAACAAGAAGCGAATATAATGTAAAGCACCAACAAAATAGGAATACCACAAGAATATAGAGAGATATTTGGGATATCCAAGCATTCTTAAAGCAAAAATGTTTGTATGGTTAGGTCATAGGAAAATTTTATCTTGGGATAACCCGATAAAAGGGGTTTTCATGGCCCCTCACAATGTGTTTTATGTAAGAATGAGAGTGCAGACCATCTCTTGGGGCCCTATTCAATAATCGAGGAACTACAGCAATGGATTCTTAATATGTTTGGTAAATGCATGGTGATGAATGGCAAATTTGAAGAATGGTTAAAGCATGGCAAAGTACTTTTAAAAGTGAGGCATTATAAATAATTTGGGATACATCAAAAGATACAATACTTTGGATTGTATGGCTAGAAAGAAGTAGAAATATATTTAAAGGGAAGGAAAGTAGTTTATAGGTAATGAAAAGGAAGATTTGTTTAGCCATAGAGGAGTCTAAACCTACCCTATCAACTCAGCCAATCCCTAATCTTGAAGCAAAGAGCTTTGATAGATAGAGTCAAGACATCAAATAGAATTGTGATATTGGGTAAAAAAAAAACGAGAGGCAAAGAATATAAAGTGAAAACCACAAGAAGTGGAGTTGGTCAAATTGAATTTTGAGCATCGAAAGGAAATTTGGGGCAAGAGGAGGAATAATTAGAAATAATAGGGTTGAGATTTTATTGCATTACACTTTCAATAGTGGATTTAAGACAAGTAATGAAGCTGAAGCTTGGGCAACTTTGGAAGAGTTAAAAATATTCAGACAAATGAAATGGAACAGAGTAGGGATGGAAGGTGATTTATTAATAACAATAAATGCAATTTTGAGGAAAGGAAATGCTCCATGGAACATACAAGAGATCATTGTGGAAATACAAGACCTTACTATAGAGTTTGAAGAAATCGGATTTACACATACATTAAAGGAAGGGAACAAATGTGCAAATAGGCTACCAATAGAGGGGTTTAAATAGAGGATCATGGAGTTAAATTCTATTTTCCATGGTTAGATGAAGTAGTAAGTTCAGCTAAAGCTGACAAGAAAATGTTAAACTATATTAATCAATTAATAATTAAGATTTTCTACAATGTTTTTCATTGATAATAATTTGTGTATTATATAACATTAATGTGTTTTCATATAAATTATTTATTACAATTCTTGTGGTTGCACTTATGCTTTAGGAAGGAAACAAACAGTCCAGACCTGGTGAAGTGGGCTATGATAACATGAAGTTTTGTTAATATTAGTAGAGTAGATAGTAGAGGTGGACTTTTGGTATTGTGAAGGTTGCTACAAGAAAATGTCAAGAAGGATGTTATATTTTGAAATATTTGTAAAGAAAATTGAAAATCTAAAAAAGGAAAATCAAGAACTTAAATTTATTATGAAAATAAATGTAGGTATCTAGCTATAGCAACTCAATTGAGATGAGAATTGAATTTGTTTGTAAACTCTCAAGATCTAAAAGAGAGAGTTGTGATTTGTGAAGGGTGGGAGACTCAAGTACAACCCGTTTTTCTTTAGCCAAAAAAATATATATATACGGTGATACTGAAAAGAAATGATGCACTCAAATGCAACAATTTTTTACTTAGTCCAATGAAGAAAGGTATGCTTGTCTACTAAATCTAAAATTATTAGAGTATTGAAAAGAAATTCAACATATAAAAAAGAACATAAAATATACCTTGAGAAAACCCATGAAAGAAAAAAACCCAACAGAAAGAGTCTCAATATATTCTCATCAACAAATCAATTTTAGTACGCTTCACATACTGAATCCTCTTAATAGAACTTGAGGCTTCAACGCACAAGAGACCAGGAAACAATCCATCTTCTACATAAAGAATCCAATAACTTGTCTCCAATTCAAACCCACAATACCCTCAAATCATGATGATCAAAAATAATACCCAAATTTAAAGGCAATAACGGTTTCCAAAACAAGCAGCTATCCCATAATTATCTCTATAAGATCACACAAATCTCAAAGCCCTTTATTTTAATCATCTTTTAAATGTGATAAGGTTATTGTTTACAGATCCAACCTCCTAAAAAATAGATCCTCTCTATTCTCATCCTCACAACTTAGCCCAATATAAGGGGGTTATTATCAATCCAACCACCTATTATCACTCCACGCAACATGCCTAGTATTAGGAGATTACTCTATCTAAAAGAAACACCTTAAAAAGTCATTTTTATATAATTATAAGTTACAGCTTGATAAGCCAACTAAAAAAATTGTGATGCCAATATAGCCTACTGAAATAATATACACTTTTTTATAAAGGCATATAACACATATTTTAATCCCTCGAATAACATTAACTCAACCAAATCACTCGTCACAATTAAAAAACTTACATGGGACAGAATTTAATGTTCTTATTTACATCCACCCAAATCACTCGTCACAATTAAAAAATTTACATGGGAGAGAATTTAATTTTTTTCATTTACAATTTTCCAATCAGCAATGTCTCGATTTAATGTTAATAAAGATAATGACTTAATGCAGTTGACTGAGATCAACTACTAATAGAATGTCTCGATAATTTTAGAGGCAGCAAATTGGTGCCTGTGTCGAGATGTACAATTACTAAAGTTTGCAGAGGCTAGCTAGTATCTGCACCACACTATGCTAAACCTCAGGAATCAATTAGCTCAAGGAATCAATTATAGCACAAAGCAAACCTCAGGAAAACTTTCATATGCTAGAATACCACTTCATTATCTAGATTAAGTTTGAGATGAGATCAATAACAGTAGGATCCAAACACAAACAAATATACTGAAAAAGAAGATAAATAGCAATGTCATGAATTTTCAGCTTGCAAATTTTGCCTCAAAGAAACAAGGACTGTAAAACATGATTTATTCAATTGCAAGAGAAGTCTACAGTTTAATTAGAATTCCTTTAGCACCTAAGATGAATAAAGGTTGCAAATGTGCAAATGAGTGCGTCAGGAAGCAAGTTCGAGGCTAGAGTGAATGCAATCGAAGATGATATCGGAAACATGTCGTGTCGGGATTGAGGAGGAAGTGTTAGCAGGAAGCAAGAAGTAGAAAGCAAAGTGCTATCAATGAACAAGTGTCACTTCTTGTTCCAGATCTTGGGAGAACTTAAAAGATTCAGTTGAAGAAAATCCAGGAGAGAATGCAAGCCAAGATTGAATGTGTGCCGAGAGGGAGTGTGAATCAAGAGCCGAGAGGGAGTATGAACCATTAGGGAGTGTGAGCCAAGATTCAATCATGGCAGAGCCAAGATTCAATCATGGCAGAAAGCGACGAGTTCATCCGTAGTGCATCAATGCTTCAAACCCTTGCCACGAATACGTGAAACATTGTTTCCAAAAAATTATTGAAGTTAAGTTGCATTGGGAAAAAAAAGAAGAGGAGGTGATTGTGAGGTGAGTACGAGGCGGGAGCGTATGCAAACTAAGAGGGAGTGCGAGTCAAGATTCAGTCACGGCAGAAGAGCAACAAGTTCATTCAGAGTGCATCAATGCTTCAAACCCTTACCACAAATGTGTGGAACATTTTTTCCAAAAAATTGCTTAAGCGAAGAAACACTGGAAAAAGAAGAGATAAGGGTCAGTGCAAACCATGTGGGAGTGCAAGCCAAGAATGAATCCCATTAGTTATTATAGAAGGAAAGTCATATTTGAAAGCCCTTATGGGAAGTCAAGGTCCCCTAGCTAGAAATCAGGATGCCCTAGTTGGACGTATGGAGGCCCAAGTTGGAGATAAGCAACAATGCGATTACATGGCAAGTTCGATCCAAGTAGCAGATGTTACACCAGAAGTAAGTATCAAGGATGAGATGATTGAGCATGATATAATGGTTCTTAAAAATAGAGGGTTAATATGCAAGTTCCATAGATCATGGCCAGTATTTTTGAAGATTTAAAATTGGATCAATTGGAAGTGGGGATTGAATTCAAATTATTGTATGACTTTTCTTCCAAGAGTTTTTTTCTCAACATCTTTTCCAATTCAGGAGTTAGAGATAAAATAATGGTTGGTGGCCATGGTATAGAGGAAGAGATACCCTTTATTTGAGACTATGGAATGAGAATAGTCCTATAGAAATAGAAACTATTAAAAAGCTTCAAGTGTGGGTTAAGCTTATTGGACTTCCATATCAAGATTATAAATAAGGATGTTTTGAAGAATATTGGAAATACCCTAGGGAATTCATCAAGGAAAGATCAACTACCAAGGAGCGAAAGCATGCTATATATACTCAAATATGTGTTGCTATGAATATTTTTGCATGCTATATATACTCAAATATGTGTTGCTATGAATATTTCAAAACCTTTGCCACAATCCATTAAGATTAAATCTAAATCAAGAGAATGGGATCAACAAGTAGATTATGAAAATATCGCATTTTGTTACCACAATTGTTATGAGATTGGACACATGGCAAGAGTGTGCAAAGTGAAAACTATGAAGAAAGAGAGAAAAATTAGCCATGACATAAACTTCAAGACGAAGCAAGAAAACCATACAGTAATAGAAGCTTTAGATCAGATCAAGGATATTCCACTCCAAAAGAAGAAACAAAGAAAGTCTATCTATAGTATCATTTGGCAAGTTTTAAAGGAATTAATGGTGCAAAAAAAGATATGCCGATAAATCCTAAAACAAAGACAGCAAAAGAGGTCAAGTTTATTCCAGGTAAATCATCTTCATTATTATCATAGTATAGAATCTTCTCCAAGTAATAAAAAAGAAAGTGGTGAAAGATATTATCCCTTGCACTTCAAGGTTTCAAGAGCAGAATAATAAAGAAATGGGGTTGGAGGAAACCCGTAACATTTTAAGGGTTTTAAGGCAGAATAAGAAGGTAATTGCTACAAAAGAGCATCCTTGCACTTTAGGGCTTCCAAAGCAACATAAAGAAGATTGTACTTTTTAAGTTATTTCTTGCACTTCAGATTCTTCAAAACAAGGCAAACCTAAAGATGATAAGTCTTACTATGAGCGGTGTGAGAAGATCGAAAAGAATAATAAAGATGAAAGTATTGCAGGGAATGAAAAAAAAAAAGGAAGACCCAAGAAGCAAAACAAAGAGAAAAATAAAAAACCCAAAGGAATATTGATATAGGAAAACAAAAACAAATATCACAAGTGTTAACAAGTGGGGCTAAACCCACAAATAAAAACAAAAAATAGCAATGAAAATGAACAAGAACCCTAAAAAAGTATTTAGAAATTGTGAGTTTAGAAATTCGTAGTGTTGAATTTCATCTTGACAGAATTTAAATTTCAGCAGACATCTAATGTAAAAGGACTTGATTGTGAAAACTTTGAAGTTTGAGAAAGATGAAGAAGATATTAAAGGCTAATGAAAAATATCATTGATAAAAAGACAAAGTTGAATATGCTTTAACTAACTTGTTAGAAATGTAATGAGAACGATGTCATGTTTTTATTCTATAATGAAAGTGATTCCAATAAAAGCCAAACATAGCTTATTAAAAAATAAATAAAATGAACAAAAGACAAAAATGGCCCAAACAACAGAGAGACCATAGAAAACACACCAGAATTAATTACAAATAACGGACTACGTGCTACACTATGGTTGGGCACCCAGTACAAGAACAGTAATTTAATCACCGTGTTTGAAAGACATGTAAACATAAATCTCATGTGAATGCTTTCACCATATGGCAGTTTAACTTAATTTTACTCTGGTGCCTTGAACCATATGACAGATATGGTGATTTTCCACCAAGAGAGATGAAGATGTCTGGGCAATACATCAAGACGTGCAAACAGTTCGTAAGAAAAAAAAACAAGAACATGGTTCTGTTGAAAGACTCGTGCCTGTTAACTCTGGATATGGAAGAACTGGCTAATTTGAAAAAAAAAAAAAAAAAATACAGGAAATTTCCAAAAAAGAAAAAAAAAATACAGGAACATACACATCGGCTGCTTCATTATAAACCAATAAAAACTATATAGATCCAGAAAAATTAAAATCATCTGAACCAATTTTATAGGATATTACTGACAAACATTATGAAACCAAATTTATCATGCCGCTGCTTCATTTCACAGGACTGAAACCGTTAAGTGCTCTAATGATGTGAAACAAATGTAGAGAAGGCAAATTGTACACTGGCAAATATATAGCTGCCATGATATAAAAAAACAAAGACGAGCAATTTCAGTAAACTAACATGCACAAAACAGTATCAGTTCTCTTTTGTTAAGCATAATTTTAATGATAACATAGAGAAGCTAAAATAGTCCCCTGTTCCAGATAATGGTCGAACGCAACTTGTAAATTCTTTCAGCAAGGATTTAAAAAAAAAAAGGTAAGAATTCAAATATTATAATAAAATAAATTATTTTACAGTATACTAAACCTACTTGTAAAAACATTCTAAAACCTACTTGTCACAGCCAGCTATTTGAATATAATGCAACTATTCGATGGGACAAACAAAAGCAACATATTCTAATAATCCATTTGCTTGTAAGATGGTTTCAATCTCCGCCCATAACATAGACCCAATGTACATTCCCAGTTACATATATTACATAGAAATATAGGTGACTGCTGCACAGTAATCAATCATAAGATTAAATTAGCATTAAGTAGATATTGTACAGAGAAAGATGTTAATAGAAGAGCCAGATAGATCCATACACAAAATTCGTGATTATCAAGCAGAATCACTCCTCAGTTCCTCCATAGACCACAAAGATGGCATGTAACAAACAAAACTTGGGATTACCAAAAATACACGCTAAAATTCATTGTATGTTAAACTTCTTAAAAACCTGCTTCAGTTTTACAAGAGCTTCATTTGGGATGTATATTACATTAAGTAGGATGCAGCACCCATATCCTCTTACACGATGAAGCAGAAAAGAAAGCAGATCATGCTAAAAACTTTACAATAGGATCTCACTACTATGAATTCAAAATTTATACAAAATTAATTTCATGCAGTAAAGAGAAGTAAGCTGGAAATGGAACAAAATTGCAGTATATAGACAAGGTTATGGAAGCAAGTAAATATGTGACGTGTATTCTCACTTTGTTTGCAGAAAAAGATTCTTGCAATTCAAAGGACAAATGAGAAGGCAATGTAGAAGCTGTTTGTATAATCAGGCTCCTTCAATCTCGAATAGCCTTCCTCAGCTTCTTACTAAATGGTTTGCAGGCTTCAATGCTCAAGTCCACAGCTGCAGTTAGTGCCATGAAAATTGCAGCATCTTCCACACAAGTTATATGTCGCATTGCCAACTGCACCAAAGGTTTGCTGCTTTTATCCTCACCCTGTACACGGCAATTCATCACAAAGCCTCCTAAAACTTGTAGACCGAAATTGAACGTAAAATCCCCACTACTGTGTGGAGTCAACATTGGAGATTCTGCCGGCACCACCTTGGATGTGTCAATGTGGAACTCTCCACCCTTTTGTGCACTAATAAGGGTTTCTGAAATCACAATTCCGCTACTCACTCCAGCTAGACCACCACCTTCTGCAACTAGTTGAAACCTGCAACCAATACATTCCTTGCCACCGCGCTCTCTCCATGCTTCTAGCCTACCCCATGGCTGCCAACTATCCACACCAGAAGAGTCTGGTCTCAGAATCAACCATGCTCCAGGGTTGGATCGTGAAACGCGATCAGTGCCCCTAGAAGGAACAAAAGGTGTTACCATTGATGCAGCAGCCACACGAGATCCATTGAGGTCATGGATCATAACCAACCATCCTTTCCGCTCCCTTCTTTCGCTGTCCTTGTCCCCATTATGGGAGCCAGACCAACCATTGGCGTTGCCATCAAGTTGAGAGACGCTGAGAAAGAGAAGACAATCCAAAGACCAGACGTCAACTAGAATTTCAAAGTTCCATGACTAACAAAGATCATAATCCAACAAAAGCTGCCTCCTCTTCAAAACAAATAGAAACGTGGTTCAAAAGACGGATCGCTATTATTAACAACCTCATCCCCCGAATCACAATCAGAGACATAAAAATGATATATCCAAATCATTACCCATCTCGTAAATCAAATCGGATAAATTTCAATAGATCAAGCTCTAAAGTATACACAATTAGACTGCTAGAAGATCTAAAATTCATTCGTTAAGGGTAATGCAAAAGATGAAAACTGTTCACATCAATCGTGTGGTTGAACTTAAGTACACACTTTCACGAGTTGAAATAAAAAAAAAAAAAGTTTCCCAAATAATTTGGTTTATAGGTTGCCTGAATACTAACCGTGAACGAGAGCCTCTGTCTCGACTAAATTTACAGCTGAATATTGGCTGCCTCACATTGCCCTGCAATTGCACAATCTGAGGACTCGATGCGGTCTCGTCATCAAACTGAAATATGTATCGAGGATCGGGCTCAATCTTGACTCTCACATGAAGCTCTGCCCCAGGCCTACCACCCTCAGCCTTGTTTTTACCGATGCTTGTCCATCCATTATGAAGCTGCAACGTTTTCCCATCTGCCCATTCCGATCCCACTTGCAATCTGAAAGCCCCAATTTGCTTACTACTGTCAATCCCCCAATTTGACCCCCGTCTCCCTGTAAAGACCACTATCTCCAAACAAGGTGGGGCTGACCGAAAACATGTCGGAGATAGCAGCTTCCGAATATCTGATTCTTCCAGATAGAACGTCGCAGCAACATTGTGAAGATCAGGGCCACAACCAGTGGATGTGACCAAGGGAACCGATGCCGTCTGTGCCGCAAACCCTCGTAACCTAATCTCACAGAGACAAGGAGAAGACGAAGCGTGCACTTCCGCCCTTGCAGCCTTCGAGGCAACCGGAATTCTCAACCCAAGCGCCCCGACAGATACTTTTAAGAAAGCTCGAGGATCCATCATGAACGGAACACCACCTTTATGAAACAAGTATTAAATTTCCTCATCCCACCCGCCTATAGCCTCATCCAACCCCGATATTGCTCAAGGAAAATAACTAACGGTGTCATCGTTCAAAGTGATGTAATTTCCATGCACATTTGAAGAATTTACACTATTTTCTCAAATAATAGAGTTACTTAGTCCTCGTCCAGCCAAAGTTCACAGCGAGCCGCTTGTATCCGTTCGTTAAAAAGACAAGAAAGCAAACTTTCAAAAAAAATAATCGATTTCCGAACACAAAGCAAGCCAGATCGAACCTACCGCCAACATAGAGAACCTCAAACAAAGAGGAAAATCAACTTTAAAAAATAAAAAATAAAGAGGCACTTCAAGCCATGGCTTTCACCCTGAAGAAGTTCAAATTTAAAAAAAAAAATACCATGCACAAAGGTTTTGCAAACGACTACTTAAAACCCTCTCCGGAAAGTTGAGATTACTTTCTTTAAAAGCAGAAGAAACGGAGGTAATGCTTAAAAAGACGTCGACTCAAACCTCCAACGACGTTATCACGATATACAACCCAATCGATTAAGGGGAGGCATCAAATAGCCCCCCAATTTTAGGGAAAATAAGCAAAAAGAAGATCAAACATAAAAAAGAAACTTCCAAGCCTCGAAATCTTTCAAAAGCCTTCAAAGAGCGAATCAAAAGCAGACGAAATTGAAGGAAAACACTACACACCTGGTCGAAATAAAGCCTCCCGAACTTCGCAAACGAGAAACCAAAAGCGAACGGCTACAAAGCTTCAAAACCACAACAACAGCCCCGATAGCAACAAAATGTCACTTAATATCTTAAAACCCTGGCCAGCCGAGGAAAGGTCAAAAGAATTAAAATTAATCTTTCCCTCAATCATGCAGTAGAAAACAGTGCTCGAAGATGAAACTAAATCCTGACCTTCAAAACCCTTAAACAAAACAAGATATTCCCACCAGCCGTCGAATCAGGATAAAGCTATAAAAAAACGCTGACCACTGATTGCTCGAAATCTTTCAAACCCTCCGAAAAAATAAAAATAAAAATAAAAATAAAAGAAAAACCGTTAAAAGGGCAAAACCTCGCTCACCGTGCAATAAACAACAGACCAGTACAACAAATGAACAGGCCACGGAAAAGGAAACCAAAAAATTGCAACACAAACCCCCGGTCAAATCTGGACCGATGCTCCAAAAGGTCCCGAGTTCGAATCGACGCACGAACCTGCCCAACCAGAAGCATTACATAAAAATAAAAACAAAGTCAAATAAAAAAACAAGTCCGATACCGAAAACGGTTGTAAATAAACAATGCCGGGTTGTTGAAGATACAGACAATGACAGCCTGTGCATCCAGCTGTACTTGGAATCGCTATCCACTCATTAAAAAACAGACACAACCCCATTTAGTCACAGGTTCTTTTTTTTTATTAAAAAACCTAAACCGGTTCACCAGCTCCAAAACCGCTCGGTTTGCGGACAGACAAGAGGCGGTTTCCCGGCCTAATCCCCCGGCGGCGCCGGCGCTACCTATCAGAAGTGTAAAAAAATGGAAATTGCGGCGAGGTCTGTACGGCTTCCCGACGGGAAAGTGGAGAACAGCTGGACGAAACCGAAGGTTGTCGCTGTCGGTTTTCTTAATATTTAATTCTAGGGTTAAAAGGCGACCTGCAGCGGCCTCTGCAATTATTCGAGGGAGTTGCGACGTGTGATGTGGTTTGTCGCGGATGATGTATACACATTGAGTATACATCAAACTCACTGTATATATGCCTCTCTGGGTCAACAATTTGAGGGGAGGGGGTCGTGGGAGACAACTGGATGAGTTAAGTGACAGCTTGCGCTTGCGGAAGATCACGTCAGCACTGCGGGTAGACGATGTATATACATTTGTGTATATGTCGCTTAGCGGCTCACGGGTCTATTTCCTCTGTTGCTGCCGTCGGGATGGCGTGGGAATGCACAGAGAATAATATTTGGCACTTGTATTTCTTACGTGGTATATACAATGAGTATACGTCAAATATATATATATTAAAGAGTTCGAACGCAGAGATTCGCCAATGCCGTGTTTTTGTTTGTGGTTAGGTTTGGATTTATGTTGGATATCGTTGCGCGTTTTACGTAGTGGAAAAGGTAAAGTCGGATATTACGAATTAACTGCTTTGTAATGTGGACTTTAACTACTTCGTATTATATAAAAAAATAAAAAAACTTTTCCCATAGGGAAAATTAGTAAATAAATTCCAAGTGTGGATTTTGACGATTGAGCCTTAAAAGTTAAAACATTTTGACTTGAGGGCAGCAAAATTAGTAGTTTAATTTTTCATGTGGGAAGTATGATGCCTATATTGGAAGGAGGTGGTAGATTTGTTCTTTTTACTTAGAGTAAAAGTTTATGAAAGTTTATCGAAAAGGGGTAAGGGTATAGTGGTAGTTTTCTGAAATTGAAACTGTATCACAAGGATAAAATGATGGAGATGTTGTCAATTTCTTTTTATATATAATGTAGTGGTGAGGGCTTTGGTTTTTCTTTAGAGAGGTTCAAGGTCCAAACCACGACGTACCCAAAAGGGATAGATTGGATGGTAGTAACCAAGTGTTTGTCGAGGGATAGATTGGATGGTAGTAACCGAGTATTTGTCGATTAACTACGTTCGATGCCTTGAAAGGTCAAGGGCTTGTTGACTTTGTCTAACCTAGTAAGTTAAAGTTTATAGGGGAGCATCAAATGTTGTTTCCAACTCCCCTATGAATTAAAAAAAAAAAATTCAAGGTCAAGGGCTTGTTGACTTTGTCTAACCTAATAAGTTAAAGTTTATAGTGTCAGCACCCAATGGTGTTTCTAATTCCCCTATGAATTAAAAAAAAGTATGATGTTTGTGTCTAGTATCAAGGTTTATGGTGATAGCACTCAATGGTGTTATTGATTCCTCTGCCTATATATATATATAATGTCAATTTTTCATAGTTTTAGGTATAGTTGAGAAAATCGAAATCGGATCAAAATGGGTATAGAAAAGAATTGGAAAAAATCGGCAATCAACAAAAAATTGAGGACAAAATCAATCAAAAAAATCGGCATTTTTCATTGAAAAACCAAAAAAAATAAAAAAAATTATTGAAAAAAAGCTTTTTTCATACATATCAAAAATTTTCGGGGAAAATCGGTAAAAAAATCAACTAACCTATGAATTGAAAAAATCAGAACAAATTGAGATTTTTTTGGAAGATTTTCTCAACTATGGTTTTAGGTATCTAGATTCCCCTCCGATGCTTATATCTAATGTCAATTCTTCATAGTTTTAGGTCTATGGATGTAGCATCAAATGGGACTAAAATTATACACTAGTTCGAAAATTAGAGTTTTGTCTGATAAACATATATAAATAAGTCTATGCGAGGATTGTTTTATATAGCTTATAATTTCATAGTTTTAGGTATCTAGATTCCCCTATGATGCTTATATCTAATGTCAATTCTTCATAGTTTTAGGTATCTGGATTTAGCATCAAATTGGACTAAATTTATACACTAGTTCAAAAATTAGAGCTTTGTCTGATAAACATATATAAATAAGTCTATGCGATGATTGTTTTATATAACTTATAATTTTGTGGATGTTAAAAACTACTTTACTTTATGAAGTTTTTGATATACTTTAATAGCATCTAAGATTGTGACACGTAACTTTCCAACTATGGTAGCATGAAGAATGACTTGCTAAAGATGATATGTCACCTCTTCAAACATTCATATATTATATGAAAAAAATGCATAGAAATTAAAGTATATAAATAAATGAGAATTTTATTTTTAATTTACAAGGTCGAATCAGTAGCCACCATAATGAGTTGGGTACATTGTCCATCATTATGGTCGCCATAGTATTTCGCATTGTCTGCCTCAAAAGCCGCCACTCAATACTTTGCATAGTTCGTCCCTATAACTATCATGTCACATTTATTTTAAACCTTCTACACCACTAAAAGCACCATGAAAGGGACAAGCATTCAATTTGGCGAGGCCTGAGATTTGAACTTCGAACGTCCGTCCCCCTTATGGGGTTTTGTCATACCAATTACTCTACACCTCGAACCTATGAGAAATTTTATTTATAAATTTATGATACACAGTGTTTATGCAATGAAATTGGGAACATCATCATATTTTATATTTTATGTCATATGCTTTGAGCAAAGCAAGGGTTACTTAAAGTCCTAAGGATAATGACATAAGAGCACTTACAACTTCCAAGAGTTAGCACCTTTTTGGAATCTTTGACAAACAAGCTAACAATATAACTTCTTGTGATGTTACACTCCCCCATGACACCAAATCAACTTATGATGTCATGACCACTATGGCACCAATGCCAACTTCACTTGTCACCACTCAATGGTAGAAGTCACAAAGGGAATCTTGTCAATATCAAATGTTGGACACACATTTGCACATGTCTAAGCTCACCGCATGGCATCTCATAAACTTGCACTAATTGTATATGAAGTTGAATGGGTAGTTTTGTAATTGTTTCCAAAATATTTTTTGATTATTTGAAATTTGAACCATTTCACCTTTAAATGTTTATAGTTGTTATGTACATTGTATAAGGTCTAGAGTAGAGACTTATCTTCTTCATCGTCTTCTTTTGTTGTTGCTTCTTTGGTTTTATTCCATGTATCCTCTCTTTTCCTTTCTCACCCTACAAATGCAAGTTGTTCCTATTGCCTAAGCACTTGTTTTGTTATACAACCTATAATACCAAAGAACAAAGTGTCCTACACCCTATAATACCATGTACCCCATGTACTAAGCATTCGTATCATTGTCTAATTTATTAGATGGGCCTTATATTCAACAATGTGTCTACTTTGTATCATTTGTAAATTAAGTTTGCATTTTTTGTGAGAATGTATTTTGTTGCACCTTGTTTTCCTGCTATACATTCTTAATCATAACTTTTAGGCTTGATAAGTTTATCCTCAAAGTTGTCCTCTATGCTAAGACATCTTAGGTCCCATGATGCAAATGAAGTGGTATTGAATATTTTTCATTCTCATTTGATTTTTTTATTCTCACTTTATCTTCTTTACAATGGTTCTTGTCTAGAACAAAGCCTCTAATCCACTTCATTGTTGGATGTTTGTTCATATACACTTATAGCGCAAGAAGGATGTCATATTAGGTTTTGTGTTTGAGTACCCTAAAGAATGTCACATTCACAAAGAAATATCACATATGGAGAAGTAATCATCATAGGAGACTAAGATGCATGACATCGAGAAACTCATTCTAAATGCCCTAGAAGAACAAAGGAACACTTTGTTTGGGTAGATCTAGGATCTTGTGATTAACATGGGAGCCTCATCCTCAACTACCAACTATGCATCATTCTATAGCCATAGTCCTTTAAAGGTGTAGACCAACATTGGCATTTGAATCTTCTTAGGTCAAATCAATACCAAAGAGTTGGATACATGGCTTTAATAGCTATACCATGCCCAAATTGACCTTCCTAAACCAAAATAAATATTGTTCAAAAGGAATTGTATGTCATTTTTCCAACTAGAAAAGCATGCAATTATAGATTCTTGCCTAAAGCAATAAGCAACAAAAGTTTTAAACCTAAGCATTGAATTGAATATTTATTTTTTTTTTAAGAAATTGTATTTAATTTTTGCCAATGATGTTCTTCAATTACAAAACTCATCATTTCTTGTAGAGGAGAGGAGAAGCAAGATATGTTTGCCCATCATAAGGACTTTGGTCTACTTACACTGTTGCTGAAAGTTAAGATCGTATCATGTTTACTCATACATTGATAATAGGATTGTAGATCTATTTTAAAATCAAGCCCCAGGTTAACTAGAAATACAGTTTCAGTAATCCAGGGCCTCTAACATTGTAAAGCACCAATGTTACACAACAGTTAACCTACTGATATGATCATTCTTAAAATTGTTGTTAACCTATCTCATTTGTTTTCTAAAATCCATACAATTAGCAGAACCTCTCAAAATTTTAAACATTTGATCAGCACATTCTATAATCCATACAATTAGCAATACCTCTCAAAATTTCAATTTGTATACCATCAAGTTACCTGGTACTCTCCCCAATTTGCAACATGTAGGCAGAACAATCATACCAGAGTCCAGTAGTTGAATCCTCTCTAGTCTAGTAGTTTATTGTTGCATTCTAATTGAAGAAAGCCCAAATCTATAATTAACCTTGTACTCTCCCCAATCTGCATCAAGCATTGAATTGAATATTACATAGAAGATTGTACGCACTGATGTCATGATCAACTTGAAGAAGACATGTTTTATCTATTTCTATACTATTTATTTTATAGATTTGTTCATGGTTACCCTCCAAATTGATTTCCAAATGCATGAAAAAAGGTTGGAGAAAGCATGATCAAACTTGATGTTCAAACCCTGGAAAAAAGTTGAATGTTCAAGGTTTAAAGACCAAAGAAGTCTTGTGTGTATATGTATTGTTATGCATAAGATTGCAACATGAATAAAAACAAAGAAAGAGGTTCATAAGGGATGTTTATGCTATTGTCATCCTGAGATGTCATGTCATTTACAAAAATTATTGTCGAGTAGATAGAGCCATCTTATTATACATGAATAGATGTCAGACTAGTTTGAAATTGTATGTTAAAGAGCAGTCTACACATTATGTTGTCTAGAGCTCCTAATTAGAAAAGAGTCATCGTCTAAAAAAGAGTTGTCATTGGGAGCTATACTTATCGTCTAGAAGATTCATCAAAGTTGTCATCCAAAAAATTATCATTTGAATTAAAGTTTGACCCTAATGTCTATTGATGGGGCCATCTAACAACAAGTTCATCTAAAGATGCATGAGGAGCATCTATTTGAAGTTGTCATCTAATCAATGAATGGGTTGTTTGAAAGTTAACTTCTAGTGAAGTGTTGTTGGCTAAAGGCTTGTATCACGAATTAAAAAAAAAAGCATCTATTACATATAGTTTATTGTGAGGAAAGTATTGTGTATGATATATTGCATGCAAAGAACAAGTTTTCAAAAAATGGAAAGGAGACACCACTAATATATTTAAATAAATAAATTTAAAAAATGTTGTAGGTATTTTTTCTAAGGCATGGTATTAAAGAGAAGTTAATCTTGTTTAATGGTCATTCAATCATATAATTATGACAATAATACCAAGTTGAAAAAATGATGTGCTAAACTATGGAAATGTATTGTGCACTGAAAGCATTGGTATTGTTAATCCCACATTCAGTGGAAGATGAAAACAAATGATTTTTATGTAGTTTTAGTGAAGGAAATGGTTTTGATGGCTTATGATGGATGTTATCTCCCTGTTGTTTGGATACCTTGAAGATTTGTATTTGATTTGATTGATAGTTGATATGTCAAAGTGCAGTTTAGTCAAATTGATGTAACACCTTTTGAAATGTTTTTTTTCTTTGAATTCAAAGGTGCCTTTATCCCACATTCATAGTGATGCAAATTCATCTTGTATTTATATGTTATCATTGAAAAAAAGGTTGCACTCATGAAAGTGAGATGTTTCAGCTCAAAAGTCATGCATGTTAGATATGATGGCATTCAAACTTCAAGCTGAAAGAATATTGCACAACCTCTAGATAATTCTACTTGGGGTGAATATATACTTTTTTTGGTACCATAATTTTTGTAAAATTTTAATTAAATTTGTGTAATTGTGGAAGGTTGGACCTAAAAAAATTAATTTATTTCACCTACTATCCTAATGCCAAATATAAGCATGCTTAAAGCCTCATAAATCTCTTTCTAAGCTCAACATACTTGTAAAATTGATACTCGAAAAGCTCTTTATGAGCTCAATGCACTTGCTACAAGATTGATACTAAATGAATCAATGGTCATTAATGAATATCACTTGATTGGGGGATACACTAGTACATTTATTGGAGTATGCAAAACTTTAATATGATTTTGACGACCACGGTATGTGAGGAGATACTATAATTTACCTTGTTAAGATTTGGTAGTCGTATTCATGGTCTCCAGAGGATGTGGTCATGAGGAATGAAGTAAAAAGGCAAGAGTTCCTACTTTAATATGTTTTTGGATAAGTGCATAAGATTCACTTGTTGGGTAATCCAACATTGTTGTCAGTAGATTTGACTTAATTTTATGTACTTGCATGTATACTCATGATTTTTGTAATATAGTAAGGCAAGTCCAATTGTGAAATGCAATGTAATGCATGATCCTCATCCATTCCACTAGATGATTTCTTACCCCCATTAAACAATGATGTAATAAGGGAGGAATATTGTGAATATTATATCACTTATTAGGATGCTAGGTTGTGTCTAATGTAGTGATAATGATTTTTACCCGTACACTTAGAGTTGGTTATTAGTCATTAGATTACCCAACCTTAACTAACTATATTCTTGTATTATAAATATAATATTTTTTTTATAGTATAGTTGTCCAACATCCTACTAGTCCAACAACTCCAATGTGGTTGGATGCTTTTACATCAAAAATATGCTTAAAATGCTACAATGGTACTTGGTCTCATATGTGCTATGAAGTGGAGCTCTATGTATGATCTAGTGCATCTTGTATATTGTATATCTAGCAAACAAGAGGCTATGGCTCTATACCTCTTTGTTGATTGATTATAGGCTTTGGGAATCCATTAGCATAAATTATCTCTCATAGTAACCAACCACCAGACACCAACATGATTACATATTTATGGTTATGGACAGGTTCATCAAGATGGAGATCATGGTACTATGCAAGAAAAGCATTGACATAGCAAAGACTGTTAATTCATTCTTTCAATATATTTAAGTTTGTGTTAGACTCCTTAACTTGGTTTCTCAACAACTTTTGACATCTTTGGAACAACTAGACACCAAGCTCCAATAATCCACTACCTTTTATCTACAAACATATGGACAATTGAGGTTATCAACAAAATAATAATGTATTTGCATAGAATGTACAATAATTATGTCATAACCCCCTTTTTTAAGTTGTAATAATAATACTTTTTCTATCTATCTATCCATTTATATATGTACGTATAAATTATTAGTTCCTTGGTGAAATCTATATGTGATGACTGGAAATGGTTAGAAGACAAGTGATATATATAAGTCATCTAATAATACGTCCAATAAGGCATTAATAGAAGGAAAAAATGGGCATGATCCTATAGGAGACACTTGAACTCATGGTTATGAATATTTGAGAGATACAAACAAGGTAATATCTCCTTTGTAATCAACTCAAGATGAAAAGGTTCAATTTTGCTTTGATAAGAAGCTTGTTCACTAAATTTAATGGAATTAATAGTGATGAGTCTTTGATTTAGTATGAATGGATATACTAGAGCTCTTAAGGAAGAGGCTAGAGTGGTAGAATGGCCTATTAACTATATAGACTATATCTAGGTCTTTCAAAGGATATATGGTTGATTGCAAAATAGTTTTGTCTAACATCCACTATGTTGAATTATGATTTAACTCCTTGATGAAATCTATGGTATGACTAGACTTGGCTAGGTGGCAAGTTAGTGATGAGAATGAAATGACCAAGTCCATTCATCACATAGAATTCATCAAGGAGTTACACCATAATTCAACATAGTGGATGTTAGATGATGCTAATTTGTAATTAACCATACATGCTCTTCAAAGACCTGGATATAGAATATCAAGCTAATAGGTCATGTTGTCGCCCTAGAGCCTCTTCCTTGTGAGATCTAATATATCCATCCATTCCAAATCAAAGGTCCACTACTATTAATTCCATCACAAGTAGCGAACAAGCTTCTTATCAAAGTAGAGTTGAACCTTTTTCATCTTGAGTTGATTACAAAGGAGATATTACCTTGTTTATATCTCTCAAATACTCATAACCATGAGTTCAAGTATCTCCTATGGTATCATGTCTATTTAATCCTTTCATTAATACCTTCTTGGAGGTATTAGGAAATAAATAACTTACAAAACTTATCACACTTCGTATCTAGTTTAGGTACCATGTATATATATGTATACATAAATCCATACATATATATGTGTCTCTCAAAAGGGTTAAATCAAATAATTATACCAATTAAAACCAACTAAAATCAACCATTAATCATGTTTAAGACTTAAATGATAGCAGATTGAGTTATCACTCTAGGATCTACATTAAACTTTGGAATATGCATCCATGCCCAACTAATGACCTATCATTATCAATTCCACTCAGACTAGTGATTTTTTGTTCTCACCTGAGTGAAGTTCCCTAGTTTTCTTCTTATTAACTTGGGTTGATTACTTGAGAGAGGGAGAGAACATACTTGTATCTCTCACAAAATCACATTAATTGAGTTTAGGTGTCCACCTTTGATTGAAGCCAACTACCTTTTAATTCCCTTCTAGATAAGTGTTTTTAGATGATTAAGCTAAACTTGTTCCCTTCTATTTTGGGTTTCAACAAGAGAGTACAAGTGTGCTAATGCATACTTCAATAATATTGTAACTTAATTTTAAATTTTTAAGGAAGGATGAATTCTAGTGGAGTTATGGGAACCAGATTGAGAGTCATAGAGATGGCAATAATGGAGGGATCATCTAGAGGGGGTTTAATCAAAGGGATGCCCTCGGGGACCAAACATGATCCTAAAAATCCTCACATGCAACCTTTTACGAATGTAGTGAAAGGTAATAAATCCAACAAACAAAATATAGAAGGTCAAGCCCAATTTTTTTTGCAGAATTTAGAAAAGAGAAAAGAGAAAGAGGCAGATCAATCAAGAAGAAATGGTTGCCTACCTAAGACAAATTCAATTCAAGTCTTGGAAATATCAAAGGAATTGGTAGCAGATGACATTGTTTACAGATTCACGCATGCCCTAATTTGTAGGTTTGTAGGTCTTAGACCTTCTCCTCGCTTCCTATACTCATGGGCAAGATAACATTGGAACCCTCAAGGGGAAGTGGACATCATAACACTTCCAAATGGATACTTTATAGCAGAATTTACTCTAATTTCAAATAAGGATAAGGATTTTGAGGAAGGACCCTATAACATCGAGGCAATAGGGCTATTCATGCAGCCTTGGATATCAGCTTTTGATGCCCGTGTTGAACCATCAACAACATCGATTTGGCTAAAATTATATGCCCTTCCTTTGGAATTTTGGAAATATGAAGTTCTAGAATTGATTGAAAATTTTTTGGGCATATACCTAGGTAGATCACGAGAATCAGTGGGAGGAGGATTAGATTTTGTGGTTCGAATTTGTGTGGAGATGGACCTGAGCAAGCCACTACCAGTAGAAATGGAGCTTAGATTGGGAGGCAACATATGGAAACAACAGTTGGATTATGAATCAATCCTGTTCCACTATGCCATGAGTATGGACATTTATTTCAAAACTGCTGCAAGATCACTCAAGAGGAGATATCGCAAACAATTCAAAACCCAAAGAATCAATCTTCACTTAAATATACTATAATGGATTTTAAATAGTAACAAGAAGAAGAGTGAGAAATAATATCTAGACAAGGGGTAGGAGTCAATTCAGAGGAGAAAACACGAATTACTACCAGGAATGGAGGGCAACATATAAAAAATATGAGCTTCTCGGACTAGATGACCCAGTGGAAGGAGAAGAAACCTTGTTTGAAGAATAGGCTAAGAATCAAGATATGTCTACAAAAGAGGAAAATAAAATCCATCAATCTACAGACAAGGGAGACCATAATCCTTTAAAAGGATTGGAAGACGAACAAGTAAGCCAAAACTCTTCAAAACAATCTCATCCAGATCAAGAAAAACAAGGGGAGCTATAGGGGCATCAACAACTGGAGATAGAAGGTGCAATGATAGTTTTTAATCATGAACAAGAACTATATAAGGATGTCATAATGGGGTTAGCAGAGAAAAATAGAGAAAAATCAATTATAGGAATTAGTCAAATGGAGAAACAATATAAAAATGCTAGTTATCATGGAGCAGGAAGAAGATCAAATAGAGAAAGAGTGCAGCAGTAGGAGGAATAGTTGAGAGATTCAGGTATGGTTAAGTCCATATCCAACTTCTACAACATAAAACCCCAATGATTATAAATACCTAGAATGTAAGGGGATTAAACGATTGCCCTAGACAATTGGTTGTTAAGAGAATGATCTTAGAAACAAACCCAAATGTGGTGCTATTATAGGAAACTAGAACATCTCTTGAAATAATGTAAACTATTTTAAAAATATGTTGGAGGTAAAGTGATTATGTGGCCCAAGCCTCTAAGGGCTACTCAGGATGGATGATAATAATGTGGAATAGGGACACCTTTTAGTTACTGAGTTCAAAAATTGCTTGAGAAATGTTGATGACTAGATTAAGAGATAGAAACTCAGGATATTTATGGATGATTATTAATATGTATGGAATGCAAGGAGTCCAAGAAATCAGGGAAGCCTACCCCGAAGACCTTTGGATGGTGGGAGGGGACCTAAATTCCAAGATGTTAGTAAATGACCAAGAGGGAGGTATAGCACAACTCAATGAAAAGTATAGGCTCCTCATAGCCCAATCTGACTATTTAGAGTTGATTGATATACCCCCACCAGGTTGCAAAAACACATGGACAAATAAAAGGAAAGAGAGGCAAACAATAAAATCTAGATTAGATAGGTTTTTAGTAGGGGAAAAAGCTTTCACTCTATGGCAATATCAATATGAGACCCTAAATCGGTTGGCTTTAGACCATTTTCTAGTAAGCCTTTCCTTAGCAAAAATAAGTATGACTACAAGAAAACCCTTTAGATTTAAAAAATTTTGGCTACAAAATGAGGATCTCTATGGTTTGGTACAACAATGGTGGCAGCAAGGTAAACCCGCATATGAAACAACTCAGTACCAACTCTTATGGAAATTAAAATTTGTTAGACAAAGATTGAAAAAATGGAGCAAACTATAGAGAACTAACTTCTAAAAATAGAGAGAAGTGATCTCAACAAGTATGGAACAAGTGGTAGCTCAGATTCGACTTGGAATTATCTCATAATAACTTCTACAAAAGGAAGAAACATTGATGAAACATGAGGAGGAGATAGATAAGAAAGAGGAGGCATACTGGGAACAACAGACAACGGTGACATGGCTAAAGGAAGGAGATAGAAACACTAAATTCTTTCACCATACAACTACTGCTCGAAGCCTTCATAACAGGATGGATGCCTTATCAAATGACCCAAAGAATAGGTAAATAACCATCCTAGGTATGTAAGATGTAACAAATTATTATTTTAGCTCCTTATTTTCTACAAATTCAAATCTTTAGGTCCATCATCAAAAAGAAACTATAGCCAGTATTCTTGAGATGATATCTCAAAATCAGAATGAGGAAATCCTAAAAGAAATAACAGAAGAAGAAGTCAAAAGTACTATCCTTGCTTTGCAGACAGGAAAGTCCTCAGTAGAAAGAGGTGAATACTAGATACTAGGTTCACTTACAATTACCTTGGGAGTGTCGGGTACAACCGAAAGTGCACTCCAAGGTAGAAAAAATTTGAGGCTAAAAAACTCAATTGAAACAGCCTCAAAATTACAATATGACACCACCGTTGTGTCCATCGCGGAAAAACGTTTCCAATGACTATAAATACCCCTATACTTATATGTTAATGGGGCCTTCAACATGTGGAAAACAATACCATGCCTATATAGGCTATAAATAGACAACATCGCTCAATGGCGACATCGCTCTCAGGCGAAAAAAATAGCGTTAAAATTTCCCATGTAGGGGAATTACATGGGCCATCTAGGCCTTCCACTTCCATGTGGAAAATAAAAAATGAGCAATAAAAGCAGTGGTCAATAAAAATCTTCATCATGAAAAAATTTCCACAAGGGCATAACTTGGACCATGTGGGCAAAAAATATAAATCATGATCAATATCGGTAAACAATCAGATCTAGCACACCATTCGTAACACATCACACCATAGATCTGGCAGTGCACTCATTGCACCATAGAATACCATGGTTCACAAATCTCGCCGCTCAGGAACAACATCAAATCAAAAAAATCTCCTCCATCTTCTCCATAGGCAACGGGCAAAATCCACTTGAGACTACTGCTATTTTATCTCAGATGCTGCCACATGGGCACAATCACGGATATTAGAGGGGCCACAAACAAGGAAAAAAATGCTCAATCCACCACATAGCAGAAATGACACTCCACTTTTCGGTCAAATTTTGTTCACGTCCACCATTCCGGATTGCTTGTAGGACCGCCTTCAATTTTTATAGCTCACGTCTACCGCAATCTTCGCCACCAAACAATAACGACTTCTTCCATCAACTCCCATATACCCTTGGCAGCAAATCAGGGGTGAATATTAATGACTACAGCAGTATGACCATCCTCCACATCACCGCGATCGCCTTCTTGATTGTAATGTTCACCACCATAACTATCTTCATCCCTGCCATATGAATCTCCATTCCTGCCATTTCATTCATCATCTCTATACCTCTCTCTTGAGGTCTCTAACAGTCTGGTCAAAAAGCTTCTTCATCTTGTTGTCGCCAATCCAAAAGATCCGTTAGTTACACCTGAGTGTCCTTCCTTTAGATCTCTCTAGCAAATCCGGCTTCGTTCTAGGGTCGGATCCAGCTCATATCTTCATCAAATCGGCCAAAAATTCCCTTCGATGGTACCAAGGATGAATTGCAAAATGATAAAACGTGAAAATAAACCCAATCTCGGAGTTCGAAGGAAATCTCGACGGGATTTCTTGATGGGATTTAAAAAATTCAAATGGATTCACTCGTCGATGCCAATGACCATGAAATTTCAATGGAGATCTGTATCTATAAGGAGATCAGGGAGAATTTCGCCTGTAAGTCCATATATCAGAAGAAATTATGCACCGCCATCGAGATGTCTGAAATATCTCCTATCTTTCCCATTGCAACTCTCGGAGGCCGACGACAAGATCCTTTCCTACTGTTTTGTTGGCCAAGATTCTGGCGGCTCAAGCTCCCTCGAGTTTGGCCGTCAAGCAGTTTCGACAGGGGCGGCATTCGCACCGATGGTGAAAAATAACCACCTCGACACATACTATTACATTTCACTCGTCAAAATCAGCATTGGCGGCAACATGCTCTCGATCCCGTAGAACGTCTTTTAGCTGAACGAGATCAATCTCAAGAGCGGGAAGAAAATCCAGGCCTAGGTGGCATGGGATTTTGAATTTTGGATTTTGGATTTTCTTCGCGCCTACCAAAAAATCCATCGATGACCATTCTCTCGCAGACATGCCCTGGCATTTTCTCCATTATAAACAGAAAGCAATCATTTATATAATATCAGCCATTAAAATTTGCATGGTTTGCGAGATCCGACGGGGGACATCCTGGAGCCTATGATCTAAACCAAAGAAATTCGACAGTAGCCAAAAAAAACACGTGAGCGCCGTAGACGTCGTGTCTCTCACCTTCCTCACGCCGCTCTGTCGCTCCTAAAAAATGACAGCCTCCTCCCGGGGCTCTCGAAGTTATCACCATCACACCAGCCTAGAAAAATATTTTAGCCTCTGCATCCAAAGTCTGCACACGAGCCAACGCGTGCTCGCTGTAAGATAGCGCCCTCCTTTACATCTCACGCTGCCTAACAACAACATTCCAAGACTCGAAGCTCATCAAAACAAGACTTAAAGTTCATCAAATAGCCACGCAAATCTGCAAAGGATTGAACAACAGTTCATAGAAAATATGGATGTGGTTGTGCAGACGGAAGACAACATTACTCCTTGCTACTGAAACTCTGAAGCAGCAGCAAAGATATCAAAGTTTCCATCAGGTGATGTATTTTTTGCTCTGCAACTACCATAGCAGCAAACGTTGATGGAAAACAGAAAGCTGGATATACACTACAGTGAGCAGATCTGAAGGAGGTGTATTGCAACTACACAAAAAAAAATTCAAAATATAGCGAATACAACAAAATCGGGGGATGAGATCAGCAAATCCATTTCACAATATAGACCATTTTATTTGGGTCTTCACTACCAAACTGGTGTGGGTAGAATGGGTCATGGTTGCCTACAAACTCATAGATACTTCGACAACACTCAAAACAAATGAAGGTAGTAGTCCACCTATACTTCCCCAATAACTTTATCTTAAAAAAAAATTGGCACCCATTAATCTTCCAACTTCTGGTTTCTGATCCATCCAAGGATGGAGAGCATACTCCCTAGTTTTCAAAAAAAATGGAGGAGCTAAAAAAAATGGAGGAGGGAGGATTTCCATGAGGGAAATCCCCCCTCAAGGGTTTTCACAGGACATGGAAAGCCTACTCTAATACCAAATGTTGGGACTAAAACTGATGAGATTAATATTATTGATACAAATGAGTTACATATATAGGCAGAAGGCCTATATGATAAACTGACAAGTGTCAAAACAGAGGCATAGTGCACTTTAATTCTAACATTTACTAGCAAGGCATTTTCTAAAAAGAATTTGGCCCGCTCCACATATGAAAAAGAGATGTTAGCCATTGTTCATGCTATTCAACATTGGAAACCTTACCTTATTGGCCAACGTTTCATTATTTGCACTGACCACCATAGTTTAAAGTACCTTCTTGAGCAATGCATAACCACTCCAGAACAACAAAAGTGGGTTACAAAACTACTAGGATATGATTATGAGATCATATATAAAAAAGGGAAAGATAACATGGTTGTCGATGCCCTTTCATGAAAGTTTGAATAAATCCCCCAATTACATGCTTTTTCCTCTCCTATTCCCAAATGGATAGACCAAGTCAATGAGGAATGGTTTAATGATACCACCACACACACATTAATTCAACAACTTCAACAAGACTCCACTAGTAAACCACACTACTCTTGGAGAGATAATATACTTAGGTACAAAGGGTGTATTGTCCTATCCCCCACATCCTCATATCGTGCAAAACTTTTCCATGAGTTACATGCCACACTCACTGTAGGTTACTCTGGATTCCTCAAAACTTATAAAAGAGTGGCTAGATATTTTTATTGGGTAGGGATGAAAAATGATATCAAGAAATTTGTAAGTGAGTGTGAGATATGCCAAAGACAAAAAGGAGAGACATTAGGTACTCCAGGTCTTCTTCAACCTCTTCCCATTCCAACTAAAACATGGGCTAATATTTCCATGGATTTTATTGAAGGCCTTCCAAAATCTACCAAAAAAACTACTATTCTAGTTGTGGTGGATCACTTATCTAAATATGCTCATTTTTTCCCTGTGGCCCACCCTTATACAACTAGTACCATTGCCCAACATTTTCTTGATAATATCTTTAAATTACATGGCATACCTTCCACTATAGTTAGTGATCGTGATCCCACTTTCACTAGAAAATTTTTGGAGGGAATTGTTTAAACTCCAAGGCACTCAAATTCGTATGAGTTTTGCTTACCATCCCCAAACAGACGGTCAAACTGAAGTTGTTCATAAATTTTTGGAAACCTACCTACGTTGTTTTATTTCTACTCAACCCCTTCATTGGGTATGGCTTCCTTTAGCTGAATGGTGGTATAACACCTCATATCACACTGCCATTAAGATGACTCCATATGAAGCTTTATATGGCCAAACACCACCATCCCTTACCTCTTATATTCTTGGAAGTACAAATGTGCCAGCAGTGGAGATGGAAATTTCTACTCGATATGATATTCTTCGCCTCCTCAAAGATAATTTACACACTGCACAACATCGTATGAAGCAGCAAGCGGACCAACATCAAATCAAGCGAGTTTTTCAAGAAGGAGATATGGTATTCCATTGTCTTCAACCTTATTTCCAAACTTCTTTAAAACTCAAAGGTTCTCAAAAGTTAGCTCCCAAATTTTATGGACCTTATAAAGTTCTACAACGCATTGGGCCAGTTGTTTATAAACTTGAGTTACCAAAGTCCTCCAAAATTCATCCCATTTTCCATGTCTCTTGCCTTAAACCATTTTTTGGTGCACACATCACTACACAAAATCAACTTTTTGAGTTCACAGAAGATGGAGCACTCCTGGTTGAACCTAAAGCTATCCTAGATCACCGCACTCACCAACTTTGACATCACACTATCATCGAGCTTTTGATTCAATGGAGAGGCCTACCTTCCGAAGATGCTACATGGGAAACACTTCATCATATCCAATAGCAATTTCCTCATTTTTTGCTTTGAGGACAAAGCTCTTTTTAAGGAGGGTGGCATGTTAGGACTCTAATCCTAACTAATCATATTATTTAATTCATTCATTTAATCATGGACCAACGTGTCCTTTCACATCACAACCTTAGGTAGATATTAATATGCATTTCCATGGGTGTCTTCAAGCATCCATCGAAGAACAATTATTTATTTTGATCCATTGGTTGGCTTACCTCTAGTGAAAAGGTGATTCAATTCATAAAAGTGATTCTTTATTTTCCATTTAATTGCATTGTATTTCATTCATCTCTATCCAGCAGATTGCTAGGAACCCTGGGTTCCTACCAAAAAACCATCTATGTTCTCTTGACATAGGACCTAAGTTCTAAGTTTATCTACAATTCATTCATGCCCTCTTAGCTTTATAAACCTCTCCCCTTCCATATCACTAGGTTAGAAATTTTATTTGTTTATGTTGACTTTATAGGATACCCTCCCATAAAGGTAATATCACAAGCATGAAAAAATAATCCATTCATGATGGTGACATGCTAAAATACACTCCCTCTTAGCAAGAAAATAGTATAGGACATTAAACCATCTATAATGGTTCATGACCAAGTGTCCAATCATCTTGACAAGGCATTAAATCTAAGACAATTGCTCACATGTATTAAATCCTCCTTGACAAGGTACTAGTACAAATCATTGAACAAGGTGTTCTTTTTACTTGGCTCAGTAATATAATAGAGCATTTATCTCAATATAAATGATTATTCATCAAAGTAGTGTTCTACCTAGTCCTGATATCAAGTGCAAGTCATTCAAGTTGTTCATGATAATTGTTCATCATGGAAGAACCCGATTAGACAAGTCATGCACAAGGATTACATATCAATGCAATATCCTAAATTGTCAAAGCATAATTGTCATACAGGAAAGGTCTTAATGAGGTTTGATTTTAATCCAACCAACTATAGCATATGACTATCAATTCATGCATGCTTTCAAGTATAAGAAATAAAACAATAATTTATATTGACAATCAAGAACTCTTCTAGTTTGTTCAAAGACAAAAGCAACACAATTACTTTTTTGACAGTCCTCACACAGATTAAAAATTAAATACTATGGCACATGAACTCTTCAACATTCATAGTGGTCTTAGACAAATTTAATATCAAAACACAAAAGTTATAATTGTTAAAAATAAAAATAAGCATAACCGATTTTATTTCCTTTTAAATATGGCACTTAACTTTCAAATAACATTCATACCCAAGTTCATGTTGTTTCTTTTACAGACATAAGAAATCTAGAAAATAATAAAGCATACTAAAATTATCACTCTCTCAAGATTTGAAAATAATAAGAAATTTGGTACCTTATAAGGTGAATTACCTAATTTCAAGAATGAAAAAAAGTGGTAGGATAGCTCTATTGGTTTTTCTCCTTCCCTCTATGAAAACAATGGGTATCAAAGTCTTCCCTTTTGTGAATTTCAATTTTAGTGTTGCTTCTCCTCTCTATGTCCATTATAGTCAAGGCAAGGTCTATTTAAAAAAATATCCTTGGTCTATATTTGATGTTCTTCTTAATTAAGCAACTGCTTCAAATAGAAAATCTCCATGGAGAGATCTCAAAATAGAGTGTGTCACCCATACAACTAGTTTTCCAACCAAAATTATTTACCGAAAAATTTATTAATTACTATTTTCATATATATATATATATATATATATATATATATATATATATATATATGTGTGTGTGTGTGTGTGTGTGTGTGTGTGTGTGTGTGTGTATGTATATGTATATGTATGTATGTGTAGCACCCTAAAATTGGCGCAGTGAAATTGTAATAATTACATTCATCCTAGTAAATAATTTAAATTCAAATTTTAACCTCCCAAACCGCCCGTTAACCGCCGGGTAATCCGTTTCCCCCTTTTTCATGCCATTTTTAGAGGTTGTTTTGACCGTTTGACGATATCGTCGCCGATCAAACGATATCGCCCCAGATCTGACGATTTCGTCTGGGCTAGGACGTCCAGACGATCTTGTCTCAAAACTGATTTTGCACAATTAGCTTCTGTTCCAATGGGCCTCTAATCCGGGCAGAAGCGTGTCTACGCCGTTAGAGACCCTCCCCGTTGGAGATCTCCCAAATAGGGATGATCTCCAACCTCCTAACCTCCCTCCTAAGCCTATTTAATCCTAAGCCCTCCCCTTAGCACCCCCCTGGCTGAAATTCCCTGTAACCCGACTGCATACATGTTAAAACATCCTAAGTTTCTATTTTGCATTAGTTCTATACAATTTTGTTGTAGGTACCATATTGTTTTTTAGCCGGAGCAAGCTTACATCGTCGTCGACGAACTTTGTTTAGATCGGAGGCGATCCTGTCGAATCAGAGACGATTTCGTACCAATGCGAGATGATTTCGACTGCAGTCAACATTGAGGCAATCAGTGCCTAAAGTTTGCATTTCTTCTTCCTTTTTCTACTGTTTTATGTTGTAATTAGCAATTTTATTCAGTATTTTATTATGTTCTGCATTTTGGAGTTCACCCATCTAGATTAAATGCATAATTAAGCCATAATTGTGATCAAATTAGCATAATTCATTCATGTTTCTGTTTTCAAGTTTCAGTTTGATATTATTACTGTCATTTTACATTGTTTCCCTCTGTTAGGATAGTTGTATTTTTTGTGTTTTTGCACCTATTTCTCTGTTTGTAGGTCTCTGACGAATTCGTCTGACGAATTCGTCAGATCTCAGATGATCTTGTCTGATCTCAGATGATCCTGTCAAATTAGAGGCGATCCTGACTACTTCAAGAATCGAATCATCATCAGACATCCGGATCGGGTATTCTTCTTTTATATTCTGTAATTTCTCTATTTTTTGTCTTTAATTCTATTTTTTGTATTCATTTAATTTGCATCTTCATATAGAATAGCTTAGACGCATTTTGGCCAAACCTAGGATTTGAATGCTTAAGGCTAAAACGAACACATAAAACACATTCCCAACCTAGGCGTGGAAACCGCCATTAAATGTTTCCTGGTGAACCCACCATCCGTCGAAAAATCACCAATATACACCTCCCTTGAGAGGCGGGACCTTCGCAAGTCCTCTCAGTCCGAGGTACTGCGACATCCTTTTCACATCCCCCTTTCGGGCACGGATCCTATAGCTTTGAAGGTAAGGGTGTGAAAAATTTGGAGCGATACATTTTGGTGAACCCGACGTGAATGCATTGTAAACCTTTTGAAAACAAAAACAAAAAAAAATAGAACAACTAAAACATAGATGCATTTTAGATCATTTAAATTTAATATCATGTTTAGATGGTAGCTCCTAAGAAAATATTAGCAGTTACTATAAATGTAGAAAACCATTTGGCAGCCATAGAAATCAATTCTGTACTTAGTGTGCCTGAAACAGATAGAAATCAACTCTTGTGGGACGAACTTGATAGAAGACTTAGTGTCATCTCATCTAGGTCAACAGAACTTAAACAAATTAAGAGGCTAGTCCTAGATAGAATCCTGGATCCTCATCAACTTGTCTTTTATCATGAACTTCAGAGAGCTTGCCATAGATGGTTAGCTTATAGGAGAGCTCTTGTATCTTCAGAATTGTTCACCTTCGAGGAATACCTCGAGAACGCAGCCATTGTACACCAGTTCCTAGGTCTTGTAGAAGACCAAGAGGTTGTTCTTACAGATAGGGAAAGATGGAATAGAGTTCCTCGAGCTGTGTTATATCGAGAGTATTGCCACGAGCTTTACTTCTATCAACCAGCATCTGAGACAGATAATATCACTATAGCTCTTTTCATTAAATTTTTAAAAGAAAACTTTCAATTTGAAGAAGAACACTTCATGACTCCTGAAGAACTCGAGCCCATTAATGATATTTATAAGTTGTTTATAGAAAACTAGATTATTACTTTCAGTCTTATTTCTTGCATTTATTGTGTTATTTGTTGTCTTTACAATATTATTTCAAAAACAAAGAAAAACTAAAAAAACTAAAAAACATAGCAAAAACTTAAACATTTCATTTTAGATATTGTAGTAGGTATATAATTAATATATACCTCTTAAACTTGTTGCATATATATATATATATATATATATATTTGCTGAAATCAAAATTAAAGCACCATGCCTAAACTTAGGAATGGTAAAGAAACTATAGGAGAAGAAGAAGATTGGTTACAAGATACAACTAGAGACCCAAATGTCCTTCCTGAAGATCCAATTCGGAAGGAAAAACTCTAGATCAACCAGAACATGACCTAGGTGAAGACAATGAACAAGAAGGAAGTGTTAAAGAGGATGGACCCTCATCCCCTAGAGTAGCTCTAGATGGAACTATTGCTTTTGACAACGTAGATCATTTCTGAAAATTTCTCAATGATAACATTGACGCCCTTAATGTGGTAGTTCGTATTGATAAAGGGCAAATTAGTAACACTCAAGCAGCCATGGAATATATGTATGATGTGCGCACTAATCCCTTGTCTTTCATTGATCAAGAAAGTGATAAGGTTGGGCCATCCAATACAGATATGGTCACTATGATGCAAAACATGTCAAAACAACAGGTTATCCAACCTCCTAAGGAACCTGTTATTCAACCTAAAATCATTCCCACACAAAAGAAAACTTCCTTCACTACTTTATTTCGCCAAACTATTGAGCAATATGCTTCAAGTAAACAAAAACCTAAAACGAAGCCAAACACCAATTTTCAACAATCTGGAATACATCATAATACAACTTCAAAATTCCTTCATAACACTTTTCCTACCAACAATTTACACAATAGCAACATAGCATCTAATCTTCATGTCCCTCCATCATATGCTCATAAAACCCATGTCAATGCCCTACCGAACCAATATGGTGGGCAAACTAGTAATCTGGAAACCATGGTGAAACAGTTAGCTTCGCGTATGGACCAGATAGATCCTTATCGTCCCTCGTACAATTATCGAGAGATTTGTAGTCAACCTTTGGATCCCATAGTTGTAGCTCAACCGTACCCTAAGCATTTTCCCATGCCTATCTTGCCTATATATAAAGGAACCGAAGATCCCATAGAGCATCTTCGCATGTTTAGGATAGCATGTCATGATATATCACATGATGACTTGCTATTACTAAAAATGTTCCCAAAAAGTTTAGGTGGAATGGCATTAGAGTGGTACTATCAATTGCCCACTCATTCCTTGAGAAACTTTGAAGAAACAGCTGAATATTTTGTCCATCAATTTAGTGCCTACATCGAGAGGCATGTAACCATCAAAGATCTATACAACTTAAAACAAGACAAGGATGAATGTTTTGCCGATTTCTTAGCTAGATGGAGGCAATTGACAGGAAAACCGCACTTTGTGCTACCTTATAGGGAAATGTTGGACATTTTTATCAATAATTTACAAGAACAAATATCTTATGAGCTATCAATAGCTACTTTAACTACCTTCGATCAAGCTATAGATTTAGCTCGAAGAGTAGAAGATGCCCTCATTAGGAGAGGCCAACTTAGGAAGAAGGATGATGAGAAAACATCCAGAAATCAATATAAAAACAAACAAGTTGTTGGTGACGGAGTCATTGACAACCAGAAATGTTGCTAATATCAATGCAACGAAGACAACAAAAAAATTTATATTGAAACCTCTTGATAAGCCTCCTCGAGAATTTACTAGATTGAATCAACCCTTATCAACTATTTTACCTCAATTACTCGAAAGAGGTTTGATCCAATTACCGACTATCCGGGAACTCGATCCAACTATACCCGGATACAGAGCTGACTTACATTGTGATTTCCATAGAGGACCTGGACACTCTACCAACGCTTGTAAAAGGTTGAAACATAAAATACAAGATTTGATTGATAATAATGAAATGGAGGTGCAAGCCTTCCAACCTAAACAAAACGCTCCTAATAATACTCAAAAGACCATTCCCCAAAATCAAAATCAAAATGCTAATCAAACATTAGACATATTTCAACACCCTTTACCAAGACATGGTAAAGAGGTGGCCAATCAAATCGAACATCATAATGTTCCTCCTCCTACCCGATATGTAGGAACCATTAGCGGACAATTACCTGTTCAGGATCCTCAAATATTTGACACAACCTTATCCCTGGTTACGACCAGGCCCTTACATAATTTTCAAACTTCTGATTCTAGTGATATAGAATCAGATACTGAAAGTGAACTAGACATTACTTCAAACCAATCGAATAGTTCTGAAAATGAATCAGATCCTATTCAACCCGTCACGGATGCTATGGTTCCAGAAGAACCATTTCCTAGAAGAGTTACTACTCGACCTTCTTCTAATCAATTCCTCTCAAATGAACAAGCCATAAATGCTAGACCGAGACCAGTTCAGCGTCCTCAATATAACATTGTAGGTACCATTGGAGTCGTTACCCAACAACAGGCTCAAAATTCTCAACAAGAACCAAATCAGAATGATGGATCGGCTCCATTCGTTTTGAAAAACCCCAATAAAGGGAATCATGCTCCTAATGTTCAACCTAAACTCCCTTACAATATTAATGAGCAATTATCCAATACTACAGCCAGAATTTCCCTTTTGGATTTGTTAAGATCTTCTCCCACCCATAGGGATGAGTTGATGCTTACATTAAGCCAAATGATGGTACCTCAAAACATTCAACCTGAAGCTATGGCCAATACTATCATCACTCGAGAGGTTGATTGTATTGACTTCCGAGATAAAGATATCCCACAACACAGTTTACATAAGGACAATCCCTTATATATTACTGCTCTAATTGGAGATGTAGTTGTCAAACGAGTCTTGATTGATAATGGCTCATCTCTAAACATTTGCACTTTTGACTTCTACCAATGATTTGGCTTTAGAAGTGATGAAATGAAGAAAACCGATATGATTATCAAAGCTTTTAATGACGAAACACAAGAAACGTGTGGAGTTATTACCATCCCCTTGCAAGTTGGTCCTAGAACCCTAGAAACAACCGTGTTTATTGTACATTGCCCGACATCGTACAATATACTTTTGGGTCGCCCTTGGATCAATGCGATGCGAGCGGTCCCATCAACTTTACACCAATGTGTTAAATTTGAATTTAAAAATCAGTTGGTCACTATCCATGGTGACCCTAGACCCTTTGATATGTGTGCTTTGGCAGAACCTGTTGGAGTGCAATTTTGCCCCGCTCTGTCATCCACACATCCTAGTTCTTATTTTTCATCTAAACGTGTGAAACACACACCCATAACTTCACCTATTTCCCCTCCATTAATTTCATCCTCCTATATAGATCAACAATCTTCTAAACAAATCACTCTAGAACCTCAAAAAGATCTTAAATCTACAACCAATCCTTCATGTTCTATCCCTATAAATTCAAAACCTATAGACACATCTATCATCCCTTCCACATCTAAAGATATAGGGAATAATCCTTCCACATCTTATGCTCTTTCTGATGAACTTTTACCAGATTTATCCACAATCTTAATATCAGAAAAAACAAATGCTTTCATGCAAGATTCAATTCTTTTAAATAACTTACCGCCATCTCCTCGTACTTTGGGCCTCCCACAACCTATGGGAAGTACTTACCAAGTCGGGAGTTGTGCCTTCATTTATAAAGGATATGACTGGGGAAGAATCCCTCGGAATATCAAAACTCATCATGAGGGATATGCTCGGTGTTATTTTACCAATGAATATATTAAAGCTAAACCCATAATGCTTAAAATGGGATATAAAGGGAAAGGCTTGGGACCTTTCCAAAATGGCATGAAAGAACCTTTCGAGGTAGAACCGTGGCCCGCCCGCTGTGGTGTGGGCCTATTTCCTAGTAAGGGTCAACCCTTTCCTTTTGAAGATGATGATCACCTCATATGTTATCAAGATTATTTGGATAGGCATGTTGATTTGCCTCTAAAAAATTAGTCGTTTACATGTAACATGCTATCCATAGCTTACCCTGAAATGATTGTTGACCCCGATGAAGAGTTGGAAGGAGATATCTTCCATGATGTCTCCGTTGAAGAGATGTTACACAATGGATTTTATTTTGATGGTTCTATACCAACTATAGCCCAACTTGAGACCACTAATCCTCAAGATGAATTATCAAAATTAACCTTACAAGAATTACAAGAATTGGGTGTTTCACCCACCCCACCTAATTTTGAAAGAGATCTACACATGGAGGTAGAAAACGTCATTAAAATTAATATTGGAACTGAGGATAATCCTCACATAATCAATATTGGATCAGAATTAAGTCAAGAAAAACAAGAGCAATATATTGCATTCCTTAAAGAGTATGAAGATGTCTTCGCTTGGACATATGAAGATATGCCAGGTCTAGACCCTTCTGTAGTCATGCATCATCTAGTGGTCCATCCGGATGCTAAACCTATTAAACAAAAACTTAGAAAAATGCATCCCAAAGTGGCTCTGCTAGTCAAAGGGGAGTTAGAAAAACTCCTGAATGTTGTTTTTATACAAGCTATTGATTATGCTGAATGGATCTCAAATGTAGTTCCAGTTACCAAGAAAGAAGCTACCAAAGTTAGGGTTTGCACAGATTTTAGAGATATTAACGCTGCATGCCCTAAAGATGACTTTCCTCTTCCAAACATGGATCAAATCATTGACTTTACTTGTCGGGAGTGGGATGATGTCCTTAATGGATGGATTCTCCGGTTATAATCGGATCGGGATAGCTCCTGAAGATCAGGCTAAAACAGACCTTTATTACCCCCTGGGGTACTTTTTGTTGGAAAGTGATGCCATTTGGCTTAAAGAACGCAGGTGCAACCTATCAACGAGCTATGACCTATATTTTTCATGATATGATGCATGATATCCTACATGATTATGTAGATGATATTATAGCTCGCTCTATTATTGAAGATAATCATTTAGATGATTTGAGAAAAGTTTTTAATCGATTACGAGAATATCTTATTCGATTAAATCCAACAAAATGCATATTCGGAGTTAAGTCCGGTAAACTATTAGGGGTTTTAGTTTCTTTACGTGGTATCAAAATCGACCCTCTCAAGATTGCGGCCATCACTGATATGCCCGCACCTACTAATATATCTGAGTTACGAAGTTTACAAGGTAAGCTTCAAGCTATCCGTCGCTTCATCGATAAGTTGGCGGACAAAACCGGTCCCTTTCTTAAACTCCTTAAGAAGGATGTCCCTTTTAATTGGGACGACGAATGTAGAGAAGCTTTTGAACTTCTCAAACAATACCTCCTTAATCCACCTGTGCTTTCACCGCCTAAACCTGATCGCCCATTTCTTCTATATATTTCAGCTTTAGATTCTGCCTTAGGAGCTATGTTAGCTCAGCTTGATGATGAAAAGAGAGAACGTGCTAATTATTATATTAGCCGAACCTTCATCAATTATGAAACCCGCTATACAGCGTTAGAGAAACTATGTCTAGCAGTCGTGTTTGCTACGCAAAAATTACGACATTATATGCTTAGTCAGAAAACTTATGTCATTGCCAAATATGATCCCTTAAGGTATCTCATGAGTCGACCTTATTTATCGGGTCGCACAGCCAAGTGGGTTCTTGCTCTAAGTGAGTTTGATCTCACATTCATAGGACAAAATTTTGTTAAGGGTCAAATCATAGCGAGATCAATTAGCTGTTGCACCCTTAGAGTCTACCCATCCCCTCATCATTGAGTTTCTTGATGAATGCCTTCAATTAGAGGTAGACCATACTAAACAATGGTCCTTATACTTTGATGGAGCCCGATGCATGAGTGGGGCTGGTGCGGGTATTATTTTAATATCCCCGCAAAAACATCTTATTCCTCTGTCCTTCAAATTGACATTTGCTTGCACCAACAATATTGCTGAATATGAAGCTCTAATCCTTGGATTACGAGCTGCCTTGGCGCTAAAAATTAAACATCTATTAGTTTTTGGTGATTCTCAACTGGTTATAAACCAAATTAATGAAGTTTATCAGACCAGAGATGATAAACTGTGCCCATATAAGGCCTATGTTTTACAATTAATGTCCCTATTTGATCAAGTTACCTTGGAAGCTATTCCTAGAACTTGCAACCGTGCAGCTGATGCTATGGCCGCAGCTGCATCTCTCCTACCCTTGGAGTTAGATGACGAATATGCCACTATCATTATTCGTCGACTCCAGGAACCCGCTTCAAATAAGTCATGCTTAGAACCTTTGGATGTGTTTCTAATCAATGAAACTACTCCTGAACCTTGGTATATGGACATATTTGATTTTCTCCAAAATGGGACTTTCCTTGCCAATTCTAATAGAAACCAGCGTCGGTTATTACGTAGACGAGCAAGTCGATTTGTAATAATTGGCAATACTTTATATAGGAGATCTTTTGAAGGTATCCTATTAAGATGTTTGAATTTAGAAGAATCCAAATCAGCCTTGAGTGAAGCCCACGATGGATCTTGTGGAGGACACTTCAGTGGTAGTGTCATTGCTAAAAAGCTCCTTAGGATAGGATACTTTTGGCCTACCATGGAGAATGATGCACATGAGTATGTGCGCCATTGCGACAAGTGCCAGAAACATGCTGACCTTGTCCATGCGTCTGCACAAGAACTGCAAGCTATTTCATCTCCTTGGCCCTTTTCAAAATGGGGCTTAGATATTATTGGCAAAATTAATCCTGTGTCATCTGATGGACACAAATTCATCATAACCGCCATTGAGTATTTCACGAAGTGGGTCGAAGCTATGCCTTTAGCTTCCTGCACTGGCACACAAGTCTCTAAATTTATTTTTAATCAAATTATTTGTAGGTTTGGAATTCCTGCAAATCTCATCTCTGACAATGGAACTTGTTTCAAAAATAAAGATGTTAAAAAATTATGCCAAAAATATAAGATTCAACATCGCTGGTCCACTCCCTATTATCCTCAGGGTAATGGTCAAGCAGAAGCATCTAACAAAACCTTAATCAAAATCCTCAAAATATTGGTCAACGTGATTGGCACATTCAATTATATCCAGCCTTGTGGGCCTATCGAACTAGTGTTCGAACCCCCACGGGAACTTCACCATTTGTTTTGGTTTATGGTCCTTGAAGCAGTTTTCCCCTTTGAATTAGAAGTTCCTTCTTTGGCTCTGCTACTTCAAGATACCGAAGTAGGAGATGAATATCGAGTTAGCGAGACTCAGTCAGTTGGAACTCCTAGATGAAAAATGCATCAATGCTTTGGAGCATCTCCGTGCCTACCAAAACAAGCTTAAAAGATCATATGCTAAAAAAGTTCGTCATCGATCCTTTGAGATCGGCGACCTTGTTTTAAAAGAAAATAAAAAAAATACTAATGCAACTAAGGACCTTAAAGGTAAATTTGAGCCCAACTGGCTTGGACCATACATTATTACTTGCTAAATTTGAATCAGGAGCATACAAATTATCTACCTTAGATGGTAAAGAACTTAAAGAACCCATGAATATTTTGCATCTTAAACGTTACTATGTATAAATTTGGTCATTTCATCCTTGTATATATTTGTTTTTCAAAATCACTATCTTGTATTTCTTTCAATTTATAAATTCAAAAACACCAAAAACATTCATAATCATCAAAATCTTCAAAACTATTTGTTGCATTTATTTATGGCACTTGTTAATTTTTTGTTCAAAAATAAAAAAATAATGATAAAAATATAAAAACAGCAATATTCTTGACTCTTTCGAAACCAAAACAATATAAAGAAGAAAGAGAGAGTCAACATTCTCAAAACTTCTCAAAAATCATTTATATATATTTTCTTACAATTATTGCAGTTATATGTTTCAAATTATTTTGGGATAAATTAGCATTTATTTGGAATCTCTCACTTGCACACTCAAAATAAATAAATAAAATAAATAAATAAAAATAAATATCTTGATTTTATCTGGCATGATTACTAATCTCTCTTATATCAAAGTCCACAAAATTCAATTAAATAAAGTTTGAGCACAGAGAATTGATCTTGTTATTTACTTAAACCAAGCACATCTTTTCACAATAAAATGATTATATTTGTAATTTCCATGTTTTGCTACATAGTAGAAGTGATTTCTTGAGCGAAAAGTTTCCCCTGCTATCCTATCATGCACATGGTCTAGAATATTTGAGAATTGGCAAAAGGACAAGCTCACCCCTACCCAGAATAAAAATCCCTTGCTCTACAGCTAATCCGAGCAAGTATCCCTAGCATAGAAAGAAAAAGAAAAGTTCAAGAAAAAGAGAAAAGAAAAATGTTATTTTATATCATTACAGCAATATTTCAAGCATTATCTCAATTATCAAGCAAAAATACAAAAAAGAAAAAGCAAAAGAAAGCAAAAGCAAAAGCAATAAAATCCCTTTCCCTACCCTTTGAAAAGAAAAGAAGGGTTGATGAGCTTGAATCCCTGGAATTCTCAATTATTCGAAAATTGTGAGGTAAGCCCCATAACAGGTGGTTTGTGCCCAACTTGCTTGGCCTTGGGTAACTCCTAGCGTGGCGATATGTCTGTCACATTAGCGACCTTCTTTTGTACAGACCTATGTCCGCTTATGGATTAGCTAGCTCTTGATAATCCGACCTACATAGTAGTCTAGTATGGTTATATGCATCTACATCATGGTTAATGAACACTTATTTGGTTTCTTCAAATCACTTGTATCATATTATCTTGCTCAAAACTGGTAAATGAACAATGCAATTGCACACACATTTTGTATTTGAGAGATTTTTGTGTATCATTATGATAAATCAAGATTGGAAATGAACTCACATATGCACATGGGATTCCTTATAAATCTAACTTTTGTCTTCAAAATACTTTGAAATATTTTTTTGCAAATTGTTTGGAATGATTCCTTTTCTTCTTTCAAGTACAGTTGTTTAGCATAAAGACAACTATATAATAGAAAAATCAAAATTTCTTTCAAAACCATACAATCAAAAACACACACACACACACACACACACACACACACACACACACACACACACATATATATATATATATATATATATATATATATATATATATATATATATATATATATATTGTCGACTTTCGCGACGATGGTATAGTTCCAAAACCAAAATTGGAATTTTATGCCTAGCGCAAGTCCTCATCTTCATATTTTCTGTTTATCAAAAATCAATCATGCAATAAAACTATCTCTTTTTGGATTTCGCGATGATGGTATAAGTCTATACCTACATATTCTATGCCTAGCGCAAACCATTGTAACAATTTTTATTCCCCATTTGTTTAAAAATCATGAAAAACCATATGACTTAAATCATTATGTTATACAATTATGTTTTTCAAAAAAAAAGCAAACACATTTTCATTATTTCATGTCATTATGTCAACCTTCAAATTTGCAATGATGGTATAATTCCTAATGAATTATCCAAAAAATTTATCACACTTAGGAATTCATGCCTAGCAAAAATCATTTTAACATTATTTCATGCATACTATTTTCATGAAAATCTGAAAAACAAACCATCATCATCATCATTTGCACCATTGCACCAAAGTCTTAAGACAGTCTCTTAAGCACTCTTTTACTTTTAACAATATTTCTATAATTGGGATTAGCTTGACGACCGAGTGAGCAGCGACTCCATGAAATGGTCTATAATAGCGACAATGTCCTTTGAAATTATTGTTAGAAGTCTCTTTTTATTTTTTATCACATTACATCACAAACAACCAATTTGTTACATCAGATTATTTCATTTAAAATATTACAACATGACATCAAAATTATAAATTTTCAAAACGACATAATTTCATGAATCCTCAATCCAATCATCAAATTAATCAATCAAACATAAAAGCATCATAAAAATACATAAGACAAGTCATATGATCAAAAACATATCTCATCTATATATATCAACAGTATATATACATCATCAAAATTGGATTGGTATGCCACAATCTGTACCTCGGCATACTCAATCCTCTATCAACAAAAAAATAATAATAAATGCTATCATATCAATCTATACAATGTAGTGCAGTAGCTAGCCTCGAGAACCCCTCGAGCTCTCAGCCTCATCTCCTCCCCCGCCCTGAGGTGGACGAGGTGGCCCCATCGCAGTATGTGTAGTACTACGAGTCCTAGTCATCGATCGGGACGAAGTCCTCGACGACCCGATCCTGATCGGCTCTGCGATGTTAGCTGGCAGGGGTAGTCTATCCTCCTCTGGCACCAGCTGATAGTACAATGTCTGATAGAAAGTGATTTGGGCAATAGCCCGTGTCAGCTCCCCAGTGCTCGCCCCTTCGCCCCGTGCCCTGAGGCGTGCAATCTCGTCTCGAAGCTGTGTCACCTCAGCTCGGTGTCGTGCAGCCTCCTCCTGTAGGGTCTGCACCTGTGCCTGGAGACGGATCGTCTCCGCTCGGAGAGTCGCTGTCTCGCTACTCTCCCTCGATGTCAACACCCTTGCCCTTGTCGGGCGATGGTGGCCTCTCTCTCTGTGGAGAAGGGGGTCTCTCCCCCCTCCTCTCCCGCCGCTACGGCCTCTCCTACGCCTGTGGCCTCCTCTGCTCTCTCCCGTCGTGACCCTGGGCCGCCTCCATAGCCGCCTGGCATCGCCTCCCTATCCGACGCACAACTACGTGTATCGGACCCTGAGCCCTCGTCATCCGAGGAGGGTGGATGCCTGCATACCAGGCATCGTAGCCATCGGCTACCCCTACGTCATCCCCATCCACTGGCTGAATGGGGGCATCGTCCGTGTCCTGACTCCAGAATCGCTGCATGTCCGGAGCCCCGCTAACCGTGGTGTTATCCCGGACGAGTCCGGGAAAACTCATAATCCCTGAGAGATGGGATCCCCTGCTGTAGACCGAACTATCACAAAACTCGGTCATAGCGGTGGAGCTCCACCTCTCCCCTCTCCATCCACAGCCAGCAAACTCGCCTGATGCGAGCTAACTCCTGTCCGTCCTCGGCCCACCTCGGGTGCTCTCGCCATGGCCTCCGGGTGATCTGGTCCGGGACTAGGTCATCTAGCAGTCTCCGGGACATCGAAAGGTCGATCCGTCGCTGTGACCCTCTTCGGAGCCACCAGTAGAAGACTCGGGGCCTCTCCCCATCAATCCCCGTCAAAGGAAGCCCTACCGGCCTCCGCATGCGCAATGTGCTCCCGGCACCAAACCTGTAGGAGCGATGTCATAACTAGACATCGACCGCCCTTGTACACGACCCCATGCAGGATCCTGTACAACCGGCATAGAACAAAGCTGCCCCAAGCAAACCTGTAACCATGGTCCCGCATATCGTAGATCACATCTGCTAGCATCCATGGTACCTTGCACCCGCTCTGGTGGCATAGCAGAAGTCCACCAACCACTCCAGCTAAAACCTGTGTCAGTCTAGATGCCCCAGGCATCCGATGCGATGCCTCGATGTTAACTCCGCCCTTCTCCAGGGCGAAGCTCGGGTCACCACACAACCGTCCCATAGCATGGCCCTGATTGGCCGTAGGAGTGATCAACCGTCCTTGTATGGGGATTCTTAGAATCCTCCATACATCCTCCAAAGTGGGAGTCATCTCCCCTGTAGGTAGCCGAAAACAGGAAGAACCCGGATACCATCTCTCTGCTAGGGCTGTCAGTAGCCCCATGTCTGTAGACACTTGTGGCATCTCTGCCACATGCTGTAAGCCGGCCTGTGCCAGTTGATCCCGCTCTGCCTATGTAAGAGCGGCCAAGTCATCTCTCAAACCTCCATATTTCCATTCCCTGCTCTTTAGCAATCCTCTCTGCAACATAAACAACAAAACAACAAACAATCATTAAAAACAAACTCAAGTGATTAAAAATGCAAGTAAAATAAGTTCAATTTAATCAAATGATGATATCGTCCACTATTGGACGATATCGTCCCAAATTTGAGCAGATTCGTCTCCGATTTCGCAAGCCGAAATCGTCCCTAATTTGACGAAATCGTCCCCCTTTCGTCGATTTCGCCCTTAGACGAAATTGGCGAAATTGAGACGATTTCGTCAAAATCGGGACGATTTCGTCCCGACGACGTCGACGGCCCAAAAACGGCCGCGATGCTCAAAAATTAATTAAAATTCACCTAAAAAGCATGTAAAATCAAATTAAATCACTCTAAACTAAGTTTAGACTCTTACCCGTAGCCCGCATCGGACCTCTGTTGATCTGTGCGTCGTCTCCACCATTTTTGCTTCCAGAGCTCTAAAACCAGTAAAGATGAACAGTAAAAATGAATTAGGGTTTTACCCTATTTTTCTTAATTTTATTCAAAAATAATTCAAAAATATTTTTTTGCTTTTCCGCGTTTTTACCTCAAACGTTCGATTTGGGTAAAAACACGGAGGGGGCACCATAGTAAGTTGTCGTACGATTCGACCAAGAATCGTCGCCTAAAAATGGGAATAATTTTTGCTTTCTCGTAGATCGAGAAGAACTCATCTTTAACGCATTTTCTTCGAAAAATTCGCTAAAGAGGGGGCAAAATGTAGCACCCTAAAATTGGCGCAGTGAAATTGTAATAATTACATTCATCCTAGTAAATAATTTAAATTCAAATTTTAACCTCCCAAACCGCCCGTTAACCGTCGGGTAATCCATTTCCCCCTTTTTCGTGCCATTTTTAGAGGTTGTTTTGACCGTTTGATGATATCGTCGCCGATCAGACGATATCGCCCCAGATATGACGATTTCGTCTAGGCTAGGACGTCCAGACGATCTTGTCTCAAAACTGATTTTGCACAATTAGCTTCTGTTCCAACGGGCCTCTAATCCGGGCAGAAGCGTGTCTGCACCGTTAGAGACCCTCCCCGTTGGAGATCTCCCAAATAGGGATGATCTCCAACCTCCTAACCTCCCTCCTAAGCCTATTTAATCCTAAGCCCTCCCCTTAGCACCCCCCTGGCTGAAATTCCCCGTAACCCGATTGCATACATGTTAAAACATCCTAAGTTTCTATTTTGCATTAGTTCTATACAATTTTGTTGCAGGTACCATATTGTTTTTCAGCCGGAGCAAGCTTACATCGTCGTCGACGAACCTGTTCAGATCGGAGGTGATCTTGTCGAATCAGAGACGATTTCATACCAATGCAAGACGATTTTGATTACAGTCAACATTGAGGCAATCAGTGCCTGAAGTTTGCATTTCTTCTTCCCTTTTCTGCTGTTTTATGTTGTAATTAGAAATTTTATTCTACGTTCTGCATTTTGGAGTTCACCCATCTAGATTAAATGCATAATTAAGCCATAATTGTGATCAAATTAGCATAATTCATTCATGTTTCTGTTTTCAAGTTTTAGTTTGATATTATTGTTGTCATTTTACATTGTTTCCCTCTGTTAGAATAGTTGTATTTTCCGTGTTTTTGCACCTATTTCTCTGTTTGTAGGTCTCTGACGAATTCTTTACGACGAATTCGTCAGATCTCAAATGATCTTGTCTGATCTCAGATGATCCTGTCAAATCAGAGGCGATCCTGACTGCTTCAAGAATCAGAATCATCATCAGACATCCGGATCAGGTATTCTTCTTTTATATTCTGTAATTTCTCTGTTTTTTGTCTTTAATTCTGTTTTTTGTATTCATTTAATTTGCATCTTCATATAGAATAGCTTAGACGCATTTTGGCCAAACCTAGGATTTGAATGCTTAAGGCTAAAAACGAACACATAAAACACATTCCCAACCTAGGCGTGGAAACTGCCATTGAATGTTTCCTGGTGAACCCACCATCCGTCGAAAAATCACCAATATACACCTCCCTTGAGAGGCGGGACCTTCGCAAGGCCTCTCAGTCCGAGGTACCGCGACATCCTTTTCACATCCCCCTTTCGGGCACGGATCCTATAGCCTGAAGGTAAGGGTGTGAAAAATTTGGAGCGATACAGTATGTATAAAGAAAGAAGTGTTGTCTTTCCTTAATGGTATTAAAATAACTTGGCAATTATGCACGTGTTGCATGAAAGATTCGAACCTTGGTCTCCTTGAACTTGAGGGATTTAATAGGTTGAGTTAATGCCATTTGATGAAATGCTAAAGTCCACCCATAAAATTTAAACTTGGTTTAAGATGTGAAACTTCTCACTCCCAATCATTTGCTCTAAACCCTATGGGATCCATAATAATAAATATTATTCTTTATTATTTTCATTTAGATACCATATATAATAATTATTATCATTTATTATCTTCTTACACACACATATACATACATAAATATATGTGCATGTCAATATGTTATGCATTCATATATATTTATGCATGTATATGTGTGTAAGAAAATAATAGATGATACTATTTATTATTTATGGGTATAAAATCCTTAGATGTATAAGGGTTGCCTACTCATTGACCCACTCTCCCTCAATTTCCTTTAACTAAAGCGGTCTAAGGCCCTAAGAAAAAAAACCTAATTTTACATTTTTTCTGAAAAACTAATATACAACACACATTGTTTTACTGTCCTTATTTAATTAAAAAGGGAAAAATATTTTTATGATGGATAAACCTCTAATGAAAAAAATTGTTCTCCTTTTTATATCCATGAGAAAACTAAATATAAGAGTGTGTGTATGATTTTTATTTTCACTCCATACCATTGGTTAGCATATGATGACCTCTCCTTGATGATAGTCCATGTCTTGTTATTGATTGAGGGTCAACCACTCCAAATGGGATGTAGTTATACATGTCTCAATGTAATCGAATCACACACACACACACAGATATCATTCATGTAGTATTAATGCTTTATAAACATAAATATAATTAAAAAATTTGTTTAAATTTCATCAAATATTTGGGATGTGATACATTCTAACTCTTGTACATGGTATGTCAGTTTAATACATCCAAAATTTCTACAACATGGCTCTACACACTTCCATGGGTCATAATCCTTTCTAAGCATATTTTGGATTTTAACCTAGCATCCCATTGGCAATCATCTTGCACATTCCAATTGGTGTCATGATGCCAACATAGCTCAAGGAAGTAAACAAGGCTAAACAATTTTTACTATAGGTGTAGAAAATATAGACTTAGTCTAGGATATCCTCTATCACTGACAAAAATACTAAGGGTGCTATGATCAACATAAAATTCCACATCAATTTCAGGTTGGAGATAAGTTTTACCTTGATGTAGAGATGAAATGCTTCTCTGGCCCATGTTGAAAGAACAAAATAGTATGCTATGATCCTCACCATATAGCACATAATGAGTGATAATGTATTTACATGACATTCCACCTTTCTTAGGGATGCATCTAGTCTTAAATACAAAACTCCTTAACTTGTACCATCCTCCTCTACCAAAATTGGTGGTACTATAACATCTAATAGGTTTAGAATTGGTTTAGTTGGAATCTAAAGTAGTAGACCAATTGATTGATATTATAAATGAGAGTACTTGCCAAGAAATATATTTTTTTTTAGGGTTTTCAAGAAGGATCACTTGCATTCCTAGGCTAAGTGATTCACGATTTACTAAATCAAAGATTATTTTCCATAGTTAAAGGTTGCATAATGGGATTAATTTCTCCCAAAGGGAGGGAAAATAATTTGATGAAAACAAGGAATAATCATGTCCCAAATATGATGATGCTAGAGCAATTCTATCTTTTAGGTCTTGGTGCTTGTATAGAATCTTTGCCAGATATGCTAGTGCCATAATTTCTTACAACATCAAAATCCATATACTAACTTAGCTTGTGATATCATAACTACAATGCTACCAACCTTATTCTTGTTTCAATTCTCAAGTGTAGATAAACTTGTGGCACCAAACTCACTTGTCATCATTCAACACTAAAATTCACAAAGAAAATATTGTTAGTGCCAAGTATTAGGATACATTTGTACATGCCTAGTCTCACCACTTGGAATCTCATGGATTGGATCCAACTACAAAGAAAACAAAATAAGCAATTCTATAAATATTCATTAAACTTCTTCTTGATCAGTTAGGAGCTAAACCATTTTACCTTCCAACTACTTGTAACTAGTGTACATATTATATAAAGCCTATAATAGAAGTTTTATTCTTCTTCTTCTTCTTCTTCTTCTTCTTCTAATTATTGGGTTTCATTCCCTATCTCCTCTCTTTCATTTTCTCATCCTACAAACATAGGCTATTCCTACTACTTAGGAATTTATTCTGCTACTTCTTCCAATGCATTGGAATAGAGTACCCTACACCTTGTAGAATCATAGACCCCACATACTAATCATTGATACTATTGTCTAATTTGTTACAAGGGCCTTATATCATATAAAGTATTTGCCTTTGCATCATCTATAAATAAAATTTACATTATTGTGTGAGAAAGTATTATATTATGCCTTCTTTTCCTACTACACAACCGAAAGCATAACTTTGTAATATAAAATAGTTCTATGAGTTGTTGGCATAGACATCCAAGGTCCCATGGTGCACATCATTACAAGCATCACACTATGATATGTGGAATAGAAAAAAGTGTTATTTCCCAACTTAGTATATAAAAATACCTATAGAAAAAATATTAAGATTTAAAAGAAGTTATACTATGATATACTCTAGGTTATATGTAGTCGTATACATTACACTTATAATAACTAGTTGAAAATAATTTTATTTTTGAGTAGGTACATAAATAGTTCTCAAGCTAGTTGCATAACATTTTGGAAGTCTCCTTATAGCATAGATGGTAAGATGATCTAATAATCCAATCTATTAATTTTGATCAATTGTTAATGTTAAATAAATGGAAATTATGTTGGGTGAATGTTATAATATAGAGTTAGCATTGGTTCCTTGTGTCCCTTTATGTTTGTATGTTGGCACCATAGACTTTGGAATCACATCCAATATTGGCACTAGCATCATTGATACTATTAGCATTAGACACAATTTTGGTGTTATACTAAAGTTTAACATTAAGTTGTTGCATGAATATCCAACTGGAAACTATTAATCTAATCTTGCATCATGATTGACAAGGACTTAAGTGAACCCTACTATGATTTAAGTCAATCATGTATTATTTAGGATCCATTAGACTCCTATTACTTTGCAATTTAATACTTTCAATGGTGTAATTTAGAGTTTATTCATAATAGAGTTATTTGTGATGAGATCTACTATCTATGGTTCAAATAGTTAGACCCTCAACAATACCTCTGTTTGAAACATTGATGTTGTGACACACACACAAATATAATATAGCTTCACTTTATAGATGGGGTCATCTAATATTCAGGGTATATTAGATTTTAGTTACTTTGTAACTAATGAGTTTTATAGGTATAATTCAATGTTTATTCACATGAGCTTCACACAGATGGACAATAGATTTTATAGATACGTTACATATTTCAAATTTGTTCTATGAAACTAAAAATAAGTTGAGGACTAATTCACATCTTCGAGTGTATTGCATATGTTGAACTAAAAAACTAAATATTTTCTTTTATTCTTAGGTACATTATATGTGTTAAATTTATTCAATAGATCAAACAACTGAAAACCATATTGTATTTGAATATCCTGCATATTATTTGATAAGAGGATAGTTATTTTATATTTTTAGAGACTATCAACTTTCTTCATGTCTTCATGGATTACAATGCCAAAACACTACATTTGCAATTAGAATGCAATCTATAAAATTATCTTAGAAACATTGTAGCATCAAGAATCATATTTCTTCTTTTTTAAAAACTTTTTTATAAGCTAAGACGACATTATGTTTTTTTTTTCTATATCCATGTAGCATTGGCATAATGCTAAACAATAGTTCCACAATAGATCTAAATTTAACATCATCTTAGCACCAAATCTAGTGCATGATTTGTGTTGATGTAACATCAATGAAAGTATAAATATAACATCAAATTAACATCATATTAGAGTATAAAGTTTAAAAAATAGTTATTTATATTTATAGTAGACTTATAAATCTAAGAAAATATTTTGCATGAGTATTCTTTTTGGAAAATCATATCTTAGCTAATCCTTCCCTTATAGCCTCATGAGCATAATTTGATAAGTCTTTGTATTTTCATTTTTTATAAGAATGAAGCAACTAAAGCACCATTGATCTTAGATCCCTATTTGGATTGAGAAGCCATATTTTCAAAATTGCCTAAGGTTAAACTTGATTTGACCCTTTTTTGACCCCCATTAACATGAGCTTATGTAATTGTGAGTAGACTAGCCTTGAAAAGGCTTAAAACTTGGTATTTTTGTATTTTTCTCTAACTTCCATATTGGGATGCTCCAACTTGAGATAATATTTATAAAGATAAACATAGTTCTCCTTATTTAGAATGTACAAGATTTATAAATAAAAAATAGAATTAAGTGGAACAAAGACAAAAGAAGAAAAAAATAATACCAAAATTTTGGTGAGATGTAACTTAAACCCTAAGGTACTTCAAAGGTGCTTCTATCATTACTTTCTTAACTATGATCTCTATATATACAAGTAACAATATTCAATACAATAAGTAAACACAATTTGAATAATGTGTCCAAAAAAATAAATTTATTTTTAATAGCTTCAAAGTTGCTTCTATTATTGCTTTCCAACAACAAGCATGAATATTCAATACAACTATGCACAATGTTAATACTATTCCTTAAAGAAATAATTTTAATTGCAATATAGTATCTTATTGGAGCATGCTTTGTTGATGGGCCTATTTTTATATTATATTGAATTTTTATATCTGAATAGGTTATGTAGATCTAAATATTCAAGACAATATTATGAAATTGTAAAAAATCTTCCCTTTGAATAAGAGTATATATTTAAACTATGATTGAATTTTGAATGCTTTCTCAATCAAAATTTAAAAATTGGGATTCTCTCCTAATTAAAAGTAAAATTTAAAATCCCTTGTTATTAAAAGTTAAATTTCATATTCCCCTTAGTTAAAAATTGAATTTTGGAATCAAATGACATTAGCTCTACTGGTTAAATTCCTTGAGCTTCAAAGAGGAGACCCAATTTTGAACCTTGCTAGGTGACACATACATAATTCCCAAGCTATTTTAATACCACTATGTGGTCATAATGTAGTAGGGCCATTTTCAATCCCATGTAACCAATTTAAAAAATATATGAATTTTGAATTTCCTCTTAAGAAGTTGATCTTTTTTTCATTTCAGGATCTAAGGTAGTGCTATATATAAGATCAACATAGCATCAACTTAATTAGCATCAAGTTGGCGTTTAAAAAATTGTTAATATTTGTTTTTTGCTAGATAATAAGGGGTTGTACTTGGGTGGCCCACCATTGACAAATTACAACTCTCTTTTTTAGAGCTTGAGAGTTTACAAATAGATACACTTATCATCTCAATTGAGATGCTATAGCTAGAAATCTACATCATTTTACATAAAATGTCTGAATTCTTGATTTTCATTTTCTAGATCTTTTCAATTTTTTGTATGAATACAAATATTCTAGAATTCAACATCCTTCTATGCATTGCGTCTTAGTAGAGTAATATTTCTAAAACATCGCACTATCATAGTTCGCTTTACCAAATATGGATTTCTAGTTTCCTTCCTGAAACATAAGTGCAATCACACAAATTATGATAAATAATTTATATGAAAACACATTATTATAAAATAAAGCAGATATTACCAATGGAAAACATTAAAGTAAATCTTAACCATTATTTGATTCAGTAGTCAACATTTTCTTGTCAGATTCAACTAAGCTTACAATTTCCTCTAACCATGGAAAGGATAATTTAACTTCATGATCCTCAATCAAAACCCCTCTATTGGCTAGCCTATTCGCACATTTTTTTCTTTCCCTTAATGTATGTGTAAACTCAATTTCTTCAAACTATTTAGCAATATCTTGAATTTCCATAATTATCTCTTGTATGTTCCATGGATACTTAGCTTTCCTCAATATTGCATTTATTACTATAATAGAATCACCTTCCATCCATACTCTATTCCATTTCATTTGTTTGCATATTTTTAACTCTTCTAAAGCCACCTAAGCTTCAACTTCATTATTTGTCTTCAATCCACTATTGAAAGTGTAATGAGACAAAATATCTCCTCTATTATTTCTAATTATTCCTCCTCCTATTGGTCTTGGATTTCCTTTAGATGCTCCATCAAAATTTAATTTAACCAACTTTGTATATGGTGCTTTCACTTTATATTATTTGTCTTCTTTTTGCTTCTCTTGTACCTAACATCATAATTCTATTTAATGACTTGATTCCATCTATCAAGGCTCTTTGCTTCTAGATTAGGGACTGGTTGAGTTGATAGGGTTGGTTTAGAATCCTCTATGGCTAAACATATCTTCCTTTTCACTACCTTTAAACTAATTTCCTTTCCTTTAAATATTTTTCTATTCCTTTCTAGCCATACAATCCAAAGTATTGTATCTTTTGATATATCCCATATTGTCTATAAAGCCTCACTTTTATAAGTGCTCTACCATTGCTTTAACCAATATTCAATTTTTCTATTCATCACCATGCATTTACCAAACATATTAAGAATCCATTGCCATAGTTTCTAGACTATTGAGTAATGTCCTAATAGATGGTCTATACTCTCCTCCCCATTTTTACAAAGAACACATTGAGAGGGGCCATGAAAACCCCTTTTCATAAGGTTATCCTAGGATAAAATTCTTCTATGACCTACTAGCCAAACAAATATTTTGAATTTGGGAATGCTTGGGCTATCTGAAATATCTCTCCAAATTCTAGTGATATTACTATTTTGTTGGTGCTTTACATTATAACAACTTCTTATTGTGTATTCTCTTGAGCTATTCAACTCCCAAATAAATTTATCCTTTGCTCCCCTCGGAATAATCACAATTGTTATCTTTCTACTCAATTGCATCCTAGCATCAATATCTTGTATACTTGTAAAAAAAACTTCTTTCCATTTGTATCTTCCTTCTCAATCCTTGTACAAAATGTTTGAAACCCTATCACCATATTTGTCTTGAAGCAATCTCATCCAAGGTTTCAAAATAGAATCTAAATTGAGTGGTTTTTTATCACACCAAGTATCCATCCAAATATAATTTTTTATCTAGTTCCCACCACCTATATTAAACCTTTAATCATTAGATCAATAGATTTTTTTAAACCAGTTTAAAGAGCAGAATAATTTGGTAGAGAGAATGTAGTAAATATTAAAATTTGGTTATCGGGCTCAACATACTTAGAATAATTCTTGTCCATTGTCTTTGACACTCTTTGTACAATCTCCACATTGCTTTCCCCTTAAGAGATAAGTTTGCATCTCTAAGAACTCTTAAACTAAGACTTCACCTAGTTTTATCATCACACACCTTGCTCCATTTCACCAAAGGAAATTTCCTTTTTATCATGTAAACCTGACCATAAAAAGGATCGCATAACATAGATTAAACTTTTTTCAACTAATTTTGACATAGTATACAATGACTTATAATATGTTAGAAATGCCTATAAGACTAACTTAATTAACTACACTCTTCCTGCTAATGATAACCATCCACCTTTTCAAGCTAGTAGTTTATTATAAACTTTACTAATAACTGTATTCCATAATTCTATTCTCCCCTCAAATAAAGACATCCCTAGATAAGTTGATGGTAAATTTGCCTCCTTCATTTGAAGTAACCTACAAATTCTTGCTTTGATATTAGCTGGAGTGTTAAGGAAGTAAATTTTGGATTTTGTCCTATTAACTTTTTGTCCTAATGCTCTTTTGTATTCCTTTAAAAATTTATTCAAAGCTTTGTCCTCATTTATCCTTGCCCTTCCAAAAATGGTTGTATCATCTACAAAATGTTGATGGGTGATGTTATCGATGTTATTACTAACCTTAAGTCCACTTAAAAGCCCATATTTGTAAGCCTTATTTAAGCTCCTAATCAAAACCTCTACCATAATAATGAACAAATAAGGAGATAGAACATCTCCTTGTCTAAGGCCACTCTTGGATTTGAAAGACTCTATTACTAACCCATTGAACAACACTGAATAAGAAATTGTAGAGACAAGCTTTAATCCATATAACCCATTTCTTCTTGAATCCAAACTTTTCTAAAATTACAAAAAGAAAATCCCATTTAACCCTATCATAGTCTTTACTCATATCAATTTCTTAAGATCATTGCTTTCTCTTTTATTGAAGTTTGTTGAATGTAAAACTTCATGAGCTACTATGATCCCATCCAAAATTTGCCTCCCTTTCATAAATCCTCCTTGCTCTTCATTTTTTCTAGTAATGACCTTAATCGATTCACCATCACTTTGAAGATAATATTATATGCCATATTACATAGGCTTATGGGTCTAAAAGAATCAAATAATTTAGCATCCTTCTTTTTTGGAATTAGGGTAAGATATATTGCATTTATTTTATAAGGTATGTATTGTTTTACCCTAAATTGTTCCATTGCCACCAATAAAGAATCCTTCACTATATCCCAATTATGTTGGTAAAAATTTGTAGAGAACCCATCTAGACTTGGGGATTTATCTTTATTAAAAGAGAAAAGAGCTAAATGAACTTCTTCTAGAGTAATAGACTCCATCAGTTTCCTATTGTCTTCGTTAATTATAACTAAAGGTACATCTTGAAGACATTTATCATTAAGAACTTTAGTCTCCTCTAATCCTAGAATATTCTAATACTTTTCTAACTTCACTTTGATCTTCAATTCAAACCCCTTCTATTGATTTAATTCTACTAATTTGCGATGTTGATCTCTATATTATAACTATCCTATGAAAACTTTGTATTTTTATCTCCTTCTTTTAACCAAGCCTATCTTGATTTTAATCTCCAAAATTTTTCTTCCTTACTCAAAATATTATGAGATTCACTAAGAAACTCCCTTTCCTCTAAGATTGGATTATGATGATCACCATTTTAGAATTTCAAAATTTTATCTTTTAGTTCTTCTTTCTTCTCAAAAAAAATTCTAAAAGTGTTCTTGTTACATTATTTAAATCTAGATGTCATAGATTTATTTTATTTTGGAAGAGCATACAACCCACCATTTCCTAAAGAATTCCACATTTGTGATATCATATCAACAATTTGAGGATGGTCTTCCCACATCTACTAATATTTAAAATATGATATTTTTTAAATTCACTTACCACCATTTTAACTCTTATTGGCCAGTGATCTGAACCAAACCTTGTTAAGGTATTAATTTTAGCACAAGTTCCTTCATCTTACCAATGATATGAGAGTATGCATCTATCTATTTTTTTTGCTATTAGGTTCTAGCCTCTCCTTTTGTTGGTCCATGTATAGTTTTCTTCTTCAAAATCAACCTCCCATAGATTATTGTTTTGAATAAAAGCTGAGAAATCTCTCATTATTTGGGTTAATTTCCTAATTCCCCCAATTTTTTCATCCAGCTTGGTTATGGCATTAAAATATCCTATGATCATGAAACATGTTTATTGGCCTTTACTTCTCATAATGGTTTCAATCCCACTCTAAACTTCTAATCTACTCGACTGAGTTGTAGGTCCATTGATATTGATAAGGATGAAACGAATATTTGCAAAGTGGTAAGTGACTAAAGAGGATAGCTAATGCCTAGCCTTATGAATGGTTACACAATATGTTTTAGAAGTATTCCAACAAGTTAGAATCCTCCCTATTGCTCCTTTAGAATCCATAACATCCCATTTATATCTTTCCCATACTGCTTTTATAGTTTTTGAAACTTCTTCTTTTGTCATTTTAATTTCCTGGATACAAAGAATATCAGGCTTATTACTTAAACATAGGTCACATATACACCTCTGATTTGAGGGGGCATTAACACCCTTTATATTCCATGAGATGATAATCATATCTCATTAGGGACTATTAGCCCTGCCTGCATATTACTAATATCATTTTGTTATTTGGTAAAGAGAAGTTCAACCAACTTAGTTTGTGTTCCTTTTGAAGTATGGAAAAAACAGTGCACCTAACAATGTTAAACGAGATGCATCTATCGCTAGTATTGATTAAGCATTACAAAAAGACATCAAAGTAAGCATGATAAGCCAAATAAGTGCAAGAAAGAAATTTTTTCTTTATTATTTGATAGATTAAATCACAGTTACATAGATGTCCCCTTGAGGGATCTAGATTGATACACTCATTACAAAATGGTGCCCAAGGATTAAATCCTTTCAATAACTCGGGTGCACTTCCAATGTTCTTCCTCGTACCCATGATTGAAGTGGGCAGGGCTATGGTGTCTTCATTTTATTCTTTGATGTTATGATACTATGCTTCTTACTCATGCACTGTAAGACCTGCACCTACATACAAGAAAACAAAATTTCATCAATAGCAAGTACGATTGTGAAGCATGCAAAAGCAATACATGCAATAATAGACTAGAAAGTGGAAATATGCAATGCGACCATATAAAACTATTCTAAATGATTCTAAATATTAGAGGTATGCATGAAATATTATTTTGGACTGATCTTATTGAAAATGACAGAGAAATTACAGTCGGATTCATGCCGATTATGTGGTGTGCCTATTAAGCCTACAAAACACAAAATGGGTGATTTCTGGTCCTAAACATACAAATTTCGACAACCTATATAAAATCAGATTTATAGAGGACCCATGTAAAAATATTAGCAAAATTAATCACAAATTCATGTGCATATTTGGGTGAGCCAAGTGAACCTGCAAAATACTAAAAACATGATAACTCATTCAATATAGCTCCAAATTGCACAAAATTTGAACACTATATTCCTAAACTATCCTAGAATAAGTCTATTTAAAAATAGTATGAAAATAATGCTTTAGTATATGACTATCCCTTGTAGGGATGGTGGTGGCTATCACATATTGGAGGTCGTCCTAGGGTGGGACGACCACCAGATCTGCTAGTTTTTTGCCACCAATTCCACTGAGAATTGGTCAAAAACTCTCTCAAAGGTGTTGTCATAAAAGGGGGTGAAATTCACTCAATTGGTTTGATTTTGTAAACAAATTACGCCTCTTGAATCACTCGAGAACCTCCTTCGCTAGGTAGATATTTTAAGGGAAAAGGCACAAAAGGTTGAGGGGAAATCTTGGCAGCACTCCGTTGCAATATCATAAAACTCCTCTCTGTGTTTTGGGTGAAAAATGAATCCACTTTATAGCCCAAGTGGGTCTATGGCCAAATGGGCATGCAAGGAAAACAAGGCAAGAGACACCATTTATCCAAAACTTGGCATGTATTTGAGGGAGGAGGAATCTCCCTTTTTGGCCTCTCTTTTGTAGCATGTCATAAGGATTATTCACCCTCAGGTTTGCATGCTTGAATAGGAAGGATAAATGGTAGTTTCTGGGTACCATTTATCCAAAAATTGACTTTTTGGGAGTTAAATGCCATGGCCGTCCCATCCAAGGATGACCACTGGTGGTTGTCCTTGGGTGGGACGACCATGAACTATGGTCGTTCTTGGGTGGGATGACCATGCCTACATGCCACAAAACTTCCCAAAAGTGGGGGAAAACCTTCCAAAAGTGGTTAGGACCACTGTGTAACCTATGAGGGTGAAAGCATGAGGATACGGAAACAAAAAAGGAAAAACTCCAAGCACGATGCAAAAATGGAATTAAACTCAACGCTAAATCCTACGAATTTAAAATGCATGAAATGGAAAAAGCAAGAATTGAAATCCAAATGAAATAACAACCCTTCTCTTTTATTGATGTATTTCACAATTAGGTTACAATTCACATCCTGCCTATTCAGGGGCGAGGAGCGTTAAATTCATCTCTTGGTTACATCCATGGATCACCTTCCTTCTTCCGCGTGCCCACATATAAGATGGGTGGACCAACATGTTGTCATATCTTGTGTCTACGAATGTTGATTCTTGGATACTCCTCTGATATCTCGGTCCTGCGTTCAAAGAAACAAAATATAGTCAATAGCACCTACGGATAAAACAAAGCATGCAATCCCCAAGCCTACGATAAATGAATGAGAAAAATGAATTAAACTATGACTAAAATGAATCCAAATGCTCTAAAAATTTGATAGGGGCATCAAAACATCACCAGGAGGGCACTGCAAAAAGAACAGTCGAGAAATTCCTCACCGATTTGAATTCGCTCTGAGGAGGGACGAATTCACCTGCAACAAAACATCGAAAAGGTATTGTCCCAAATATCCTGCCTAGGAAGCTCCAAAAGATGTGCAAATTTAGGGTTAGCTAATTGGGGGCATTTTGGGAAGACCCAGATGGTCAGATTTTCCCAATTTGACCTTTGTCAATGGGAATCTGATGATGCTACCTGAAAGTTAGTAAGAGCGAACGAATATAGAAACATGATCAAAATTGTTCAAAACGAGACGAGATTTAAATGACAACCTATCTAAGCATCATAGAATTGAATGCAAAAAACAAAAATGATAGAAAGCAAAATCTGCTACAGATTCCCAATCGCTCCTAAAAGGGACGATTAGGCCTGTAGCAGTGCGGGGGCGCCCGGGCGAGCCGCCCACCGTTTGGGGCCTGATTTCGGCACCAATCCACTTGGGATGGGTCCAAAATATCTTACAAGGGGTTTTCAGAAATTGGGTGGTATACTATGGTCAAATGTTAGGTTTTGGGCTCAATATTAGTCCTTCCAATAGTCACCCTATGACCTCCTCTCTAAAAGAGATCAAGGATGTGAAGGGCACAAATCGCACAAGGATGTATGGGGAAATAAAATGGTAGCACTTCGTTGCTCAAAATTGCTCTTACTCTCCTCTTTTGGGGTGAGAAAACCTACCAATTTATAGACCTATAGGTCTCTTGGGATGAGCATGCAGGGGCACCACTTGGCAGCCATGCCCTTCCAGGGGAGGGAAGATTCCTCCCTGATTAGGGGCTTCATGACTACCCCTGTAACAACCTCTAACACTCGAAAACACTCACCCATGCTCCCATGAAATGAAGGAGGTGTTAAGTGGCAGATCCGAGCTACCATTTTTCAAGATTTGACTTTTTTCCAGTCAAACCTGCAATTTGCCCCACCCTGGAGCGAATTATGAATTTGTCCCTAAGAGGAGCGAATCCCATTTTGAATTCGTCCCTGGGTGGAACGAATATTGAGCAAAGTGCCTGAAGGTGCCAAAATGATTTTTGACCTTCCAAAATTGCTGTGAGAGTGGTTAGGACCATTGTTTAACCTCTGGGGGCTGCCCTGGGGGCTATGTGTGCCAATGTGATCAGTGTTTGCAGTCACATAATCGGATTGGTGCTGTTTTGGTGTCTACAAATGCCCCTTTTTGGGATGCGCTATGCAAGGCATAGCGTCGAGCAAAAATAGATAACCAAAGCACTAATGATTAGGGTTTCTTGGTAACCTAACCAAATTTTGATGCCCAAAGTATGAAGAGGGCATGCATTCTTGAATCCTTGCTTTTGATGAGCGAAGGAACTGAATTCAAGTGTTAACCTTTTTTTCGGTGAGGTGTGACTTGAGCTTGGACATTGATCAGTCATGAATAGGCAAAGGGCGCAACCTTTTGTCTGTGGGAACCTTGAGTTCATGATTCACGAATGCCAAGTAATTGATCAGCTTGTGATTATTGCTTGTTTACTACCCCAAGCAGGAGCGTGATTGTCTTTGTCAATGATTCTTCGAATGCATGTCATTTTCATGATTGGGTGTGTATTTGTTGATTGGTGACTAAGTGTGACTACCTCCTCAAGCGACGAATCGATGAGGGAATGACCAACATGAGAAAAGCGACGAGTCGCTTGACCCAAGATGACTTAGGTAAGGGTGCCTTCAGAAGTTTGATATTTGAACGTGTGTGCAGTTTTCCCGACATTTAGACCTATTTTTGGTGGGTGTTAACCCTTTTGGTGACGCCTTTCTGGAGCTAAAATTGTCAAAAATTCGTCTTCCCGTGGAGTGGTCTAGCCATGGTGGCCTTCTTAGGGAGTAGGATGGTGACAATTTATAACCCCAACGTCTATTTTGGATGCCAAGAATGTCAAGCACGAAGGCGCCTTCGTTCGACAATGTTATTGCTATTTTTGGTTGGGTTTTGACCCTTTTGGCGATGCCATTTGGGGGAAGATCCGTCTTCCCGTGGAGCGGTCCGGCTATGGTAGCCTTCTTAAGGAGTAGGACAGTGAGGATTTGTGACCCCGACATCTATTTTGCATGCCCGGAATGTCAAGTGTAAAAGCACTCTCATCGGGCAAGTTTATTAGCTGTTTTGGTGCATTTTTTGTTCAATTTTTGGTGATTTTTTTTTTTTGAAATTTTTGCTAGGTCAGAGGACCGGTTATTGTAGCCTGTGGGCATTTTTTTTTATGATATATATACATATGACTTTATTTTGTTTATGCGCATGTGATGATTTGATTTTATGCATGATGATTGATGAATATGGATGTATGCATGTGAAGTTATAGTGATGAATGCATATGTTGTGCTAAAAATGTGCATGTTTTTAAGTTAAATGATATGCAAATGGAATGGATGAATTGAATTTGTGATTTTTGGCGGTCGGACCATAGACTGTGTAGAACTTTATGGCTTTTTGTCCTAGGTGATTGCTGCGGTGAATAACTTTGTATGTATACATGTTTTTTTTTTTTTTGATGGCAATGTGAAGATGAAAGATAGCAAGTTGGTTGAGAAGGTATGCAAGGTTTTTCAAAACTCAGATGTTTTAACCATCTAGCCATGATTTTACTTTCATCGTACGAGACTTTTGAACAAGGTATGAATTGGACTTGTCATGGACCAAGTTATTTCACATCCCTGTGTGTGCAATTGAGTTCATTTATGTGGTGTTGGTCAAGATACCGCCAGTGCCAGATAGGTTATCAACCAAACCTGTACTGAGGATCACCTGATTATCTCCACTAACTCCTTTGTTGTGTTTAGTTAGATTAATCTGCGGTGCTATCGTAGGATACCATAAGCTAGCTCATCCACATGCAAACATTGATCTGCACACAAGTTAATGTTACAGATATATCGTCATGCGGGAGGTTTACCACCGGTGACCGATAGGCTATCAACCAAACCGGTACTGAGGTTTGCCTCATGACTTGTCAAAATGTTGAGAGTTCCAGGGATTCAAGTTCGACTCCCTTCTTTTCTTCAATTGTATTGGGATACTTGCTCTTTTGTAGTGATAAAATCACTGTTTATTTTTGTATATTTTTGTTTTTTTTTTTTGAGCAAGGGATTTTGCATAGTGAGTGGTGATAATCACTATTCTATGTGCTTTTTGATGTATGCACTGTGGTTGTGATCTCAAATTTTGGAGTTTTGACTTTTGCAAATTTTTATGATGTGTGCAACTTTTTGAGAACTTGGGATTCTTGGGGAATTGGGTAGGGAGGATGCTTGTCCTTTTGCCAACTCTCAGCATTCTTGGGGTCATTAACATAGGGGGATGAGCAAGATAACCGTTTCACTTATGGTGACCTAGATTGCTTTGCAAGATTCATCTTTCGTTCACACAACTTGGGAATTTTGTTGTGTGTTTTAACTTGTGTCGGGATGCTACGTAACGAGGTGTGATTCAAGTAGAATTCTACCTGCGTAAAATTTGTCTAACTTGGTACAGTATGTGGCTAGAAAGTTAATGACGACTGAATGACGAAAAACTCTCGATACAAAATAACTGACTATGATGTGGGAGAATATCGTGAATGGCGGTTATAGGCGATGGGCTATTGATAAAGTTGAAAAAATGTAAAAATGATGGTTTTGCCAAGTAATGACAGTCTATGGTGCTTTGACATTTATGACCACAAATATGCAATGTATGGGTTTTATGCTGAATGCAGCTATATATTTTTGTATTTTTGAGGGATTGATTTTTGTGAATATGAAGGTGAGATGCAAAAAGAGCTCTGTGTTGTTATGATGATTTTGCGTATGCATAGAAATGAGATGCAATTTTTTGTTATTTTTGATGATTTTATTGTTTTTGAATTTTCTTGTTTTTGACCAAGTGATTAAGGAATATTTGGAGCCTTTGGTTTGACCAAGCGATTATGGAAATCCTTGGGGCTTTTTTTGGGTTGACCAAGTGATTACGGGAATCCTTGAAGCGTTTTGGGTTGACCAAGAAATTATGGACATCCTTGGAGCTTTTTTGGTTTGACCAAGCAATTATGGAAATCCTTGGAGCTTTTTGGGTTGACCAAGCGATTGTGAGAATCCTTGGAGCTTTTTGGGTTGACCAAGCAATTGCAAGAATCCTTGGGACATTTTGGGTTGACCAAGTGATTGTGGGAATCCTTGGGGCATTTTGGGTTGACCAAGCGATTGCGGGAATCCTTGGGGCCTTTTGGGTTGACCAAGCGATTATGGAAATCCTTGGAGCTTTTTGGGTTGACCAAGCGATTGCGGGAATCCTTGGGGCCTTTTGGGTTGACCAAGCGATTACGAGAATCCTTGGGGCCTTTGGGGTTGGGCTATGGCTCTTTTAAATATGGAAGGGCCGTAAATGATTGATGTTCAAGGGTTCTAGTTCCTTGATTCCATCAAGAGAGGCTAGCCGGTATGTTCCAGGTCCTATTTTACTGTCAATGACCTAACCAGTTTGCCATGAACTTGTCCCTTAAATGGGGCGACAAATTAGAGTTCTGTTGGTTCTCTTTCAAGACCAAGTCACCAACCTGAAAGTCCCGCAGGTGAACTTTTATGTTGTATGCTTTCTTAAGTCGCTCTTGATAGATACATAAATTCCTAAGGGCGTTAATGCGTCGTTCGTCAAGCAACGTAAGCTATTCTAACTGGGCCTGCCGTGCAATGTCATCGTCGATGAACTCATGCATTGATATGCGTAGGGAAGGAATTTCCAACTTGAGAGGCATGACTGCCTCGGAGCCATACACCAGCGAAAACAGAGTTGCCCTAGTGGGTGTCCGAATGCTAGTGCGATAGGCCCGCAAGTGGGATCTAAATGTTCCAATCCTTATGGTTATCTATAACTATCTTTTTGAGGATGGTGACTAGCATTTTGTTTGACGCCTCTGCTTGCCCATTTGCCTGCGGATAATAGGGTGTCAAAAAACTATGCTGAATTTTGTACTTTGTGGTCAAAGCACGCACATATTTGTTCTTGAATGACGTCCCATTATTCAAGATTATCTTGGATGGAATACCAAAATGACATATGATGTTATGCAAAATGAACTCCACAATGTGGGGTCTAGTTGTAGAGGTTAGCGAAACCGCTTCCACCCACTTGGTGAAGTACTCTATGGCCGTTATGATAAAAGTGTGATAGCTGGACGATGTAGGGGAGATATTTTTGATGATATCTAAGCCCCACTGCAAAAACGACCAAGCCGAATGGATCGACTGCAAGGCCTGGGAAGGTACGTGTGTCAAATTGGCATGATGTTGACACTTCATGCACTTCCTGACATATGCGCAACAATCTCACTCTAAAGATGGCCAATAATAGCCCATGCGAAGAATGCACTTTGCGATGGCCATACCGCTGAAGTGGCCACCGCATGTATCGTCATGTGCTTGGGTGATTGCCTAAGCGGTCTCCTGCTGGTCCAAGCAACATAGGAGAATCCCTTCGTAGCTTCGACAATAAAAAATGTCTCCTAACAAGACATGCTTTGCCGCTTTTTGTTTGAATGATCGTTGTGCGACATGCGTCAATCCAAGTGGGAGGTTACCTAACTTGAGGTAGACCCTGATGGGTGTATACCAATCCTGCTGATCGAAAACCTTGATAGTCTAAGCGGCCAATCCCTCTTGAAGTTTATCCCTAGAAAAATATGAGTGGGAAAGAACTTGTAAGAATAGTGTTGTATTGCTATTAATGGGAGTAGGGGAGAACAAGGACCCCCAGTTGGCGTGATTCAAACGATCGTAGATTTGAGAGAACCTATCCATGGATGGCTCAATCTGGATCAAGTGGATTCCTGGCGTTAAATCAGAGCTTGCTCGCTCCATCGCTGATTATGATAATGTTTTGACTTGAATGGTTGCCATTTCACCAGAAATGTCTTGTGGGATTAAGGACCCCAAGGAGGCCATAGTGTCCGCAAAATGATTCAATGATCGAGGGAGTGCCTCGATGTCGTACCATTCAAGCTTTGCTAGGAATTTGTCCACTAGGGCTTTGTAGGCCTGCAAAACTAGGCATTTGCATTGGAATACCCCTTTGACTTGATTGACGATTAATAGCGAATCACCAAAGATGTTCAATCATTTAATGTTCATGGTGATTGTTGTCTAAAGACCTATGAGCAAGGCTTCATACTCTGCATTGTTGTTGGTGCATGGGAAATTTAATTTAAATGACAGGGGCATTGGAGCACCCTACAGTGTGAAGAATACTATTCCTGCGCCACCACCTTGCTCCCATTTAGAACCATCAAAAAATAGGGTTATGTCGGCCTGTGACTCAGGCTCATCAGAATCTGGTGATTCTGAGACATGGAAGACCCCATCATCGGGTAGTTCTATAGTCAGAGGCTAGTCGTCTTTGAGAGAAGCCTCTGCTAGTTGATCGGCTATGACCTGACATTTTATGGATTTCTGTCCAATAAAATCTATGTCAAATTCTGTCAACAACATGATCCATTTCATCGTGCAACTACTATGATAAGTACGACTCATCATGTACCGCAATGGATTCTCCTTAGACACAACATACGTCTTGTTGCTCAGCATGTAATGACATAGCTTCTTGGTAGCAAACACCACTGCCAAGCAGAGTTTTTGAACATATGCATAGTTAAGTTCATAGCTAACCAGGGTGTGGCTAAGATAGTAAGTAGCCTGTTCTCTGTGAAGTTCGTTCTTCTAGGCTAACATGGCTCCTAGTGCCACCTCAGTAGCTGAGATGTATAAGTAGAACAACACTCCTGGTCTAGGCGGTGCCAATACTGGTGACGAAGCCAAATATTGTTTAATGTCATCGAAGGCTGACTGGAACTCATCATCCCAGTGAAATGCTACCCCCTTGTGCAACAATTTGTTCATTGGTTGGCACTTGTCAGATAGCTATGCTATGAAGCGCTTGATCGATGCGACCTTTCCTTGCAGGCTTCTGAGCTGCTTGATGGTAGTTGGGGGAAGCATTTCAAGGATTGCCTTGAATTTGTTTGGGTCCATCTCGATGCCTCATTTTGAGACTATGAAACCCAAGAGTTTTCCAGATGTGACGCCAAAAATGCACTTCTTGGGATTCAGTCTGACTCTATGCTCCATGAGGCGATCGAGGATCTTGCTTAAGTCACCGAGATGATCCGGGCACAAAAGATATTTGGCCAATAAATCATCCATGTAATATTCCAAAGTCTTGTGCATGTAGTCATGGAAGATGTATGTCATGGCATGTTGGTAGGTGGCGCCAACGTTTTTAAGGCCAAAAGGCATGACCTTATAACAAAATGTTCCCCAAGGAGTTGTGAACACCGTTTTTAGCTGGTCCTCAGGATTGATACAAATCTGATTGTATCCCGAGAAACCATCCATGAGGGAAAGCATTTCGTGACCCACTATAGAATCTACCAATGCGTCGATGCTCGACAAGGGAAAATCATCCTTAGGAATCGCTTTGTTTAGATCTCGAAAATCAGTGCATATGTGAATCCTCCCGTCAGGCTTCTTGACGGGCACCATGTTAGACAACCATGGTGGATAATCCACGTAGATGACAAACTATGCATCCAAAAGCTTTTGCAATTCATCTTTGACCATTAAGGCCACTATTGGGTGCATCTTACATAGTTTTTGCTTAACTGGCTTGACTGTCGGATCAAGAATTAGATTATGCATGACTAGCTACGGGTCTAGTCCCGACATGTCTTTGTATGACCATGCAAAAACCTCCTTCTCTTTGAGAAGGGCAATGTAGTCAGCTCTCTCTTCGAGGGATAGACTTACCCCCAGCTTGATAATTTGTGGATTCATTGGGTCTAAGCCGATGTCTACGCCAGTCATCTCCTCGACTGACATGTGGGATCCGTCCTCTAACTGATGTGGAGTTGGGATCAAGTGGATATCATTTGCTAAGTTTAGATCATCGTTAGGAACCTTGGGTCCCTCTTCAGCATGGAAGATATCCTGAGTTGACCCAGGGGTAAACTGAAGCTTTTCACTGAAAGGCCAGTACTCGGATGGGGATGGATGGGAATTGACGTGATCCCAGTCTATGGCATCTATGTCGAGAGACAATGATTGTGTTGGATCGATCGGATTGTGGATGGGGGCGGTTAAGTCAATGGAGATCATGTGGATGGAATTATTTTGGTCTCCATTACCGTGGGTGTGGGTGCTCGGACATCCTGGATGCTCTCTATGCTCTGGATCTGGCTCTAGAGGGATGAGCACGAATGGATCGGCCCTATGTGTGGATAAGAAGATAGGGTCTACCCTTGGCACTGATGGCACTATAGGGTCTCTGGGTGGAAGGTATGCTTTGTATGCCCAGAGTAGCGAATCCAACACTTGGTCCCACTGTGCTGGGTCTACGTACCACTCATGCCCAAGCCTTATGTTTAATTGTTCAAACATGTCATTAATCTCTAAGGGGTATGGTTGCTGCATTTGCTGCATGTGATTAAGATATGCCATCTCAGTTTCGTCTTCATAATCACTATCAAAGATCCAAAGGCCTTCATTGGCTCTAACTACTTGCGGCATTAAAGGCTCGCCTTGCTCAAGCAAATTGAACTGGCCCCATTGGGGTTGTTCTGCTCTCTACGATGGGGCTTGATTTCCTTGGAGTGGTGCCTGCTCGATTGGAGCATCTAAAGGGAACATTGTTAAGAGGTTTTCTTGATAATCATCCATGGGGATCACCTGTGAGTGATCGCTATCTGATTCGGAGGGGTCCCATGGTGTGACCTCATATTTTGATTCGTCCTTTGGGGACCCTTCTTGCCATTGTCTAGACCCTCCCTGAAAATGAGCTCTCGAGCTCTCTCCTCTCTCGAGCGAAGGGAAGGGATTGCTAGGGCCAACAAGGTTGATTGTTGTTAATGGGAGATAATCCCTCAAAGTATATGTGGTATTAGGATTGGCATATGGATCTGATGCCAATCCCCCCTTGTTGCCTATCCCTAGGCCTTGCATATTCCACACCAGATACTCTCCCAGGCCCGTATTGGCCATTTCCACGATGATCGTTGGCGGTTGAGGGGGAGGGAATGGAAGTTCTCCTTGAGTCCACTCCATGTCGGGTGGACTAGGAGCCTCTACTTCCATTCGACTAGGCATTTCCTTCGTAGAGATAGTTGATAATGATGGCAGTGTCTCTTCCAAAGGTTTTGCCTCTTCTAGGGGTTTCTTCCCTTTGTCCTTCTATTTGGTCCCTATAGATGGTGTCATTGGTGGAGGACTAGATGATGAAGATGAACCCATCTGGGACTTTGAAGAACTTGCTAACAAGGATGCCTGCAGAATCGAACCCTATTTAGATGGATTTAACTAGAAATCCAAATGCATCGATGGTAGGGTCGATTGCGGCATCAGCTGCACCGCATTACAATACTTGAAGGGTTCTAAGTCCGCCGGGACTACATGCACCTCCCCTTCAAATGTATACTTTAAACATTTGTGACCTATCGAAGGGACACACTTCATGTCCCTGATCCATGGCCAGCCCAACAAGATGTTGTAGGCCATCTCACCCTCCAATATGTGGCACAATGTAGGTATGGTCTTTTGTCCCACTTGGATTGGTAGGACTATTGTGCCAAATTTCGAGCAGATTGCATCATTGAATGCTCACAAAGTGTAGGTGGAAGCTGTGATATGAGATGCGGGCAAATTCAGATGTTTTAGGGCCATAGTTGTGATGATATTACTGGACGAGCCAGTGTCTATGAACACCCTCTTGTATGGGATCCCGTTGACCCGTGTGATAACATGTAGGGGTGGATCCACCATGTCATCAGTCACTGATCGTAATTCGTCTTCTCAAAATGTGATGACCATCTTAGTGCATCGTTTTACATGCCCCACGAAGTTGTTGAAAGAATTTGTCTCGTGGGGCTGCAACTCAATGGCTTTCAAAATATCCATTAGAGCTTCTCGATGGGATGTAGATTGTTGTATAATCTTGTATATGGAGAGCCTAGCTGATGTGGTCCTCAAACTCTGAGTGAGTTTGGTCCGAAGTGTGGCCACTGGTCTAGGTAGAGGAGGTTGTGCAAGGTTCTATTGTGGTTGCGATGTTGTGGGCACCTCTCTTGCAGCTGTCGCAGGAGTATTCGTGCTCGAATACCTCCTGTTTCAAGTCACTATACTGATCATCCCTACATACCCCTGCATGGGATAGTTCTGCGTAACCTCGTTAACTTGTAGGGTCTTTACCTACAGAGCATGGGCAGGCAAGGGGTCTTTGAAGACCTCCATTTGTTGATTTCTTGGTGCGACGGGATTATCCACCGCTAGTGTCTTGTTATCAATCAAGTCTTGCACCAAGCCTTTAAATTTCTAACAGGCATTTAGGTCATGTCCCTGCCACCTATGGAACCTGTAGTACAAGTCCTCTCTATACCCCTTAGGCTTGGGTGCATTGGGATCTATAGTCTGAATCTCTAGCAAGTTTATCAGGTTTGTCGCTAACAAGAAGTCAAACAAGGAATCCCTAGACTCTGTGTAGGGTGTGTATTATCGCCTAGGGCGACGCTGTTGATTCTGCTCTTGCCTCTAATTTTCTCTGTCATAGTTGTTGGGAGGCACTGCCTGATAATTAACCTTTTGAGGCTAATTTGCTTGTGCAGGCTTAGGGACGTTGATTGCAACTTGGTTAACTGCAGCGGGTTTTTGTTGCGTGGTCCCAGTTTTAGTGTTTTAGTCCACTCTTTTTTCTTAGGTTTGGCTATCTCGCCATCCTGTATTTTGATCTCTTCAATAATCCTGGCTTGTGCTAGAGCTTCTTCTAAGGTGGCATATTGTTGCAGCTGCAATAGCACAGAGATCGATCTCAAACAACTTTTTGAGAACATCTAAGTGAGGTCGGACATAGGATGGAGGTAGGGCAGCTTCGAAAGCAAAGTCCACCAATTCCCGTAGGCCACCATGGTCTCTTCCTCATACTGCCTGAGGTTGGCTAAGTCACTTAGTGATGCCTTCTTCTTGGTATTGAAGGCGAAGCATTTGAGGAACGCATCCACTAATTGATCTAAGTTTTTGATGTTGTGCTTTGGTAATTGGGTAAACCAATCTGAGGCAGGGCCTGCGAATGTGGTTATGAATGTTCTTAATAACAAAGCATCATTGTCCTAAATCCCAAAGCATTGGCTCAAGAATCTCCTCACATGCTCTTGGGCATCTTCCTCACCTCTAAAGGTTGCCAACTAAGGTAGCTTCAAGTGCTCAGGGTAAGGAGGTGTTGGCACTGACGGATGCACAGGATGACTGCGTAGCTGGCATAAAGTGGGATTTTGGGGCCCAAAAGTTTTGGTTTCCATAGACTCCAGATGCTCTAGCAGCGCTTTATATGCATCTGAGGATTTAATTTCCTTCTCTTTGGTTTGCTCCCGTTGTGGGTTGTGGGAGACTTGAGGCCTCTGAAGCGGTGGCCAGATGGTAACTCCTCTGCCTAGGTAGGGCATTTTGGCCCACTCATCTTCTTGCTCATACTCCTCGTAAGTTGCCTGAGGAGTCTCTAGGCGAGACCTATGACCCAGGGTGGGTCCCCACAGAGGATACCCATCGTTGTTCTGGTGAGTGGCCTCCTGTTCAGGTCTAGGAGGTCTTGGAGGCAGCACTTGGTAAGGTCACGGGGACCTATCTTGTACCAAGAGGTTGTGCCTCTTATATGGTTTCACTCTTTAGATGCGTAGGGTTGGAACCCTCTCAGGCACCGAGTTATGTAGCAGCTCATTTGTTTGGCACCTAATGCACTCTTTGCTAAGGTGATATAAATGCTCTAGTTACCGTTGGTCTTGCTCAAGCCACGTGATCTGCACTTGGCGGGCGACATGTCTGGCGATTGCCAAGTCAATTTGTTCTGCCATCTTGAGCCTAGGAGGCCTAGATGCCTCTCCTATGCACTTACCTCGGTCATGATGATCCGAGATCTCAATAGGTCGCTTCCCTCTGTCAAGGTTGGCGGCATTTACCCGAGGCTCTGGCCTCAGTGGGTGATCATGGTATCTAGCTGGTGTGGAGGCGTATGGCCCCCGTGATGTATATTACTCTTGATGAATGTAATCATCTTCCTCGTGCTCCATTTCATATGTGTGAAAGGGGCAGGCAGAGTTAGCTCACCCGGTTTGAAGAGCCTTGCACTCTGGATTTTGTCTATTGGTTCTAATAGTGATGGGGGGCAAAGGAGGGATGCCATAATCATGTGGCATTTCCTCATGGACACTATGCCACTCTAGCGCTTCATTGCATGATGGCCACTCATATCGAGCTTCTAAGGGAGCCTTCTTATCTATGTTGAGCGCCACGTGTAAGGAATCCTCCTGAAAGGGGCTATGATGAATGGGCATGTCCCTCAAAGGGGTGCCTCTATAGTCCCATTCTAAAATGGGATGATGCAGACTATCTCGTGGGTCAGGCCACCAAGGCGGTATGACCAAGTCCTTGGTGTTGTGGCGGAGGCGACTTTTGCCCCCTTGTACACTCTCCGCAGTGTCCGCCCATGATTGGGCTTGGCTACGGGTGCACACCATGGTGGTAAATATCTACAAGCTATGTAGGTTTTTATCTCTTTTATGATTTTTTATGCTACACTAAGCAGAAAAGATCATACACACACAAGTAGTGATTATCTCGTTTAAATATTGAAAGTGTGTCCTAGACCTGGTTTAGTGTGTTTTGATTTTTGTTTTTGGTTTTGAAGGTTTTCAAGAACATTTAAATGCAAAATTATGGATCTTATGACTCCCAAAAAATGGTTGCCACTTCGATATACCATTGCCATACCGATATACCAACCTCTCTATATACCCGCCCTTACGTAAGGGAAACTATAGGTACGTGAGAGCAGATGGTATGTGGAACGTAGGCGGTACGAAAGGGGAATCGCCCTGTTTATGACACCTACCATAGAAGACTTATCCTCGTGCACTGGGAGTCACCCCAGCTACACTTGCTCAGCTTTCGTCAGGATTTACATCTAGCAACAGTTGCGATTGGGGTAATGGATGCAAAAATCAAGCCAAGGTGGTGATGAAATCCACTGTTGGTCTTGATCAAGGGCTGGGATTTTACGACCAGTGCCTTGGTTTTTAATTTGCCATGTGGTGTGTGGGGTTCTTTTTATTTTGCAAAAGGAAACAAGCAAACGACAAAAAGAAAACTTTCCCTAAGTAAACAAATAATCCAAAAATAGAAACACTAAAAACGACAAATGACAGAGAAAGTGCAGAATCCTTACCTCTCCTCTGCCCAGACCTTCTGATCCTGAATCTTTGTCCTAAAAATGCATAGAGAGCTATTCATCCCTAGGTCAGATGAATAACAGAACTGGATTCGTCATAGGGTGGGGCGCATTCCCATTCGTCCCCGGATGAGACAAATTATAGTTCTGTGTTCGCCATAGAATGGAATGAACAGCAGTCTCGCGTTCCAAAAAAAGAGATACTTGCAAGCAAGGTAAATTTTGATCAGATTTCTGATCCAAAAATGCATAGGATAGGGTCCCACCGTGATCGCCACTGAAAGCACGAGGATACGGAAACAAAAAAGGAAAAACTCCAAGCACGATGCAAAAACGAAATTAAATTCAACGCCAAATCCTAAGATTTAAAAATGCATGAAATGGAAAAAGCATGAATTGAAACCCAAATGAAATAATAGCCCTTATATTTTATTGATGCATTTCATAATTCGGTTACAATTCACATCCTCCCTTTTCAGGGGCCAGGAGCGTTAAATTCATCTCTTGGTTACATCCACGGATCGCCTTCATTCTTTCGCGTGCCCACATGTAAGATGGGTGGACCAAAACATTGCCACCACTTGTGTCTACGAATGTTTATTCTTGGATGGTCCTCTGATATCCCGGTACTACATTCAAAGAAACAAAAGATAGTCAATAGCACCTGTGGATAAAACAAAGCATGCAATCCCCAAGCCTACGATAAATGAATGAGAAAAATGAATTAAACTGTGACTAAAATGAATCCAAATGCTCTAAAAATTTGATAGGGGCATCAGGACATCACCAAGAGGGCACTACAAAAATAACAGTTGATAAATTCCTCACCGATTTGAATTTGCTCTGGGGAGGGACGAATTCACCTACAACAAAACACCGAAAAGGTACTGTCCCAAATGTCCTACCTAGGAAGCTCCAAAAGATCTACAAATTTGGGGTTAGCTAATTGGGGGAATTTTGGGAAGACCCAGATGGTTGGATTTTCCCAATTTGACCTCTGTCAATGGTAATTTGATGATGCTACCTGCAAGTTAGTAAGAGCGAACGAATATAAAAACATGATCAAAATTGTTCAAAACGAGACGAGATTTAAATGACAACCTATCTTAGCATCATAGAATTGAATGCAAAAAATGAAAATGATAGAAAGAAAAATCTTCTATAGATTCCCAATCTCTTCTAAAAGGGACGATTAGGCCTGCAGTAGTGCGGGGGCGCCCCGGCGGGCCGTCCACCGTTTGGGGCCTGATTTCGGCACCAATCCACTTGGGATGGGTCCAAAATCTCTTACAAGGGGTTGTCGAAAAATTGGGTGGTATACTGTGGTCAAATGTCAAGTTTTGGACTCATTATTAGTCCTTCCAATAGTCACCATATGACCTCCTCTCTAAAAGAGATCAAGGATGTGAAGGGCACAAATCGCACAAGGATGTATGGGGAAATAAAATGGCAGCACTTCGTTGCTCAAAATTGCTCTTACTCTCCTCTTTTGGGATGAGAAAACCCACCAATTTATAGACCTGGAGGTCTCTTAGGATGAGCATGCAGGGGTGCAACTTGGCAGCCATGCCCTTCCAGGGGAGGGAATATTCCTTCCTGATTAGGGGCTTCATGACTGCCCCCGTAACAACCTCTAACGCTCGAAAACGCTCACCCATGCTCCCATGAAATGAAGGAGGTGTTAAGTGGCAGATCCGAGCTGCCATTTGTCAAGATTTGACTTTTTTCCAGTCAAACCTGCAATTCGCCCCACCCTGGAGTGAATTATGAATTCATCCCTAAGAGGAGCAAATCCCATTTTGAATTCGTCCCTGGGTGGAACGAATATTGAGCAAAGTGCCTGAAGGTGCCAAAATGATTTTTGACCTTCCAAAACTACTGTGAGAGTGGTTAGGACCACTGTTTAACCTCTGGGGGCTGCCCTGGGGGCTATGTGTGCCAATGTGATCAGTGTTTGCAGTCACATAATCGGATTGGTGCTGTTTTGGTGTCTATAGAGGGTTGCCCAAGGGGGCCATATGATGTTAACTTAGCCAATGCTTTTGGTTGCCTAATCGTATTGACATGATTTTAGTGTCTACAGATGCCCCATTTTGGGATGCGTTGTGTGCAACATAGTGCTAAGCAAAAATAGATGACTAAAATGCTAAATAATTAGGGTTATTCAGTAACCTAACCAAATTTAGATACCCCAATCATGGAAATAGCATGCATTCTTGAATCCTTGCTTTTGACGAGCTAAGGAACTTGATCCAAGTATAATATTTTGTGTAAGGCTTACTTGATCTTGAAAATTATTCATTCATGAAGCAACGAAGCCTAATTTCCTTCATGATTCTATAATGACAAGCATTTTTTTAATTGAAATTTGTGCTTGTTTGTTGCCCCAAGCGGGGGCGTGATTGTATTTGTCAATGATTCGTTGAATGAACACAGTTTTCATGGTTGATTCGTGTAAGGCTTACTTTATCTTGGAAATTATTCATTCATAAAGCAACGAAGCCTGAGTTCCTTCATGATTCTATAATGACAAGTATTTGTTTAATTGAAATTTGTGCTTGTTTGCTACCCCAAGCGAAGGCATGATTGTCTTTGTCAATGATTCATTGAACGAACACAATTTGCATGATTAAGTGTTTGATTATTGATTTTAATTATGATTTTTTTAAGTATGACTACCCCCTCAAGCGATGATTCGATGAGGGAATGACCAGTGATAAAAGTGATGAGGCGCTTAACCCATATGACTTGGTTGGTTTTCCTTCAGCTTTACCCATTGTAAAATGAAGCATTTGTGAGGATTTTGATGATTTTGTTGATGTTGCATGGAAGAAAGGAATTGAATACCTCATTTCCATGGGGTGATTCGGTCGTAATTTCCTTATTAGGGATTGAAGTAGAGATATTTCCATTCATCCATGAGCAATGTAGTTTTCATCTTGATCCACAGAGAAATTTGACCAATTTTGACCTATTTTTAGTGGGTTTTGGATCCTTTTTGGTACTTTTTTTTTATGTTTTGCGATTTTTGTTTTGTTTTTGATATATATATATATATATATATGGGCTTATTGGATGCCATTGGGGCATTTTAAATGACCAAAGGGTTTATGGATTCCTTTGGGGCTTTTGGAAGTTGACCAAAGGGTTTATAGGTACCTTTGGGGCTTTTTGGGAGTTGACCAAAGGGTTTATGGGTACCTTTGGAGATTTTTGGGTGACCAAAGGGTTTATGGATACCTTTAGGGCTTTTTGGGAGTTGACCAAAGGGTTTATGGGTACCTTTGGGGCTTTTTGGGAGTTGACCAAAGGGTTTATGGGTACCTTTGGGGCTTTTTGGGTGACCAAAGGGTTTATGGATACCTTTGGGACTTTTTGGATGACCAAAGGGTTTATGGATACCTTTGGGGCATTTTAGGGTGATCAAAGGGTTTGTAGATGCCTTTGGAGCATTTAGGGGTGACCAAAGAGTTCGTGGATACCTTTGGGGCTTTTTGAGATGACCAAAGGGTTTATGTATACCTTTGGGGCTTTTTGGGGTTGATTGCTTAACTATTTGATTGTTTATTAGGGGGGTATGCTATCAATAATGCCATAGTTGATGTTTAAAAGTGTTTGCTTGATTTTAAATTTTGATATTTTGGAGCGTTAGATGCATGATGTATCATGATTTATGGATGAATTAATGGATGCATGTGTTGTACTATGATGTTATTTAATGATATGCAATGTGCGTATGTGCATAACGATATGGATGATTTGTTAATATGTATGATGAAATATGAATACTATATAACATACTATGTTAGCATCGTAGACTGTATAGAATTCATCGATTCATGCGTAATGTTGTCATGAGACTATGTAATGGGTTTGTGAAAATGTAAACTAATATACATGTGATAAAATGGAATGAATAATAGGATGTCTTTGAGGTTTTCATGAGACTCAAACACTCTAGTTAACTGATCAAAAGTTATATACTAACCATGTAAGATTTTTTGAAAAGGTAAGAATATTCTAGGATGACTAAGATACTTAATATCCCTGTGTGTGCAAGTGAGTTCATTGTTGTTAGACACATAAGATTACCTTAATGCCAAATAGGATTGATGCAACCCATCTATATTGAATATCACCCTATGAGTATCACGATCTTAGGTTTTGTACGTATTTGGATTAGACCACTAGGTAGTACGAGATACCAAAAGCTAGGTCATCCACATGCAAACATTGGTCTGTACAAAAATAGGATGCTAATGTGATAAACATATCGTCATGCGTAAGGATACCACCATTGCCAAGAAAGCTTTATGCCACCTAACCTGTAATGGGGATCACCTTATGGTATGTCAAATGCTGAGAATTCAAGGGATTCAAGTTCAATACTCCCTTCTTTTATTTTATTTGATTTGGGATACTTACTCATACTTAGTGATTAAAATCATTGTTTATTTTGTATTTTGTTTTCTTTGAGCAAGGGATGTGTTTAGTGACAAAAATCACTATTTATTTTGCTTTTGATTTTTTCTTATTGATAGTGGTGAAAACCATTGTTTATTTTGGGGAATTGGGTAGGGAGGAGCTTGTCCTTTTGTTAATTCTTAGCATTTTTGAACCATTCACGCAGAGGGACAAGCAAGGTACACTTTTCACTTAAGGTAACCTAGACCACCTTGTAGGTTTCATATTTCTTTGTGCAAAATTTGGATTTTATGTGAAAATATGTTTGGATTTTGATGTATACAAGGTACAATTATAGCAGGACTATACCTTCTAAAAATCAGGCTAGCTTTCTACAAAATCTAAAAAGAAAAATCAGGCTAGCTTTCTAGAGAGATTGAACATCAGTTGAGAGACATGTTGGAATCCAAAGAAGCAAGAATTGAGAAACTGGCAGTAGAAATTGTTATGCTAAAATACAGAACTAAAATAAACAAGAGATTACAAGGAGCTGCACCAAGTCAACAAGAGGGAGGAACATCAAGCAAAAATGAGGTATCTTACCATATCTCAAGGAAAGAAGAAAACAAAAGGAAGAATACCAGATCGAGTCCTCATCAAAATAGGTTACAAAATTCCTTCCATGGATATTGCTTTTCTTGCAATAAATATGGTCATATAGCTATGCAATGTACTAGCAGAGACAATGATAGTAGTAGTACGGATTCTCTTGCACCACATATGGATGATGATGTTAAGTGTTACAAATGCAATAGTTTTGGGCATACAACTAGAAGGTGTAAACTAGAAATCTCTAAGTCTAGTAGAAAGTGCACAACTCAAACTACTAGAAAAGAAGAAAAAAGGAAAGGAAAGTTAAAATCCTTGCTAGTTCAAATAGCTTTGCATGCTCAGGATAGAGAAGAAAAATGGTTTCTGGATAGAGAATGATCTAGACATATGATATGAGAAAAGGACAAGTTTATAGTTTTGAAAGAAGGAAATAGAGGGTCAGTAAACTTTGGGGACAATGGTTCAACAAATATTTGTGGAAAAGAAACTCTAAGTATAAGCAATGGGAAAGCAAAAGCTGAAAATGTTCTATATGTGGAAGGTTTGAGACATAATATCTTGAGCATTAGTCAACTCTATGATCAGCTTTATGGTAACTTTTCATCAAGATAGATGTGAAGAAAGAAAATCTGAATCTGGGAAACTAGTAGCTAGTGCTTTAAGAGAAAGAAATATTTATGTACTCAATGAGATCAAAAAGGAAAAATGTCTCTTATCCAAATAAAATGATATTCATTTTCAACATACAATATTGGGACCAAAGGAGAATCTTCTAATGGCTTTGGAAGATAAATAAGGTGGTTCAATAGAAGACAAGTCTAAAGGAAGTAGAAACTCAGAAAAAGGTAAACAAATAGAGGATTATTTAGTAGAGAATGGCTATGATATCAAGGGAGAACTTATCTATGCCCTTGACACAATAAAGAAGGTAAGAAAGCAACACTCTAAGCTTGAAAGTCAGTTTCAAGAATGTGATGAAGAAATATTATTGCTCATAGAATATTTAGAGAAATCAAAGGCTAAGGCAAGCAAGTTCAAAGATAAATTAGAAGCAAAGATCTTGGAATGTGAGAAGTTAGCACAAGAAGTGGCTACTTTAAAAGAAGACTTAAAGGACTCCAAGATCAAGATGAAGAGTTTCAAAAACAACTCTAGAAAATTGGATAAGTTCATCTATGGACAACAACGAATATCATGTTCAAAAGGTCTTGGATATGGAAAGGTTCAAAATAAATAGGAAGAAGAATCAAAATCAAGCCTTGAAAAAAAAGAAAATTCAGATGAAGATACATCAAAATAAGACAGTGTAAGTGGGAGTGAGACATTAGAGGATGAATTGGACAACAAAGAGTTCAACCAAGATAGGAACAATGCACAAAGAAGATACATATGGAACAACAATCAGAATAGGAGACCAATGAGGTCAAGATAAGGAGGCTTCAATGAAAGATGCTTTTCATGTCACAAGTTTGGGCACATGGCTTCACAATGCAACATACATGAAAGACAGGAATATGAAAAAGGACAACTTTTCCAAGGGTATTGCTACTCATGCAATGAGTTTGGTCACAAGGCAATGAATTACAAGATTCATGACATAAGAGGATATGACTTCACTAGGAGAAATCCTAAGACAGTTGCACATCCAAGGAATAATAACATTAAGTGTTATAAGTGCAATAATGATTGTCACATAACAAGATGGTGTATAGAAAATATTCTAGAAACATACATGAACAGGAAAAAGAACATGAACAGGAACAGGAATGTGAACAGGAATAAGAATATGAACAGGAACAGAGATATGAACATGAATAAGGATGAGAACCAAAACAGGAAAAAGAACATGGATGAGAACAAGAACATGAATAGAAACAGAAGTAATGGCAGGAACAAGGATGATGATTTGGAAAGAAACAGTTAGAGGATTCATAAAATTCAGAAAAGAAGAGAGAAAGATAAAGGTAAAGAGCAGTGTTTTCGGGAGTATAAATACTCCCACCCTAGAATTAACCACCTCATGTGGAGGTGGGGGAGGGGCTAAGCTAAGAGGCTCATTCTTAGCCCCGAGCCCCAAAGGTGACCCTTTGCCATTGATGTCAAAGGGGGAGAGATTTGTGTATCGGGGAGATATTTGATATGACGAGAGATTTGATATTTGAGAGAGCATTGATCCAAGGGGAAAAAAGACCCAGGGAGAGCAGAAAAGAAGGTCAGGTTTCAGTAAAAGGATAAAGGTTACCATCAATGACAAAGGGGGATATTGTTGGACATTTTGATTCCTCTAAGTCAAAGTTGTCATTGATGTCACCTGATAGACTTACCACTCTTATTAAGAAATTCAGCAAGAAATAAAGTCATCCAAGTCATCTAGGTTAAAGCTTCATTAGTACAAAAGTGAAAGGAAAAAGGCTCCATAATATTTTAATATTATTGGGAGCACAAGTTAAGTGATTGGTTTATAAAAACCCAAGGTGGGTTATTGCAAAGGTTAAAAAGGAGGTTTAATAATTATTTATAAATTATTTAAATTCACAAGGAATTTAAATTTTATAAATAATATTTAATTATACCAAGATTGGGCATTAAGACAAGGTTCTAAGGTTTAATTAAATTAAACCTAAGGTTGATTCTTTTTAATTTATAATATTTAAATTTAAGTTAATTATAAATTAAAAATCATGTTGACGTCAAAATTATTTGAAGCGTTGACGTGATTGCAAAAGAGGACAAAGGCATTATATAAATGCCATCAAAAACATTTACCAAGGCATCCCTTGCAATAATTATTCGAAGCGCATGCGAAAAGGTTTTGTTTTTCGAAGGCCTTACAATTTACGTAAAGGCTAAAGGTGTGAAGGTTCAGAGGCTCTAAGTGCAAAGGCCAATGTGGCCTAGTGGTATGTTAGCTTGGTACTAAGGATGATGTCCCACGTTCGATTCACATGAGGCCTTTTGGATTGCAAGGAAGAAGCGCTTGAAGCGCTTGTTTTTTGGAGGAGCGCTGTTCACGAAAACTTTATGGTGGACGTGCCATTTTAGACACATCAGGGTGCGTGGCCCAACGGTGGCTTGATTGCAACTAAGGCATTGGGAAGGAGGACATCGAGAGATCGAATCCCTTCGAAGGCAAGGCAAGTGGATTTAATTTTTGATGTTGTTTAATATTTTAATTTTTTCCAAGGTTGCCTAAGGAGAAATAAGGATATGGTATGCCCTAGGAAAGATAGATATTTTTGCTGATTTTATTTTTGGAAGTATATCATATTATATATCATTGGAAAGCTCTTTTCGAGAGCTATTTGTTTAGATTGATTAGAGGGAGAAATAAGGTGTGTGTAAGAAGATATTTATGGTTTTGTCAAGGAGTTTCAAAAGTAAGTTTGATTCATTCTTTTGAGGGTTTATTTCTTGTATAAGAGGGTATGGTGCATTTTATTGAGTAGGAGTGATAAGGTGTTATTGAGATATTATTTTTATTATTGTGTTATTACTCAAGACCTCTAACTTTTATTGATATTGAAAAAATAAAATGTGTAAAGTGTGGCAGATTTAGTGGACAACTCGTAAGGCATCAAAAAGGTATGGGAAATATTCTTCATTGACTTATTTGGGTAATTGATTTCTAAAAATATCTTTGGAGAGGAAAGGATTTATTGTGGTTTCCGTTTTGAGGAGTTGTTGGTTTAATGCTTCAAGGTTTTCTAGTTTGAGAGTTATGATTAAACCTTGTTTTATAAGCATTGTTGTTGAAGCCAATTGGTCATGCAAAGAACTTGAACTTGAGTTAAGAACATGAGTATCATTGTTATGTGAGATTTGTTGTTGAACATTGTTGGAAATATTTTGAGTTGGTTGATACATGCTTGGACTAGGGTTTGTGGAAAGGATTGTTCCTTGAGGTGATTGGTTGAGTAGAGTTGATTGAGCCTAGTCAAGTAATTGTGTGAAGTGGTTGTTCAAGTTCCATGAAATAAACTATTCTATATTATGATTTGAGTTGAGATTGAGATTTGAGAATAGAACATATAGAGTCTCTAACAATTCTATTTATGCTTCTATGATATTTATATTGAGTTGAGATTGGGATTTGAGTATAGAACATATTGAGTCTCTAACAATTCTCTATATGCTTCTATGAGATTGAATTGAGATATTGATTGAGCATTGAGTATAGAACATATTGACTCTCTAAAAAATTCTCTTTATGATTTTATGAGATTGGACATGTTCTATGTGGGCTTGTTAAACTGATTTGAGGTAAGTCTTTGAGAAGGCTTATGGACTGATTTTGTGTAAGCTTTTGTGGAAGCTTCCTATGCAGATTTGAGGAAGTCCTAGAGAGGACTTATTGAGCAGATTTGAACAAGTCCTAGAGAGGACTTATTGAGCAGATTTGGACAAGTCCTAGAGAGGACTTATTGAGGAAATTTGGAAAAGTCCTAGAGAGGACTTGTTGAGCAAATTTGAGCAGGTTTTGTGTGGAACTGTTGAGCAGATTTGAGCAGGTTTTGTGTGGACCTATTGAGCAGATTTGAGCAGGTTCTGTGTGGACCTATTGAGCATATTTGAGTAGGTTTTGTGTGGATCTATTGAGCATATTTGAGAAGGTTTTGTGTGGACCTATTAAGTAGATTTGTGCTAGACTAAATTAACTGTGTTTAGTGCAAGATATTGAGTAGAGTTGTGCTAGACCGAATGAACTGTGTTTAGTACAAGAGATTGAGTAGAGTTGTGCTAGACCGATTGGACTGTGTTTAGTACAGTATTGAGATAGAGCTTTGGAGGTGACAAAGTATAGAGGATAGAGTCTCAGTGGGTAGAGATATAGTATCCAGGACAATTGAAGACAGATCTAAGTGAGGAGTCTTCAAGTTGAGAGAGATCCACTAGTCAATGCAACAAAGAGACATAGTCTTCTAGAAGATCACTAGCGATAGCAGAAGGGGAAATAGTTCTCCTATGGAAGATATCCACGAACTTGAGATTAGGGGATGAACATCTCCTTTGGACAGAGGTCCATAAACATTGTAATTGGGAAGGATTCCCAAAATATTATTTGAGAAATATTTAGAAGAAATATTTTTCTGTGGAGGTAACCCACATTGGGTGAACCATGTTAAAAATGATGTCTCTCATGTGTGTGATGCTTTGTGTGATGTTTACTATTTTATTAATGCTGATGCTACTATTTGAGGAATTTTTTTATGTTATACTATTCACCTCCCACTCAGTATAAGCACATGTTCTTCACTAGACGATCGTAGATCGCCTAGGAGCATGTTGGGTTGACCAAGCGGTTTGTAGATACCCTTGGAGCATTTTAGGGTGACCTAGATGGTTGTAGACCACCTAGGAGAATTTTGGGTTGACCAAGTGGTTTGTAGATACCCTTGGAGCATTTTAGGGTGACCTAGATGATCGTAGACCACCTAGGAGCATTTTGGGTTGACCAAGAGGTTTGTAGATACCCTTGGAGCATTTTAGGGGACCGCGATGCTCTTAAGCATAAAAGGGTCACAGATGAAGGATGTTCAAGGGTTTAGGATCCTCGATTCCTTCAAGGGGGTGAGGTGATAAGTCCTATATCCTATTTGACCAGTGATGATGAAATGATCTAACTAGTTTACCATAAAATTATCCCTTATGTAGGGCAGCAAGTTGAAATTTTATTAGTTCTCTTTCAGAATGAGGTCACCAACCTGATAGTCTCTAGGATGGAATTTCATATTATAGGTTCTCTTAAGTTTCTCTTGATAAACACACAAGTGCTCAATAGCATTGATGCATCATTCATCAAGCAACGTAAGTTGGTCTAAATGATCCTGCCACGCAGTGTCATCGTTGATGAATTCTTGCATGGATATGTTAGGATCCCATCCTAACGTTATTTTGTAATTCTCATTATAATGTATTGACCCACTTCCAACATGGAGGATCCCATATATAATGTTATTTTGTAATGTACATGGCATGTTATGCTCCTAGGCAAGTGGGGCCATTTGATGTAACCGTTATCAAGATTGTAACCGACATTTGGTAGAAGATTCTAGCTCAAGTGGTATTTTGCATGTAAGCCAACTCTTGAGCCTAGGGTTAGGGTTTGCATGAAGTCTTTCTTAAAAAGCTATGAAGCCATGTACGAATCATCCTTTTGCAAGTTAATGAAATATTGAAGGAGGTTGCCCCTTCGAAGAGGCCTATGATTCTGAGTTCTTTTGTGAGATTGTTCAATTATAAAATTACTTTCTGCATAGTATTATTCTGTTATTGCATGTATTTCAGTTATCTTTCAGTATTTTGTGTGTGAGCTTTATTTTAATAGTAGGTTCCTAACAAGTGGTATCAGAGCGCTTTCCAGGGTCGAGTTCTACTGCAACTACGATGATTCTTGCCATCCACTCTACCTGTTAGGTATAATTTTTCATGTGTTTTTCATTCTATTTTTCCTTTATTAAAAAATCCACAAAAAAATACAGTTTATTTTTTTACCAGCAAATCCAAAAAATACAAAAAAAAATGCAGTTTATGTTTTAGTAGTTGTGTAGGTTAGAAACCCTGTGCTTGGGGTTTTAAAATATCATGAAGGAGTTATTGTTATTGGCTAAGCTAGATAGCCCATAAAAGTGAAGTGAGGGGTGATCATGCTCCAATACCTAGGCCTTAGACATCACTCACGCATGAAATCAAGCTCCCACACATCTTAGGGTGTATCGGGACCATTCTAGGGTTAACAAAATTTTATCTAGTAGGAAGCTTTTCGGCCTTGTATCATCTATAGTCCATGGGACACAACATCCCGGATGATTACCCATACTGTTAGAGAGACAGATAGTGTGCTCAAGGGTATGTGTGGAATTCTCCTTGGGTAGTGGCCTAAAATATTGATTAGAGAACTATTGTTCGTCATTGAGGTATAATAGAGGGCCTATGGGTGTTACATACTCATTTACCTAGCATACCCTAGTTTTGTTAAACACTTCCTCCTGCAAAAATACACATCTTCATGTTCTTCTAAACCTGCATTCACAATCCCAAAAAGTGAGCATACGAAGGACTTCCCTATCATAGAAGAATACATCTTGCATGCACCAGTAGTTAGGATAGAGTTCGTAAGTATCTCTAATAGTCTACAATATTCCAGTAACAATCAAGTTAGTGACAGTAATATTCGAGATAGTAACAATCAACTGTAATAGTCAAAAAATACAGGTGGTTAGGGTTAGAAACAAAATCGTCAGTGTCTATAACTGCAGTACAGGTGACAGGACAGTGACATGGTGATCAATTGATAGATCCGAGATAGTTGATTCAATTTTCCCACTTGTACTGTAGATCTCATATTGACTCAAAAATTTAGCAAATAATTCTACACTCTATTCCAGACAAAATTGTCCTTGGTAGCCCCTGGTCAAATTTTGTACCATTTTCCAAAAATAGCAATTTTTTATTTTTCTTGCTAAGGCCATAACTTTTCAACGATCAATCATATTGATCCAAATTTTTAGGAATAGAATCTACTTGTTATTATGCACAAAATACCCTCAAGGACTCACTGGTGAAATTTTAAGTCCAAGTGGAGGAAATTACCTTGACATCGCCTTGCAACCAATCGAAGCTCACAAAAGTCAAGAAATTCAGTATATCTCCTCATTGAGTGCTCAGATCAAACAGCCACCGAAGTGGACCCTAGCCTAAAATTAGTGTTGCAATCCATTCCCCAAATAAAATTTTGGACCCTTACTAAAAATAGTAACTCCTGAAATCCCACATCTATTTTTAGTAACTGAGTAAAAAAGTTCAAGGCTATCTCAAATGGCAAGTGGCACTCGTGGACATCAAAAAGAGGTCAAACAAAACACTGCTTCAATGTTGGATACCCTAGTAAGTGTTGTTACTAGATTGCAACAAACAATTGAACACTTGACAACATAATTTTAAAATTTCAGAGTTGCCCAAGATACCTCTAGAATTCACATTGAAAAACACCTAGCAGATTTTGAGTCTAAAATACAAGGTGGTCCAAGCAAGTTTGAGTATCATCACAGAATGGAAACATATGAATCTCACCTTCGCTTTGATCGTGATACTCCCTTCAAGATATCAAAACTAGACTTTCCTAAGTTCAATGGAAAGGATGTTGATGGATGTTTATGTCGGGTTGCTCAATTCTTTAGACTCCATGATGTCCCCATTTATCATCGAGTTCAAATGACTTATTTAAATTTGGAATCTGAAGCCTTACAGTGGTACCAATGGTTGCAGAAAACTATCGCTGATCCTTCTTGGTCAGAATTTGAGTCCCAGTTACTCACTCGATTTGGCTCTAGTGAGTATGATGATTTTACAGGACAGTTGACAAAGCTGAAACAAACTTCGACAGTTTGAGATTACCAAATACAATTTGAGAGGTTGACCAACAAAACTACAAGAATGAATGAAGGGTTCTTTATGAGTTATTTTATTAGTGGTTTGCGTGAAGATCTTCAAGCTGAGGTCACAATTTTTAGACCACAATCCATGATGCAGGCTATCCAGTTGGCTCGTTTGGTCGAGTCCAATTTTTTAGCTCAGAGACGGTTATCTAAATTTCCATAGACTAAACCCTATTTTCCTCCTAGATTCTAGAATCAACATGAACAAAAACATATTTCACCCACTGCTGCACCCAAACGTTTGACCACTTCTAAAATGGATGCGCGACACGCCCAAGGGTTATGCTACAATTGTGATGAAAAGTTTTCTCGTGGGCATAGGTGCACCCAAAATAAATCATTCCTCATTGATGTTGATGAGCCTGAAACCAGTGACCATAGTGATGATGACACTGAATCAGTAGAAGAACCACCTAAAGCAGAGGAAAAAAATCCAGATGAATCACAGGCTGAAATTTTTGTTCATGCTCTTGCTAGCATTACTATGCCCTAAACCATGAAAGTTGTGGGTTATTTCAAAGGCCTACGACTTACCATATTGATCAATTCCATTAGTTCACATAATTTTATTGATCCCCGCATCACCAAGCAGGCAAATTTTTATGTACAAACATGTAATTCCTTTGAGGTTATGGTAGAAAATGGTGGGAATTTACCTTTCAAGGAAAAATATCATAATGTTAAGGTCAATATTGGGGACTATGAGCTCAAACAAGATATGTTTGCACTTAAATTAGGGGGATGTGATATTATGTTGGGATCCTAATGGTTGGGCACATTGGGCGTCATCTCTTGGCACTTTGGTGAGCTTTGGATGCAATTCTCACAGAATGGACAGTCCTACACTCTCCATGGCTTAAAGGTAGGGTCATCACAGATTATCAGTTCCAAGCGAATGGAGAAGTTGTTAAAAAAATTATCTCGGGTATCATAGCTCAGATTTTTGTGATCCAACCGCATTCTTCAGAGGAGGATTCTGTTCCTGAAGATTTGCAACTTATTTTGACCAAGCACAACTCTGTTTTTGCTAAGCCAATAGAATTACCACCTTGTCGCTCTCATGACCATGCTATTCCCTTGTTACCTAGTAATGCACCACCCAAAATTATACCATACAGGTATCCTCATGCTCTTAAGTCAAAATTGAGAAGTTAGTACAAAAATTGCTAAAAGTCGATGTCATTTGGCCAAGCCACAATCCTTATTATTCTCCAATATTATTGGTACGTAAGAAATATGGATCTTGATGGTTGTGTATCAATTATCAAGAGCTCAATAAACTCACCATCAAGGATAATTTTCCTATTTCGGTGGTGGATGAATTACTAGATGAACTTCATGAGACTATGTATTTTTTCAAACTTGACCTTTGCGCAGGGTACCATCACATATGGCTCAAAGAGGAGGATATTCCCAAGATTGCCTTTCGTACTCATGAAGGTCACTATGAGTTTTTGGTAATGCCATTCGACTTGAATAATGCCCCTTCCACCTTCCAAAGCCTCATGAACAACATTTTTTGTCCATTCCTTTGAAAGTTCATTCTAGTATTCTTTGATGACACTCTATGCTAAGCATTCCAAGTGTTCTTTTGGGTTGACAAAAGTAGAATATTTGGGACACATTGTCACTAAGGAGGGTATTAAAGTTGATCCCAAGAAAATCCAAGCTGTTCAAGAATGGCCAAAACCTCACACTCTCAAAGGTCTTCAAGGATTTTTAGGGCTTACAGGTTATTACCATAAATTTGTTCGTAACTATGATAAAATTGTAGCTCCCCTCACTTCCATTCTAAAGAAGGACTCTTTTACTTGGATAGGACTCACTGAATAGGCTTTAAAATAATTGAAGCATGCCATGACCACGACACCTATCTTAGCCATACTGAATTTATCCAAATCATTTGTTATTGAAAGAGATGCTTTCGATTGGGGCAGTTTTGATGCAAGAAGGACGACCCTTGACCTTCACTAGTAAAGCTATCTCCAACTGTAATTTGGAAAAATCAACTTATACCAAGGAGATAATGGCAATTTTGCATGTCGTAATCCATTGGCAACTGTATCTCATTGGGCATCATTTCTCCATTAAAATAGATCATCAGAGTCTTAAATAATTTTTGGAGCAACTGGGTTGCCACCCCTGAACAAAAAAATGGGTGTCTAAACTCATGGGCTATGATTATGATATCACCTATAAGAAGGGTAAGGAGAATTTTGTGGTCGATGCTCTCTCTCACCAATTTGAAGCTCTCAGTATGTTGTGTGCCATTTCATTGTCGATCCCCCAATGGATCGATTCTTTACGCCATAAGGTACTTCAGGATTCCGAATTGTATACTTTGGTTGCTTCTCTAACCATTGAGCCTACTTAATATCCAAGATATACTTGGGATGGATAGGATTTGCGTTACCACGAACGCCTTGTTGTTCCCCATAAGTCCTCACTACGAGAACTTCTCATGATAGAATTGCATGCTACTCCATCTGCTGGCCATTTAGGATTTCTTAAAACATATGAACCACTCAAACACACTTTTTTTGGAAGGGTATAAAAAAGGATATTCATGAATTTGTGGCATCTTGTGATACCTGTCGATGGATGAAAGGTGAAACAATGTGTTCTATAGGCACTCTGCAACCCTTGCCCATTCCAGACCAGGTTTGGACAGATATTTCTATGGATTTTATTGAAGGCTTACCTAAGTTGAGCAACAAATCTGTTATCTTCGTGGTAGTGGATCGTCTTTCGAAGTATGCTCACTTCTATTCCCTCTCCCATCCTTACATAGCCTCCATTGTTGCCCAAATTTTCCTTGATTCTATATTTTTTCTTCATGGTCTACCCTCCTCCATCGTGTTCGATCATGACCCAACCTTCACTAGTCACTTCTGGAAAGAATTGTTTAAGTTGCAGGGGACTCAACTCAAGATGAGTTTAGTGTATCATCTACAAACGGATGGCCAGCCGAAGATTGTAAATAAATGTTTGGAAATCTACCTTCGTTACTTTTCCTCAGATCATCCTACTCATTGGGCAAGATGGCTTCCTTTGGTCGAGTGGTGGTACAACACTTCCTATCACATAGCCACCAAGGTTACCCCTTTTGAGGTGGTTTATGGGCACCCTCCACCAATGTCTTCCTCCTACATTCCAGGTAGCTCCAAGGTCCATGCAATCGACACTACTCTCAGTCAGTATGCTGATATCCTCCATCAACTAAAGCTGAATTTGGAGGCAGCCCAGAATCGGATGCATCAACAGGCTTATAAACACTGTTCTGAGTGTAGTTTTGATGTGGGTGATATGGTTTTACTTCACTTGAAACTGTACAAAAAATTCTCCCTCTAGCTTCGTAGATTCCATAAGCTTGCTATAAAGTACTATGGGCCCTATCAGGTGTTACAGGAGATTGCTGCCACAACCTACAAATTGGCCCTTCCATCTACATCCAAGCTCCATCATATTTTTCATGTTTCTACTCTCAAAAAGGTGGTGGGAAATCAGGTATAGGTTCAATATGCACTCCCAAAGTTAGATGAAGAAGGTTCTATCTTGCTTGAACCTGAACAACTATTGGATCATCGAAATTGTACTCTTCACAATCACACCATTACTAAAGTTCTTGTGCAGTGGCATGGACTCCAACCAAAAGATGCTACATGGGAATCTCTTCATCATCTCCAACACCAGTTTCCTCATCTTCAACTTTGAGGACAAAGCTTTTTGAAGGGGAAGAACATGTTAGGATCCCATCCTAACATTATTTTGTAATTCTCATTATTATGTATTGACCCACTTCCAATGTGGGGATCCCATATATAATGTTATTTTGTAATGTACGTGGCATGTTATGCTCCTAGGCAAGTGGGGCCATTTTATTTAATCATTATCAAGATTGTAACCGACATTTGGTATAAGATTCTAGCTCAAGTGGCATTTTGCATGTAAGCCAACTCTTGAGCCTAGGGTCAGGGTTTGCATGAAGTCTTTCTTTAAAAATCTACGAAGCCATGTATGAATCATCCTTTTGCAAGTTAATGAAATATTGAAGGAGGTTGCCCCCTCGAAGAGGCCTACGATTCTGAGTTCTTTTGTGAGATTGTTCAATTTTAAAATTACTTTCTGCATAGTATTATTCTGTTATTGCATGTATTTTAGTTATTTTTTAGTATTTTGTGTGTGTGAGTTTTATTTTAATAGTAGGTTCCTAACATGATATGCGTAGCAATGGGATTTCCAACTCTAGAGGCATGACCACCTCGATGCCATACACTAGTGGAAATGGAGTTGCCCTAGTGGGCATCTAAATACTAGTGTGATAGGCCCATAGAGCAAGGGGTAATTGCATATGCTAGTATTTGTGATTCTCTTTAACTATTTTCTTCAGAATGACAATCATTGTTTTCTTTGATGCCTTAGCTTACCCATTTTATTGGGGATATTAGGGCATCAAAAAGTTGTGCTGAATATTATACTTTGTTGTTAAAGCACGCACACATTTGTTCTTGAAAGGCATCCCATTATCGAAAATTATCTTGGATGGAATACCAAAATGACAAATGATATTATGCAATATGAAATCCGTGATGTGGGGTCCTGTCATAGTGGTAAGGGGAATTGCTTCCACCCATTTTGTAAAATACTTAATGGTCGTAATGATGGACATGTTATGGCCCAAGGATGTGGGTGAGATTTTCCTAATTAAATCAAACCCCCATTGTGAGAATGGCTAAACCAATTGAATCGGTTGTAAGGCCTATGAATGTACGTGTGTTAGGTTAGCATGGTGTTGACACTTTACACACTTCTTAACATAAGTGCAACAATATTGCTCTAAGGTTTGCCAAAAATAGCCCATGCAAAGAATGCGCTTTGTGATGGCCATGCCATTGAAATGGACACCACATGTACCATCGTGTGCTTGGGCGATTGCCCAAACTAACTCTTGATGCTCTAAGCAATGAAGGAGTATACCTTCATAGCTTTGACAATACAAAATGTCTCCCAGTAAGACATACTTTACCACTTTTTATTTAAATGTCCGTTTCGTGGTATGCGACAACCCAAAAGGGGTACTACCAAGCTTCAGGTAATATTTGATTTGAGTGGACTAATCCTGATATGAGGAAGCCTCAGTTGCATGAATTGCCTACCCCTTTTGAAATTCATCCTTAGTGAATGCTGATTGGGAGAGAACTTGTAAGAATAGCATTGTGTTGCTATCAAAAGTATTTTGAGGGAATAAAGTCCCCCAAGCGGCATGATTCAAGTGATTGTGAATTTGTGAGAACCTTTCCTAAGGAAGTTCAATCTGAATCAAGTGGAATTCTAGCATGGATTGAGTGTTCTCACATTCAAATACAGATTGCAACAATGTTTTTACTTGAATGGTTGTCATATCATCAATAGGGTTCTATGGAATTAAAGATCCTAAGGAGGCCATTGTACCTACAAAACGATTCAATGAGCAAGGGAGTACCTCGATATCATACCATTCAAATGTTTTTAGAAGTTTATCCACAAGGGATTTATGGGCTTGCAAAACTAGACATTTGCATTGGTAAATCCCTTTAACATAGTTTACGATGAGCAAGGAGTCATAAAAAATGTTGAGCTTGGTTATTTTCAGGGTGACAGCCATTTGAAGGCCTATGAGCAAGGCTTCATACTCGGAATTGTTGTTGGTGCATGGGAAATCAAGTTTGATAGATAGGGGTATTGGACACCCTTAAGGTGTGAAAAACACAATTCTCGCACCACCCCCTTGCTCATATTTGGAGCCATCAATGAATAGAGTCATATCGACCTATGACTCAGGCTCGTCAGAATCGGGTGATTTTGATATTTGGAAGACTCCATCATCGGGAAGCTCCATGCTAAGAGGATGATCATTCTAGAAAGGAGCCTCTATGAGTTGATCGGTGATGACCTGACCTTTAATTGATTTTTTTCCAATAAATTCAAGGTCAAACTCCATCAACAACATGATCCATTTTATGGTGTGACTATTGTGATAAGTACGAATCATCATATATCGCAATGGATTCTCTTTTGATACAACATACGTGGTATGACTAAGCATATAATGGCGTAGCTTCTTGGTGGTGAAAATCACCACTAGACATAAATTTTCAATGTATGCATACTTGATTTCATAAATGACCAAGATGCAGGTAAGGTAGTAAGTAGCCTATTCCTTATGCAATTCGTTCTGCTGGGCCAACATGATGCCCAATGCAATCTTAGTGTTTAAGATGTATAGGAGGAACGACACTCCTGGTCAGGGTGGAGCCAATACTAGTGGTGAAGCCAGGTATTATTTTATTGCATCAAAGGTAGCTTGACACTCGTCATCCCAATGGAATACGACCCCATTATATAATATTTTGTTTATGGATCGATATTTGTCCAACAATTATGCTATAAAGCACTTGATGGATGTGATCTTACCCTACAGGATTTGTAGCTGCTTGATGGTAGTTTGGTGAGGCATCTTAAGGATTGGAATGACTTTGTTGGGGTCTACTTCGATGCCTCTTTTAGAGACAATGAATCCCAAGAGATTTCTAGATGTGATGCTGAAGATGCACTTCTTGGGGTTCAATATCACATTGTATTCAATAAGGCGATCGAGGACTTTGCTTAAGATATGGAGATGCTCATGGCATAATAGCGATTTGATCAATAATTCATCCATGTAATCTTCCAAAATTTTATGCATATGATCATGGAAGATGTATTTCATGGCACACTGGTAGGTAGCGTTAGTGTTTTTAATACCAAAAGGTATGACCTTATAGAAAAATATCCCCCAAGGCATTGTGAACATCGTCTTGAGTTGGTATTCTAGATTAATGCAAATATGGTTGTATCCAAAGAAACCATCCATGAGGGATAACATTTTGTGGCCCACTGTGGCATCTACCAAGGTATTAATGTTTGACAATTGGAACTCATACTTAGGACTCGCTTTGTTCAGGTCTTGAAAGTCAGTGCAAATGTGAATCCCCCATCAAGCTTCTTAACAGGGACTATGTTGGACAACCATGGCAGATAGTCCACTGATATAATGAAATTGACATCCAACAAATTTTGTAGTTCATATTTCACCATCAAGGCTACTGTCGAATGCATTTTTCTTAGCTTTTGCTTAACTGTCTTGGATTTTGGATCAAGCATTAGATTATGCATGACTAGATTCAAATCCAGTCTTGGCATATATTTGTAGGACCATGCAAAAGCTTCCTTATTCTTGGTGATAAGGGCTATGTAATAGCCTTGCTCGACAGGGGACAAGCTTTCCTCTAACTTGATACATTGAGGATTCTCGAGATCTAAGCTAATATATTTATCAATCATTGGTTTGATTGACATATGCAACCCCTCCTCCAACTGATGAGGAGTAGGGATCAGATGAATGTCATCCATTGGGTTTAGATAATCAATTAGAACTTCAAGTTCAACCTCAGCATGGAAGACATCTTGAGTAGGCCTTGGAGAGAAATGAAATGACTGTAACATCTCATCGCAAGACCAGTACTCAAAAGGTGATGGGGGAGAATCTCCTCGATCGAAGTCAATTACCCCCAAGTCGAGGTCCAGTGGCTTTGATGGGTTATCTAGATATTGCATGGATGCAAAAAGGTTTATGGAAATCATCTGTCTATTAATATTGAGGTGTCGTAAGACTTGTGGAGGTGGGTGTGATGGAAGCATAATGAATGGAGGTGGTCGGTGCGACTATGGGTGAGCTTGACCTTCTACAAGGATAAAATCTCATCAGATAGGATTATGTAAGGGGGACATACACAAAAAATCCTCATGCTCATCATCCAATGGCACAATCCATGCATACTCGATATGCAGACTGGAAGAGTCAATGGATACCACTTCATAATCTGACTCGTCATCAGATGTCCATTCATAGGGAGGCCCTTGATCTTCTTCCTCACTATCATATGGAAGGATATACAAACTTTCACCTCTTTTGTAGGATTGGACGACATTGCGAGATACCTCTTGATCTCTCATGGGTACGAAGAAGTAGTATCCTAGTGAATAGACCCGATTGGGGTTAGCGTAGGGGTTGCATGCAAGCTCATCCCTATAGTTCAGGCTTAAGCATTGCAAACTATTAGTGAGGACTTTGAGGAGCACATGCTTGTTGTGTCCCAAACTAGACTTATCATAAGGTATTTGGTACTACGACTGGTAGGGAATGTGAGTGCCTTGCTCATACAAGCCCAAACCATAACCATGCCTATTGCAGAGGTGAATATACCTCATGGCAAAGTCAATAGTGGACATGTAGTTAATATCCTCAAAAAAGGGCTCTTCGTCCTCTTGTTTTTGTTGGTAGGGCTCTATGCCATAGTTGAGACACCCATAAATGAAATTTGTTTGATTCAAGGATTTTTTGAGAGTCACGATAGTGATTATGGGAAGATGAGGTCGACCTATATCTTTCACTGACTCAATGGAAAGAGTGGTTATGATGTTCCTAACCAAGTATTCTCCTAGAATAGTGGTGGCTAAATGCACTGTGACTTGTGGTGGTAGAGAAGGAGGGGATGGGAGCGATACTTGAGTTGATTCAATGTTGGCCTCATAGGGTAGCTCCTCGTCCACTGGACTAGGAATCTCACCTATGGAGATGGTGGATATGGTTGAAGGGATATCATCAATAGGCCTTTTACCCATTTTCCTCGGTGGAGGATTCACCAATGATAAATGCATATCTGGGGGTGCCAATGATGAGGATGGTATAGTATGAGATGATGATGGATTGATTGAAGGTGATGGTGAAGGAGTCGAACCTTGGCTAGATGTATTCCATAGAAAATCCAGATGGGTTGATGCCAACGTCGACTCAAGGATTCGCTGCACCAAGTTGCAGTACTTGAAGGGCTCAAGGTTTGTAGAGATGACATGTACTTGCCCTTCATAGGTGTACTTTAGACACTAGTGAGCGATGGAGGGTACACACTTCATGTCCTTGATCCAAGGTCTACCCAGTAATATATTATACATCATTTCACCCTCCAAGATGTGGCACAGTGTTGGTATAGTCTTTTGGCCTACCCGAATAGGTAAGACTATTGTACCAACTATTGGATGTGTCTTATCCTTTGCAGAGGAAGTACTATATGGTAGGTCCCTGCTTCAGTGGTCCCTATTCTATTGGGTGAAAAATTATCTATAGAATAATATCCAAAAATAGAATAAGAGGTAGAAAAAATGTCCCATGTTCCTTGTGCAAATGCTGTAGAGAGTTTAATGTATGCCATGGTGTGTACTAGACCAGATATTGCCCATGTAGTGGGAGTTTTGAGCAGATATATGTCTAAGCATGGTAAAGAGCATTGGACTGCTATAAAAAGGGTTTTCAGATATTTGTGTGGTACATCTAATTTTTCAATTTGTTATGAAGGTACAGGAAACAAAAACAAATACTTGGATATAGAAGGTTTTGTTGATGCAGATTGGGATGGAGATCTTCACAAAAGAAGATCCACTAGTGCATATGTATTCAACTTATTTGGAGAGGCTATTAGTTGGATGAGCAAAAGGTAAACTGTTGTTGCTCTTTCAACCACTGAAGCTGAGTACATGGCAGCCATTGATGCAAGTAAGGAAGCAATATGGCTACAAAGACTATGTGATGAAATTGGGTTCTTTCAAGGAGTTGTGAAGATAAATTGTGATAGCCAAAGTGCTAAATTTATGGAAAAGAACCATGCTTACCATTTAAGAACAAAGCACATTGAAACAAAATACCACTTTAGTAGGGACATGATTGAATAGAAGAAAGTGTTGCTGGAAAAGTGGATACCAAGGAAAATGTTGCAGATGCTTTAACCAAGGCATTTAGCATAAAAAAGTTCATGTTTTGTACAATTGAAATGGATTTGGAAAGACTAGATGTTGAAACTAACATTGATTACAGTCTTTATGCAAAGTATTCAACAAGTGGGAGAATGTTGGATGTGTCTCATCCTTTGCAGAGAAAGTACTGTACAACAGGCCCCTGCTTCAGCGGTCCTGCTATTTCCAAAGATATTCTTGGAGCTATTTTCAGAGGTGTTGAAGGGATTCCCATGATTGGTGGGTATGGGTGGTTTTATCCCATGGTATTGTGCCCACAATATTCTAATACTATGTTGTAGTTTAGGGTTGTAATATTTTCCTTTATATTGATTGTAATGTCCTATTATGGGCAAGGTGAATAATAATAGAAAAGGAGGTGTGGCTCTTGTTTTTTGGATGTAGCCCATATCGGGTGAACAAGGATAAATCTCTTGTGTTCTATGTGCATATATTGTATGAGTTGTTATTTTATTTTGAGTTATTTATTTATGTATTTTTATTTTGGAATAAGTCTGGGTATAACTCTTCACCAACTGTAGAGCATATAACATCATTAAATGCTCTAAGGGTATAGGTATATGCGACAATATGAGATATCAGGAGCCCAAGATGTTTGAGAGTTATTGTAGTTATGATGTTGTTGGAAGAGCCAGTATCAATTAAAACCCTCTTGTAGGGTGTTTCATTTACACATGTGATGATGTGCAAGGGGGTTCCACCATATCATTTGGAACCAACTTGAGCTCATTTTCCCGAAAGGTGATCACTGGTTTTGTACATTGCTAAACATGCCCCACAAAATTGTTAAAGGAGTTAGACTCCTGGGGCTGGAGCTCGATCACCTTTAGGATCTCCATTAGAGCTTCTCAATGAGGTGGAGATTGATGAATAAGATTGTAGATGGAAATTCGGGTAGATGTTGTTCTCAGGATTTGAGTGAGCTTACCCATTATCGTGACCACCGACCGAGGTGGGAGGTTTGGCACCGAATTCGGAAAAGGCTATGACGTTGAAGGAGTATCACTCAAAACTACAGGTGGTGTGACTAGACTTAGGTATTGTATGTTCCTTATCACAATGCTGATCATACCGATGAACCCTTGCTTAGGAGGTGCCTGATGGATCTCATTCACTTGTGGCACTTGCTTTTCCTATTTTGCATGGGCAAACAATGGATCTAAAGGGCATTCCTATCGATCATATCTTGTACCAGGTGTTTGAAATTATAACACATATGCACATCATGCCCATTTTTCCTATGAAACTTACAGTATAGGTCTTCGTAGTATCCTTTGGGCTTTGGTGCATTTGGATAGATGGGTCGACTATCAGGCAGATTAATTATGTTAACTACATAGAGGAACTCAAATAAAGAGTCCATGGACTCTGCAATGGGCATAAACTATCACTTAGGGTGATGTTGTTGATTCTGCCCTTGGTTATTCTGATTTTCCTTGTTGGAATTTCTAGGTGTGGCCTGATAATTGGGCTTTTGAGGTGGCACTGGTTGTGCAAGCCCTGGAACACTAATGGCAACGTAATTGACTAATGTCAGATTAGGTTGTACTGGGTTGTTCTAGCAATTCTTGTTCCACTCCTTACGAGGCTTCACAATTTCTCCCTCTTGAATTTTGAAGTCTTCGATTGTTCTAGCTTACGCTAGAGCATCTTCAAGAGTGAGATATTGTTGGAGTTGCAACAACAAGGAGATAGGCTTTAAGAAACTCTTAGAAAATATTTGAGTCAACTCCATCATGGGGAGTAAATACAGTAGCTTGGAAAGCAATGCTCTCCACCTATTGCCATAGTTTATGATTGACTCATCATCAAATTATTTTAACCCTGCAAGATTGGCTAGTGTCACCTTTCGCTTGGTATTGAAGGTGAAGCATTCTAGGAATGCATCTATGAGTTCATCTAGATTATGGATGCTATGCTTTGGGAGTTGGGTATACCACTCCATAGTTGGGCCGGAGTGGGTAGTTAAGAATATCCTCAAAAGCAAAATATCATTATCCTAGATGCTAAAGCATTGGCTCAGGAACTTGGTGACATGCTCCTATGCATCTTCATCTCCCTTAAATTTAGATAGGTGGGGCATCTTAAAATGTTCTAGATAGAAAGGGGCAGGAATAGAAGGATGAAGTGGTTGACTATGCAACTGGTGTAGAGTGGGATTTTGGAACCCAGACCCAAAGGTCTTATTCTCCACTGATTCTAGGCGTTCTAGCAATACCCTATATGCATCAGAGGATTTGATCTCCTCTTCTTTGCTTTGATCATACGATGGAGGATGAGGAACCTCAGGCCTATTTTGAGGTGGTGGAATATCACTCCCTGCCTCGATAAGGTATCTCAAGATATTCTACTTCTGGCTCATACTTGGTGTAAGCCCCATAAGGCGTCTCCAGAGTTATTCTATAAAGAGGGGTAACTACCTACGGTAGGTGCACTCTATGTTTGGTCGGGAATGCAAGTCTCAATTTGGCCTAGGAGGTCATGGAGGCAACATTGGGTAAGGCCTAGGAGGTCTATCTTGGATAATATTAGGTTGCCTTTGATGGACTTCCTATCTATGGGTATTAGGGGTAGGAACCCTCTCATGTAAGGTTATTTGAAATAGCTCATTGGTCTGTTGTTCAATCCTTTCTTTCTCTATTTGATGTAAGCAATACAAATATTCTTTGTCTCATCGAAGATGCTTAAATTATGCTTGGTGTTCAACATATCTTACGATTGCTTGATTGATCTATTCTACCATGTAGGGTCTAGGAACCCCAGCAGCCTTGCCTTGAGGTCTATCTTGCTTAGGATGATATGAGATATTAATCATGTGCTTCCCTCGATCAAGGGTAGTCATGTTCACTTGTGGTTTAGGTTTAAGCATGTGATATTTGTACTTAACTAGTGCAGAGGAACATCGTGCTTGTGTAGTATATTGGTCTTGAGGATAATCAAGGATCTCCTCATGCCTTCCTTCATTGATGAGGAAGGGAAGGGCTGCATTGGCTCACCCTGAGTGATGAGTATCATACTCATCTTGGTACCTAGGCTACTGTAACCTATTAAGGTGGTGTAATGATGAAGTGTGATCAATTGGTCATGCCCAATATGTGTACTCTGGCTCTTGCCCATAAGCGAACGTGTTAGATCTAGCAGGCACACAGATGTGTGATACTGCTCCATCTACTAGCACCTCAGTGCATGGTTACCTTTCATAAAATAAGGCATGTGAAGTGTCTAAATATTGGAAATATGCTCTCAGATTAAGATCAAAATCCATAGGGGCATCCTGCATAGGGCTCCCTTGTAGGTGATGTTTTTGACTAGCTACTCTAGGACTTGGGTGAGTAGAAGGCTTCAAAGGAGGTATGACCAGGTCCTTGGGGCTAAATCGAAGATGAATCATGTCTCCTAGTCTACTATTTGTAGCATCTACCCTTGAGTGGGGTTGGCTGTGGGTACACACCATTGTTATTCCCTACCAAACCCTAGATGATTATCTCCTTGACAAGTTTTTAATAGAGCAACACACAAGAATGGAAACACACAATAAGATAAATGTTTATCTCTTTTAAGGATTATGTGTGTTCTCTAAGTTGTTTTATGTGTTTAGATTTATTGTTTGTAAAGAAGACCTTGTGTTACGTGTTTTTCTCTTGTTGGATGATATTCTTGTGTGTAATTGGATTTCACCTGTATGCTCATAGCTTGACATCTGGTAACGAATGTCCGGTCACGTAAACCCACCAAAGTATGGAGATGAAACCTATACCCAGTCAGGGAGCACAGGTCCTGCCAGTCCTCACCCATACTCACTCGGTCAGTGTTATACCCTTCGAAGAGAAGTACATGAAAATTTTCCAAGCTATGGCAGATCTTGGAGATGGCCTTGGAAACAAGGTTCATGGGATTTGAGATAACGGGTGGAGATGAAACCCACCGTCATTGATCTCTACTAGTGGTTGGTGATGAAATCCAACTCACTAGCATTTAAGTGGAACATGGTGTGTGGGGTTCCTTTTAATATTAAATAAAGTAAACAATGAAGCACTCTATGATCATTCACTAAATGCGAGAAAAGGACATTTTACTTTTAGAAAATCTAAATAAAAAGCAACCTACAAAATGTGTATCCTAAATGATAACCTACCCATTAGGTAGGCTACAAGCAAACAAGCCATAGAAATGAATTTCTACTTAATTCCTTTTCATTTTTTCTTCTTTTTTTGTTATTTTTGCAATTATAGAAAAGTAAAATCTATCTTTCTACATTTCAAGCAATCAAGGGAAGCAAGAAAAACCAAATTTGAGCAATTTTCGACTGTAGAAAAGCAAACTGAAGGTTTAGATACTCACCTTACTAACCTAAGAACTTACTGTTTCTAGAATGCTGAGAAAAAAAGCCCCTATTTTGTGGCCATCCTAGGGTGGGACGGTTTCTAGTTTGGGGGCCGTACTAGGGTGGGATGATTGTGTGGCCATCCTTGGGTGGGAGGGTTAGAAGTTTCAGGGCCATCTCAGGCCAGAATAGCCAGTACTTGCAACAAAATAAAGGCCAAAATGAGGTCAAAACTTAACCCAATCAATCAATATGGGATCCCATCGTGATCACCACTGAAGTATGGGAAAAATTGTGCACCTAACAATTTTAAACGAGATGCATCTATCGCTAGTATTGATTAAGCATTACAAAAAGACATCAAAGTAAGCATGATAAGCCAAATAAGTGCAAGAAATGAAATTTTTCTTTATTATTTGATAGATTAAATCACAGTTACGTAGATGTCCCCTTTGAGGGCTCTAGATTGATACACTCATTACAAAATGGTACCCAAGGATTAAATCCTTTTAATAACTCGGGTGCACTTCAAATGTTCCTCCTCATACCCACGATTGAAGTGGGTGGGTCTATGGTGCCACTGATTTGTTCTTTGATGTTTGTATCCTATGCTTCTTCCTCATGCACTGTAAGACCTGCACCTACACACAAGGAAACCATATTTCGTCAATAGCAAGTACGATTGTGAAGCATGCAAAAGCAATACCTGCAATAATAGATTAGAAAGTGGAAATATGCAATAAGACCATCTAAAACTATTATACATGATTTCAAATATTATAGGTATGCATGAAATATGATTTTGGACTGATCTAATTGAAAACAACAAAAATGCAGTCATATTCGTGCCGATTACGTGGTGTGCCTATTAAGTCTGCAAAAACACAAAATGGGTAATTGATGGTCCTAAACATCTCCAAATCACACCAAATTTGGACAACATATATAAAATCATATTTAGAGAGGACCCATGTAAAAATATTAGTAGAATGGGTCATAGATTCATGTGCATCTTCGGGTGAGCCAAGTGAACCTGCAAAATACTAAAAACATGATAACTCATTCAATATAGCTCCAAATTGCATCAAATTTGAATAATATATTCTTGAACTATCCTAGAATAAGCCTATTTAAAAATAGTAGAAAAATAATGCTTTAGTATATGACCATCCCTTACAGGGATGGTGGTGACTATCATAGATTGGGGGTCATCCTAGGGTGGGATGACCACCAGATATGCTAGTTTTCTACCACCAATTCCATTGATAATTGGTCAAAAACTCTCCCAAATATGTTGTTATCAAATTTAGGGGTGAAATTAACTCAATTGGTTCAAGTTTTTAAACAAATTGCACCTCTTGAATCACTCGAGAACCTCCTTCGTTGGGTATAGATTTCGAGGAAAAAGGCATAAAATATTGAGGGGAAATCTTGGCAGCACTTCATTGCAATGTCATAAAACTCCTATCTATGTTTTGGATGGAAAATGGATCCACTTTATAGCCCAAGGGGACTATGGACAAATGGGCATGCAAGGACATGTAGGGCAAGAGGCGCCATTTATCCAAAACTTGGCATGTATTGGAGGGGGGAGAAAAATCTCCCTTTTTGGCCTCTATTCTACAACATATCATAAGGATTTTGCACCCTTCGGTCTACATGCTTGAATATATAGGATAAATGGTAATTTCTAGGTGCCATTTATCCAAAATTTGACTTTTTGGGAGTCAAAGGCCATGGTCGTCCCACCCAGGGACGACCACTAGTGGTTGTCCTTGAGTGGGACGACCATGCCTACATACCCCAAAACTTTCGAAAAGTGGGGGATAAAATTCCAAAAGTGGTTAGGACCACTGTGTAAACTCTAAGGGTTGCCCAAGGGGTCCATATGATGTCAACTTAGCCAATTATTTTGGTCGCCTAATCGGATTGACATGATTTTAGTGTCTACACCTTTATGTTTTTTCTTTCTTCCCTGGATCTTGCTTGATAATTTGAGGACTTTCCTTTTTTTTGCCTTACCTATATCAAGAGTAGGTCTTATTATTATATTTCTAAATATTTTTTCACAATTTTATTTTTCATCATATTTATCTTCCCTTGGCTCTACTACATAAGCTTTTGACTTGTCTTGCTCATTTTCTGCTAGTTCCTTATTAGTGGTAGACGTATTAACTTTTTTTTTTTTTTTAAAGCAAAAAACCCCTTACGAAGCCGCATTGGTCTGAGAGACCATGAACAGGGGGTTCTACACCATCAAAGTCACCTGGGGGTCGCACCCGACCCTGCCCGCACCAACATTATCAATTGGATTTTGGATACCCAATTCAGCTTTTTGGTAGGGTGGAGATTTGAACCTGGGACATCCCTTGGAGGATTGCCCTCTCCTCTCCAAATCACCTACAACACCTGAGTGTAGACGTATTAACTTTTAGAACTACATTTTATTTACCAATTTTTTCTCCTAAATGGTGCATGATACTTCAAAAGAGTCTTCAAAATCTTATGAGACACATTCTTTAGGTTCATCAAGAATGTTCTTCCTTAAATTAGTATCATATTGAATAGATGATTCCTTTTTAATGTACTATGTCCTCTAAGTTTTGATCTACTTTTTTTTTCATAGGCTATAGCATTAAAAGAGTTGGTATTTCTTCCAATATCCTTCCTTACTGGTCTCCACTATTTATTTTCTTTTATTTTCTAGATCTATTTTTGGAAGTTGAAAACCATCTTCATCCATAACCATTTGTATGTTTCTCTTGTGGTTTTCTACATATGATTATGTTGGGCTCTTCTTAGGGCATGATCTCCTAACATGCTCCACCTCATGACATATTCTACATATAAAATATATATATTCTTAATCTATGGTTTGGATCCACATCTTATCCCCATACTCAAGAATGATTAATTCCAGTAAAGCTTTACTTATATCAATTATGACCAATATCCGAGCATAAATAGCAAAGAATCCATCTTTCATAGTATATAAAATCTCAAGGAATTCTCTTAGAGTGTTTCCTATTGCCTTGAAGGTATCTATTTATCAAAATTCAATGGGTAACTGTTGGCAGTTTTGCAACTTTACCACATTTTGATTTTGTTTTGATAATTGATTGTAAAATTTTGATGAATTTACAAATGAAGGCTTTGCAGTTTTTAATATGTCTAGCTTTATTGTAGTTTTAATTTTCTGCCTCATTACTATAAATGATATTCAAATTGTGTAAGCGATGGGGAAAATTTTGTTTAAAAACTGCCGAAGAACACGAATGCCAGCAAAAGAATTCATTTTTAAAGAAGAAGCGCTTTCGGAGAAAGAAAGACAAAGTTGGACGCTTTTGCCATGTTATGTTTTCACCTAAGAAATTATTAAATCCATGTTCATGACTCAAGGAAGGGATGAAGAAGCATTTTTACCCCAACTGAGGGACTAATACCCATGTTGCCCCTCTTGGAGATGAAAACAAAATTTAAAAATACTTTCCAAGTGAAGTCACCTGAGGCACTGTCAAAGGTTGTAAAAGCAAATGGAAGAAACCACTGTCACCCCAAAAGAGGGACAAAAAATCTTATCACCCCTCTTTGAGGTGAAAGTTATTTTAAAAGCGCCTGATGAGATAAAAAAATATCAAAGGCACTATGTGACTTAAAATGCTGTCACCCTAAGAGAGGGGTCAAACTCTTTCGTGTCCCTCTCTAGGACAACGTCCAATGGAAAGCGAATAAAGCATCCATATGTAAGTGGACACCCACAAATTTGGGTGAGGTTTAAAAAAAATGATTGTCACCCCAAGAGAGGGGTGAAACCTATTGTCACCCCTCTTTGGGGTGAAACATATTCAAAGCGTAATTTCAAATAAAGAATTCGGTGGGCCCGATTTCGGGTAGATTAAGATGGAACTTTCGCCTCAAGAGAGGGGCGAAGCTCTTTGTTGCCCCTCCTTGGGGTGAAGGATTATTTCTAAGGTTTTGAAGGTTCATATAGCTGACGATTTCATTCATGATTAGGCAAAGGCAAAATAGAAGTGCCCGATGAGATTGAAGTACAGTAAATCAAAATCACCTTTCCAAGATGTGAATGGTGTTTTGGGGATTCAATTTCAGGTGAGGATATTTGCACAGTGCTCCAAGTTGAATTGGCAAGTAACGCCACCTCTCTTGAAAGATGAAATTTCCTATCACCTTCTTCCAAGATGATAGTGAGAAAGGTATTTATAAGGAGAAGATTAAAAGATGAAGGTGCTTGGATATCAGGCTTGGCTATCACCTATGGTTGCTATGATAGGGCTATTTTTTCTCTTCATTGGATGACACTAATTTTTCACCAAAGATATAGCCCTGGGTGCGTAGTTTCATAATTCTTCAAGGAAGGATAGCATTTAATTTTGGGGGTGATGCAGGAAAGCACTTCCAGAATATTTGCTCCAATTTTGAGATATCAGGGGCAATCTTTGTTCATTTCCAATACACCAAATTTCAACCTTGGTGATTTTCAAAGCGAATTTAATACTTGGTGGACTTTTCTGGTGGAAATTAATTTTCAAAGCATAAGGAAAAGCAAATTCCTACCCGATTCTTAGGTGATTTTGTTGTGTCCCAATGCACCGATACCCAAGGTTCCTTTGAGCATTTACTTTTGTTGACTTTTCTAGGTGATTTCCACCCGTCGAAGCTGGATCATGGTTCCTTTGCAAAATATTTTGATCATAATGCCATTGATGCCGAGGAGGAAAATCTGCACGCTGGTTTTTGATCTACCAACATTTTTTTGTATATGCATTAATGCTAGAGGTGAAATCCCTCTATAAAAGACTACTCATTTTTCATTGTAAAAATGGAACGTTGGACACTTTGCAAAAAAATAGTCCAAGTTTTTTGCATTAATAGAAACAAATCGGCTTCTGATTCGTGGATCGATTTTGCATTTGATAACTTTCTATGTGTGATTTCTAAATTTTTTATTTTCCATTATCTGCTATGAGTAAATTCTACTTCTGAATTTAGTCTTTGCTAGTATGGGGGGAATGAATACTAGAATATGCTTGGGAGGTTATTTTTTTGCATAATCGTCAGAATTTTCTATGCTTACATTTTTTTTTAATGTTATTAATGGCTTGGTGGAAGTTTAGTTGTTAGTCTATCCCCATCCTATACTACTGGCTCATAGCCATATTCCCCGTTTCTTTTTGTAATTTCCCATTTCTTTCCTATTTCTCTAAACTTATACCCATTGTAGGATTAGTAAGGGAGCCAACCCTCTCTAGAGATTATCCTAGAGGACATTTCTTTTCTCTGGCCTTTCAATTTTGGTTGGGTCTAGGGCACACAAGGCATAGATCTTGTAACTAGGAAGATTCGTGACCAACAGTAACCCAAAAATCCTAATCAAGACTATTACTAGGGATAGATTTACATTTTTAGGTGAAAACCTTCATACCAATGGGTAAGGAAGAGTCATACTCTTCCCATAAACCAAGGACCCCCTTTTAGGATTTTTTCTCTCTCTTCCCTAGAAAAAAAAATATCTAGGAAGAAACATTTAGGAAGAAAGGATAAAATCACTCCTGGAGACTTCCAACTCCAATCAATCCATTTTCTAAAGGTTGAAGCCTTAGCCAATACCCATTAAATTTACAAAAAAACACCCTATCTTGGAGCAATGAGGATCTCTCTAATGTGTGCTTAGTAATCTCTAACACTAGAGATGATTCTAAGGATTTTACTATATATCAGTCCATAGAAAGGAAACTAAAACTCAAAATCTATTGAGAGAGGAACAACAAGCACAGGGCAGCCGTAGAGCTAGGGTTTCTACCAGCAGAGTAGCAGAAGGGTGAAACCAGTAGCCACCAACAGCCGTAGAATGGAGTAGCAGTCTCCAAGTGTGGGGAGGGAGGAGATGTCGATGGGTGGGAAGCCATCTGCAAGGGAGCCTGGGAGGGGCTACGGTTCGTGTCTTGGGTGTAGCAGAGCAATCGAAGGGCACCAGGGATCTGGAGGTGTGGAAGAGTTCAGACCCATTGAGGAAGACCGAGCTATTGATGGTGTCAGTCGGGTAAGGACCCACTAGACAAAGGGGGTGGTGGGGCTCAAAAGTCTTATGCCAAGGCAGCGGCCTCAAAAACCCTAAACGATTTTTTTACCAAAGAGTTTTTTCCAGTTGGGGATGAGCTGGACATCCCAACAGAAGTTCTTTCAACCTTCATGGAGTTTGAGAAATTTACCCTCATAGGCAAATTCATTGGCAGTCGTCCTGACATGGAAACTATTCGAAAGTGGGTAGTAAGCAAATGGAGGACTTCTGGTCATATGGAGCTAGCGGCCCTATCTCGAGGTTTTTTTGCCATTAGACTGAACAATAAGGAGGATTACTATAAAATTTTGGCTGGCAGGCCATGGTTTCTGGGCCGCAGAAGTTTATTCCTTAGGAAGTGGGACATGGATTTCAGTCTTGATACCTATAACATCAACATTGCCCCAATATGGGTTAGGCTCCTGAATCTTCCCCTCTTTGGCTGGCATGAAAATGTCATAAGGGGTATTGCACGCTCCATTGGGGAGTTGGTCACCATTGACCCACCCACCCGAGCTCGAACAAGGTTTGTCCAAGCCCGTTTTTGTGTTCTGGCAGATTTGGAGGTGGAACTCCCAACTTTCATCACTCTTCGGTCTGGAGGTACCTTTCTTCATAAACAAGCTATTGTCTATAAAAATAGACCAACTTTCTGCCCCCAGTGTCGATCCCAAGGGCACCTCCAATCCCAGTGTCCTATTCAAAAACTGGGTAAGCAGAAGCGTGAAAACGACAACCCCCTGGAGCATGGGGAAGGTCAGGTGAAGCAGTCAAATCTTCCAGATGTGAAGGGTCATGAATCTCTAGGCCCCTCTAGAGTCTGCATCGGACTCTCTCAGCCTGAAGAGAATCCCACTCTCCAATTGGAACCCGAGCAACTTGAGGTTGACAATCAACAAGGAGCAGACTCCCACTTGGAAAGTGAATCGCAGGAAGAGAAGGAACGAATCCCATCCCAAATTGTGACTCAGACTGTTTCTCTGCCCCAAGATATGGGTCATCCCGATTTTAGCCAGTCGCAGACGATGCTAGAAGATTACCTCTTAGGAAGGAGGGGTGAACAATCTGATCACATTAGCCCCCGAAACATGAGGAGCCAAAAGCAAAGTGTGGATTTTGGTAGTGAGAGGAAGCAGGGCCGTCCTCCTAACAAAGACATGAGGGACAAAGAGACAGCAAATGATGTTGCAAATGGAACACAGCGTTTGCTGGTTCTAGATGACTGTGGCGCTCAGATGGACGAAGAGCATGCATCAAAACCTCCCCCTCAATAAGGAAGGGTAGGCAAGAAAAACCTTAAACTGTCCAGATGAAAGTCCTCTCATGGAATGTGAGAGGACTGAACGGTGCAACCAAACGAAGGTTAGTGGATGATCTTCGTAGGAGGACTAATCCTTCCATCCTTATTTTGCAAGAGACCAAGATCGATGCTATCTCCTCTGATAAAGTTGCGAAGGCCATTTGGGCCAAGGCAAATTTTCTATCCAGCCCTGCAGTGGGAACAACGGGAGGACTCATGGTTCTGTGGGACCCTTCGAGGTTTGAGGGCAGCCTGCTATCAACTTCCAACATAATCATCAATGTACTGTTCCAGTCCAAAACCACCAATTTTTCTTGGATTCTATCCAACGTTTATGCTTCAAATTCTGCCACAGAGAGAGCAAAAATGTGGAAAGCTATCTCTCAGATGAGGGAGAATTTTAGTAATTTTCCTTGGGTTTTAGGGGGTGACTTCAATTGTCCCCTTCATCCTTCAGAAAAAAAAGGAGGATCCGACCACTTCAGCCGTAACTTGGAGGACTTCAGGGATTTTGTCTCTACTAATGGCTTGCTCGACATCGAACTCAAAGGGGCTTCCTTCACTTGGAGTAGCAGAAGGATTGGGAGCGATTTGATTCAAGTCAAGCTCGACAGATTTTTTATGTCCCAAGAAGCTATTCCTATCCTTGACGGGGCTATCCTTTCGGCTCTTCCAAGGATTGGGTTTGACCATAACCCTATTTTCTTAGAGGCGGATGATGGGCCTATTTTTAAAACCCCCTTAAAATTTTAATGCATGTGGATCTCTCACAAGGACTTCAAAGGTTTGGTTTCAGTTTGGTGGCAATTGAAGGTGGAAGGAAATTCTCCTAAGAGGGTGGCTCTAAAGCTCAAAATGGTCAAAGAAAAGCTGAAAGTTTGGAATAAAGAGGTTTTCGACAACATTTTTGAGTCCAAAAAATCCATCTCTAAGAACCTAAAGGTTTTGGAGGAAAGTATGGAACTCGAAGGTTACACTGAGGGTCTCAAGGAGGAAGAGTGGAGTCTTTTGGTGGACTTTCATTCTATTCTCGCTAGGGAGGAAATGTTCTGGCACCAAAAATCTCGTGACCTTTGGTTGAAGAATGGAGACACCAACACGAGGTTTTTCCATGCGTCTACTATGAGGCATAGAGGGGCCAACAATATCATAGAAGTGGCTTGTAAGGATGGGTGCATTACTAGGGAGATAGAGAAAATCAGGAGTGAAGCGGTTGACTTTTTTTAGGATTTGCTTAGCACTCCTTCGGATAGCAACCTTCAGGTCCAAAAATCTCTGCTCACCAATTTTTCGACTAAAGTCCCCCATGAGGTAAGCATTAAGCTTCTGGAACCTTTTTCCTCGTTCGATATTAAGGAAGCATTGTTCTCCATGCAACCAGATAAGGCCCCTGGCCCCGATGGTTTCCCCCCCCAATTCTTCCAAGTCATGTGGGAGGTCATGGGTCCGGATGTGTGCGATGCTATTCGGGTTATTCAAGCTTCCAGATCCATCCACCCGAAACTCAATTCCACCTTTCTTTCCCTCATTCCTAAGTATCCTGCCTGTAAAATTTTCTCTGACTATCGGCCCATCAGCCTGTGCAATGTTTTTTACAAGATTCTTACCAAGTCTATAGCCAATAGACTCAAAATAGTCCTCCCCATCCTGATTGATCCTTGTTAGGGAAGCACTGTTAAAGGCAAAAACATTCTTGATGGTGTCATCATTGTCCATGAGACCCTTCATTTCGCTTACCACTCCAAGAATGTTGCTCTTTTTCTTAAGCTCGACATGAACAAAGCCTTTGACCGGGTTGATCAAAAATTTTTGTGTGCAGTCCTCCTCAAGTTCGGCTTTCATCCCCACTGGATTGACCTTGTCTACAGTTGTATATCCACTCCTTTTTTTTCTATCCTAGTCAATGGGTCCCCAGCTGGGTATTTCCAAAGTGCTAGAGGCCTCAGACAGGGCGATCCTTTATCCCCCATCCTTTTCATTCTCCTGAAGAAGGTTATGAGTTGGTCCATGAAAGAGGCTCTTCGTCAGAACAAGATTTTTGGCATTTTGCTAACTTCTAGAGTTGATCCTGTCACTCATCAACAATTTGTGGATGACACCCTCATATCCACTGGGGTGTCCATTGCCCAAGCCAAATCGCTCAAGCGGATCCTGTCCTATTATGAGCAAGCTGCAGGGCAAAAGGTCAATTACATCAAGAGAAAAATCTATTTTATTAACACTCCCCTACGCAGGCAACTTCGGATTGCTAGAATTCTTGAATGCACTATTGATTCCCTACCTACGTCCTATCTAGGTTTGCCTCTATCTTATAGTAGGCAGGCGAGTGGGGATATGTGGAACATGATTCTTGAGCGCCTTCACAAGAAACTCGAAACTTGGAAGGGCAAACTCCTATCGCAAGCCAAAAAAGCCACCCTTACCAAAGCTTATCTTCAGGGGATCCCGACCTACTTCATGTCGATGTTCATGCTTTCGATTGTAGTTCACTCCAAAATTGAGAAGATTTAGAGGACCTTTCTATGGTCTGGCAGTGAAGAGAAATCTAGACTCCCCCTTGTTTCCTGGGACAAGGTGTGTTCGAGGATAGACCAAGGCGGTCTGGGGTTGAGAAGATCAAGACTTATGAATTTGGCTTTGATAGCAAAGCACACTTGGAGGATTCTATCTAGCGACCTAGTGGAGTGGGTTAAGCTGGTTAAAAAGAAGTATCTTGGCCCCATTTCCTTATTGGATGCTGAGACCTCCTCCGTGGCGTTGACCTTTTGGAAATTTGTGCTCCAAACCCGACATTTGATCAGCCTGGGAGCCCACTGGATTTTGGGTGATGGCAACCTCATTTTCTTTTGGAAGGACAGGTGGGTGACTGAAGAATCCCTTGGTTCGAGGGCGGATCTCACTGGGCTGAGAGGTTTGACTGACCCTAATTCCCAACTCAAGGTGGCAGAGTTCATATACTGGAGCACCCGTTTTCCTCGATGGAAGATTCTACTTATGGAGGGGTTTAATAATGAGGTTACCTTTCTTGCAAATATCCTCTAGTCAGTTTTAATTCCTTCTGTTAGGAGGAATAACAAAATCATCTGGAGTGGTACGAAGGATGGGCTTTTTTTGTTAAATCAGCTTATGAGTTTCTTACCACCAAGACTGCTCTAGACTACAGGTGGAATACTGTGTGGAGGAAAGGAGTCATCCCTAAAATCAACTTCTTTGCATGGATTGCTTTCCACAACAAAGCCTTAACAATTGAAAACCTTCATAAGAGAGGTTTTGCCTTCCCCAATAGGTGTTACTTGTGTCTTGCAGATTGTGAGATGAGGGATCATTTATTCTTGCATTGCCTGTTTTCCCACTCTGTTCTTAGTATTGTCCTATCCTCCTTCCAAATCCTATGGTGCTCTCCCCGTTCCCTCAGAGATGCTTTCCACCAATGGCCTAATCCTTTCAAGAATCCCAAACTCCGCTTCCTCCTCGAGGCCTCCTTCCATCATTCAATTTGGCAAATTTGGTTAGAGAGGAATGCCAAAATCTTTGGCAGAGCTCCTAGAGGGCCCCCTTATGTTGCTCAAAGGGCATTGTCCTACGCCATCGAGAATTCTATTGCTGTTCCCAGTCCCCGTCCCTACCTTCCGAGTGAAGAAGCGATTCTCAAAATGATTAGGTTAATTACAAATCATAAGTAGAGTTTAACCATAACAAGGTTAACCACAACCTATAGGGCTTAAATAATAAAATATTATAGAATAATTAATACATTGTACAATTAAATGTCCTTAGGCCTATCTATTACATCACACAATATCAACTCTTGATCATGAGTTGGATTATAATTTCAATGCCCCCATAATATTAATTGAGAAGCCAAGGAACATTAGTGATAGTAATATCTTATCCCATAATGGATGCTCTAGTGAGCCTTTGGAGTTCAGGTAAATCCTTATGAATCTTCCTCATCATCTAAAAACATCCACCTAAATTCAAGAACTTAGCTTCAATCCTTTGCAGCTTCAAGAAGTAATTCTTTTTTGTATGTCCCTCCCTCTTAGAATATCCATGAGTGGTATTTATTTTTATTTAAGAATATTTGCCAAATAGGGTTCAAACAATGGGAAGAGCAATGAAGGACTATGACTTCAATAAGGAAGGAAACTAGCAATTCAAATTTGGTAAATCGGACTATGATAGTGTGATGTTTTGAAAATATTACTCTACTAAGATGCAAGGCAAATATAGTAGAGGTGAATTTTTGGCATTGTGAAAGCTGCTATAGGAAAATATCTCTAAATTTTGGAGTAATTGTATTCATACAAAAATTTGAAAAGATCTAGAAAATGAAAATGAAGAATTCAAAAATTTTATGTAAAATGATGTAGGTTTCTATCTATAGCATCTAAAATGAGATGATAAGTGTATCTATTTGTAAACTCTCAAGCTATAAATAAGATAGATGTAATTTATCAAGGGTGGGGGACCTGAGTGCAACCCCTTATTATCTAGCAAAAAAAAAATCTAAAAAATAGCTATGTAGATGCAAAATAAGAATTGTAAAAATGTTAATTTTACAAAAGAGAAATCTAGTTCAACATTTAATCAATTTTGGCATTTCAAGCATCTTTTGGGAATGTGGACTCCTCTTCATATATTTGAAAAAATCATATTTAAAATTTGGAGGGAACATTATAGTTTATTCTATCATTTTTGTTAGACCCTTACTCACTTCTCTCCTTTGTGCTTCAATATCTTGGTTGCATGTTGTCGTATTCTACGGGGTCCCTTCATATTAAAGTTACCTCTATCAATTCTTGGAATAAAACATGGTCAAACCAATTAATATGACTAATATTGGATGCTTATTTTTGAGGAAAATCTAGTTTAATATCCCATAACCATATATCTTTGATTTCACTTGATGATAACAAGATCACATATCTATCTCACACTATGAACACACTTTGCAACATAAGCTTTGTTGATCTCCTTGTTTAACAATGGAAATCCCATTAGTTGTAAATTAGATTCCTATAGGTCTTTGGCTATTAAAGTATTGCTACTCCAACTACACTTGGGTGGTCATGAGCTATATTCTTACCCCCTTTGATTACCTTATAGTGTTGATATTATAGTTTTCATTTGCTTCAATATCCTTCCTTAGTAGTATAGTCGATCAACATGGCAAATTTCTTAATCATTAAAGCACTTGAGATCATCAAAATAACCAAATTAGATTCTTATATGGATATTTCTATCTTGGTATTGCTAATCCACCGACAATTGGATGGTCATGAGGTATATTATTTCATAATTTTCTTACCTTATAGTGTTGGTGTTATGGTTTTTACTTGATTCATGATCCTTCCTTAGCAGTCTAGTTGATCAACATGAAAACTTTCTTAATCAACAAAGCACTTGAGATCATTAACAAATTATATTCCCATATGGATTTGGATATCTTAGTATTGATAATCCACCTATACTTGGGTGGTCATGAGGTAGGTTATTGCCTCCTTCGCTTACCTTATAGTGTTGGTGTTATGGTTTTTACTTACTTCACTATCCTTCCTTAGCAGGTCTAGTCAGCCAACATGGTTAATTTCTTAGTTGATAAAGCACTTGAGATGATTAAAATAACCAAATTACATAAATATTATTATGATAAATCATGCATTACAAAGCATATTTATTCTCTCATATAGAAAGTGTTGGAGTATATTACATTATTTGGTACATGCTAATGTACCCCCATAGTACCTTCATGGTACATTTATAAATAATAGATTAAGGTTGAGTCATAGTTTAGAGTGTGAGTTATATTTCCCCTTTTATGTAAGTGTGAATGTGTAGGAAATGCACAAGTGTCATGTAAAGTTGTAATGTGCAAGAAATGCACAAGTGTCATGTGAGTTAGTGTGCAAGTGTAAGTTGAGTCTATGTGCACAAGTTTCTTATATGTATGAGAACAAATATGTAATGTAAATATGTGTACAAGTGTCTTAGATTAGAAAGTGCAAGTTATAGAAGTGTAAGATTCATGTATAGGTGTGCATATGTTATAGTGTCAAGTGTTCATCAAGTATACAAGTGTCAAGTAGATAATCCAAGAGTCATGAGACTTGGCATATGGAAAGGAATAGTCAAGTATCTAAAGAGTCATAATATTGTGGCTATATTATGGAGGAAATATTGCATAGAACATATCACAAAAATGAGAACAATCATTATCATTGTAAGAGAAAGAGAAGTAATAAATCTTGTGTAATTTTTGAGAAATTAATATTGTAAGTTGTTCTACATAGTAGATGTATGATTCAGGATATTTACATTCATATTTCAACATGTTATTGAATATTATTTGAGTTCTTATAAGCCTTGATATACAAATTAATTTGCTCATATTATTCTACTAATTTCATTATCTTGACCTTATTATATTGTGGTTATATTATATTTATATCCAGTGATATATAACCTATGATATTTTATGGTAGTATTAAGGCTTAAAAAGCCATCAGTGGTATCAAAGTTACCACCAAACTTTGTCCAAATTGATAGAGTTCATTTTAGCCACTATTATAAAATTGATTTTATCCAGTTTGATAAAGTCAATTGGGAGTCTGTCCACTTTGAAGGCAGTGAGAATTGGACTCTATATTCAAGGTCATATTAAGTAGAAAGGCTAGGGTCATTCCACTAGGTTGAAGTAAAACCAGTGAAGAATAAAGGCTCAACTTTATTGGAGAATTTGGAGAACCAACTTAGAAAAAACTGGTTATTCAGGAAAGGGATATCCTGATATTGATATTATTGGATTTTTTAGTAAGGAGAAGAATCATATTGAGATCTTAGATTTGACATAAGACATTTGTGATTTCTGAAAAGAGTTGCAGTAGAGTTTAAGCTATGAAAGTGTGAGCAGATTCCTATAGAGGATAGAGAATAATTTTAGCTTCTAAGTACAGATATTTGAATAAAGAAGAAAGATAGTAGCATATTGAGAAGCATTCAAATCTTCCTAAGAAATAATTTTAATAGATTTAGAAAGAAGAAGAATTAGGTCATAGACCTTGACATAAGCAATAGAAGAATCGGGTCATAGACCTTGACATAAGAAGAATTAGGTCATATACCTTGATATAAGTAGTAGAAGAATCAGGTCATAGACCTTGACATAAGAAGATTTAGGTTATAAACCTTGACATAAGCAAAAGTAGAATTAGGTCATAAAGATATTGACCTTGACACCAAAAGAAGAATCAAGTCATAATAGATATTGACCTTAATAATAGAAGCATATTCAAGTCATATTAAACTTGATAGAGGATAAGAGTTCAAGATAAGAGAAAGAGGTCCATTTAGATGCAAAAAATGGTCCATATAGAAAATAGAAATGTCCTTATAAGATAAATAAATAGGCCAATAATAAAGAAGAAACCACATTTAGGTGATCAACTTATAGGAGGTACACTAGCTATTTACATAGCTTGTATGAAATCAAAGTAATTAGCTAGCGCTAAAGAAGCTCTTTTAGCAAAAGAAGCACTTTCAACACATAATAATATCAAGGCAAGATAGAAGATAAAATCAACATTGAATGCCAAAAAGGAGTAAGAATCAAGCGCCAAGAGAGGAGTGCTAATAGAGCACCAAGAAACTAGAGTTAAGAGCTAAGGAGGTTAAGATCATGAGGAAGGAGTATAATAGCTCTTACAACAAGCTACTAGTCATAATAGAGCACAATCCAACGTCACTGGAGAAGAACATATCTACAAATAAAACTTCATCTGGTTAAGCTAGAACAAAAATGAAGATAAGTTAAATTTGACATCTGAGAGTAGCAATACAACTAGATGATTTTAAGATTTTTCTCCTCGTAGTCGAGCAACACTTGAGCACTAAAGGGAAGTTAGAACATCTATCAAAGTAGACAATGCAATAGGCAAAGATGTAGAAATGATGCAATTCAATCAGTTATTGAATGCCTAAGCATAGTAATGTAAGCCCAATGCTTGAGAAGCAATTTGAGCACTAAAAGTAGAGCCTAATGTCTTAGGAGTACTTTGAATGCCAAAGGAGAGCCTAATGTCCAAGAAGTATTTTGAGCTCCAAAGGAGAGCCTAACATTTGAGGAGCAGTTTGAGTGCCAATAGACGTAGTCTAACGCCCAAGGAGGAAGCATAACATCTAATTCTGAGCATCCAAGGACATAGCCTAAGCATCAACAGGTGAAATATGAGTAGAGTGGAAAGGTTGAAATACCTAAAGGAAGTGAAATGCCTCCATACCAGCTTACACATGGAGAATAGTTTCAAATGCCTTTAGGTTAAAGAAGCATTGAAAGAGCACATACAAGCATCTAGAGCAATAACAAGTAGAGACATGTGCATGCAAAGATTGATTTCATAAGGTTGGTGATATTAGGGTTATTTAAGTTTATTTTAATATTTGGAATCTATCTAAAGTTTATGCTAGGAGGAATAAGGTTTAATTAAAGAGTTTAAATTTGGAGTGAAAGGTTTGGTTAGTTAAAATTTTTGGGTTATAAAAGTTTTTAAATTTTTTATAGGATGGAGTGATAACGTATTTAGGGTTAATAAATTTTTTATAATTTTTTTTATAAGATTAGGAGTAATAAGGAATTTGGTTTTTTTTTTAAGTTTTAATAGTATTTTTTTAATAAGTTATGTGTGGCTTCTATTGGGGGCCACTCCCATTACGAAAACAAAACATTACATTGCGTTCATTACATTTCTAACAAGCTAATTAAAGCATATCCAACTTTGTATTTATATAGAAGATATTCTTCATTTACCCTTCTATCAAAGATATTATTCATCTTCCTCAAATTGCTAAGTTTCCACAATCAACTCCTTTTATATCAAATGCCTTCAAAAATTTAAATTCTATCAAGATGAAATTCAACATTGCGAATGACTAAAATATTTGTTGCCCAACTTCTATATCCAAAAATATCTTGTCTATAACAACCTCACAATTTCTTAATACCTTTTTTAAGGTTCTTATTCATTCCCCTAATATTCCAAGATATTATTTTCATTATTGTTTTTTTATTTTATTTGTGGGTTTAGCCCCACTTCTTGTTAACACTTGTGATATTTGCTTTTGTTTTCCCATATCAATATCTCTTTGTGTTTCTTTTTCTCTTTATTTTTGCTTCTTGGGTCTTTCTCTTTTATTTTTCATTCTTAGCAATACTTTCATCTTCATCAATCTCTTCAATCTTCTCACACTGTTCATAGTAAGACTTATCATCTTTGGGTTTGCCTTATCTTGAAGAATCTGAAGCACAAGGAATAACCTCAAAATCACAATCCTCTTTATATTTCCTTGGAGGCCCTAAAGTGTAAGGATGCTCTTCTATAGAAATTACCTTCTTATTATGCCCTAAAAACCCTAAATTGTTATGGGTTTCCTCCAACCTCATTTCTATATTATTCTGCTCTTGAAACCTTAAAGTGTAAGTGATAAAATCTTTACCACTTTAACTTTTATTACCTAAAGATGATTCTATACTACTTGAGAAAAATGAAGATGATTTACTGGAATAAACTTGACCTTTTTAATTGTCTCTATTTTTGGTTTAATCTTCACATTTTCTTTTGCACCTTTAATTCCTTCTAAACTTTCCAATTGATATTGTCGATAGGATTTATTTACCTCTTCTTTTGGAGTGGAATATCCTTGATCTGATCTAGCTTATATTATTGAATGATTTCCTTGCTTCATCTTGAAGTTTATCTTATGGCTAGAATTTTTTGTTTATTTCTTTATAGTTTTTAATTTGCAAACTCTTGCCATTTGTCCAATCTCAAAACAATTGTGGCAACAAAATGAAATATTTTCATAATATACTTGTTGATCCCATTCTCTTGATTCAGATGTACTCTTAATGTATTATGGCAAATAATTTTTAAATATCCACATCAACACATATTTAAGTATATATAGTATGCTTCCACTCCTTAGTTTTTGGTCCTTCCTTGATGAATTTCCCTAGGGTATTTCTAATATTTTTCAAAAAATCCTTATTTATAAGTTGATATGGAAGTCCAAAAAGCCTAACCCACACTGGAAGCTTCTTAATAGTTTTTGACTCAACAAAGAAATTTTCATTCCATGGTCTCAAATAAAGTGCATCTCTTCCCCTAAACCATGGGCCACTAACCATTATTTTATCCCTAATTTTTGAATTGGAAAAAATGTTGAGGACAAAAATTTTAGGAAGAAGAGTCACAAAATAATTTGAATTCAATCCCCACTTCCACTTGATCCAATTTTAAATATCCCTGACCATGATCTATAGAAATTACATATTAGCCCTCTACTTTTAAGAACCATTATATCATACTCAATCATCTCATCCTTGATACTTACTTTTGGTGTACTATCTGCTACCTGGATCGAACTTGCCATGTACTTGCTCTTCCACTTATCTCCAACTTGGGCATTCATACTTCCAACTAGGGCATTTTGATTTCTAGCTAGGGAATCTTGACTTCCCATTAGGGCTTTCAAAAATGAATTTCCTTTCACAATAGCTAATGGGGCTTGCTCTTGGCTTGCACTCCCTCTTAGTTTGCACTCCCTATTTGCTCGCACTCACTCTTGCTCCCAGCTTGCACTCTCTCCTATTTCACACTTATTCTCATCTTGCACTCCATATTGGCTCATAATTGTTCGTGTCTCTTATTTTTCTTGATGTTCCTTCTTTTCAATATTTTTTTGGAAATAATGTTCCACGTATTTATGGTAAGGGTTTGAAGCATTGATGCACTCAAGATGGACCTATCGCTCTTTTTCCATGATTGAATTTAGGTTTGCACTCCCTCTTAGTTTACACTCCCTTTTGGTTCACACTCTCGCCTACCTTTCACTCTCTCCTGCCTCGTACTCACTCCCAACTTGCACTCCCTCTTGGCTCATAATTTTCCTTGTCTCTTCTTTTTTCTCTGCGTTCCTTGGCTTTAATAATTTTTTGGAAACAATGTTCCACATATTCATGGTAATTATTTAAAGCATGGATGAACTCTGGATGCACCTGCCACTCTTTTGCCATAACTAAATCTCAGCTCACACTTCCTCTTGGTTCACACTTCCTTTTTTATCTCATTCGCTCTTGGCTTGCACACTCACTCCCAAATCGTACTCGCACTCACTGCTACACTTACTCCTGGCTTGTTCTTGCACTAACTTTTGGCTACACTCACTCACACTTGCTTTCGAATGCACTTACACTTGTTGCTATACTTACTCCCATATCATGCTCGCACTTTTTTGTGCACTTACTACCGACTCATGCTCGCACTTGCTACTGCACTTACTCCTGGTTGATGCACTTACTCCTAGATTGTGTTTGCACTTACTGTTGCACTTACTTCTAGATCATGCTCACACTCACTACTACACTTACTCCTGGCTCGTGCTCGCACTCGCTACTGCACTTACTCTTGGCTCACGCTCCATTTTAATAGTATTTTTTAATAAGTATGGAGTGATAATGATTTCAACTAGTCTATTAGTTTATAAAGGTTTTTTGCAAGTTTTTTTTTTTTAAGTTTAAATTTTTTTGAAGAATATTTAATTTAGTTTTTATTTTTGACATTAAAATTTGAAAATTGAAAAATATTGATTTCTTGTAAATTTATCTATTTGGGAGATAAAAGGTTTTCAACATCAATGGTTAGAAAAATTATAATGTGCAAAATTTATATTTTTTATTTTTTTAACAAGTGATAAGGAATTGGAGTTATTTTTAAGAATGATGATTATATAAAGTATTTAAAGTTTTTGGAAAAAATATATAAAACCTCAAACTTTAATTTTTTAATTTTTTAATTTTTTGGTAAGTGGTTGAAATTATATTAAGTGGGTTTTAAATGGTGCCCAAAACCAGATACATAAGCATATGAAAAAAGTGCATAGAGAAACACCCTAGCCGCTCCATGGACCAAATCATAGAAAGAACATACCCACACAAGGGTTGATCAACAAAAAACGTAAAATCAAAATAAAGAACCCACGTAGGGGCTAAGGAGAAAATAAAGCACAACCAAAATAGAACCCATGTAGAGGTCAAAATATTTAAGCCACCAATCCCACGTAGGGGAACAAAAATTAAAATAAAAAGCAACCCAACTCTAATCATCAACAATCTCTTTAGCTGTAGAACTCTTTTGGCCTTGATTCTTGATCAACAGTTTTAGGGAGGCACTGATGGTATCCATGCTACTGATGATGCTACTGAGAATGGCATTGTGGAACTCTCAGGGTCCATTGTGCATATCCAGGTCGATGGTAGTAGCATTAAGAAAATTTTGAGGAAAATCTTGATGCCAGATGGAAAAAATTTTGTGACTAGCCCCAACATTTGCAAGTAAATCAGCAGATTTGTTAGCTTCCCTATACACATGGTAGGTTGTAGTGCTGCTAAAATTTTGCATCAAAACCTTAGCTTCCTAAATAATAGTGTGCACATTCCACGAGGGAATTTTGTCACTGATAATAGAGTTTGTAACATTCATGGAGTCACCTTCTATTTGTAGATTTCCTGTGTAATATTTGAGAACTTCTAGCCCTCTCCACAATGCATGGGCTTCAATATAATGGTTAGTTTGTATGCCCAAAAATTTAGCATGGACCATGATGAGTTGACTAGTGTGATCCTTGACTAGACCTCCGACACCTACAACCCCCAGATTACCTTTGGAAGCACCATCATAATTGAGTTTAAGCCATACTTCAGGAGGATTCCAATGAGCACCTAATCTAGGATGAGGAACAAAAGGAGAATGACTTGGACTATAGGGAATACTGAGGGACTAAAAAAACTCAAGGGCAGACTTGGGTGGTTTGGTGCATGGAAAAATATTGGAATTTTCAATAGCAAAGGATATGGCTTTGTTTGCAACAGAGATAGAGTTCCTGAGGATTTAAGAAAATATTCTACTATTTCTCTCAAGCTAGATCTACCACAAAATATGATGAAGAGAAACTTTCCACAAAGAAGATAGCTTGGAATTTTTAAAAGGAATGGGCCATTGACAAAAATAAAGAGCCAGGGAGTTGGGTTGGACCCAAGAATGTGAAAAGTGGACATAATATGATTCAATGTAGACTGGAAAAAAGAACATTCTATAAAAAGGTGATTGATAGATTCCTAGGATGCCAAAAAAAGATGACATCTATTCATAACAACCATTCCTCTCTTCATAATATTATCTATAGTGAGGATCCTATTTTGGATGGCTAACAAGGAGAAAATAACAACTTTAGGTATGAGGTGTTTAAGCCAAACCAGATTGAAAGGAATGAGAAGCTTGGGGATTAAAATTTAAGAGATGATGAGCAATTTTGATAAAAAAATTACCAGAATCAGTTTCTTTCCAAAAAGGGATGTCAAGAGACATACCAGAAGGAATTACAGTTACCCTCAATAAGGTCGATAATTCTATGACCATATTTGAAATTTGGGTATCAGTATTTGCAATGTGAAGCTCTTTCCATCATTTGGGTTGGATTGAAAAGTCCATACAATCAGCCACCTTCGTGCCTATGAGAGTATCCAGCAAAGGCTATAGTACTGAGACTCCATTGTTCTCACTAAGAAATTGATTGGAGATCCATCTATCTGACCAAAAATTTATCCTATGCCCTGTTCCAAGCTACCATATGGTTCCATTTTGAATAAGGAACCTGGTCTGAAGAATGGATTTCCAAAAAGTGGACCCAATTTTGGAAATATTTTCATCCATAAAATTCTAGGTGTGAGTGTATTTTTTATTGATGATGGAAACCCATTCGAGATTGCAATTGGTAAACACCCTCCAAGCCTGCTTGGCCAACAAAGCCATGTTCATATTGTTGATTCTTCTGAGGCCCAACCCTCCTTGAATTTTGGGTAAACAAACCTTTTCCCAGCTGACCAGATGAAACTTTTTCCTATCCTCTGAACCTGCCCAAAGGAATCTCTTTTGAATTTGCTCAATTTTGTTGTAGACAACAACAAGAGCTTTGAAAACTGACATGAAATAAATAAGAATACTTTGAAGACATGCCATAGTGAGAGTAGCTTTGGTTGCTTGGGATAGAAGGGCCCCTTTCCAACCTGCAAGTTTTTTTTTAATTGAATTATTAAAGAGTTATTATTTGAACTTGGGAGTCATAAGGTGTTCTACAATAAATATTGGTTATTGCAACATGGCAATAAAAGAGAAAAAAACAAAGAAAGTATATGTGTCAAATAAAGAATAGAAGTTTTTTCTCAAGAATCTACTAAAGATGAAAAATATGTGTCAAACAATGTGATAGAATATCTACAATATATTCTTGAAGAAGCAAAAAAGGAAAAAAAATGAATACTTCAACACTGCATGCAAAGTATTCTGAATGATGCTAATGATTGTTATGAAAAAAAATTTATTGTAGATGTTAGTCTATGGAAAACAATATACAAGGGAATAATCACTCTAAATGTTTCCAAAATAAGAAAACAAGGAAAGGTTGAAGAATTAGGGAATAAAACAATGATGAAAGATGTTTGTTGTGATACAAATGATTTAAGGCCTATGATAATAAATGAATGTTGTGATACCATAGAATTAAAACCAATGATGATTGATGCATGTTGTGATACTAGTGATCTTCAATAAATGTGAAAGATAATTGTGATGTAATCTATGATACTTCTGACTTGGAATTTATAATCAAGACATGAGAACTTGATTCAAAAATAAATATTGCATGTATAGTTCATGAATACAAAGAGTGTGTAGATAGTGTGTGTGACCAAGAACATTGTAATGAAGACTTAAAATAGTCAGAGAATAAATGTGAATATTGTTGTAGACTTGGATATAAGATAGAAATATGTTGGAATCTTCATTGTTGCAAAATTTGTGGAGGTACCAATAATTCTCAAAGACATTGTTGGTACAAAGAAAATAATATTTTTGAATGGATATACACAATGACAAGAAAAACTCTTAATGGATTTCCTCAAAAATATTTTTTAAAATTTATATATGGACTTAAGAAAGGTATGAATTTCAACAAATTAAAAAACAAATAGTAGCAATGCCAAAGTATAAACACAAAGTAAAATTCAAGCAAGATGATGAACCTGATGGAGCTGAAGCAGAAGATCATATGCATTGCAAGGTCACTTGAAATTTGAAGATAAATACAAAAACCATGATTGAAGACTAAAGTCTTCAATAACCAAATAATGTAATACAGGGGGTGTTGGAGTATATTACATTATTTGGTACATGCTAATGTACCCCCATGGTACCTTCATGGTACATTTGTAAATAATAGATTAGGGTTGAGTCATATTTTAGAGTGTGAGTTATATTTCGCCTTTTATGTAAGTGTCAATGTTCAAGAAATGTACAAGTGTCATGTAAAATTGTAATGTGTAAGAAATGCACAAGTGTCATGTAAAGTTGTAATGTGTAGGAAATGCACAAGTTTCATGTGAGTTAGTGTGCAAGTGTAAGTTGATTCTATGTGCACAAGTGTCTTGTATGTATATGAACAAATATGTAAAGTAAATATGTTCACAAGTGTCTTATATTAGAGAGTACAAGTTATAGAAGTGTAAGAGTCATGTATCATTTTGCATATATTATAGTGTCAAGTAGATAAGCCAAGAGTCATGAGACTTGGCATATGGAAAGGAATAGTCAAGTATTCAAAGAGTCACAATACTATGGCTATATTATGGAGGCAATACTCCATAGAACATATCACAAGAAAGGAGAACAAGCATTATCATTGTAAGAGAAAGAGGAGTAATAAAGCTTGTATACATTTTGAGAAATTAATATTGTAAGTTGTTCTACATGCTTAGTACATGTATGATTTAGGCTATTTACATTCATATTTCAACATATTATTGAATGTTATTTGAGTTATTATAAGCCTTGATATACATATTAATTTGCTCATATTATTCTACTCATTTCATTATCTTGACCTTATTATATTGTGGCTATATTATATTTAGATCCTGTTATGTATAACCTGTGATATATTGTGGTAGTATTAAGGCTTAAAAATCCATCACAAAGACAATGGAAAATCCTAATTTCTTTAGGGGTCTAAACTATAGGAGCACTCAAATTGTTCTAAGTATCATAGTAGGAGCAAAAGGGAGGAAAACTCAAAATTTTTAATGTTGGTGATAAATTTGCTTTTATATTGGATTATATTTCAAAGGTCAAATCTCATTTATATGAAAGTATTTTTAGCCTCATTTTCAAATCACATACTCTTTTGAGATTTTTACAATAATGCTTGACTTATGATCTATTTTTCTATTTAAAAGCCAAAATTTTATAGAAATATAATGGATGAAGTATCACATATTCTTCTCCAATATGCAAACAAATATTCCAATTGGAAAAACAACATGTAATCTCATATTTATATTAGAGGATTATTGATTTATTCTAATGAGAAAATATACTATATATAGATGTTATTAATAAGTAAGAGACTATGTGAATAAATAAGGATGAATCTTTGAGATTAATATCATTGTATGTAAATTAAGAGTTGATTCTACATATAAAATTTTGCAAGGACGCTATCAAGCTTTGGAAAAGTTTCAAGGAATTCTTTGGAAAAACCAACACAACATAAGTTAGTAAGTTGAAACTTGGTGATCTCACCATCTTGAAAGTAGTGGACATAAGTATTTATGAAGAGTATATCAATCAAATCAATAAATTATAAGCCAAAATATCTTCCACAAGATGGAAATAAAAAGATAATAATGAGCATATGAATATTGTACTTGACAACATTACTTTAGTATATGATAATTTTATCACCTTGTACCACATTATTTGCATGATTTTCAAACGGTATATATAATTAAACCTTATCAAGTCATTAACTCATCTCATTCAACATCACATAAATTTTAGAAATCTATAAAATCATCCAATCAAGATTAAAGTATGCATCCAAAAGATACCCCAAAATATTCAAAAGATAAAGCAAAATTAAAACCTAATGGGATGAAAAAATCTAATAATTTTAAAACGTTTGTAAGTATTAGAGGAATAAAAGGTACATATTTGAGTTTTGTAAGAGTAGAATTAAAAAAATTAAAATATTTACCTTGGTAAAGTTAAATGGGATGCCTCCATCTTTGTTGAAATTACTCATAATTCAATATGCAAAATAGATAGAGCTCAAAGTTTGGGATGAGGTAATGTATTGTTCAACATATGCCATCAATAGAAAAATGACTCATTTAGTCAAGAGGATGGCCTATTATAAGAGATGTATAAGAGAGAGACCTTCAATTTTACATCTCTAAATATTTGGTTTAGATGCATAGGCTTGTATTCCTATTAAAGTGTAATACAATTATTTCTAAGAATTAAATATGTATTTTACGTGATATAATGAAAAGTCAAAGCCATATCAACTCTATGTTCTTTCTATCTGATATTTCACTCACCAAGAGAAATGTTACTTTTGATGAGATTCCTTCTTTACAATCTTGAGGCCCTCTCTTAACTCTTCTCTTAGAATCTTCTTCATGGATCTTTATGTCCTTTCCTAGCTTTTCTTGCTAAATATTCTCTATCTTTGTAGTAACAAGTAACTACCTTAGGATTTTCACCATTTTGAAAGGTTACAAAACAATTGGAATCAGTCAAATAAGACCTCCAAAATCCCTTAAGTGTTACTAAGTCAAAGACAAGGACTTATTCGATCTAGGAGTAATTCTCTAGCAAGTTGAAATGATTGGCTTGTAGGAGTGAAGCACTAGCATCCTAGAGCAATTCACTAACCTCCTAAAGTGAATTACTCATGGTACAACAAAGGGGTAAAAGGAGAAGCATGGATCCCAAGGAATATCTTTAGAAAGCAATATTGTGGTATGTAGTGCCACCATAACTCATTTCATAAGCCTTTTAAGCCTATTACAAACATGCAACATTTGGAGGTGCATCATTTTTTTAAAGATACCCCAAATATTTACTTTTACTAGGAGTAATATTTTATCACCCTAGCTAATTCAAGCAAAATTTTCTTATAAATAGGATCCATGGGATTCATTTTAAATATCATTTTGCCTTGAGGACTTTGGAGCTACACTTTATGAAGCCCACATTGTGCTCTTGTAATTATAAGATTGGTGATAAAGTGATAAGTCTTTTGCTCTCCATAAATTATACTCTCCTCCTAGATTATGGAATGTGTAGTAATTATGGCACAAACTTTTTTCTATCTTATCATACCTCTCGTAATTCCAACTCATTTTGAATGGGAATGCATTGTTATTCATATATATCATGTGTTGATTGACAATACCCTCTCCTTGCTACAATTTTGGCCATATTTACTTTTAGTCTCTTGCACCCTAAAACGTCACAATATACTTTCATGCATTTTAATTTATACATTTAATTTTTGTAATTAAATTAATGCAATCATTAGTTTAAAACTTAGCAAGGATAGTGGGAAGCCAATCTAAATCTAGAGGTTGGAAGAGGCCCTAAACCTTTCCATCAAACTTTGCTAGAACAAGAATTAAGAGCATATAAGAAGTCATACAAGCCCTTAATTAAACATAGTTTATAGCATATATGGTGTGACAAATATGATTATTTTCCCCCCAAAAAATTACCCATCACACATGAATTCAATATAATTTATGGCATTTCCAATGGGGCCCTAGTCCTTAAGACCATTATTTGGAAAATTTCTCAATTTTGGTGGGAATATTCTACTATAAGTGGGAAGCATTTGGTATTATTTTGAGGAATTTTTTCCAAGACCCCATTTAGGAAGTGATTTGCTTCAAACTTGGACCAGTCCACTTCACTTGGGACATATTTCTTGAAAGAAATAAAAATGATCCTAAGTCAAAATCTAGGAGTGATTTGCTCCACAAAGATAGCAATTTATTCTAAATTCATAATATTTTTGAAGTTGAATCTAGAGTGATTCATTAGGGCTAGGGAATTTATTTATCAATATCAATTACAAATTGACCTTCAATTTTATGTCTTATTTTTATTTATATCTAAATTTTGTAGGAGCTTTATGAATGGTGAATTTAGTACAAACTTAAAAATCATTTTTTTTTGCAAAGAAAGCAAGTAAGATGATATCAAATTGGCAAAATTTCTCATTTTTACCTTGAATTTGGAAAAATGTATGCCAAAGTCCAACTTAGATAGTAATTCACCCTAGATAGTTGGTGATTCTTTCCAAAAGTGTAAAATTTATCCTTGTAGAATTGAAGGAGCAATTCACGTAGTTTTGTGAAGAAATTCACTTTAAAGGTCAAGAAATCTTCCTAACTCCTTGAAGAAGAGTGATTCACCCTAGAATTGAAGCAATTCACTTAGGACATTTTGCTTGGTCCATCCTTTGCAAAATTTTAAAGTTGAATTTCTAGGAGTGATTAGCTCAAATTTTCTAGCGATTTGCTCCAAATTTTTGGTAGTTTGCTTCGTAGGACAAATTTTTATAAAGTTTTAAAATTTAGCCCTCAAACTCTATTTGTGTAAGTACACACATGCATGAGATCAAGCTTATGAACACATGCTTAAAAACACAATGATCATGTAAAGAGTTTCAATCAACAAAACTTATTATGTATGAATGGAGGAATATGAAATGGAAAAAGAAAGAGCAATTGCCACTTGGGTACATCAAGACAATGAGATCAAGGAAATTATTGCATTTAATATTTTTTTGTTAAAAGAAATAGGTCTAATGGTCATTCAAATGAATCAAAGTCTTATATTCCAAGAAATAATATTTTCTAGTTTTCTTTATAGTTATTATTTTTCTCCCACAAACCAAACTTGGGCAAGTATGGGTCCTACTTTAACCCATGATAATCCCATCTATGGAATGTCATTTGATGTGAATAATCCTTAAAATAGTCAATTCTTAGCCTCCTTTTATAATCCAAATAATGTGAGTCAACATACAACATCTAATGTTGAACTGGAATTAAAGAGAAGCTAACAATTACATTGATTAAGGGTGCTTAAATAAGCATAATACAACCATAATCTCCTAATTTAGGAAGATGCTTAACCAAAAGCTATAGTTAAGCAAAATATACTAACAACTTTAATCTTGACAACTCTCACAAGACAACAAATCTTACCCAAAGACTATGTCATCCAAATGTACCAATATTTACAAGTTGGAATAGGATATTTAATAAATCAAACCTAGACTTAGGACTTAATACTTAAATAAAAATAAGTAAAGCTAACACCTAGTCTAGTACAACATATGTCCTAATGATCCTCATCATCCCTCTCCACCATAGAAGCATTGGACTCCAATGCTTTCAAAAGGGAAGGAAAGTCTCGAGCCAGCTGGTGTTGAGATAGCCAGTGGGCTTGGTGTGGAAGCTGATCACGATGAGCAACAAGGTAAGAAGTAGTAGAGCCCTATCGTGTATGATGAGTCTTCATGTCGAATACTCTATCTGTATCTAGCGAAAGCTGAAAATCAGGTACCACATCTGTTGGATGGCTGATAACTGGAGCTATCTCTAAAGTGGACTCATGGTAAGGTTTCAAAATATCCACATTAACAACATCATGAATGCCTAAATGAGCTAGAAGATCCAGTCAAAAAGCATTCTCAGATACCTGCTGCAAAATTGTATAAGGCCCATAGCGTAAAGGTTTGATTTTACTATGTGCCTTCTCTAAAAAGTGATGCTTGTCTAAATAGAGCCAAAATCTATCACCAATATGAAAAGGATGAGGAACACGATGCTTATCCATAGTCTCCTTCTGTCGTTGCCTAGTTTTTTACAAAATATGAACCACTCTAGACTGAAGCTGCTACAAGTTTTGGATGAAAACAGTTGCCTTATCTTGCTCTCGCTGAAGATGAACTATTGCTGGAGAGGGCAAGGATAAAGGTAACTCATATGGTGCCAAGGGTTGGAACCCAAGGCAAACCTCAAAGGGGAAATGCCCAGTGGAAGTGTGGACAACTCGGTTATAGGCATGCTCAATATGTGTGAGACTCAAATCCCACTTTGTTGGAGAAGTGTGATGATAAATACATAAACTTTGAACAAGTGTGCGATTGATGACCTCTGTCTACCCATCTGATTGGGGGTGAAAATTCATGGAAAAATTAAGGGAAACTCCCAAAATTTTCCACAAGGACCTCCAAAAGTGACCCACAAATCGTGAATCTCTGTCAGAAATGATGCTAGTAGGTAGACCAAAAGATCACCAAATTATCTCAAAGAAAAGTTGAGCAAGATCCTGTGTTGAACTGGCTTTTAGGAAAGGAATAAATTTTACCATCTTATTGAACCGATCCAAAACCACAAAAACACAATCATGCTGCCTAATAGTCATCGGAAATCCACTCAACAAGTCCATGGAAATGCTTTCCCAAGGATGAGAAGAAATAGGTAAAGGAACACTCAATCCCAACTTCCTATTTCCTGGCTTGGAGCGACAACAAACAACACATTGTCTTAAATATTTCAAAACATCTCACTACATGCGAGGCTAGTAGAAAAACCATTGCAAGTGGTGAAGAGTCTTGTGTTTTCCGAAATGTCCTCCATAGAGTGTAGAATGTGCTTCTCGAAGAAGTGAGGAGTGATGCTCATGGGGAACACAAAGTTTATCCAACTTATACAACAACCCATCCTTCAAGTGAAAATATTGATAAGGACCAAGATTGGAAGAAGAAGGATGTAAAAGATGTTGGTAAATTGTACCAAAATTTGAATCTGTAGAATATTGTGTAGGCCAAGTCTGAAACCCAATGTGTGAAGTAGTTGCCACTATCAATGTGGAAGTTGTAGGTGGACGACTCAAACAACTTGCTACATTGTTATTACTTCCTTTTTTATACTTGATCACTAAGTGGAATTGTTGTAGATAAGTTGCCCATTTCATGTGTCTACTCTCTTCAATCTTATTTTGATATTGAAGGAACTTAAGGGGCAAGTGATCAGTATGCACTATTGTTTCTTTACCAAGAAGATAGTGTCTCCAATACTTTATAGCCTGCACTAAAGCATAAAGCTCTTTGTCATATGTTGAATAATTTTGTTTGGTAGCTGAGAAAGTCTCTGAATGGTAGGCCACTGGATGGCCATTCTGCTTCAATATTGCTCCAAGGGTAAACTGTGAGGCATCTGTTTCAATCTTAAAAGGTAGAGAGAGATTAGGAAGCACAAGGACAGGTGTTGAACACAATTTGTGTTTCAATGTATCAAAGGCTTGAAGATGGTCTTTGGTCCATTGAAACATAACTTTAGCCTTGGTCAAATGATATAAAGGAAAGGCAATAGTGGAAAACCCAACAATGAACTTGTGGTAGAAATTGGCAAGTCCCAAAAAGCTCCTTAATTCTATGACTGTAGAAGGAGTAGGCCAATGAAGAAGGACTTCAACCTTTGTAGGATCCACATGAATACCTTTATCATTGATAATAAAACCAAGATAAGTAATGGAGGTTTGAGCAAAATCACACTTTGGAAGATTAACAAATAATTGATGTCGTTGAAGTGTTTGAAGAACTTGTTCTAGATGATCTAGGTGACCTTTCCAAGTGGTTGAAAAAACTAATATATCATCAAGATAGATGATCACAAATTTATCTAGGATGTCCTTGAATACTTCATTCATGAGCCTCATGAATGTAGTTGGTGCATTGGTAAGACCAAATGGCATGACAAGCCACTCAAATAAACCTAGTTTGGTCTTAAAGGTTGTTTTCCATGTGTCTTCAGCCTGTACTCGGACCTGATGATAACCACTTTTTAGATCTATCTTTGAGAAGAACTTTACCCCTTGGAGTTGATCAAGAAGGTCATCAATCCTAGGGAGTGGATACCTATTTTTGATAGTAATTTTATTCAAAGCCCGAAAATCAATACAAAGGCACCAAGTACCATATTTCTTAAGGACCAACAAAATAGGTGAAGCACATGGAGAGGTACTTGGTTTAATGAAGCCTTTAGCTATCAAATCTTGAATTTACCTTTTTATTTCTTCCATTTGAGGCACTGATTGCCGATACATAGGAGCATTTGGAAGAGATACTCCAGGAAGAAGATCAATGCTATGATTAATATCTCTGATAGGTGGAAGACAAGAAGGTTCCTTGAATAGTTGTGAATGAGATTGCAAGATTTTATTAAGTGCTCTATTCTGAACTAAAGTGGAGTGTGTTGCTTTAATGTCTTCATGGTGAGGCCTTATGAAGATAAGTGCTAACTCTTGTGCTTGATTCACTTGTTTGCGTGCTTGGCGATAACTCAAAAACAAATTGTTAGTGGGTTGTGTGGAGCGAATGATATATGCTTGATTATCCAAGTGCAAAGTATAAGTGTTAGGAGTAGCATGATAAGTGGCATCCCTATCAAATTGATAGGGTTTGCCTAACAACAAACCACAACAATCCATAGAAGTTACATCACATGTAACTTTATCCACAAACTTTGGACCAAATGCAAATGAGAGTGTGCAAGTGTGTATAACTTCTTCAGTACTCCCACTATCCTTCCATCCCAAAAATTAAGGACGAGGATGTGGAGTCAAAGGAAGTTTCAACCTATCAACAACAGACCTCGCAATTAGATTCTTCGGTGAGTTGTTGTCCATGATACAATCTATGAAGAAATCATGTGTCAAGTGGGCCTTGGTGATGAACAATTGATAACGACCCGATACAGTAGAACTATGATGCATAAGGGTCAAATTATTCAATTTTCCCTTTAACTCTTGATATGGCTTACCCTCTCCCTTAGCCTCAATGGGTCCTTTTTGGGGAACCTCATTAGTAGGCTTTACAACTAAAGATTTTTGTTTTTGCTTTTGTAAATCATTACATTGATTCCTCCAATGTCCATTTCTCTTACAAAAACTACAATATTTTTTAGTATAAGAAGGGGAAGAAGAAGATGGAGCTTTCCATTTCTTAGAAGAAGTAGACATAGAAGAGGAAGAAGAAGAGGGGGAAGGAGAATTGCTTTGCTTCACTTGTTGTTGTTGATTTGAGGGCCTGTTTGGTGCTGAAGGGTGAGATCCTCGCAATGAAGAAACAACATTTTCTTCTGCCAATTGTGCATGATTGAATGTTGCATCTATAGTATCCAAGGGAGTGTATTTGAGCTCCCTATACAAGTGCTCATGAAGGCCACTTGTAAATTTGACAATCAACTCTTCTACAGGATCTTTGACATGCAACAAAATATGCAACCTATTGAAAGAAGAGATATAATCCTGCACAGACATATTATAACCTTGGCACAATCTAAACCATTTTACTTTCAATTCTTGTGCATAATTAGAAGGATAAAAAGAATCCTTCAAACATTGAACCAATTCATCCCAAAATTTAATGGGATTCTGCTCATCTTTTCGATCCAAGATGACTAGTTTGGCTAGCCCACTCAATTTGAGTTTAGCAAAAGGAACCTTATCATCTAATGGAACTTCTGTATAAGCAAACCAGGTTTCCATGTCCATGATCCAGTTATTTAGCACATCAGGATTTCGTGAACCATCATATATCTTGACATCACATTTGAGGTGAGATTTAGCATCTTTAATGACCTTAATATCAAGTGCATACTGAACTACAATATCATCTACTTTGTTGACCAAATTGTCGATAGTTTGTGCTAAGGCCATCATTTGGTCAGCTAAGTCGGATGCCATTTGGGTTCTAGTGTAAGCCAAACTAATTTAAAAATGCTAAAATGTGATACAATTTGTCTTCTAGAATGAAACTAGGAAGACTTACAAAATTCACCAAGTTGCTTGATTAGTTACAATTTTAGATCCCCAAACAAAATTGAAATGATGTTCCTAAGTTGATGTAGAAAAGCATTAATTAAAGAAAATTTTTGAATATGAGGCAAAAATTGAACTATTTTTACAAATAAAAATTTTGGTGACTAGTGTGGTCAAGGTCAACGATTACCCTTAATGGTAAGTCACGCACAACAAATCCACTGAACTGTAGAGTGGTTAACACGGTCAACAGAGTCAACTTGAATCCACGAGCAAAGGAAATCAAATTCAACGTAGGGGAGGTAACACATCAGTGCGTAGACTATCTAGCCAACCACAATGATTGGCTATCTCCACTACTGTGCATGACACATTTTAAAATAAGATTAGCCAAATCCATGAGAGATGTGGGATTATGCAGGGAGAAAAATACTTCACAAAATGCACAAAACATCTGCTATTTCTATCGGTGAACACTAAAACACAAATTTAATCACAATATAATTTGTTAGATTTAAGCAATGGAAATATTTGGAGCACGCCAAAAGGATTACGCATCAGATCTATCCGTGGATTAATGGTTTGTGCGGTTTAGAAAACTAGAGTGGTTGGAGATCTGTACGTATTCAACTAGAGTTTGTTAGGGGTACAATGGATGGGGTAAAGCCATAATCTGATGCATTCAATTGAAAACTAATGCAACCTGTGCAAAGTAGGATGATTAGCAATAATGATTAGTTGTTAGCTACGGTGGTCACTAGCCAACAAAAATGGATGTTGAATTATCAGAACAGAGGATTACTGGTAAGCAATGTTAGTGGTGGTCATTTTCCAATAGAGTGTCTAAAATGGTGCTAACCACCATCAAAGTTGGCCACTAATTGATGGTAATCGAGGGGCATAGGATCACTAGGTAGATGATGTCGATCGATAGAAATAAAAAGTACCATTAGTGAAGAATCCCACTGAGTAGACAGCATCGGTCGATAGAAATGAAAAGCACCATCGATGAAGAAATCCATCGTCGATGATGAAACATGGTCACCGTCGAGGTTGGTCATCGATGGATGGCTGTCGAACACACCAGAGATGAAGTGGGTCATCGATCACCAGGTAATACAAGACGACCACCATCAGGGTTGGCCATCAATTGGTGGTCTATCGGATTAAAAAAACTGCTGACTTCTACCACTATCACTAATTTTTGGCAACGATGGAAGTAGCCGCTATCTGCACTTAAGCAGGACAAAATAATGTTGCCCATAATTTCCCAAGGTGGGAAATTAATTTGGAAACCCAAAACAAAAAAATATTTTAATTAATATTAATATTAATAATATTAATATTAATTAAATTTTCTTTTAATGCAAAGGGGGTAAACTAGAACTTGGAGTAAACAACAATTTGCACTAAAACAATTTCTGTATCATTCTCAACTTGAAGACAACTAAGGGAAGATCTGAGAGGAACCTAACCTTAGAATTTTGTGATAACCTTTATAGGACTTAAAAAATCAATCCTAGCACTCAAGTGAACTTCTCAAGAGTTACACAAACAAATGCACTCCCAACTAAGCCAGATCTAAACCAGGTAGTCTATCCCACCCACGATTGATCCAAGGCTCTGATACCAATGAACTGGAATTAAAGAGAAGCTAACAATTACATTGATTAAGTGTGCTTAAATAAGCATAATACAACCATAATATCCTAATTTAAGAATATGCTTAACCAAAAGCTATAAGCAAAATATACTAACAACTTTAATCTTGACAACTCTCACAAGACAACAAATCTTACCCAAAGACTATGTCGTCCAAATGTGTCGACATTTACAAGTTGGAATAAGATATTTAATAAATCAAACCTAGACTTAGGACTTAATACTTAAATAAAATAAGTAAAGCTAACACCTAGTCTAGTACAACATGTGTCACTAATGATCCTCATCAAATTCTCAAATCACCCCTCTCATATTTGAGGGTTCATCTCAAATCCCACCGAATCTAGCATGTCCTACACAACAAACCTTTATCTAGATAATTGTGCCACAAAATGTAGATTTTTTTTTTAAATTAATTCCTAACTAGAGCCAAGGTTTTGCTCATAAGTCACTAGTATCAACTGATCAAATAGGGGTGCAAAGTACATAGGAAAATCCTCTAGTTCAAACATCACCTCTAACCAATCAAATATTGCAAAAACTACAATAATATCTACCTTTTCATAATCAATAAATCATCAAAAAATCTTGAAAAATATTTCACTATTCTAAAATATGAAAGTTCCTCCAAATTAGAAATGGGGTTGTCCTAATCCACCTCCTCCTCTTTAAAATCCAAACCTTCCTTTTCCATTACCATTTTAGGTTGCATATCAATACCCTCAAATATCTTCATATCCACCATACACCACTCCACCTCAAGTATACAAAGTATACCCTTATCCAATACAATATGGATAGCCTCCATAAAACAATCTATCCCTTTAATGTCATTTTGGACCAAAATCTACCAAACCTATAGATATGCAACGTGTCTTAGACTCTAGCCAATAGTTAGTATTGAATGAAATGAGATTCCTTTCGATTTCAACCTCTAGAGGAGGCTGAATCCTTAAAATTATTATATATTTAGAATAAAAAGGGTTAAGGAGTAATGGTTAGAGATATTTAATAAAAATGGATAGGATATAGTGTAACAACATGGGATCTCACTATGAAGCTAGAGCAACCTTTATGGGTGTGTCACTTCTTGGCAAGCTATATATAAGGAAATAAGTATTAGAAGGAGATTCACAAAACATCATTAATATTTTGAATGGAAAACACCCTCTAAGATGGAATATAGCAGATATAATAAAAGAGATTAACACTAAACTAGAGCTCCTTGAAGAAGTGCATATTGTCCATGTCTACGAAGTGCATATTGTCCATGTCTACAGAGAGGCTAATGGGGCAGTTGAGTGTCTGGAAAACATGGGTGTACCTTTGAATGAATTGCAGTGTTAGGAGTTAATCTTCCCTCATAGTGTTCAAGAAATTATTAACAGTGAAGCCAAGGATGATAAACAAAATGAGATTAGAGATTAAATTTGCTAGGGGGATTTTAAAGATTTTATTCGTAAAGCTTTACTATTCATATGGAGGGAGGAGTTTGAACATTCTTGACTACTACAAGTATAAGGTTAGGGATGAAGGAAATAAAATAGGACTTGACAGTGAGTCTCCAACAGTGGTGGATCCTTTATTTTGTAGTTGGATCGTGTGTTATTGAGCGAACAAGTTTCTACCTCTGGCGAACTCCACTTTCAGGTTTTGTCTACTCTACTCTTGGTTTTTTACTAATCATTATTTTGTGAGATACATGTTGCATATTTTTTCTCAATGAGACTGGAGCTAGTATGTGGGGCTTCTTTAAGTCCCAATACTCATGTTTTTGAGTCCACATAAAAATCATCAATCATTATTTGTACCAAGAATTAGAGCATCAAAAGGAAATATGACATGATTGATTCTGATGATTAATATGTTTCCATGAGTTTCTCGTTGACTAGAGCCATCAATAAGGGACTAGAACTACATATTGAAATACCTACATACTAAACTGCTTCCTGAAAGAGTTTGCTCCAATTATTCTTGGGAAAATAAAAGAAGCAAAATTCACTTGGAGGACCTAAAAATGAGGATCTTGATGGTCAAGGCCCAGCAAAAAGTTAAAGTTGTGTATAGGTTTGTTGATTGTTCATTGTCTGTTACATATTTTTTAATCTTAAATGATCCTGAAGTCAAAAACTTAGATAGTATTTAGATTGTTTGATCTTCTGGTTTAAGGTCTAAAACCTTATTTCTGGAACCATATGTGGAGTGTAAATCATATTATATGATGTTTATTGTAAAATGTTTGGGGTCCCTTTCAAAACCCCTTCTTCTACCTTGATAAAAAAAACATTGGATCTCACTAAACAACATACTAACACAACTAATTTATATGATACTTAACAGACTAGAAATTATCAATTCCAAAGACAAAAAATTAGCAATCCAATAGCGATCCAAAAAGAAGAATTCACTTTAACAGAATAAACCAAGCATTTAAGTGTAATATAAATGACTTAAAACAAGGAATGCATTCATAAAAACCTACAATTGAATAGTAATGGAAGCCAAACAACCATGACTTAATTAATTGGCAACAATGTTACATAGTAATACTAGGCAAGGACTACAAATTTGACCCTTGTTTTGAGGTCTCTTGGCTTACTTATATATTATATTTGAATTTATGATGGAAATTTTATAGTTAGAAGACTGTTAAGAAAATAGCTTGGTAAGAAAACCAAAATGCTAAGGTGGCTACTTTAGATTTCATCCTTTGTTTAAATTTGAATTTGCATTGAACCTGACTTTTTGATTTGCAACTATATTCTATAAGTGGTTATGTTGTTGCAATTGATTTTCTAGAGCTATCATTTTGTGCCTTAGTGTCATCAACTAGGTACAACTGAAAGGCACCATGGTTGTTGTAGGTATAAGAGTGATGCTTCATGGGCATCTACTTTGAAGACATGCTCAATACTTTGTTCGTAGATCTTTTGGAATGAAACCTCAATTTTGTTGAGATGATGTCACCCATGGATGTGTTCCAACTTTGTTCACTTTATTTTACATATCACTTTTCCTTTTTGCATGATCTTAGGATCTATCTCGAAGATGTTGATATCATCTACTTGGGTGACCCAACTTTGTGCGCTTTCATTCACTTTGACTATCTATATCCTGGTTTTTTGCAAGAGTTGTCCCAGTTATGTGCATCTTAGTCCTTCTTACACAATTTTGAGCTCTGGTGTGAGAATGCTTACATAATTGCTAAGAGAGGCCCAATTGTGTTCATCCCAGCCTTAATAATTTGGTCTTGCTTTTTTTGACTTGCATGAATTCGGGCCCCTTTTCTCTTTGGCTGACATCATTAGTTTGAGTTACCCAACTTTGTGCATACTAGATTTATTCACATTTTTCTTTGCATGATCCTGGGATTTAGGTTGGGTGGGCTAATGACTTAATTGAGGTAAGCCCAATTTTGAGTAGCATTGCTTTGAGCTTTTGGCCTTGTGCATTATCGGATGGAAGAAATAATGTGTTGACATTACTTTTGATGTAATATTGGTTTTGAGCATGCTAGTTTTGTGCAAGACTTCAAGCTTTCAACACACTTTGCCAATGAGGTCATGAAATTGACCTACATTCTTGGTGTTTCTTGGGGAATTTTTTATTGCAGGAATTGAGAACTTAGAAGGTCTGGGTCCATTGGGTGTGGAGTCAAAGTGATGATAATATGGGATTTCAATGAACTTATTATAATGGAATTTTGTTTTTAAAATATGAGATGTGATAAGTGGGTAGTTTATGTGGAATGGAAAAATATGAATGACTTGTTATATAAAATGAAATGATTGATGGAATGGAAATGAATATGGTAATATAAATAAAGTAGACTTTACATTTTCAAACCTTCTAGGCAGCTTATTCTCCTTCTAATATTTTATATTTTGTCTTTATCCTTGTGGTGCCAAAGGTATTACATTTTTAGCTACTGGTTGCTTTGGTGCCTCTTCTTGTGTGCCAGGTGTTCCTTGACTGCCCTGTGCTCCAATAGCTTCTTCTGGAAGAATATCTACCTCAATAGTATCTTCTTCTTCTTCATCCTCTTGACTTCTTCATTGCCTAAAATTTCTTTCGCTTTCTCAAGAACTAGATAAACTGTCATCTGTATATTTGGTGTTTTTTTTTTAGTTCCAAGACTCTTTCATGTATCCTTTTTAGCTAATAGAAATTTTTATAAGAATGATATTGATATATTTTAGCAATATCTTGTACCTTAGCTTGCATCAAAGCCATTTTATTCAAAAATTCAAGCACCTGGGATTCTTTAATGGGCTCTTGCCACTGGTCTATTTTTGTTTTGTCATTGGTTATTGATTCAATCTGAGCTTGAAGATATTCTTTGGTTATAATCTGGGTCTCTTCATCCCATAGGTTTGGAAATCCCAATTTTTGGCTTTCCTCATTGGATCCATTATCATGTCTACCCTATTCTATAGTCCATCTATCATATCCCATCCTTGCTGGATCTTTTTGTGCTTTTTTATTGTAAGTCGGGAGACATTCCTTGTTGTATTCCATTGGCCACTAGGAATGGCTCTTGGAGTAGGCTCAAATCTTCTTTTTGCTAAACTCATTGAATATTCAACTTGTTTAAATACCTCTTACTTTATCTTGAGCCTATTTGAAGTCTATTGTTTCTTCCATTATGGATCATGCACTGAAGTCCTAGTAGCCTACAACTTGGTAAAATTTGAGAACATACTGGAGGACCTTGTTTCATCTATCCTTCCTTAGCTGGTTGAGGATATCTTTAGAGAAGTGGGAAGCTCTTGCTTTTTCCTTTTCTACTTGCAGTTGTTATTGCAAGTCTTGAATCTATTCTGTTAGCACTTTACTCATATCTTGAGTTTATTAAGTCTGCTTATGAATTTGTGCAAACTCTATTTTCTTTTTTTTCTTTTTTTTTTTCTTTTCATTCTATAAGGCCTTTTTCACATTCTGCTCTTCCATAGCCATTGTATCCATTTCCTTGAATTTCTCTTCCAATAATCGATAACTTTCTCTCAGTTTGTTGCCTTACAAATTGATAGTGTTGATGTGTGCCTGGACACTAAGTAGAGAGTCTTCCAACAAAAGTTAGGAAATATCCACTATTTGTGTGTCCACCTAATAATCATCAAGCGTCATATCAGCTCTTGGCTTATTTATCCTCACTATGGTTATGACCATCATCTATTGATAAGTAGTTGGGTCAACTACAATCATTTTCCTAGGAGGGGCTTGCTCCTTTACCTACCTAGGTGCTTTATTCTTCCTCTACTCTTGAGCATTGTGGCTCATCTCCTTGAGCTTATTAATGGTGGTTGTAGATGGATGATTGGGTGGTGGTATAGTGGAAAATATGGATTGTTTAATGGAAAAGGAGGATGGAATTTTATGAATATTTGCTATGGTAGTTGTTGTAGGGGTTTGAATTGATGGAGTGGATGTGGCTAGGAGAAATTTAGATATGGGATTATTTTGAGTAGTTGGCTCCTGTAGAGAGTATTGTGATGGTGAAGAAAGGGAGGAAATATTGATAGGGATTGGATAAGTAGAAGGATTAGTAGTAGTTTTTAAAGAAACCATACTTATTTCTATTGTTGAAGGTTGCTCTATCATTGGCTTAGTTGTTGTCCTAGTTGTTGGAGGTGGCACCTAGATTGTTTATTTCTTATTGGCCCTTTCTTGCAACTCTCTAAGAGGATTAGCTTTTCTTTTTCCAGCTACTTTTGGAGGAGTTGAATGATTATAATGAAGTTATCCCTATAAATGTTTACATATATTATAGTATGCTGATGTCAAATCCCTCATTGTTATTGGTGGGTTGATTCGATTTTTGTGTACCCTCGATCGATGCTCCTTGCTCCTAAAGGTTTTGATATTTTGTAGGCCTTGAAATAAACTTGGGTGCTAGTATGAGAGGAGACTCTAAAGTGTACCTCTAACTTCTCCTTTTATTTATTTTTGGAGTAGGGGAGCTAGGAAAGGGTGCTCCTAGGGATAAATTCTAAGGGTTTTTCTGCACTTTCATTATTTCTTGTGGACCAGTATTTGTTTTTAACAAACCTCCTCCAGTGTATCCCATCTTAACTATAATATATAATCCTTTTGGATAGGTCTCATATTACAACTCTACTGGAACAAAGGTTGTAGCTTATTATATTGGCTAGGGATTTTTTTTATAACCACTTGCTTTTCTAGTCCAGTTGTAGTGTTGTTACTAGCTAGCCTTTATTCTGACGTTCAAACATTTTTTGTAGTGGGACCATCCTTGAAGATTACTTACTCCACTTTAGCTTCCTCCCTTGCTAGAGGTTCATAATTTTGTACTTCTTTACCTTGGTTGTCGACAACAATACCTTTGACTTGTTCATCTCGGGGCTTCTAGGTTGCTACCTTCTCATCAAATTTTTGAGAGAATGTTTTATCCATTAGCAATAGATATATGGACTTATGTACTTTTTGTTTGCACCTGAATATCCACCATTCTACAATTTTGGCTTCCTCCTAGTTAGTCTTGTTTGCCATTGTAATTATTTTGTCTTGGGTCAACCTATGTTTAGGATTTCTTTCTGGATCATATTCAACTTCTTGCTCATAAAAGTCCCTCCATGGGGGTAATTCTTGCATTTTATTGATCTTCCAATCAAGCTCATTGTTTTCAAAATTATTTCATAGTTGTTCTATATTGGGTCTACTAACCTTCTTTAAAAATGGTGGTTTTCCCTTGTTTATGATATTCAACATCTCCTTAAGTTTATCCTTAATATCATACCTCCATCGATGAGGTATAGCTCGTAGTTCCAACATTTTTAGCTTGCAGTAGAGTGCTTCTTTTGACCTTCTCATAGTCATTGTAATTGGTTCATAAGTGAAGGGATACTCAAGGTAGCCTTTTTATTCACCCTAGTACCAAATGTTACATTGATGACATATGTTTGCCTAAAATATTCCATAGCAAAAAATATATTTTGTGACATAATACAACAACAAAAAAAGTTTTCCCATGAAACTGTATAGCCTTATGATTGTCTCTTCCATCAATAAGTACTAATCTACTTTCATTTAAGGACTTTGCAATATGGATTTTTATTTTGGAAACAACTAAGGCATTTCTCCATAGATGTTTTTTAGTGTAGGACCAAAAAATTATCTATTAAAATGATAATTTGGCTCAAACTTCCTAAGTAAGGTAGTCTAGTCTACCACCACCAAGTTTTCCTCTTGGTCATTTATTCTGTTTACACCTATCCAGGACATATCATCAACAATATTGAACATAAATAGCCATGCTAGATGTTAATAGTATCAAAATATTCCATACAATGATATTTGGAGCCGGGTGAGTTGCTTGTACATATTTTTGCATAAATAATGGGTCTAGTCAAAGAAAAGAGGGTAAGTAGATTGGTCAAAATGAGACTGGTCATAATAGTGGGGATTGGAAATAGCATATGCCATGGAGATTTGATAATCATATACTTCTTTATATGTCAGCAAACTGAATACAATGGCAAGCATATAGAACATTTTAAGGAAGTTGAACTCTACAATCTTGATTGGAGGTTCAGGGAGCCCATTTCTTGCTAGAGGATTATGCAACTGCAAATTGAGCCAATTTTCAAAAAGCTTACCCCCTTCTTTATGTCATCTTAGGTCATCATATTTCCTCTAGTATTTGGAATTAAAAGTTTTGGGGGAAGTACTAGGCCTAGACCCTATGGAAAATGCATCATTGAATAGGTCTAGGGTGAGCTTAAACAATATTTACCCCTTGTAATTTTGGACTGTTCTCATTTGAGGATTGTAGAACTTAATGACTACAAGCACCGATTCTAGAAAAGGGTGTGCACTCTTGTAAATGTATGAAGATAATAAGGAATTCCATGTAAATGTACCTAGGTTACTAGGGAAAACTCCTTTTATTCATTGTTTGACACCTTCTTGCAGATGGTTTTGGTTGGATTTTAGGATTATTTTAGTATCTCCAATTTAACATGTTTGATCTTGGAGCACTTTTCTTTCTACACTTTTTCAGCACTTTGGATGCTCTTGTGTTGTTGGCCATTGCTAGTGGACTTACACTTGTGTAATCCTTCTATATTATGCTTCTATAAATACTCTGAGCATTGATTTCATAGTTTCTAGCTCAAAATAACACAATTGCTTTCTCTTTGTAATTTTGCAAGAAAAATTTGTCTATGTTACTTTTGCAAAGTGTTGTATTGGTCATTGTACAGTTATTGTGATAGTTGAACTCTGAGTTAACTTTTTTAAAGCTTGCTTTTTTGTTGTCTTAGATCAAGCAAAATATATTTGCATACTAGTTAACAATTTTGGCTATTATAACTTTCAACCAATGGTTGTGCAATAATACAAAATTCGAGTCGGTTAGCTCTAGTTTTGGCCAATCAGTTTAGCTAATTTAAAATTGTTTGGCCTATTTTATTTTACATTATTCTATGTACATATAATACAAGGATTGGCAGTACTTTACATGAAGTATTTTAAATGGTGGTCATTTACTAATATCGATAAAATTTGGTCGCTTTCGTCTAACAGATGATACATGTTATGCTCTTGTTTAGTGATGATTTGATATGGCCTAGACTAGAATGAATCAATTTTTTATGGTTCCCTAGTTTTAATGTCTTTTTCCCATTTGAGAATGAGGTCATTGACTTTGTAGTCCCAAGATGTTGCCTTCTTGTTGAACCATTAATTTTGTCATGACTAAATGTCTTTGGAAATTATGGTACGCCTTTTCCCTCTACTCCAATAATAATAGCTATGATACTTATGCCTTTGTTGCTTCCATATTAGAAAGTTTTTCCTGAGACATCAACTTCATCATTGGTAATGATATGAAATGAGAGAACGACCTATTTGCCATATACCAATGAACAATACAAAGCATTTAATAATTTGTTCACTATGATTCAATCCACCCATAATGCTTGATCGAGTAAAAGGTGCCACCTCCTTTTATTTTGTTCAATAATTCTCATAATGATTTTCAAGATATTCTTATTGGTCAATTTGACCAACCCATTTTGTTGTGGATTATAATTGGATGATGTCTTCAAGTAAATATCATACTTGTTGGTAAAATAAATTAAGTTTTCTCCTATAATGGCAAATCTATTGTTGCTTACCAAGGCATCTAGGATGCCAAATATTATTATTAGCTTTTCAAAAAAATTGATCATCGTGTTTTGATTGTTTTTTTGTGGTGACTGCTTCAGTCCACCGAATGAAGTAATATATTGTCGTTAAAATATATTTGTGGCCAGTTGATGAATTTAGGTTTATGATCCCAATGAAATCCAACCCCCTATTGTTGAAAAGGCTCCTCTATTATGATTGGTGGAAATGGTAGTGATGCATTCCTATTACTTCCAATGAATTATTGATATTTTTTGCAAGATTGGGCCACTTTGAATGATTACACAAAAGTGATTGGTCAATAATATCTTGCTCTAAGTATTTTAGTGGTCATTTTCTGACCTGAGTAGTATCCCCTAGATAGTCCTGAATGAAACATGGTCAATACCTTTTCTATCTGCTCTAGTTTTATGCAACATAAGAGAACTTTTTCAAAGTTCTTCCTATACAATCCCTCCAATAACAAGACATTTTAGATCTTGTAACCTATATCTTCATATTTAAGAGGTGTTCAACCCTTTAGGACATATTCCTATTAAAGATATCTTATTAATTTATCTACCCAGTTAGGCTATTTTGAATGTTGCTCAATTTCAGGATTCCCTTCGACATTACCTTCTAGACACATGTTATAATCCTGCTTGACTGTGGTGGCTAGCTACTGACATAAGGGTTTGCCTCTTACCAGCTTGGAGGGATGTATTTCAATATTATATTCTTGTATTTTAGTAACCCATCCAGCCCTTTTATCACCTAATTCTCCTTGAAGAATACAATTTTTTATGTCTAAATGTACCACATAAACAATAGTCTTACTCTGCAACAAGTAATGTCTGAACTTCTTCAAAAATTTCCTGACAAGGAACACCTATTTATCTATATATATTTTTTATAATCATGGAAAGTATGACTTAAGAAAAACATTGGATGTTCATCTTCCTTATCATCTTTCTGAGTTAATACTGCAACATAGCTATCTTTAGATCCATATGCATATAAAATAAAGTCCTCGTTGAAGTCTAGATTGATCAAAACTAGGCCTTTTGTTATGGTTTATTTTATTTGTTCAAATGTATTCTTTTTTTCTAAAGTCCATTCAAATGTGAAATTCTTCTTCAAGAGCTCTATCATAGGTTTGACAATCTATGCAAATTTTTGAACAAAATTAATTTTCCCAAAAAATGATTGTAGAGATTTCTTTACTTAAGGGGAGGGGAAGAGCTAATATATCTTGAATCCTTTTTGTATCAATAGCCCTTACTTGACTAGATACCACATGTTATTAAATCTTTCCTTAATGGACAACATAAATAGATTTCCTTGGATTTAGTGATATCTCTAATTCACGATATCTCTGAAAAACCATTTCTAGCTGTTCTAATAGTTTCTTATAATGTGAGAAGATGGTCATGTCATCCAACTACATGAGAATAATTTTACTAATAAAATATCCAAAAAAAAAATCCATGACACATTGAAAGGTAGACTTGACATTGGACAATCCAAAATGGCATTATTTGACAAGCAAAGGTTCCCCACTTGGTGGTAAATATCATTTTGTGTTGATCCTCATCTTCAACCCATATTTGATTATACCATAAAAAGCCATATAGGAGAAATAATATTTCTACACCTACTACTATATGAAAAATTTGATCAATTTGATGTAGGGGGTAATGATCCTTCAATGATACCTTGTTTAAATTTTAAAAATCAATACAAAGGTGAATGTCTCCATTCTTTTTCCTAACTAGTACCAGGTTAGCAACCCATGTGGAATGTTTGATGGGGTATATAATTTTAGCATTTAATAATTGTAGGACCTCTTACTTCATTTCCACTTCTATCTTAGGATTAACTAGCCTTTGCTTCTGCTTGAATGACTTATCTTCGGGGGCTAGCTCAAAAGTATGTTGAATCACTTCTTTATCATAAACTCGAAGGTCATCATAAATCCAAGATATTATGTCTTGATATTGCACACATAATGACTTGAATTTTTCTAATTCCGTTATAGTTCAATGAGTTTCAATCTTTAAAATTTTACCTATGTAGTCTCAATCTCTTTATAAGCTTGTTCTTATACTTTCATTCTATGCCCTATATTTCTGTCACTATTATCAAACAAGATTTCTAGAGTAATTAGCCCTTTTGGAATATGATTATTCTTCAATTGAATAAAATATTCTTGCTCACATTCTTGTGATATATTTTCTTGTTGAGTCTAGTAGATTACCTCTTTTATCAAGAATTCAATAATTTTTTGGTCATCTTCAAATACTTGCTAGAATATTTCTTTATTTAGGACTGTTGGCATGAAAACCATTTATACTTTGTTCTTCTTTCTTAGGCAATACTCTACAATAGGCATGTAGTTTTCTCCTTGAGTAGCAAGTGTATCAACCAACTCATTCTATTCTCAGGGAATAGCTTTTATATTCAAGGCTTCAAAACTTTCCATCAAATCCCATACCCTATTTTGGTATGCCTTTAGATAATGATGTTTACTATTACATTTCTCCATCACTTGATTGACTATGAGCTCAGAATCACCATAGATTGTAAGTAGCTTAATACCCATTCTTTTTTCTTGAGTTAAGCCAAGGCATAAGGCCTTATATTCAACAACATTATTAGTGCAACTCCATGTTAACCTGTAGGAGAAAATTTTGATTCCCTTCAAATGAGGTACTAGCGCAAATATTGACTCCAACCCCATTTTTGCATCTAGCCCCATCAAAATAAAGCTTCCAAAGCTCTATTTTTTGTAGTTCTTGATTTGTCATAGCTGGAACTTTTTTATATTCTGAGTCTGAGATGCGGTATGTGCCAAATATGATTTCCACTAGGGCATTACAATTTTTATAGAGAACTCATCTTCTATTTGTAATTCTTCCAGGATATCTTCTAGAGGATCTACTTCTTCAAAAATTATATTGATATATTCATCTTCTTCTATCTTCTCAATATGATAAGTCATGGGTTTCTTAGGGATGATTTTGACCCTCTTACCTTTATGTGGGATTATCATATGAGAGTAATCCAAGTACATATAGCCTCCTAAATTTGTTGTGAATTCTTAGGAGAGGTAGAGACCAAAATATGGCTCTAGGTCAACAACCATTGTACCAAATTATAGTGATATTTGGCATTCTATGCAGTGTCATGGAAATATCTTTAATAACCCCCATTTTTTTATGGGAGTGCCATCTAGTTGGAGAACACCAAGACATGAATGGGTATATTCCATATCCATTGCTTCACATACTACTTTAGGCATCATAGTAGTTGCAACTCTAGAATCAATCATATAATTATGTATAACCCACCCTTCCATTCTCAAGGATATGTAAAAAAGAGGTGGTCTATTCTTTTTTACTCTTAAAGTTATCAAATCTTTGAGTGAGATTATATTTTGAGCTTGATTCATCTCCTAGAGTGGTCTTACTTAATGAATCTTTGATTAGATCTATTTGGCTAGGAATCATCACAGTATCATACATACTTGCTTTAGAAGGAGTCCATTTGAGTTCTTTGACTATGTTGAAGTTGGATGCTTATGTTGTTTTATTTTTATTCTTTCTTTTTGGTTCATCAAAATTTATTCTATATTATTGAGTAGCTTGTATCATCTATCTCTTTGTCATAGAAGGTTATCTAATCTTATCTCAGGCTCGTTCCCTTGACTCAAACAAAATTATTTTACTTTACTTTAAGCTTGGTTGTTCCTTTCATGGTTTTGATATGGGAAGGGCTTTCCCTACCTCTTGTTGAACTGGGGCCTTCCCGGTATCACACAAGTTTTTCTCTTTAGGCTTCTAAGGTTGAGCTAGAACTTGAAATGGCTCTAGCTTCTATGGATCTACCTAAATTGGCTTCTTCCTAGATTTGGTTAACATTGATATGCATTCTTCTTCCAAAGGGTCTTGAGTAATCATGACTTGCTCTGGTTCCCACAACATGTTAACTTAATATTTCAAATATAATTCATATTTTTAAGTAGCCAAATGGGCTTAATGCTGATACATTACACAAGTATTTGCATTATGAGGATCATTGCATACTATGCACCAAGGAAAACCTTCAAGTTTTGGCACCATTATTTCTTGATATTGAAAATTATTATTAACCTTATCTATAGTATTATTGCTAGAAACTCTCTTATCTTTGACAACATATGGAAATATTCTAGGTTGGTATCTCTCAATCTCTCTTTTCTTGATAGCTATCACTTTATTATTTAGCAATTTCAATGTGGTCAATACTTCTATCATTATTGGTGATTCCTTAGGCTTAGGAACTAGAAACACTGGTAGGGTAGGTACTAGAGGTAATGCCTTGGGTGTAGGAATGAGATAAACTAAAGGAAGATATGTGATCATAACAAGTCATTGAGGCCTCATTTTTTTGAGTATGTTGGGCTTAATCTGGGAAATATGACAACACAACTCTAGGGGTAGCCTTCCTACAAAGATTAATGTATTTTCAACAGTAATTGTAGCTTGGTAAACTTGAGGAAAGTGATCACATTAGACTATTATGTTTACAAGCCTAGGTCAAGATCTAATGCTCTAATGTAGTTATATGTATTCCAAAGGACCTAAAAGTCTGATATCTTATGGAATTCTTTTCCAAGTTCTACTAAGCCTGATATTAAAATCCATGATGAGTTATTGAGGATATCATTGAATAACTATAAATTGAGTGAGCAGTGAAAAGGAGTCTGCTAGCTCATTAAATTCTTTGACAAAGGGTTAGCTAGGTCAGCCTATGCATGAATACTTTCATCTTTCGAGTTAAATACTAGTACAGTATTTTCCCCTTGAAATACATGGCAAGGAGCTTGACCATAACATTTTCTCTTATATTATGGATTGTAGCCAATGATACCAAATCTTGATAGTGTTCATAGGCAGTTTTGCCTGTACCGTCATAAGTGAGAAGGGATTTAAGTGCTACCTGAGGGATGTAATTTGTATGTGCTATACCTAATCGTCTAAAAGTATTCCAATTGGAGAAGTTTCGAGGTGCATGTTGTTGATTATGAACCATGGTTTTAGAACTAGACATTCTTAATGGTTCAAGAAAACTAGAAAATGAGGAATCTATGCTTTCAGAACAAGACTCAAGGGGTAAAGACTTAGTGCATCTTGGTTTATAAATGTGTAATTCTAAAAATGATGATGGATTCTCTAAATTCTTAGTTGTAGATCTTGTAATTAACTATATTTCTCATTAAAAGTATGAATTCTTGATTTTCATTTTTTGGATTTTTTCAATTTTTTTTTGTAAATACAAATATTCCAAAAGTCAGCATCCTTCTTCTTAATATTTTCTTGCAACAACCTTCACAATACCAAAAATCCACCTCTATTTTCTATGCACTCTTAATAGAGTAATATTTCCAAAACTTCATGCTATCATAGTCCACTTTACTAGATTTGGACTACTAGTTTCCTTCTTAAAGCATAAGTGCAACCACAAGAATTATAATAAATAGTTTATATGAAAACACATTAATGTTATAAAATACAAAAAATATTACCAATAGAAAACATTAAAGTAAATCTTAAACATTATTTGATTCGAGCAGTTAACATTTTCTTGTTACCTTCAACTAAACTTACTGCTTCCTCTAACCATGGAAAAAAGAATTTAATTTCACAATCCTATATTAAAACCCTTTTAGTAGCTAGCCTATTTGCATATTTTTTCCCTTCATTTAACATATATATACATCTAATTTCTTCAAACACTCTATCAAGGTCTTATATTTCCAAAATGATTTCTTGTATGTTCCATGGAGCCTTTGCTTTTGTCAAAATTGTATTTATTACTATTAATGAATCGTCTTCCATCCATACTCTATTCCATTTCATTTGTCTACATATTTTTTACCCTTCTAAATTTACTCAAGATTTAGCTTAATTACTTATCTTAAACCCATTATTGAAAGTATAATGTGATAAAATATCACCCTTATTATTCTTAATTATTCCTCCTCTTGCTAGTCTTGGATTTCTTTTATATGCTTCATCAAAATTCAACTTGACCAACTCCACTTTAAATGGTTTCTACTTTATATTCTTTACCTTCTTTTATTTCTACTATACCCAGCATCATAATTCCATTTTAAGACTTGATTCCGTCTATTAAGACTCTCTACTTCAAGATTAGGGATTGGGTGAGTTGATAGGGTTGGTTTAGACTCCTCTATGGCTAAAAAAATCTTTCTTTTCATTACCTCTAAACTACTTTTATTTCCTTTAAATATTATTCTATTCCTTTCTAGCCATATAATCCAAAGTATTATATATTTTGATATATCATAAATTATCTATAATGCTTCACTTTTAGAAGTTCTCTACCATTGCTTTAATTGGTCTTCAATTATGTCATTCATCACCATGCATTTACCAAACATATGAAGAATCCATTGCCATAGTTTCTAGACTATTAATTATTGTCCCAAGAGATGGTCTATTCTCTTTGTCTCATTTTTACAAGAAAATTCATTTTCATTAGGTTATCTCATAAAATTTTCCTATGACCTACTACTCATGCAAACATTTTGACTTTTGGAATACTCGATCTATCCCAAATATCTCTCCATATTCTTGTATTATTTCTATTTTTTTGGCACTTTACATTATATCTACTTCTTATTGTGTATTCTCTCGAGCTATACACCTCATAAATCAGCTTATCCTCAACTCCTCTTAGAATAATTGTTGTTATATTTTGTCTCAATTGCCTCCTAGCAACAATGTTTAGTATACTTACAAAAAAATCTTCTTTCCATTTGTATCTTCCTTCTTGATCCTTATCCACAATATTTGAAAACCTATTACCATATTTTTCTTGAAGTAATATAACTCATGGTTTCCAAATTGGATCTAGATTGAGTTATTTTTTATCACACCAAGTATCCATCCAAATGGATTTTTTTCTCCAATTCCCACCACCCATATTAGACCTTTAATCACTAGATCAATTGATTTTTCTAAACTATTCCATAGTGCAGAACCATCTAGTAGTGAGAATGCAATAAATATTAAGCTTGTATCATTAAGCTCAACATACTTAGAAGAATTATTGCCTGTTATTTTTTACTCTCTTTGTACAATATCTAAATTACTTTTCCTCTTAAAGCTAAGTTTGCATCTATAAGAACTCTTAAACCAAAACTTCCCCTAGTTTTACCATCACACACCTTACTCCATTTAACCAAAGAAAATTTCCTTTAATCATATAATCCTAACCATAAAAATGATTGCATAATATAGATTACACTTTTTTCTATTGATTTTGGCATAATATACAAGGACATATAATATGTTGTAATGGCTTGTAATACTGGTTTAAATAGCCACATTCATTTGAATAATGATAATTATCTACCTTTCCATGTTGGTAGTTTATTTTTAACTTTACTTATAACTATATTCCACAATTCTATCCTCATTCTCCCCTCAAATAAGGGCATACCTAGATATGTTGTTGGTAAATTTGCCTCCTCCATTTAAAGTAACTTGCATATCCCTACTTTAATTCTAGTTGAAGTGTTTAGGAAGTAAAATTTAGATTTTGTCCTATTAACTTTCTATCCTAACACTCTTTCATATTCCTTTAATAACTTATTCAAAGCTATAGCCTCATTTTTCCATGCTATCCCAAAAAGGGTTGTATCATCTCAAAACTATTGATGGGTGATGTTGGTGATATTATTATTAGCCTTAAGTTCACTTATTAGCCCATGTTTGTATGGCATCTTCAAGTTCCTTCCCAATACCTCTGCCATAATAATTAAGATATATGGTGATAAAGGATATCCTTGTCTAAGACCTCTCTTGGCTTTAAATGATTCTATTACTAGCCCATTGACCAGTACTAAAAAAGATACTTTAGAGACACAATATTTAATCCATCTAACCCATTTATTCCCAAATCCAAACTTTTCTAATACTGCAAAAAGAAAATCTTGTTGGAATATATTACATTATTTGGTATATGCCAATGTACCATCATGGGTACATATATAGATTAGGAAAATAGTCTTAGATTAGAATTTACTTTATGCAATGTAATGCAAAAGTGTGCAATGATATTTTGGTAATGTAAATGTGCATAGTTGTCCCTATGTACATGTGTCAATAGAATAGGAAGATGAAGAGTCATAGGAAGAGTGAGGGCCAAGAAACCTCCATATAAAAAGTCACATTCCATTATATATATGGATGTATTGATATAAAAGAGATATGGAAAATGAGAAGTCCTACAAAATTGAACAGCAAAAGAGCAACGACTAGCACATTTTAAGAAGAAGAAAGCTGATTTTAAGCAGCAACCATAGCTGCAAATTGAAGAGTCTACTGATAGTAAAAGAAAGGTGCAATTACAACAAATACAATACAATGATCTATAAAGAAAGGAGCTAAAAAAAGGTGTTTTAATTTGATGCCATATAGATTATTATTGCAAATTTCTTGAGCATCAAATTTTAGAGCCATTTAGAGCTAGCAAAGAGAAAGTTTTTTAATGTGTTATTAAGCTAAGAAAAGACACCATTTCACATCATTGATTTTACAAAAAGCTTACATATTACAACAACAAAAAGTTATAGTTTAATAGGAGTGATAAAGGGTTTGATATATGCTGTTTTGAAATATAAAATGTCAAATTCATTTTGTATTTATTAGTGAGATAGATTTACTCTCATTTTTAGATAAGTCAACAAGATTATAACAACATTAGATTGAGTTTTTAAAGAAGTTATAAGTGAATGGTATATGTTATTTTTTAAGTGAATACATTTGTGAGGAATAAAATCCCTCAACATATAACATATTTTGGAAAGAGAAGAGCTCCAAGTTCAAGGTAGATTTTAGGTGTTTAAAAACACCAGACGTACAAATAGAAGTGGTAAAGAAAACCACTAAAAGAGTGGTGAAAAACACCACCATATTGAGCACCATTCAACACCAGAATACAAGGGGGCAAGCTCTACAATAAATGTCCACCCATTTGTAGGAAAGAAGCACTAAAAGAGTGCTAAAGGAAGAGATCCATTAGAGCTCAAGATTCGGCCAACCAAAGGAGCAAGAAGACATCAACTACAACCTGCAAAATATCAATCTATGTAAATACTACGTAGCACTGCCATTCTATCTACTCAAAGCAAGGTATATTATAAAAAGGATAGAAAAATACAGGGTGCATTATCAAAAAATATTATCAGTATGTCAAGCTACCAAATAAAATACCATAGAGCCACCATTGGAGCATATTATAGTTGGATCCATCCGTGAGCACATCCAACATCATCCAAGAAGAGAAGAAACCTCACACAGTGTAGTTACAAAGAAACAAGAATACATTGGAGAAAAGTGAAAGGAAAAAGGCATTGTAAAGCCTTGTAATTTCATACGTTGGAGAAAGAAGCACATGCATAAATATTTGTAACACTTGTTCTAAGCAAGAACAAGGAATATTACCATTTGGCACAAGGGTCAAAGTTGGATCATAAGCCATAACATAAATCTCTAGGAAATAAGAGCACTCAACGCTCTACACCATAACCTAGCACTCAAGAAAGATCTAGTAACTCCCAAACAACAAGGAATATTGTGTCAAGTGTCCATTTCATTATTTCATAAATGTTAGAGCCACCAAGAAGGAATTCAAAGCATCTTATAACGCTTGCAATACGTGTCACTTAGAAAAGGAAAGGAGAAGCACTCATATAGCGCTCATATAGTAATTTCCAATGCCATACATAGCAAATTAAAGGAGGAGCATTAAAAAAAGGGTCAAAGCATATTCCAAGTGCCATACGTAGCAGATTCCAAGCAAGGTTGACCAGAAAGAAAAGCGCCCAACAAGTCAAGAAGGAGTGCTTGAATATTTGAGGTAATACCTACCATAGTATTTTTCATATTAAAGGCTTATATTGGTAGGAGGAATAAGGAACTAAGATAATATATTCTAAGGTTAAATTTTTAAAGATATTAGTGGAGTGATAAGTATTTTAAAACCTTAGAAAAAATCAAAATGTTATTTTTAAGACTTTTATCATATTTTGAAGAGTTTTTTGGGATTTGATGTATTATATTTGAGTTTTGTAAAATTGCATATTTAAATTTACAAAACAAAGTGGATATTTAAAGAATTGCTAGGGTTGGAGAAATAAGGCATACAACATCAAATTAGGATTACAAAATATTGCAAATATTATTTTTCTAAATTTCTAGAGTTGGAGGAATAAGGAATCCTACTTCAAATTAGTTTATGAAATTTAGAGTAAATATTTTATTCATAAATTTGGGAGATAAAAGGAGTTCTACATAAATATATTGCATTTGATAAGATTAATCTCTAAGTTTAAAATTATTAGAGATTTGAAGATCTGTAAAATATTAACATTGCACACATTGATTGATAGAATTGATATTAAAATTGCATTACCTTTCAAATATTAGGGAGATAAAAGGTGTTCTACAAAACATAAAATTGAAAGGACTATATTGATATTAGGGAGTTATAAGGATGTCTACCTCAAGTAATACAATAAATAATGATATGAACAACACTATTAGAAAATAAAGAGCAAGAGTCATAAAAAGTGGAATCATGAATTCACTTATAAAATCTGAAGGTAACTTAGACCCTACTTCAAAAAGGATACATAGTGAAGCTTTAAGAGACAAATTTGAAACAATGGAGCATTATCTATATGCTCGACTCACTGAAGCAATTGATAATGGAAAGAATGACATTCAAATTCCTTTAGAATATGGAAGTATACTATACATGGCACTACTCACATTCAAATGTTATAAAGATGAAAATGTGGAACAGAGAGGACTAATAGAATTACTTAAACTAAAAACAGAAATGGATGAATCATTTCTAACAAAGATATTTCAATCATCATGCAGTATCAGTACTTCAAGTTCTACTAACTCAAAATCATATCATGATGCTCTAAGTGTATATTCAGAAGCTTCTATACAGGAATTAGATAATGATGACAAGGACAAAAACAAAGAGAAAATACTCTTGCAAGAATTGGGTGACAGTACATCCACCCATGAAAAAACTGACTCCAATAAGAAAGAAGAAGAAGAACCAGATAAAGGAGGCATACAATGCAATGTGAATTAAAGAGAATACAAATGACCAGATCAAGCTGAAGAACATCTGAAGACAAAGATCCATATTGAAGATTGAAATATTCAATAACCAAATAATGTAATACAGGGGGGTGTTGGAATATATTACATTATTTGGTACATGCCAATGTACCATCATGGGTACATCTATAGATTAGGAAAATATTCTTAGATTATAATTTACTTTATGCAATGTAATGTAAAAGTGTGCAATGATATTTTGGTAATGTAAATGTGCATATTTGTCCCTATGTACATGTTTCAATATAATAGGAAGATGAAGAGTCATAGGAAGAGTGAGGGCCAAGAAACCTCCATATGAAGAGTCACATTTCATTCTATATATATGGATGTATTTATCTAAAGATATATGGCAAAGGAGAAAGAGTCACCCATTTAAGCAATGGAAGGTGATGTAATATGATGTATTTTGATCTCTTCATTCAATATATAATTCTAAGTATTTTTTATTATTTGGCATTAGCATTATTTGAATTATTATCTAGTAGATTTTGAGTTTATATGCTTGATTGATCAACATTATTATATCTTTCATATTGCAATTATATTATTGATCTTGAGGCAATATTATTTTGAGTATTCATTCATCAAAACCTAACAAATCCCATTTAACTCTATCACAGGATTTATTCATATCAAGTTTTAAGATCTTTTCTCTCTCTTTTCTAGATGTTTTTTAATGCATTACTTCATGAGCTAATATGATCCCATCAAGAATTAATTTTCCTTTCACAAATTCTCTTTGCTCTTTTAAAATATTTTTGTCTATTAGTGGTCTTAACCGATTTGTCATCTATGGGCCTAAATGAATCAAATAATTTTGCATCCTTCTTTTTTGGAATCAGGGTAAGATATGTTGTATTTATTTTATAACGTATGTACTATTTTACCCTAGATTGTTTCACTACCACCAATAAATAATGCTTCACTACTTCCCAATTATGTTGATAGAAAGCTATTGAGATCTCATATAGACCTAGTGATATATCCTTATCAAAAGAGAAAAGAGTTGAATGAAATTCTTCTAGAGTAATAGGCTCCATCAATTTACTATTATCTTCATCTATTATAACTAAAGGTACTTCTTGCAGTAGTTTATCATTAAGAACTTCAGTCTCCTCCGATCCTAGAATATTCTGGTAAAAAAGCCTTACCTCATTTTTTATCACTTTGTTCATCAATCCAAACCCTTCTACTAATTTAGCTATACTAATTCTATATGTTGATCTCTCTACTATTGTCATCCTATAAAAATAGTATTTTTATCTCCTTTTAATATAGTCAGTCTCAATTTTTATCTCCAAAATTTCTCTTCCTTACTCAACATATTATGATATTCACGAAGCAACTCTCGTTCCTCTAGATGATCGGTATGAGTTTTGAGTGTTGGACATTTTGAGTCCTCCAAGTCAAAGTTTTCATTGATGTCACCTGATAGAGTTATCACTCTTATCAAGGAATTTAGCAAGAAATAAAGTCGCCCAAGTCATCCAGGAAAAATTTTCATCAGTGCAGAAGTGAAAGGAAAAAGGCTCCATACAATTTTAATATTATTGGGAGCATAGGTTAAGTGATTGATTTATAAAAACCCAAGATGGGTTATTGCAAAGGTTAAAAAGGAGGTTTAATAATTATTTATAAATTATTTAAATTCACAAGGAATTTAAATTTTATAATAATATTTAATTACACCAAGATTGAGCATTAAGACAAGGTTCCAAGGTTTAATTAAATTAAACCTAAGATTGGTTCTTTTTAATTTATAATATTTAAATTTAAATTAATTATAAATTAAAAATCACGCCGACGTAAAAATCATTTGAAGTTCCGACGTGATTGTAAAAGAGGACAAATGCATTATATAAATACCATCAAAAACATTTACCAAGGCATCCATTGCAATTATTATTTGAAGCGCATGCGAAAAGGTTTTGTTTTTCGAAGGCCTTACAATTTAGTAAAGGCTAAAGGTGTGAAGGTTAGGAGGCTCTAAGCGCAAAGGCCAGTGTGGTCTAGTGGTATGTTGGCTTGGTACTAAGGAGGAGGTCCCTATTTTTATTCATGTGAGGCCTTTTGGATTGCAAGGAACAAGCGCTTGAAGCGCTTGTTGTTTTTTGGAGGAGCGTTGTTCGCGGAAACTTTATAGTGGACGTGCCATTTTAGACACGTTAGGGCGCATGGCCAAACGACAACTTGGCTGTGGCTAATGCATTGGGAATGAGGACATTTGGGGATCAAATCCCGTTGAGGGTAAGGCAAGTGGATTTAATTTTTGATGTTGTTTAATAGTTTAATTTTTTCCCAGGTTGCCCAAGGAGAAATAAGGATATGGTATGCCCTAGGAAAGATAAAGATTTTTGTTGATTTTCTTTTGGAAGTATATCATATTATATATCATTGGAAAACACTTTTCGAGAGCTATTTGTTTAGATTGCTTAGATGGAGAAATAAGGTGTGTGCAAGGAGATATTTCTGGTTTTGTCAAGGAGTTTTAAAAGTAAGTTTGATTCATTCTTTTGAGGGTTTATTTCTTGCATAAGAGGGTATGGTGCATTTTATTGAGTAGGAGTAATAAGGTGTTATTGAGATATTATTTTTATTATTGTGTTATTACTCAAGACCTCTAACCCTTGTTGAGATTTAAAAAATAAAATATGTTCAGTGTGGCAGATTTAGTGGACAACTCATAAGGCATCAAAAAGGTATGGACAATATTCTTCATTGACTTATTTGGGTGATTGATTTTTGAAAATATCTTTGGAGAGAAAAGGATTGATTGTGGTTTTCCTTTTGAGGATTTTTTGTTTTAATGCTTCAAGGTTTTCTAGTTTGAGAGTTGTGATTAAACCTTGTTTTATAAGCATTGTTGTTGAAGCCAATTAGTCATGCAAAGAAATTGAACTTGAGTTAAGAACATGAGTATCATTGATATTTGAGATTTTTTGTTGAGCATTGTTGGAAACATTTTGAGTTGGTTGATACATGTTTGGACTAGGGTTTGTGGAAAGGATTGTTCCTTGAGGTGATTGGTTGAGTAGAGTTGATTGAGCCTAGTCAAGTAATTGTGTGAAGTGGTTGTTTAAGTTCCATGAAACAAACTATTCTATAATATGATTTGAGTTGAGATTAAGATTTGAGAATAGAACATATAAATTCTCTAACAATTCTCTTTATGCTTCTATGAGATTGATATGAGTTGAGATTGGGATTTGAGTATAGAACATATTGAGTCTCTAACAATTCTCTTTATGCTTCTATGAGATTGAGATTGAGTTGAGATTGGGATTTGAGTATAGAACATATTGAGTCTCTAAAAATTTTCTTTATGCTTCTATGATATTGAATTGATATATTGATTGAGCATTAAGTATAGAACATATTGAGTCTCTAACAATTCTCTTTATGATTCTATGAGATTGGACAAGTTATGTGTGAGCTTGTTAAACTGATTTGAGGCAAGTCTTTGAGAAGGCTTGTGGACTGATTTTGTGTAAGCTTTTGTGGAAGTTTGCTATGCAGATTTGAGGAAGTTCTAGAGAGGACTTATTGAGCATATTTAGACAAATTCTAGAGAGGAATTTTTGAGCAAATTTGAGTAGGTTCTGTGTGGACATGTTGAGCAGATTTAAGCAGGTTCTGTGTGGACCTGTTGAGCATATTTGAGCAGGTTTTATGTGGACCTGCTGAGCAGATTTGAGTAGGTTCTATGTGGACCTGTTGAGAATATTTGAGAAGGTTTTTTGTGGACCTATTAAGCAGATTTATGCTAGATCGAATAAACTATGTTTAGTGTAAATTCGAGTGGACTTGTGCTAGACCAAATGAACTGTGTTTAGTGCAAGAGATTGAGCAGAGTTGTGCTAGACCGAATGAACTATGTTTAGTACAAAATATTGAGTAGAGCTGTGCTAGACCGACTGGACTGTATTTATAGTAGTATTGAGATAGAGCTTTGGAGGTGACAGTGTTCAGCAAGGTGCAGCTAAAGCATTGCAAAAGTATTGTCATTGTTGTCAACACAGATAGATTGATACAGTTGATGCAGTTCAGAGGTCAGTCAGAACAAGTACAGGGAATTTCCAAGAAGAAAGAAGTGGGCCAGATTCAAAAATTTGCAAAAAAGACAAGTAAGAAAACTGTCGCGATATCGCGACATGTTTTCTGTCGCGATTTCATGACAAAAACGAGGAGAGAGAAGGCGCAGCTGAAAATGTCACGATTTCACGACAAAAATGAGGAGAGAGAAGGCACAGCCGAAAATGTCACGATTTCATGACAAAAACGAGGAGAGAGAAGGCGCAGCCGAAAATGTCACGATTTCACGACAAAAATGAGGAGAGAGAAGGCGCAGCTGAAAATGTCACGATTTCATGACAAAACAGAGGAGAGAGAAAGTGCATGAGAAAGTGTCACGATATCGCGACAGTTTCGAAAGAAAAGCACTAAGGGCGAAAAGTGTCGCGATATCGCGACACGTCGGGTTTTCACGACCCGAAGAAGAGAGAGAATGTACGGCAACAAAAGTGTAGCGATTTCGCTACATGTCGGAGTTTCACTGGCAAAAGCAAAGAAAAAGCACTAAGTCAAGAAAGTGTAGCGATTTCGCTACATGTCATACTTTCACGGGCCGAAGCAGAGTTCAGATGCCAAAGAGCAAAGGTGTAGCGATTTCGCTACAAGTTCGAAACACAAGGCACAAAGGTGTAGCGATTTCGCTACAAGTTCGAAATGCAAGGCGCAAAGGTGTAGCGATTTCGCTACAAGTTCGAAATGCAAGGCGCAAAGGTGTAGCGATTTCGCTACAAGTTCGAAACACAAGACACAAAGGTGTAGCGATTTCGCTACAAGTCTAAGTTTCGCAAGTCGAAGCAAAGTTGGAAGCGCAAGGCACAAAGTTGTAGCGATTCCGCTACATGTCTTGATTTCACTGGTGCATGAAGGGAAAAATGTACGGACGCAAAAGATGTCACGATTTCGTGACATGTTGCATTTTCGTGGGCGAAAAACAAAGAACAGCGCCAAGGCAGAAAAGCGTCGCGATTTCGCGACATGTTCCATTTTCGTGGATGCTGGCGAAGGAGAGTTGTACGAAAGCTGAGAATGTCACGATTTCGTGACATGTTCCATTTTCATGGATGCTGGTGAAGGAGAGTTGTACGAAAGCCGAGAACGTCATGATTTCGTGACATGTTCCATTTTCGTGGATGCTGGCGAAGGAGAGTTGTACGAAAGCCGAGAACGTCACGATTTTGTGACATGTTCCATTTTCATGGGTGCAAGCGAAGGAGAGTGCAGGAAAGCGAAAAGTGTCATGATTTCGTGACATGTCTCATTTTCATGGGTGCATGCCGAGATAAGGTCTAGAAGGCAAAAAACGTCACGATATCACGACAGGTCGGGTTTTCACGGTCAACAATCCAGAATTAGTCAACTGAGTAGAAATGTCGCGATATCGCGACAGGTAACAGTTTGGCGGGAAAAATCCGAAGAAGCATGCACAGTGACAGGTGTCAAATAGCGCAAAGGAAAATCATACAGCCAGTTACATAAGAGTTAACTGGAGTCAGATATGCAGTTACCCAGTGACAGGTGTCGGGGAAAGCTTAGAGAAAATTCATGCAGCAGTTAACTGGAGTTACAAGGGAAAGTTACAAAACAGCGCATTTAAGAAAAGAACGGCTGTTGTAGGGCCATGATGCTGCATGGCTGGGAAAAGTGCAGAATTACAGATAATCTCGAAAAACAAGAAATCTTCTCGATGGTTGCGTGTGTCAGACATGGCAGTAGCGGGCAGAAAAGAAGGATCGAGGCAGAATAGAAAAGAGTGCCATCAGAAAGTGTAAAAGTGCTAAGAGGGCAGTTACGTAGAGTTTAGGAGAAAAGAATCAAAGAGCATCGAAACGCACAAAAAGGCTATCAGTTTGCACAAAAAAAGGCTGTCAGTTTGCACAAAAAAGCTGTCAGTATGAGCAGAGCAGACTGTCAGAATAAGTCAGAAAGAAGCGGCTAAAAGACAGAGCGCGTCAGAGAGGGTTTGACAGATTGATCGTAGCCGTAACCGCATAAAAAAATTGGAGGGAAAAATTAGAGCCATTTTTCAAAATAGTCGTTCAATTGAACCAAGGATAAAGATCAAAAAGGCACAGTAAGAGAGGTTACTGCAACCGTGGTTATTTGTGAAAAACAAAAATAAAAGGTTGAGTTAGAGTGCTGCATGAAGTACAGCAAAAGAACTAAAACCCGAATGTATTTTTTTCTTGAAAAATTAAAAGAGAGGTTTTAGACTGTGATAGAAGATATTGAGTTTCTAACAATTCTCTTTATGCTTCTATGAGATTGATTTGTATGAGCTATAGACCAATGAGGGTCTTGCAAAAGAGAAGGCATTTTTATGTCAATATTTTTTAAAATAGAAATCCAAGTTGGTGCTTGGTAAAAGGGGTTGGTGCTCCTATCTGTTGCAGCAGAAAAATCAGGGGTTGGTGCTCCTTCCAGTGGGTGCTGGTAAACTATTTGTAAAGATTGAATCCTTGCAAAGACTGGATTTGGATTGTAGTCCAAACAGTCATTATTTGAGGAGTAGCCACATCGATGAACCTCGTTAAATCTTGTGTTGTGTGATGCTCTTGTGTTATACTTGCTTTATCTATTTTTAAGCTTGCATTTTTAAGTTTTAAGAGTTGCAGATTCAAGTTTTAAATAGTTACACTGATTCACCCCCCCTCTCAGTGTCATTGTGAGAATATCAATTGGTATCAGAGCAAGGTACCTGATCAAGCTTAATCAGCTAAGGTGATCTTGGAAGATACACAATGGCCGACGGTGAAGGATTTTCTTCCAACAAAGCTCCTTTGTTCGATGGAACAAATTACTCTTTCCGGAGACTCGGGATGCGGACATATCTATGTGCATTGGGATATGACATTTGGGAATCTATTGAAAATGGATACACAATACCCTCTCGCTCCTCCATCCGATGCGGCCGAGAAGAAAAAGTTTGAGAACAACTCTAAAGCTAAGAATGCTATTATGTGTGGATTAGTAGACAGTGAGTTGATAAGGATCATGAACTGTAAATCAGCAAAAGATATATGGGACAAACTGCAGAGCATTCATGAAGGAGATGGCAAGATCAAGGAAGCCAAGCTACAAACACATCGAGCCCAGTTCGAAGCATTAAAGATGACTGATGATGAGAACATAGAGGCCTATATGCTGAGAGTAAATGGAATCATTAATGCAATAAGAGGACTCGACGAGGAGATGGAAGATGCAGTTGTTGTGAAAAAGGTACTAAGAACACTCCATAAAAGATTTGATGCAAAATTTTCTGCCATAGAAGAAGCTAAAGATTTAAATTTTTTTAGTATGGATGAAATGCATGGTTCCTTAACAACATATGAAATGAGAATTGGACAAACTAAGCCCTCAGACAGAGAAGCGACTTTTCAAGCACAGAAAAATATAAAATCTAAACAAGAATCTGAGGAAGAAGAATCTACAGATGAAACTGAAGCAAACTTTGTTAGGAAACTAGTAAAGGGAAAAGGAAAGTACAGAGGTAAGCTACCGTTCAAGTGCTTTAATTGTGGAGGCATCGGGCACTTTGCAAAAAAATGCCCAATGAATGAGAAAAACAAAAGTGATGAAGGGACACACCAAGAAAGAAATGTCTGGAAGAAGAAACCACATTTTAGAAAAAGGAACTTCAAGAAGAAAAGTTTCATTTCCAAGAATGTCGACTCTTCTGAAGACAGTTCCAGTGAGGACTCAGAAGAAGAAACTGGTGAAGCCTTGTTCATGGCTTTTGAAGAAGAAAGAACAGAGGAAACCCAGGAGTGTGAGAAAAAATTAGAGGATGAGGCTGAGGTAGATCTGGAAGGTGAGTTGGTTGCTGCACTTGAAGAGTTAAGTGCAGAAAGGAAAAAGAATAAAAAGATTTCAAGAAAATTTGAGGATGCTAGCGAATTAATAATCAGTTTGAAAGTACAAACTAAAGAATTTAAGAAAAAGTCTAAAGATTTTGAAGCACAGCTTACCATGAAAATAGATGAGTGTAATAAGCTAGAAGAAGACATAGTTAGATTAAGGATGCAGCTAGAAGAGATGAATCGAAAATTGAGCTGTCATCATAAATTTGAAGACAGTTCTGCAAAGCTGAATAAAATGTTAAATAATCAAAGGCCTACAGGCATCAAATTTGGTTTGGGCTTTGATGAAGGAGAATCCTCAAAGGACTCAAAGGTTATGAATTGTAGAACCAATAAAGAATAAAGACAAGATCAGGGTTGATCAAGATAAATCGTATCATGCAAAAGAAAACAATAAGGCCAAGCTTGAAAGGAGTACTGCAAATGATGGATTCACCAAAGTCACATATCAAAGAAGAAGAAGACCCATGGCTCCTACTACAACATGGCAACAACCATTACCCATGTACACTCGTTCCTTTTCTGGTTATTGTTTTAAATGCAATGCATATGGTCATAAAATCTCAAGTTGTAGATATAATGTAGAACAAAGAAATTTTACTAGTAGAAATATTTTTTCACCTTTGATAGATTATGCTGTAGAATGCTATAACTGTCATAACTTCGGACATATTGCAAGAAATTGTCGTAGCTCTTTTGCAAGAAATAAATACCAGGGAAGAAAGTATCAATCAACTGGATTAAAACAAAACAGAAAATTTCTCGAAAAACTGTCACAAGCCAATGAAAGGGAGAAGGTAAAACAAGTGACCAGATCTGCTGTCAAATCTCAATGGAAAGAAAAGGAGCAACCTAAGAAATACAAGGAATCCCTAATCGTTCAAACAGCTCTCAAAGCCCAGAATAAATCTGCACCTTGGATTCTGGACAGTGGATGCTCCAATCATATGACAGGAGACAAACAGAAGTTTGATAAGCTACAGACATACGAAGGTGGTTCTGTAAAATTCGAAAACAATGATGGAGCCAAGATAGTGGGTAAAGGATCAGTTAAGTTAAGTGACAGAAAAATCAACTCTAAGGAAGTTCTTTTTGTGGTGGGTCTGAAGCATAACTTACCGAGTGTAAGTCAAATTTGTGACAGAGGTCATGAAGTAATTTTCAAGAAGGAGGGCTATGAAGTAAGAAAGACAAAAAATGGAAAGTTAATAGCCACTGGACCGAGAACCTCTGGAAATCTGTATACTCTCTCGGAGACTTCGAAGGAGCTTGCTTGGTTGGACAGAAGAAGAAAATTGGTTGTGGCACAAGAGACTCGGTCACATAAGCTTTGATAATCTGGTAAAAATCAGCACAAAAAGAGCAGTAAGAGACATACCCACTATTGGTAAACCTTCAAACAACATTTGTGAGTCATGCCAAAAGGGGAAGCAAACCAGATCTACTTTCAAAGCAAAAGAGTACTTTACAAGCAAGCCTTTAGAACTAATTCACACAGATTTATGTGGACCCATGAGAACGGAAAGCATAAATGGCTACAAATATTTTATGTTGTGTATAGATGACTTTTCCAGAATGACATGGGTACTCTTTCTGAAACTTAAAGCAGAAGCCTTTGAGATGTTTAAAACTTTCAAAAATCTTGTTGAGAATCAATCTGGAAAAAGAATTAAATGTTTGAGATCAAATAGAGGAGGAGAGTTTATTTCAGATGAGTTTGCAGAATACTGTGAAAAACACGAAATAAGAAGACAGTTTTCGACAGCAAGAACACCTCAACAGAATGGAGTAGTAGAAAGGAAGAACAGAACTGTGCAGGAAATGGCACGGACCATGTTGACAGAGAGCATAATTGCTGACAGATTTTGGAAAGAGGCGGTTCATACTGCAGTTTACATCCGGAATAGGTGCATGTTGAGGCCGCATGAAAGCAAAACACCTTATGAACTGTGGTTTGGCAAAAAGGCTACAACAAAATACTTCAAAGTGTTCGGCAGCAAGTGTTACATTAAACGGATCGAAGCCAATCTTGGCAAATTCAAAGATAGAGCCGATGAAGGTATCTTTCTTGGGTACTCAACAAAAAGCAAAGCCTACACATGCTACAACAAAAGACTTAAGAAAATTGTGGAGAGTGCGGATGTTAAGGTTGATGAAGGTAGGAAACAAGAAATCAGCCATAATGAAAACTACCCAACTTATGAAGAATTTATTGAAGAAGATGAAGATCAAGAAAAGGAAGAGAGACAGAAATCAGATTCAGATGATTTGGAAAGAGAAGAAAACAGGAAATCCAAAACAGGCAGCTGGCAAAAAAATCATCCCAGAGAGCAGATTATTGGGGACCCCACAATTGGTATTCAAACAAGAAGAAGAGTAGTAAACAACTACTCTCTGTTATCCAAAGATTGAGCCCAAAAATATCATTGAAGCAAGTACAGATGAAAGCTGGATGGAGGCAGTTAATGAAGAACTAGATCAAATTGAGAAAAACAAAACCTGGGAATTAGTACCAAGGCCTGAAAATAAAAACATAATCGGTACTAAATGGATATTTCGAAACAAACTGAATGAAGACGGACAGGTTGTAAGGAATAAAGCAAGATTGGTCTGTAAAGGATATGCTCAAGTTGAGGGGATTGATTTTGAAGAGACCTTTGCACCAATGGCCAGACTTGAAGCAATAAGACTATTTTTGGCTTTAGCAGTTCATAGGAATTTCAAAGTTTATCAGATGGATGTGAAATCAGCATTTCTAAATGGAAATCTTGAAGAAGAAGTGTATATTGAACAGCCTGGATGGCTTTCAACTCGTGATAATCCTAACTTTGTTTGCAATCTGAAGAAAGCATTGTATGGCTTGAAACAAGCACCTAGAGCTTGGTATGCAAGATTGGACAGCTATCTCACTAAGCAAGGATTCAAGAAAGGTATGGTGGATAGCAATTTATATATCAAAACTGAAAATGGCAATTTCATTGTCCTTGTTGTTTATGTAGATGATATAATATTTGGGAGCAGCAATGATGAATCATGCAAAGACATAGCAAACAAAATGCAGAAAGAATTTGAAATGTCTATGATTGGTGAACTTTCATATTTCCTTGGATTGCAAGTTAATCAAACTGAAAAAGGGATTTTTATTTCTCAAATTAAATATGTGAAAGAAATGCTGAAAAAGTTCACAATGGAGGATAGTAAACCTGTTAGCACTCCCATGACAACAAGTCGCAAGTTGAGCAAGGATGACAAATCTCCGGATGTTGATCAAACAATGTACAGATCTATGATTGGGAGCTCTGTTGTATTTGACGACCACCGGACCGGATATCTTACGGGAAGTTTGCATGGTTGCAAGATTTGAGGCTAGTCCCAAAGAGACTCATGTGACAGCTGTGAAAAGGATTTTTAGGTACCTCAAGGGTACTATGGAATATGGGCTATGGTATCCAAAAGGAAAAGACTTCACTCTTTTTGCATATTCTGATGCAGATTGGGCAGGATGTATTGATGACAGAAAAAGTACCAGTGGAGGAGCATTTTATCTTGGAGATAAACTGGTAGCATGGCACAACAAGAAGCAAGAATCAGTCTCTCTATCCACAGCAGAGGCTGAATACATTGCAACAACAACATGTTGTACACAGATATTATGGATGAGACAAACACTAAAAGACCTTGGTATTCACTTCAATGAGCCAATTTCAGTTAAATGTGATAACACTAGTGCAATCAACATCTCAAAGAATCCGGTCATGCATTCCCGCACCAAACATATTGCAATCCAGTATCATTTTTTGAAAGATAAAGTTGCGTAAGGAGAGGTCAAATTGGAGTTTGTTCCAACCACAGAGCAAGTAGCAGACATATTCACAAAACCATTGCCCAAGGAAGTTTTTGAGTACCTTCGAAAGAAGTTGGGAGTAGTCACACTACCCAAGCACTGACTAGCTATGGGGAACACATTCTCAGGGGGAGCATTAAAATTATTTATGCCTGAGAATGTTGTGCATAGACTCAGGGGGAGTCTGCAGTAGCCCTTTGGTATTATTGGCAAAGGGGGAGAAGAAATTGAGCAAGGTTGCAGTGTGTTGCCAACAATTCCAAAGGGGGAGATTGTTGAGCAAGGTGCAGCAAAAGCATTGCAAAAGTATTGTCATTGTTGTCAACACAGACAGATTGATACAGTTGATGCAGTTCAGAGGTCAGTCAGAACAAGTACAAGGAATTTCCAAGAAGAAAGAAGTGGGCCAGATTCAGAAATTTGCAAAAAAAGACAAGTAAGAAAACTGTCGCGATATCGCGACATGTTTTCTGTCGCGATTTCGCGACAAAAATGAGGAGAGAGAAGGCACAGCTAAAAATGTCACGATTTCGTGACAAAAATGAGGAGAGAGAAGGCACAGCCGAAAATGTCATGATTTCATGACAAAAATGAGGAGAGAGAAGGCGCAGTCGAAAATGTCACGATTTCGCGACAAAAATGAGGAGAGAGAAGGCGTAGCCGAAAATGTCATGATTTCGCGACAAAAATGAGGAGAGAGAAGGCACAGCTGAAAATGTCATGATTTCGCGACAAAATAGAGGAGAGAGAAAGTGCATGAGAAAGTGTCACGATATCGCGACAGTTTCGAAAGAAAAGCACTAAGGGCGAAAAGTGTCGCGATATCGCGACACGTCGAGTTTTCACGACCCGAAGAAGAGAGAGAATGTATGGCAACAAAAGTGTAGCGATTTCGCTACATGTCGGAGTTTCACTGGCAAAAGCAAAGAAAAAGCACTAAGTCAAGAAAGTGTAGCGATTTCGCTACATGTCAGACTTTCACGGGCCGAAGCAGAGTTCAGATGCCAAAGAGCAAAGGTGTAGCGATTTCGCTACAAGTTCGAAACACAAGGCACAAAGGTGTAGCGATTTTGCTACAAGTTCGAAATGCAAGGCGCAAAGGTGTAGCGATTTCGCTACAAGTTCGAAACACAAGACACAAAGGTGTAGCGATTTCGCTACAAGTCTAAGTTTCGCAAGTCGAAGCAAAGTTGGAAGCGCAAGGCACAAAGTTGTAGCGATTCCGCTACATGTCTTGATTTCGCTAGTGCATGAAGGGAAAAATGTACGGATGCAAAAGATGTCACGATTTCGTGACATGTTGCATTTTCGTGGGCGAAAAACAAAGAACAGCGCCAAGGCAGAAAAGCGTCACGATTTCGTGACATGTTCCATTTTCGCGGATGCTGGCGAAGGAGAGTTGTATGGAAGCCGAGAACGTCACGATTTTGTGACATGTTCCATTTTCGTGGATGCTGGCAAAGGAGAGTTGTATGGAAGCCGAGAACGTCACGATTTCGTGACATGTTCCATTTTCATGGATGCTGGTGAAGGAGAGTTGTACGGAAGCCGAGAACGTCATGATTTCACATGTTCCATTTTCGCGGGTGCAAGCGAAGGAGAGTGCAGGAAAGCGAAAAGTGTCATGATTTCGTGACATGTCTCATTTTCATGGGTGCATGCCGAGATAAGGTCTAGAAGGCAGAAAACGTCGCGATATCGCGACAGGTCGGGTTTTCACGGTCAACAATCCAGAATTAGTCAACTGAGTAGAAATGTCGCGATATCGCGACAGGTAACAGTTTGGCGAGAAAAAGCCAAAGAAGCATGCACAGTGACAGGTGTCAAATAGCGCAAAGGAAAATCATACAGCTAGTTACATAAGAGTTAACTGGAGTCAAATATGCAGTTACCCAGTGACAGGTGTCGGGAAAGCTTAGAGAAAATTCATGCAGCAGTTAACTGGAGTTACAAGGGAAAGTTACAAAATAGTGCATTTAAGAAAAGAACGGCTGTTGCAGGGCCGTGATGCTGCATGGCTGGGAAAAGTGCAGAATTATAGATAATCTCGAAAAACAAGAAATCTTCTCGGTGGTTGCGTGTGTCAGACATGGCAGTAGCGGGCGTAAAAGAAGGATCGAGGCGAGAATAGAAAAGAGTGCCATCAAAAAGTGTAAAAGTGCTAAGAGGGCAGTTACGTAGAGTTTAGGAGAAAAGAATCAAAGAGCATCGAAACACGCAAAAAGGCTGTCAGTTTGCACAGAAAAAGGCCGTCAGTTTGCATAGAAAAAGTCATCGATATGAGCAGAGCAGATTGTCAGAATAAGTCAGAAAGAAGCGGCTAAAAGACAGAGCACGTCAGAGAGGGTTTGACAGATTGATCGTAGCCGTAACCGCATAAAAAAATTGGAGGGAAAAATTAGAGCCGTTTTTCAAAATAGTCGTTCAATTGAACCAAGGATAAAGATAAAAAAGGCACAGTAAGAGAGGTTACTGCAACCGTGGTTATTTGTGAAAAACAAAAAGAAAAGGTTGAGTTAGTGTGCTGCATGAAGTACAACAAAAGAACTAAAACCTGAATGTATTTTTTTCTTGAAAAATTAGAAGAGAGGTTTTAGACTGGAAATAGAAGATATTGAGTTTCTAACAATTCTCTTTATGCTTCTATGAGATTGATTTGTATGAGCTATAGACCAGTGAGGGTCTTGCAAAAGAGAAGGCATTTTTATGTCAATATTTTTTTAAATAGAAATCCAAGTTGGTGCTTGGTAAAAGGGGTTGGTGCTCCTATCTGTTGCAGCAGAAAAATCGGGGTTGGTGCTCCTTCCAGTGGGTGCTGGTAAACTATTTGTAAAGATTGAATCCTTGCAAAGACCGAATTTGGATTGTAGTCCAAAAAGTCATTATTTGAGGAGTAGCCACATCGGTGAACCTCGTTAAATCTTGTGTTGTGTGATGCTCTTGTGTTATACTTGCTTTATCTATTTTTAAGCTTGCATTTTTAAGTTTTAAGAGTTGCAGATTCAAGTTTTAAATAGTTACACTGATTCCCCCCCCCTCTCAGTGTCATTGTGAGAATATCACACAGAGTATAGATGAAAAAGTCTCATTAGATAGATATCCAACAGTCAGGACAATTGAAGATAGATCTGAGTGAGGAGTCTTCAAGTGGAGAGAGATCGACCAGTCAGTGCAACAGAGAGATAGAGTCTTCTAAAAGATCACTAGCCAAAGTAGAAGGGGAAAAAGTTCTCCTGTGGAAGAGATCTATGAACTTGAGATTAGGATATCAACATCTCCTTTGGATAGAGGTCCATAAACATTGTAATTAGGAAGGATTCCCAAAGATATTTATTGAGAAAATTTTAGTAAAATATTTTCTTCATGGAGTAGCCCACATTGGGTGAACCACGTAAATTATGGTGTCTCTATTGTGTATGGTGTTTTGTGCATTCCTTTGATTACTGCTATTTATACACTACATAATATTGATTTGAAATGAAAAGTAAATTTTGGTCTTATATTGTTCACCCTCCCTCTCAGTATAAGCTTGTGCTCTTCAATTGGTATCAGAGCGGGTTCCTTCAGAAGAGTTTGACAGCTTGAAGGAAAAGCGGTCTAAGAACACAATGGATAAAAAGGATCAAAGAGATGGATTCTTCAATAATGTAGTACCAGTATTTGATGGAAGTGACTTCTTATACTGGTGTATGCTAATGATATTTTACTTGATGGAACTTGGAAATGAAGTTTGGGATGTAGTGGAACTTGGATATGATTCAATAGTCAATCCTCTTACAGATAAGGAAGGTAAGCTTCTAATGCATGCAAACTCAATAGCTATGAATGCAATTATAAAAGGATTGCGTAGATCAGAATCTATGAAGTTTATGGATTGTAAAATAGCAAAATAAATGTGGGAACTTTTGCATGACATATATGAAGGAGATAAAGGAGTCAGGAAAGCTAAGATCAAAAATCTCAAAGGAGAATTTGAGAACTTAATAATGAAGGATGATGAAAATATTTGTGACTATCTCAGTAATATTGATGAACTTGTACATGATATGAGAGGTTTGGGAATGAAGGTTGATGAATCTGATGCTTGTGATAAGATCTTGAGAACTCTTCCAAAAAGGTACAATGAAAAGGTTTTTGCTATAAAAACATTAATTGATAGCGATTCTTTGACAAGGAATTCTTTGCTTGGCATGCTTACTACTTTTGAGATAATAACAAAAGTTCATATTCCTTTGAAAGAAGTTGCTTTCAAAGTAGACAAAAATGAAAAGGAAAATAAGATAGAATCGAGCAGTGAGTCATTTAGTGATGAAGAAGCAATTTATGGCAGAAGAGATAGATGTTCCATAAGACCCATAGATCCAAGATCTATCAAATGTTTCAATTGTGGAAGGTATGGACATTTTGCAACAGAGTGCAAGGAGCCAAAGAACAAAAATGATGAAGAAAAACATGATCATAGGTACAGGGAGTCATAAAGATACAAGTACCAAAATAAAAGCAAGGATGGACAAAGCAGATAAGGAAACAAGTTCTTCAAGAGACAAAAGAGAAGCTACTATGTGGATAATGCACGTAAGTACTCAATTGATAGTGATGCTAGTTTTTTAGATAATGATAGAGATGAAGTTCTATTTATGGTTAAAGAGAAAGATCCAATTAAGAAAAAGACTCCAGTTATTCACAAGTGTCTTAGATGTGGTAAATTTTGACATCTTGAATATGATTGCACTAGGGATGGTTATAGTTTCAGTGATGATGATTTTTAAGATGCACTTGAAAGACCAGATGAAAATCTTCTAATGGCATTAGAAGAAGAAATGAGTGACCCCATAGAATACAAGTCTAAAGGAAATATAAACTCGAAAAAAGACAAAAAAATAGAGGATTATTCAGTAGAGAATGGTTATGATCTCAAGGGAGAACTTATCTATGCCCTTAACATAGTAAAGAAGGTAAGAAAGCAACACTCTAAGATTGAAAGTCAATTTCAAGAATGTGATGAAGAAAGATTATTGCTCATAGAAGATTTAGAGAAATCAAAGGCTAAGGCAAGCAAGTTCAAAGATAAATTAGAAGCAAATATCTTGGAATGTGAGAAGTTAGCACAAGAAGTGGCTACTTTAAAAGAAGACTTAAAGTACTCCAAGATCAAGATGAAGAGTTTCAAAAATAGCTCTAGGAACTTGGATAAGTTCATCTATGGACAACTGTGAATATCATGTTCAACAAGTATTGGCTTTGGAAAGGTTCAAAAGAAACAGGAAAAAGAATCTACCTCAAGTCTTGAAGAAGAAGGAACTTCAGAAGAAGATACTTTAGAAGATGACAGTATAAGTGGGAATGAGACATCAGAGGATGAGTTGGACAACAGAGAGTTCAACAAAGATAGGAACAATGCACAAAGAAGATACAAATGGAACAACAATCAAAATAGGAGACCAATGAGGTCAAGACAAGGAAGCTTCAATGGAAGATATTTTTTATGTCACAGGTTTGGGCACATGGCTTCACAGTGCAGGACACATCAAAGATAGGAGTATGGAAAAAGACAGCTTTTCCAAGGATATTGCTACTTATACAATGAGTTTGGTCACAAGACAATGAATTGCAGGATTTAAGATAGAAGAGGATATGGCTTCACTACAAGAAGTCCTAAGACAGTTGCACATCCAAGGAATAATAACATTAAGTGTTATAAGTGCAATAATGATGGTCACATAATAATATGGTGTAGAGCAAATATTCCAGAAGCGGACATGAACATGGACAGGAATATGAAGAGGAACAAGAATATGAATAGAAACAAGAATATGAACAAAAGCAAGAATATGAACATGAATAGAGACTCAGAAAAGAACAAGAACTGGAACATGGATGAGAACAAGAGCAGGAACAGGAACAAAAGTGACGACATGAACAAGGATGATGACTTGGAAAGAAATAGTGAGAGGATTCAGAAGACTCACAAAAGAAGAGAAAAATATAAAGGTACAGATATGTGCTTTTAGGGAGTAGAAATACTCCCACCCAAGAATTAACCACCTCATGTGGAGGTGGGGGAGGGGCTAAGCTAAGAGGTTCATTCTTAGCCTCGAGCCCCAAAGGTGACCCTTTGCCATTGATGTCAAAGGGGGGGAGATTTGTGTATTGGGGAGAGATTTGATATTTGAGAGAGCGTTGACCCAGGGGGAGCAGAAAAGAAGGTCAGGTTTCAGTAAAAGGATAAAGATTGCCATCAATGACAAAGGGAGATATTTTTAGACATTTTGAGTCCTCTAAGTCAAAGTTGTCATTGATGTCACCTGATAGAGTTGTCACTCTTATCAAGAAATTTGAAAAGAAATAAAGTCGCCCAAGTCATCTAGGAAAAAGCTTCATCGGTGTAGAAGTGAAAGGAAAAAGGCCCCATAATATTTTAATATTATTGGAAGCATGGGTTAAGTGATTGGTTTATAAAAATGCAAGATGGGTTATTGCAAAGGTTAAAAAGGAGGTTTAATAATTATTTATAAATTATTTAAATTCACAAGGAATTTAAATTTTATAAATAACATTTAATTACACGAAGATTGGGTATTAAGACAAGGTTCTAAGGTTTAATTAAATTAAACCTAAGGTTGGTTCTTTTTAATTTATAATATTTAAATTTAAATTTAAATTTAAATTAATTATAAATTAAAAATCACATCGACATCGAAATTATTTGAAGCGCCGATGTGATTGCAAAAGAGGACAAAGGCATTATATAAATACCATCAAAAACATTTACCAAGGCATCCCTTGCAATTATTATTCGAAGCGCATGCGAAAAGGTTTTGTTTTTCAAAGGCCTATTTAGTAAAGGCTAAATGTGTGAATTTTTGGAGGCTCTAAGCGCAAAGGCCAACATGGCCTAGTGGTATGTTGGCTTGGTACTAAGGAGGAGGTTATGCGTTCGATTCATGTGAGGCCTTTTGGATTGCAAGGAAGAAGCGCTTGTTGTTTTTCGGAGGAGCGTTGTTCATGGAAACTTTATAGTGGACGTGCCATTTTAGACACGTCAGGGCGCGTGGCAAAACGACGGCTTGGCTACGGCTAAGGCGTTGGGAAGGAGCACATCGAGGGATTGAATCCCGTCGAGGGCAAGGCAAGTGGATTTAATTTTTGATGTTGTTTAATATTTTAATTTTTGCCAAGGTTGCCTAAGGAGAAATAAGGATATGGTATGCCCTAGGAAAGATAAATATTTTTGCTGATTTTATTTTGGAAGTATATCATATTATATATCATTGGGAAGCTCTTTTCGAGAGCTATTTGTTTAGATTTCTTAGAGGGAGAAATAAGGTGTGTGAAAGGAGATATTTCTAGTTTTGTCAAGGATTTTCAAAAGTAATTTTGATTCATTTTTTTGAGGGTTTATTTCTTGCATAAGAGGGTATGGTGCATTTTATTGAGGAGTAATAGGGTGTTATTGAGATATTATTTTTATTATTGTGTTATTACTCAAGACCTCTAACCCTTGTTGAGATTAGAAAAATAAAATGTGTTGAGTGTGGCAGATTTAGTGGACAACTCATAAGGCATCAAAAATGTATGGGCAATATTGTTCATTGACTTATTTGGGTGATTGATTTTTGAATATATCTTTGGAGAGAAAAGGATTTATTGTGGTTTCCCTTTTGATGAGTTGTTGGTTTAATTCTTCAAGGTTTTCTAGTTTGATAGTGAAGAACACAAGCTTATACTGAGAGGGGGGGGTGAACAGTATAAGACCTCTTTTTACTTTTTCCTTTATACTTCAAAACAGCAAAGCAATATACCCAAAGCACTATCAAAGCAATGTACAATATCATCCACAAAGTGACACCAATTTTAACGTGGTTCACCCAGAATGGTTGGGCTACGTCCACAAAACTTTTCTCTAAAAGTTAACTCAAAGTTCTTTGGGAATCCTTCCCAATTACAATGTTTATGAGCCTTGGCCCAAAGGAGATACCTTCCCCCAATCAGAATTTATGAGCCTCTGCTCAAAGGAGATACCTTTCCCTCTACTCTAGAAATGATCCCTCAGAAGATCAACTCCTCTACCTCTTGCTAGCACGTGGAACTCCTTTCCACCGAAGACCTCCTGTCCTCAATGCTTAGCCTAAGAGACCTCTGTCTTCTATGATCATGTCCACAGCAGCTCAAAGAACCTATACCAAACACAGTCAGTCGGCCTAGTACAAGTCTTCCTCTGTCTGTCAGATCTGTCCAACTCTTGAAAAAATCAATCCTCTGCATATAAGCCTTCTCAAAGACTTGCCAACTATCCTCAAGTTCTTCTCATAGAACCAATGCACCTCTGTCCTCAAGTTCTCTGATAGAACTATCAAGCTCAGTTCATAAGTCTTCTGCTAGGACCTGTCCAAATTTGCTCACAAGTCCCCACTGGAACCTGTCCAAAAACTGCTCACAAGTCCCCACCAAAACCTGTCCAAAAACTGCTCACAAGTCCCCATCGGAACCTGTCCAAAAACTCAGCAAGCTCACCAAGAAAAACTTTCTTAGTAGGAAATCACAAAGTGAATTGTTAGAGACCTAATATGATTTGTCAAACTCATAGAAGCATAAAGAGAATTTTTAGAGACTCAATATGTTCTATACTCAAATCCCAATCTCAAAACTCAACTCAAATCAACTCAGCTCAAACTCAATCTCAAATCTGAACACTCAACTCAATATCTGAAATGGATAGGATAGAATGTTTTCTTTCAAGAACATGAAACCCCAACAATTTTCAACTATGCAAAGAATCACATAACAATGATACTCATGTTCTTTTCACCATCAATTAGGGTTTCAACAATAATGCTCATCAAACAAGGTTTAGTCAACCAACATCATTCAACTCAACATCAACCTTGAAGCATTCAACCAATCATCACAAGAAAAGGAAACAAGTAGAAATTCTTTTCCCTCCAAAGATATTTGAACAAAATAGCCACCAACACAATATCACCAAATGCAAAGAATAACTTGCTCAAATCAACTCAATGGAGTAAGCCCAATATCATGAATCAAGTACAACAATAACTTGATCAAACAACCTCTATGGAAGCAACTCAACCATCAAACTCAAAACAGCCAACCAAGGGTTCCACCAACTCAATGCAAGTAGCAAGACTCACAAACATAAACCCTAGTGCACAATGCTTCCACTACCTCAAACCAGAATTATGCATTCACCAAAACTCTCATCGAGGATAACAATGTATAAGAAGTCTTCAACAAACCGAGAAAATAGGATTTACACCCAACCAAAGGAAATCTAGTTGAAAACCTTTTCACTCCAACCTTATTTCAGAAAAACATACACCAATCATACTCATAAGGAAAATGTGCCCATACCTTTTTGGAGTAGAAGAAAATTGATCCTTAAAGCTGTCACCACACACAACCCTCAAACTTCCAACAAATTTAGGGTTAGAACCAAGATAAATGAGCATATATAAAAACTTTCCTTAATACACCTTTTAGCTCCTCTTCTTTAAAAACAACCACCAAAGAAGCCAAAAACACAACAACCAAAACTTACACCTTATATCTCCATTTTTAAATTTAGCATAGCAAAAGACTAATCTCAAAAATACAACCAAAGAAATATCCCCTTATTTCTCCTATGTCTTTTAAACAATGCTATACAATGCCAAAAATCATATCAAGAAAATAATCACACCTTATAATGGCTGCCCTTGAAGAATCTAAAATTCACGGCACAAAACACGTTTTAATAAAAACATGACTAATCCATGCATAGCTCCCTCCGCGAGGATCGAAATGCAGACCTCCGCCTACACAAGGCCCAAACGCAGCCTTCGTTGCCACTAGCCCACAAGGGGCTTACAAATTCCAAGACGGACTTCCTTCCACATAAACGGTCAAGCTTTTCGAAAGCTTTTCAAACCACGAGCTCTCCTCTTTCACAACATAAACAGAACATTTGATCGCAGCCAAACCAATTAATTGCCTTCGATTTTCCAAGTGGGTTTAACCTTAGGAACCTTCTCATATTTATAGTCCATACGTGGACTTTAGAACACGTCGGCTGCAAAGAAAAGTAATTTCAAATTTAATCAAAATTTGCTTTCTAAAGGGTTTAAAAACCCTTAAAGTATTTTTAATAAATTAAAAATAATTTCTCCCTTAATTAATTAAATAATTAATTAATTAAAACCTTGAAGGGTTTTAAATAATAATTAAATGAATAATAAAGAGAACCTCCATTGGTTTTAATAAAAACCATTGCCAATGGAATCTCTCCGGATTCTCTTTAAAATATTCTCTTGGAATCTTCCACCTTTGAAGCCAACACATCCTCTTAACATTAATGTCATTTCCTTTTGACATCAATGACAACTCATAGACAAGAAGCTAGGATCTCAAACCCAAAATTGCCAACAGAGAGTTGTGATTAAACCTTGTTTTATAAGCATTGTTGTTGAAGCCAATTGGTCATGCAAAGAACTTGAACTTGAGTTAAGAACATGAGTATCATTGATATTTGAGATTTTTTGTTGAACATTTTCAGTTGGTTGATACATGTTTGGACTAGGGTTTGTGGAAATGATTGTTCCTTGAGGTGATTGGTTGAGTAGAGTTGATTGAGCCTAGTCAAGTAATTGTGTGAAGTGGTTGTTCAAGTTCCATGAAAAACCTATTCTATGTTCTTATTTGAGTTGAGATTGAGATTTGAGAATAGAACATATAGAGTCTCTAACAATTCTCTTTATGCTTCTATGAGATTGATTTGAGTTGATATTGGGATTTGAGTATAGAACATATTGAGTCTCTAACAATTCTCTTTATGATTCTATGAGATTGAGATTGAGTTGAGATTGGGATTTGAGTATAGAACATATTGAGTCTCTAAAAATTCTCTTTATGCTTCTATGAGATTGAATTGAGATATTGATTGAGCATTGAATATAGAACATATTGAGTCTGTAACAATTCTCTTTATGATTCTATGAGATTGGACAAGTTCTATGTGAGCTTGTTAAAATTATTTGAGGTAAGTCTTTGAGAAGGCTTGTGGACTGATTTTGTGTAAGTTTTTATGGAAGCTTGCTATGCAGATTTGAAGAAGTCCTAGAGAGGACTTATTGAGCAAATTTGGATAAATCCTAGAGAGGACTTGTTGAGCAGATTTGAGCAGGTTCTGTGTGGACCTATTGAGCAAATTTGAGCAGGTTATATGTGGATCTATTGAGCATATTTGAGTAGGTTCTGTGTGGACCTATTGAGCAGATTTGAGTAGGTTTCGTGTGCACCTATTGAGCAGATTTGAGAAGTTTTGGTGTGGACCTATTAAGAAAATTTGTTCTAGACCAAATGAACTATTTTTAGTGTATAATTGAGTGGACTTGTGCTAGACCTAATGAACTATGTTTAGTGCAAGATATTGAGCAGAGTTGTGCTAACCGAATGAACTGTGTTTAGTACAAAATATTGAGTAGATTTGTGCTAGACTGACTGGACTATGTTTAGTATAGTATTGAGACAGAGCTTTGGAGGTGACAGAGTATAAATGACAGAGTCTCAGTGGATAGAGATCCAGCAGCCAGGACAATTAAATATAGGTCTGAGTGAGGAATCTTCAAGTGGAGAGAGATCCACCAGTAAATACAGTAGAGAGACAAAGTCTTCTAGAATATTACTAGCCAGAGCAGAAGGGGAAATATTTCTCCTGTGGAAGAGATCCATGAACTTGAGATTAGGGGATCAACATCTCCTTTGGATAGATGTCCATAAACATTGTAATTGGGAAGGATTCCCAAAGATATTGATTAAGAAAATTTTAGTAAAATATTTTCTCCGTGGAGTAGCCCACATTGGGTGAACCACGTAAATTGTGGTGTCTCTATTGTGTATGGTGTTTTGTGCATTGCTTTAATTACTGCTATTGATACTACTATCTATACACTACATAATATTGATTTGAAAAGAAAAGTAAAAAGTGGTCTTATAATATTCACCCCCCCTCTCAGCATAAGCTTGTGTTCTTCATTAAGGAAACAAACTAGGGTTTCAAAGGCTAGGGTAGAGGTTTGGAGAACATTCTCTCATGAGAAACAACATCAAAGAGGATCAATCCTATATAAGGGTACTTCAGTAGTAAGGTTCATGGTCAATATTGGGGGTCATAGGTACTTTGGTACCAGATCCTCCAAAACAAAGAATCTCATGCCTAGATAAGTTATGTGGAACTCTAGATAGCTTTAGCTACTATCAAACATAGGCAAGGATAATTATAAGCACCACAGGGAAGTGATAAAAGGAGGATTATTTTCTTGGAAGGGTGAACAAATGTTTACCATAGGTAAAATAAATACCCATCTTGGAAATAGTAGAGGACTAGGTAGCCCAAGACAGTTTAAAAGATAAAACACAACCTAATAGGTAAATTCATGGATTTTAGACCATCCTTGCACTATAAGGATAATACAATATTCTAACCTCCTAAATGGGTATTTTTTTGTGGAGTTCACATAAATGTCAAACCGACAAAAAGTATTTGAGGGAGGGTCGTATCATCACAGGCCAGTAGGACTATTCCTACAACCATGGAATATGGGATTCAATCTAAGGGTGCAAGCAACCATAGTACCAATATGGGTAACATTATTTACCCTTTCCCTTGAAATTTGGAAAGAGGAGGTACTTGAGGCAATAGGCAACTTACTAGGACATTATTAGGGTACATCAAGATAAATAGTTTTAGGAGGATCGACAACTTTTGTTAGGATTTGTATAGAAATGGACCTCATTAAATCTCTTACAATGGATATAGACCTAAAAATAGGGTATTTTATTTTGCACCAACAACTATATTATGAGGTTGTTTCATTTATATGTAGGGTGTACCATCCTCATGGATATTTGGTAAGAAAGTGCCCAACAGGTAAGGGTCATCACCTACAACAAGAGGAGATAAGAGCAAATATTAACATGGTAGGCCAATATCTTTAGTAGAAGGTAAATAAAAAGGTAGAGAAATTTCCAATAGACTTTGAGGGTTTCCAACAAGTAATCAAAAGGTAAACAAAATAAATCAACAAAGTAATCAGAGACAAGGAGGAAAAGCAAGAATAACAAACAACATATATGAGATATTCAAACAACTTGAAAGCTTGGAAATAGAAGAGGAATTTCAAATGGAATTATTAGAGGAGGATATTCACTGGGTCACATTGAATAATCAAGGACAATACTCCAATGTATCATCAGTGAACAAGCAAGGAGCAGAACCAGACACAACCTCTCTCATGGAGAGGAGATTCAACCCATGAGGAAGATCACAGAAGGGGAAATGAAGTAGAAGATATCCTGAACTCAATAAATATAGATGAAAGGAGTAAATAAGAACAAATATGGTCCTACTTTAGGGATTCATCAAATGGAGAAGAAACAAAAACTAAACCAATTAGCAGGGAGGAAGTCAAACAAGGAAAATATGGAGGAATAAGGAAAAAAATTGAGCCAGAATGGAAAGGTAAAATCAATGGTTGATTTCTTCTCTCCCAATTCTCAATGATATTAATTACTTGGAATGTGAGGGATTTATGCAGACACCCTAGACAAAAGACAATCAAAAATATTATCATGGATATGAGTCTAGATATAATATTGTTACATGAAACCAAAATACAAGAAGACTTACAAAAAATAAATAGGAGGATATGGCAAAAAGGAGAGATCCTTACTCAATCAACATAAGGGAAATCAGGGATATTTACCACTCTATGGAATTACCAATTATCTCTAGCAATACGGGAAACCTCCATTAGAGGGGTGTTGATGGTTCAGTTAAAAAAATTTTAAAATAGAAAAAACTACACTATAGTTAATTTCTATGGAGAATAGGGTGGACATCTAGACATTCAAAGACAACTACATAGAGGACTAATGGATCATGGTGGAATATTTCAATGCAAATCTTAGAATAGAGGAACAACAAGGAGGTAGATCCATGTTGGAAAAGAAGGTAGGTTATTCTCAGCAATAACATGTCAAATGAACCTAATAGATATCCCAACTATGGATAGCTTCATGACCTGGATAAACAGAAGAAAGGAAGGTGAGACAGTCAAATCTTGCTTGGATAATTTCTTTATGGAGGAGGAATTATACTTGCATACCAAGCATTAAGGGAGGGTCATGTATAGGCTTTCTTCAGATCAATTTTTGGTAAGCCTTACCATAGAAGAAGATAATCATAAAGTCACAAGAACTTTTAAATTTGAGCTATGGTAGCTAAAATATGAAGAGTTGAAGGATCACTTAAAGGAATGGTGGGAAGTAGGGAAACCAAGATTTGGGACATCCCAATTCAAACTCTACAAATAACTGAAATATGTGAGGACCCAACTAAAAGGGTGGAGTAAACACAAGAAGGAACTCACTAGAATCTAAAAGAATGAAATCAAGGATCAGAAGGAGAAGACTGCTAGGGAGATAAGATAAGGAACTATTATAGAATATTTGTTGCAACATGAGGTAGAAATTCTTAGGAGATATAAAGCATTAGAGGAACAAGAGAAGATCTACTAGAGTAAAATATCCGAAGTTACATGGTTAAAGAAGGTGGATCAAAACACAACTTTCTTTCATAAGATAGCAACAACTAGAAGATAACAAAATAGAATTATAGGCCTTATAGAAATGATGGGTCAGGTAAAAACAAATGGAAGTGAAATTAAACTATAGCAAATCAAAACTTCCATACCATATTAAGTAGCAATAAAAATTTGAATGCAACATGGTAGGAGAAGATACTAGAGGTAATTTTGCAATTAGTCAAACTTGGACACAATAAATTATTAATGAAGGAAATTTCTTTGGAAGAAACATTGCAGATCATACAAAAAATACAAACATGAAAGACCCTAGTACTAGATGGGTTCTCCATTAAATTTTATCATAAATTTTGAGAAATTATGGTCCAAGACGTGGTGGAGGAACTAGAGAAAATCAGATAGAGAAAGCAAGTGTTAAAAGCCTTGAATAATACTTTTATTACATTAATTACTATGATCTCACCTAGGGAGATAATTAGTAATTATAGGCCTATTTCACTATGTAATGTAGTATAGAAGAGCTTAACAAAGCGTATGGCTTAGAGGTTAAAATCTTTTATACCAAATCTGATTTCAAGTGAGCAAGATGGTTTTATTGAAGGCGGTCAAATTTTAGGTGAAATAGTAGTTGCCCAAAGAGGTGATACACATAATTTTCAAGAAAAAGTAACCAGGTTTATTTATTAAATTGCATCTTTTTGTAGCCTATGACAGAGTATATTGGACATTTATGCAAAGGATTTTAGAAAAATGGGTTTTAGAGAGGGGTGGAGAGATTGGGTAAAAGCATGTTCATAGACGACATCATTCTTAGCTGTAGTAAATGATAGTACCTCTCCCATGTTCATAGTAGGAAAGAGGCTGATGCAAGGGGATCCTATTTCTCCTTATCTTTTTATCCTTTATGCAGAGGATTTATGAAGACTGTTATAAAAAGGGAGACAAGAGGGAAGGATGAGGGGTCTAAAAATAATCACTTGAATTGAGATAAATCACCTCTAGTTTGTGGATGATACTACTCTTATTAGTCAATAAAAACTCCTAGTAGCATAAACATAAAATAAATTTTAGATGGGTATCCTCAAGTTACTGGCAAAAATTTAAATGAAAAAAAAAGTCCCAAAGAGCTTTTTTCAACACAATGGAGAGGGTGAGAGATAAAATTATACAACTATTGAACTTCATGGAAACTCCTTTACCCATAGAGTATCTAGGAGTACCTTTATATCCAAATAAAATAAAAATCAAGGAGCAAAAATGGTTGATTGACAGACTACAATCTAAGTTGCGCAATTGGATGCACAAATGGCAAGATTTGGAGGAAGGCTTACAATTATTAAATTTGTGCTACAAGCCCTCCGAGTTTATAAATTTTTCATACTTCAACCTCTAAAAGGATTTGGAAAATATATTGATAAACACAAAAGAAAGTTGTGTGGTTAGGCATAAGGGGAGAACAAAAATTAGCAATGGTTGAGTGGGAGAAGATATAGCAACCAAAAGATAAGATAAGATTGTGGATATAAACAACATCCCAAAATAATAGAACACTAGGAGGAAGCTATACTGGAGATGGATTACAGTTGTTGGGGGCTTATGGAGTAGACTACTACAAGTTAAATATCACCTAGGAGTGGATGAGGAGAACATCCCAAGACTTAGAGAGAGATCTACAATATGGAGAATAATGAAAGTAGGCTAGGAGTTAATAATGTCATACATATATTGATAGTTAGGGGATGGAAAGGATGTTCTCTTTTGGTAGGATTCATAGAATCAATTCCAACCAATTATTCAGACATTCCTAGAGATGGATAATTGGAAAGCAAAGTTCCAGGTTGCAAGGTGGTTGAAAGCCTCTCACTATATGAAATCATGGAATCAACATGTGCCAGACTTACTACAATGGAAACATACTAGAGAATGGCCAATGAGGGGATAGAGGACCTAATAGAAAAACTATGGAGATATCTCCAAAGACACCCAATTCAGGATGGTTCCAATAGGGATATACTTGGATGAAGAGGAAGCAATTTGGGAATATATAAGGTAAAGAAGGGATACAAGGTAGTCTGCGGATATGAGATTTTCCCACCATCATTTTTGTGGATATTTGTGTGGCAAAAGGAAGGATGGCCAAAAATTAACTTTCTCTCATGGTTGATTAACCATGGAAAGTGCTTGACACTTGATAATTTAAGAAAATGAGGCTTCTACGAGCCTTCCAAATGTGTTCTATGTGGTAAGGCAAAGAAGATCTTGAATCACCTCTTTTTTGGGGATTCTTTTTCTAGAGACATATGGATCAATTGGTGGGGTAAATGAGACAATGTTGGAAAATCTTTGTGAGCTAGGAAAGATTTTATGAGAAATGGAAATAGTGCAATTTTAAGACTAAAACAATGAAAATGGCATGGAATTTGGGACCCAACTTCATATGGTGGCAATTATGGCTAGAAAAATGCATGCATATTTAGATCAGAGAACAAAACAAGGGAGCAAGTATGGGAGAGGATTATTAGTAGGGTAATGAAAATACTATCTATTAGACAACAAGAGGAGATGAACATAGAAATGGAGGAATTGATTATCCTTTGGTGATTTGGAATAAATATAAAATAAAAACAACTAAGGATTGGATGTGTAGGTGAGAATTTCCCAAATGGCACAGAGTGGATATTGCCTTCAAAAGAAAGGATGAAGGCTAACATGGATGGGGCTTCTACTATAAACCCTAGAAAAGCTAGTTTTGGCTTTATGATAAGGAATTGGAAAGGGGAACAGGTGTACTGGAAAGTAGAAGGTATGGGAGAGACAACAAATAATGAAGCATAAGGATAAGAAATCTTGTTAGCATCAATGATAGCTATGAATCTACACTTACATATGGATAGAGATAGACTCGTAGGTCTGGGCTGGAATCTTGGATCCGATAAGTGTTGGACATTTTTAGCAGTTGTCATTGATGTCCAAAATTAGTTGCCATTGATGTCAACGTGCCAGGTGATAGCTCAGCTTAAGTGCAAGTGGAAGTTTAATGAAATTCATGATGGGTTTAAATATCTATATTTTACACCCAAGAGAATGGGTCAACCCAAGGAAGCAATTTATCCAAGGCATCAAAATGATATAATATTATAATAATTTTTATTATAATATTAAAGTGATATGGTGAAAATCCTAAATAAAATATTTATAATTTTCATTATAATATTTTATAAATCAAAGTGGGTTTTATAAAGTTTAATTATATTTCATAAACCCAAAGGTTGGGTTTGGAAGAAAAGGCATTTGAAGCGCTTTTAAAACCTTTGTTGACATCGTGGAAGGAAATCGGGGAAGCACCGACGTCTCCCAAGGTATGGAGGAAGCAATATAAATACATTTCCCAAAGTCAAACATTATCCTTGCTCAGAATTTTAATTAGCATGCAAAAAAGAATAAGAGCTCGTGAGAATTGTGAATTTCATGGACAGTGAAGTGTTTAGGAAGGAAGCATTAATTTTTGAAGGCACATAGGACAGCGTGGCCTAGTGGTGAGTTGGGAAGCACAAAAATATTTGTTCATGCGAGGACCTGCATTCAAAACATGATAGGTGTATTGGAGGTCAAGTTGGTTTTGCACCCAAGGTGCACATCGTTTTGCCAAGGGAAGAAGGAGTTGAGAGTCGAAGCACGTGGTGGTGCTTCGTTAATTGAAAATGAGCGCGTGGCTCGTGTGGCAAATTTGGCCACGACTAAGGCACACGTTGTGGGCAAGGTTGAGGGTTCGATTCCCTCCGAAGGCGAGGTAAATATTTTTGGTTAAATTTTTAATTATCCGCCTATGTTGGAGATATAAGGGTGTTTAATTTTTATTGTTATTAGCATATGTTGGAGGTATAAGGTTTATGAGTGGAATTACTTGTTAGAGGGGTTAATTATTAAATAAGTGATGTTATTTAAGATTTGTTATTAGGAGTTATAAGGAGGTCTTTGTAAAGTCTTAATTAATATAGTGATATATTGGAGGATTAAGACTATTAAGCATTGATTTCATTTTAATAAGGGTTTTTTCTATTAAAGAAGATTATGGTGAATATTATTTTTAAGTTGGAGTGATAAGGTGTATTTTAGTCATCTTTTTGTATTGTGTTTTATTGAAGTCTTCTAACCCTTATTGAGATTGGCAAAGAAGTAATTGTGAGTGTGGAAGATTTATGAGATCAACTTTTTGGCAACAAAAAGGTATGAGTAAATTCTTCTTTGGTTGAGTTGATTGATTGGCTTACTAAAAAATAAAGTATGGAGTGAAAAGGATTTGATTGGGGTTTCCTTTTTGAAAGTGTTTGAGTTAATGCTTCAAGTTTTTCTAGAATTAAGAGTTGTGATTAAAACCTTGTTTTATAAGCATTGTTGATTGAAGCATTTGGATTGTGCAAAGAACTTGAGTTAGGATTTTGAAAAGAACATGAGTATCATTGTTATGTGAAGATTTATTTATGAGCATTGTTTTTGAAGTGAATTGTTGTGCAAAGAACTTGAACTAGGGTTTTGGAAAGAACATGAGTATCATTGTTATGTGAGATTTGTTGTTGAGCATTGTTGGAAACATTTTGAGTTGATGTTTACATACTTGGACTAGGGTTTGTGAGCAAGGGTTGGTTCTTGATAAATTGGTTGAGTAGAGTTGATTGAGCCTAGTCAGGTGGATGTATGAAGTGATTGTTCAAGTTCCATAAAACAAACTATTCTATATTCTAATTTGAGTTGTGAAAGAGATTGAGCTTTGAGTGTAGAACATATTGAGTCTCTAACAATTCTCTTTATGCTTCTATGAGATTGAACAAGTTCTGTGTGGACTTGTTAAGCAGATTTGAGGCAAGTATTTGAGAATACTTGTGGATTGTTTTTGTGTGAGCTTTTGTGGAAGCTTACAATACAGATTTGGCTAAGTTCTAGAGAGGACTTATTAAGCATATTTGAGCAGGTTTTGAGTAGGCTTGTTGAGCAAATTTGAGCAGGTTCTGAGTGGTCCTATTGAGCATATTTGTGCTAGATCAACTGCACTGTGTTTAGTGCATATTTGAGTGGGCTTATTGAGCAGATTTGTGCTAGACCAATAGGACTATGTTTAGTGTAGAGTTGAGTGAGCTTTTTGAGTAGAATTGTGTTAGACTGACTGGACTGTGTTTAGTGTAGAGTTGAGCAGATTTGTGCTAGATCCACTAGACTGTGTTTAGTGCAGATTTAAGTAAGTTTGTTGAGGAGACTTGTGCTAGACCGATCGGACTGTGTTTAGTGCAAAGTTGAGAAGATTTGTGCTAGACTGACTGGACTATTTTTAGTGTAAATTTGAGTGAGCTTGTTGAGAAGACTTGTGCTAAATCGACTGGATTGTGTTTAGTGTAGATTTGAGACAAAGCTTTGGAGAGAGCAAAGAGGACAATAGTATCTAGTGGATAGAGGTCCATCAACCAGGGCAGTGAGGACAGGTCTTCTGAGTGGGGATAATAGTCTTCAGTGGAGAGAGATCCATAAGCCAGTGCAATAGAGGCAGTAGTCTTCTAGAGGATCACCAGCTAGAGCAGAGGATAAGGAGTTCTCTTGTGGATAGAGATCCATGAACCAGATTTAGGGTATCAGCATCTCCTTTGGACAGAGGTCCATAAACATTGTAATAGGAAAAGAATTCCCAAGAGATTGATTGATAAAATTTTAGTAAAATATTTTCTCCATGGAGGTAGCCATATTTGGGTGAACCATGTTAAATTGGCATCTCTATTGTGTGTGGTTATTTGTGCATTGCTTTTATTACTACTGTTAATATTGTTATCTATACATTGCATAATATTGATTTGGAAAGAAAAGTAAAAATTGCTCTTATACTTTTCACCTCCCCCTCTCAGTATAAGTTTATGTTCTTCAATTGGTATCAGATCGGGTGCCTTCATAAGAGTTAAACAGCTTGAAGGAAAAGCTAACAAGAATACAATGGATCCTAAGGAGGTGTCCTTAAATAACTCAGCACCGCTATTTGATGGAAGTGACTATATGCATTGGAGTATGATGATGAGGATCTACCTAATAGCACTTGACAATGAAGTTTGGGATGCAGTGGAATTTGGATATGATCTAGCAGTCAATCCTCCTATAGATAAGGAAGGTAATCTTCTATAGCACTATAATTCAAAAGCAATGAATGCACTTATGAGAGTTTTGTATATAATAGAGGCTATGAAAGTTATGCATTGTAGAACTACAAAATAAATGTGGGATAAATTACAAGGTATATGAGGGAGATAAAAGTGTAAATAAAGCCAAGATACAAAATCTCAAAGGAAAATTTGAAACATTGAGAATGATTGAAGAGGAAAATATCAATGCTTATCTAATTTGAATTTATGAGGTTTTTAATGATATGCAAGGACTTGGAATGAATATTTATGAATCATATGTTTGTGATAAAGTCTTGATATCTCTTCCAAATAGATTCAGTGAACAGGTTTCTGCTATAGAAATATCATTGTATGGTGATACTTTGACAAGATATAAGTTGCTTGGTATGCTAACAACTTTTGAGATAAGAACAAAATATCCTACTCCCCAGAAGGAAGCAACATTCAAAGCAATCAAGAAAACAAAGGGTAAGAAGGTAGAATCAAGCAGTGAGTCATCTAGTGATGAAGAAGCTAATTATGGTAGAAGAAATAGAGGTTCTAGAAGACCCATAGATCTAAGATCTGTTAAGTGTTTCAATTGTGGAAAGTTTAGACATTTTACAACAGATTGTAAAGAACCAAAGAAAAACAATGGTGAATAAAAATAGGATCATAGGTACATGGAATCAGAAAGATATAGGCAAGATAAGCATCAGAAGAAAAGCAAGGATGGACAAAGCAGACAATGAAAGAAATTCTTTCAAAGATAAAAGAGGAGCTACTATGTGGATAATGCAAGTAAGTACTCAAGTGATAGTGATGCTAGTTTTTCAGACAACAATAGAGATGAAGTTTTGTTTATGATTGAAGAAAAAGAACCAGTTAAGAAAACTTCAATTATTCTCAAGTGTTTTAGATGTGATAAATTTGGACATTTGAAGATGATTGTACAAGGGATGGTTATAGTTTTAGTGATGATGAGTATGAGAATGCACTTGAAGGACCAGATGAAAATATTCTAATGGCATTATTAGAAGAAGATGAAAGTGATCCTATAGAATACAAGCCAAAAGAGAGTAATGATGTGGACAAAGGCAAAAAAATAGAGGATTATTCAAAAGAGAGTGGTTATGATATCAAGGGAGAACTCATTTATGCCCTTGACAAACTATTCTATATTTTGATTTGAGTTGTGAAAGATATTGAGCTTTGAGTGTAGAACATATTGAGTCTCTAACAATTCTCTTTATGCTCTATAGGTCTAGAGAGAACTTATTGAGTAGATTTGAGTAGGTTCTGAGTGGACCTGTTGAGCATATTTGAGCAGGTTCTGAGTGGACCTATTGAGTAGATTTGTGCTAGACCGACTGGACTATGTTTAATGCAGATTTGAGTGAGATTATTGAGCAAATTTGTGCTAGACCGACTAGACTGTGTTTTTGAGTGAGCTTGTTGAGCAGACTTGTGCTAGACCGACTAGACTATGTTTAGTGTAGAGTTGAGCAGATTTGTGCTAGACCAACTGGACTGTGTTTAGTGCAAATTTGAGTGAGCTTGTTGAGCAGACTTGTGCTAGACTGACTGGACTATTTTTAGTGCAGAGTTGAGCATATTTGTGCTAGACCGACTGGACTGTGTTTAGTATAGATTTGAGTGATCTTGTTGAGCAGACTTGTGCTAAACTGACTGGACTGTGTTTAGTGCATATTTGACCATATTTGTGTTAGATCGATTGGACTATGTTTAGTGTAGATTTGAGATAGAGCTTTGGAGGTGACAGAGTAGAGAGGACATTAGTCTCCAGTGGATAGAGATCCATTAGCCAGGGCAATGAGGATAGGTCTTCTGAGTAGGGACAAGAGTCTTCAGTGGAGAGAGATCCACAAGCCAGTGTAGTGGAGGCAGTAGTCTTCTAGAGGATCACCAGCTAGAGCAGAGGAGAAGGAGTTCTCCTATGGATAGAGATCCACAAACTAAATTTAGGGGATCAACATATCCTTCGAACAGAGGTCCATAAACATTGTAATAGGGAAAAAATTCCCAAGAGATTGATTGAGAAAATTTTAGTAAAATATTTTCTCCATGGAGGTAGTCATCTTTGGGTGAACCACGTTAAATTGGTGTCCCTATTGTGTGTAGTGATCTTTGCATTGCTTTTATTACTGATTTTAATATTGCTATCTATACATTGCATAATATTGATTTGAAAAGAAAAGTAAAAAGTGCTCTTATACTGTTCACCCCCCTCTCAATATAAGCTTGTGTTCTTCAATAAGACCCTTCCAAGTGCTAGGAATTAGAAAGAGAAGAAAAGTGAAAGCAGTTTGAAATATTTGGAAGGTTTTTCAATATGTCTTTACTATGCATATCAAGTGAGAGGGAAATAGGGTGGTAGATTATTTAGCAAAATGGGGAGGAGTTGAAGGAAGGGCAATATGTGGACTCTCAGATGGAAAATCAGAGTTGGTACCAAAAAATCCAAGGGATACGAGATGTGGTACAGATAGATAACAGAATAGGCAAAGCAGATAGTGATTCTAATGAATCTATCATTGTTAGGCTAGTGAGCAATGTCCCCAAAGGAAATAAATGATAAGTTATCCTAGATTCAATTTGGGTAAGAAAATTGTGTAGAATTTGAATAGCTTTTAAATGAGTGGTCATACACAAAAATCCGAGCAATATGGAGGGATATACGACCTTTTGAAGTCAACCATTCGGAACAAGGGTAGTGACAATTTTTCAAGTCACAAAAAATTAAATTGCAAAGTGCGAAGGATTAGGATTTTTTTCTAAAAAATATTTCATCTTTTAGGAGTCATATCTTCATGAAGAGTTATCCAATTCAGCTGATTCTTAGACCAACTTGTGCAGAATTTAAATAGCTTTAAAATGAGTGGTCATATGCAAAAATCCAAGCAATATTGAGGGAGATACGACCCTATGAAGTCAACCATTTGGAACAAGGGCAATGACAAATTTTCAAGTCGTGAAAAACGAAATTGCAAATATTTTCCAACTAGGGCTCGAATGATGGAAAGAGCAATGAAGGGTTAGTACTTATGCGAGGCAAGACATTATATCTAGATAAAGAATTTTTTAGTTAAGTTTTTTTTCCCTTTCTTTATCTTAGAAAGTGTGCATGAAAAATTTATAAAATTTTTATCAAATATTATATTTGCTATAGGACTTTCAGATAAATTTCATTAGATTTTGAGTTTTAGTTTCCTTTCCATGGATCGATTTATAGTTAAATACTTAGAATCATCCCTAGTGGTAAATGTTATTGAGCGCACCTCAAAGAGATCCTCATTGCTCCAAGATATGGCAGTTTTTGCTAAATTTAATGGGTATTGACCAAGGGCTTCAACCTTGAGAAAATGGATTGATAGGATTTGGAAGTCTCCAAGAGTGATTCTATCATTTCTTCCCAAAGGTTTTTTCCTAGCCATTTTATGTTCTAGGTAAAAAAGATATAGAATCCTAAATGGGGGTCATTGGTTTATGGGAAGAGCAGGGCTCTTCCTTACCCGTTGGTATGAAGGCTTTTCACCTAAAAATGTAAATCTATACCTAGTACCAGTATGGGTTAGGATATTTGGGTTACCCATTGAATTTTGGGAAATAGATACCTTCAAGTCAATAGCAAACACTCTAGGATAATTCCTTGAGATTTTAGATACAACAAAATATGGATTTTTGGTTGTGTATGCTCAAATATTTGTCATGATTGATATAAGTAAAGCTCTACTAGAATCAATCATTCTTAAGTATGGGGATAAGCTGTGGACCCAAACTATAGATTATGAAAAAATATATTTTAGATGTAGAAGATGTCATGAGGTGGGGCATATTGAGAGATCATGTCCTAAGAATGGCCTAGCAAAATCATTTGTAGAAAATTGTAAGAGAAATTTACAAATGGTTATGGATAAATATGGTTTTCAACTTCCAAAAAATAAATCTAGAAAAATAAAAGAAATTTAATAGTGGAGACCAATAAGGAAGGATACTTGAAAGGTTATGCACAGTGGCAAATATTCATAAATTGGGTGAATATTAGGATTTCCAAATTGGAAATTGGCAAATATGAGGACCCTCGACGTTGGCCCATTCGCCTAAAATTTTTAGGACCAATGTTTTCTTAGGATCAATTTGCCACAATATATATCCAAACCTAGGCATATTTGTACTCGTTGGAAAGATATTTTTGATCTTGATCTAATGGTGGTTTTGCATGAAGTTATAAGGTGATTTAATAGGTAAAAATTTACCCCAAATATGACCTTACTTTTTAGAGCTTCAAATACCCCCAAATTTTGGTGTGAAGATGATTGATTTGATTTTCTTAGGATTCACCTTGATTTCGATTAGGATTCGCCATTTTTTTACAAGTACATTTTGGGTCCAACCCCTTATGTGTAATTCTAGATACTAGAAGAAATTATTTTGATACTTTAGCCTATGAAGAAAAAGTAGATCAAAACTTAGAGGACACAGTACAACAATTTCAACATATTAGCAAGGAACCGTCTATTCAGTATGATCCTAATTTAAGGAAGAATATTCTCGATGAACCTAAGGAATGTGTTTCATAAGATTTTCAAGACTCTCTTAAAGTACCATGCATCATTCAAGAGAAAATAATTGGCAAATAAAATGCAGTTTTAGAAGTTAACACCTCTACCATTAATAAGGAAATACTAGAAAATAAGCAGGATAAGTCAAAAGCTTCTATAATAGAGCTAGGAGAGGATAAATATGTTGAAAAAAAATTGTGAAAGAATATTGAGGAATAGAATAATAAGACCTACTCCTGATATAGGCAAGGCAAAAAGAGGAAAACCCTGGGGGTTCTAACTTGTTGGAATCCTTCTAGAACCTATTGTGTAACCATTCATAAAATTAGGCATTGGATAGCATCTTTATTCACTTGATACTTTGTAGATATTCGTTTCATTCTTATCAATGTCTATGGACCTAAAACTCAATCAGGTAGATTAGAATTTTGGAGTGGGATTGAAGCCTTTATGAGAAGTAAAGACCAAGAAATATGATTCATGATCATTGGAGATTTTAATGCCATAACCAAGCTGAATGAAAAATTTGGGAAAATTAGAAAATTGACCCAAAGTATGAAATATTTCTCAGCTTTTATTCAAAACAACAATCTATGGGAAGTTGACTTTGAAGAAGACAACTATACTTGGACCAACAACAGGAGAGGCTAGAACCTAATAGCATAAAAACTAGATAGATGCATTCTCTTAGATAATTAGCTAGATGAAGGTACTTGTGCTAAAATTAATACCTTAACAAGGATTGGTTCAGATCATTGGCTAATATGAGTTAAAATGATGGTAAGTGAATTCAAAAAAATATCATATTTTAAATATGATCAAAATTATGGAAAGACCATCCTCAATTTGTTGATATGATAGCTCAAAAATGGAATTCTTTAGGTAATGGTGGGTTCTATGCTCTTCCAAACCAAATTAAAGCTATGACATATAGATTAAAAGATTGAAACAAGAACACCTTTGGAAATATTTTTGAGAAGAAAGATAAACTTTCAAAATTCTAAAATATTACAAGCTCGTAGGAAAGGGAGTTGCTTAGTGATTATCATGATATTTTGAGTAAGGAAGAGAAATTTTGGAGATTAAAATCAAGACAGACTTGGTTAAAAGAAGGATATAAATATACAAATTTTTTTCATAGGATGGCTATAGTACAAAGATAATCTTCTAGAATTAGTAGAATTAAATCAATAGAAGGGGTTTGGATTGAAGATCATAGTGAAATTAGAAAAGAGGCAAAGTTGTTTTATCAAAATATTCTAGGTTCAAAGGAGACCGAAGTTCTTAATGATAAACTTCTTCAAGATGTTCCTTCAATTATAACAAATGAAGATAATAGGAAACTGATGGAACCTATTACTCTAGAAGAAGTTCATTTAGCTCTTTTATCTTTTAATAAGGATAAATACCTAGGTCCATATGGGATCTCTACAAATTTTTACCAACATAATTGGGATATAGTGAAGGATTATTTATTGGTGGTAGTGGAACAATCTAGGGTAAAACAATACATTCCTTAAAAAATAAATGCAACTTATCTTACCCTAATTCTAAAAAAATTGTTTGATTCTTTTAGACCCATAAGCCTATGTAATATGGCTTATAAGATTATTTCCAAAGTGATGGTGAATAGATTAAGGCCATTATTAGACAAAATTATTTTAGAAGAGCAAGGAGGATTTGTGAAAGGGAGACAAATTCTGGATGGGATCATAGTAGCTCATGAAGTTATACATTGAGAAACTTTAAGAAAAGAGAAAGTTACGATTTTAAAAATTTGATATGAGTAAAGCCTATGATAGGGTTAAATGGGATTTTATTTTTACAATTTTAGATAAGTTTGGTTTTGGGAAGAAATGGGTTATATGGATTAAAGCTTGTGTCTCTACGGTTTCTTATTCAATATTGGTCAATGGGTTAGTGATAGAATATTTTAAAGCCAAGAGAGGTCTTAGACAAGGAGATCCTCTATCTCCTTATTTATTCATTATTATGGTAGATTTTTTGAGTAGGAACTTAAATAATGCTTACAAATATGGGCTTATAAGTGGACCTAAGTTTAGTGATAACATCGATAACATCACCCATCAAAAGTTTGTATATGATACAACCCTTTTTGGAAGGGCAAAGATAAATGAGGCCAGAGCTTTGAATAACTTTTTAAAAGAGTACGAAAGAGCTTCAAGGCAAAAAATTAATAGGACTAAATCCAAATTTTACTTCCTTAACACTCCTGCTAATATCAAAGCAAGAATTTATAGGTTGCTTCAAATGGAGGAGGTAAATTTACCAACAACTTATATAGGGATGCCTTTATTTGAGGGGAGAAATAGGATAGATTTATGGAATCCGATTATTAGTAAAGTTTAAAATAAACTTCCAACTTAGAAAGGTAGATGGTTATCATTAGCAGGAAGAGTGCAATTAATTAAGTCAGTCTTACAAGTCATTCCAACATATTATATGTCATTGTATTCTATGCCAAAATAATTTGAAAAAAGTTTAATCTTTATTATGCGATCCTTTGTATGGTCAGGTTTACATGATAAAAGGAAATTTCCCTTGGTGAAATGAAGCAAGTTGTGTGATGATAGAACTAGGGGAGGTCTTAGTTTAAGAGCTCTTACAGATACAAACTTAGCTCTTAGAGGAAAATTTATTTGGAGATTGTCCAAAGAGATTCAAAGACAATGGGCAAGACTTCTTCTAAATAAGTATATTGATCCCAATGACCCAAGTTTAATATTTATTGCATTCTCTCTTCCAAATGGTTTTGCTCTTTGGAATGGTTTAAAAAAATCTATTGATATTATGATTAAAGGTTTAATATGGGTGGTAGGAACTAGAGAAAAATTTTCTATTTGGATGGATACTTTGTGTGATAAAAAACCACTCAATTTAGATCCAGTTTTGAAACCTTGGATGAGATTGCTTCAAGAAAAATATGATGATAGGGTTTCAAACATTTTGTACAAGGATCGAGAAGTAAGATACAAATGGAAAGAAGATTTTTTTACAAGTATACAAGACATTGATGCTAGGAGGCAATTGAATAGAAAGATAATGTAGAAGGCTACATAGACCACACATCTATTGATATTGCAACATAAATAAGGAAAAGCATGTAATCTAAGCATACACTTAACAAAAAGAAGGAAATAACAAAGGGAAGCTCTCTTTTATTAATCAAATGAGTCTTATTATAGATTCATCCCTATTAGGAAAACCAAAGATTGATATGGTTGTTACAATAAGCAACTAATCCTAAAATGGGAGAAGATGTGTTTCAAAGTGGTCTTTGTATCTCCATCAACTCTGCTTGAGTGCTTACAAGGATGTCTCATTCTCCATTTTTCAAGAGGAACTTGATGTTGAGAGTGCTTTGAAGGCTGCAAGATCTTGTAACCTGCATACAAGAAACAACAAAGCACAATTAAAAGCATATGAGGCCTCTCATGATGAGGCTTTTATCAAGAAAATGCAAGAAGTATGGCTAAACTTGAAAGAAAGCATAAATATATGTAAATTCTTACAAAATAGTTGAATTAATGCAAAGCATGCTTGAAAACAAGTAGATCTAGATAATCTAACATGTAATTTGCAATAAAAGCATGAAATGAAGCTAATCTAAGAATATTATTGAAGGGGGTCGATGGCTGGATCATGTTTCATAAATGAAGAGGGTTTTTTTTTACGGTGAGCAAAATGGAGGCAGAGGCGAGTGAACATGCAGTGATCGAGTCATCAACGAGTGGGAAGCAGAGGGACGAAAGTAAAATCAAACACTCTAGGGATTACGTGTTGGCAAATGGGAAGCAGAGAGGCGGGAATAAAAACTTTGGGACCATTTTATGATCATGAAACAAATCCAATCCCCACTAAGCAAAGGATTAACCAACAAACAAAAACATCTCCAGGCACATGAGGATATGGGAAAGGAGGGCATAGAGGCAAAGAGCCACCAGATAAAAATGAAACACAAGGTAAGAATACCAACCAATCTTCCTTCGTATAAGCGCTTCAAGGAAAATCTAAACCTAGGTCCTCAACAATGAACGCCTTCATAACCCAACACTATAATGTCCTTTCTCCAGATCTAGTTATGATGGAATACGCTAATCGAGACTCATTTTACTTGGTAGGGAAATTTGTTGGAGGGATATCGGACATGGACTCACTTTGGCATTGGGTGGTGATCAAGTGGAAAACCATAGGGTTCCTAGAGCTGTCAGCCATGTTCAGAGGGTTCTTCATGGTCCACCTCAACACATAGGAATATTCTGACTATATTTTATCAAGAGACCCTTTGGATTTTTTGGAGAAGTCTCTTCCTTCGAAAGTGGGGAGAAGACTTTGATCCAGATTCATAGAGTATAAATTATGCTCCCATTTGGATGCAACTCCCGAACTTGCCACCACACTTCTTCTATGAAGATGCGCTCCAAGCAATAGCTCGAGCAATAAATAAATTAATAGCCATTGATCCAGCAACCCGTGCATGGACTCGCCAGACACAAGCACACATATTCATCAATGTCAACTTGTAAATACAACTCCCTAGCTAGGTTAACCTAATTTACAAAACTTTAAGGTAAAGCCAGTCGTTGGAGTATGAAAACAAACCTCCTTCTTTCTTTGAATGCCAACTGCAAGGGCACCTTTCGTCCCAGTGCCTAAACTACATAAACATGTAGACAAATCACAGACTATGGCTCGCCCAGTCCAGGGGGAAAATCAGAAGATGAAGGCTAGAACGGGATAGAACCAAAGCCATAAAGGCAAGAAACAGACATTACCCCCCCAAGTGGTGATAAGCAAAAGGTAAGTAATATGTTCACCATCTCCAAAAAATTTGATTTACTTAGCAATTCTGGTCGTAATGGTAAATTCCAATTTAAGGAAATTCCCTATGAAGAAACCCCTGATCCAAACCCCATCATTCAACCAAATGCTATTGATTCCATCCCTCAGAAAACCCCCCTCTAATCCCCACCTCGATGCCCTTCCCCTACTCTCGATAACGATCGTGACTCCCCAAATCCCCCACCCAGACCCCCTAGCCCCCCATTCCCCCACCATCGTCTCCTCCACCATAAATATTGGATGTATCACTCCCTATCCAAATCCCCCAAATTCAAGGCTGACAATGATGATTCTTCCCAAGAGTCCCCGGAACCATGGAGCCCAAAAAAGACCCAAAGTTTTAGAAAGACCCAGGTTGATGTGGGATGTGATAGAAAGAAGGGAAGGCCCTTGGGGGCAATTCTAAGAAATAGAGATGCAGCTGAAGATATAGCCAATGGCACCCAAGAAACTTTGTTCCAGGACCTAGGGTTAATAAACAAGGAAGAAACTAAGAGATCCAAAACCCCCGTGCAACAAGGCAAAGGGGGTAGAAAACCCTCCAAAAGTTCCAAATGAAAGTCCTCTCCTAGAATGCGAGAGGGCTAAATGGGAGGTGGGCTCTTTCCTCTCCAGCACCATTAGTGAAATCTAGGAGATCCCTATTGCACTCAAGGTCCTTCTCACCCCTGATCAAAAATATATTGCTGAGGAAGGTCAAGCGGAATCCCAGTAGAAGTGGGAAGGTGACAGCAGGCAGTTGGACTGCCTTTGTTTGTAATGGCTTCAGTTTGGTTCTATTTTTGTTATTTTTGTTTACGACTTGTCTAGTCTGTAGGGTGATGGGCTCCCAGACTGTAATTTTCAAAATATGTCAATTGTGTACTACTAGCATTGACTATGCCCAATGTAACAGGGTCGGGACCCTTCAACCCATATAGTCAATAAAAAAAAATTACCTACCAAAAGAAAAAGATTATTGAAATCTACAAATGTGACCAAGATTAAGGTAAAGCTACCTCTAATATTGCTAATTAACCGTGCAAATATGTAAATTAAGACTAATCTAGGCTAGGTTAATCTATCTGCATAATTGAAATGGAAAACCTATAACTAAAATGGAGGGAAAATAGCATCAAACCCTATTCGCAGGTGTTAAATGTAGTTGGCTCTATTAGCCATGGCTAACAGCCACATTTTAGGGAAAACTCCTCTTTCTCTTGCAACCAAGACCAAAAAATCTCAAATCCTCCAAGGAATTGATGATCAAGGGTCACCTTGATGTTCAAAAATAGATTGGCGATTGAATTTGCTAGAATTCACATTGGATTGGTGTGAAATTATGAAGTGTGCTTCTCAAGCCTTTGGAATCTCCATTGTTGCAAAGGTGGTTGTAAAACTAGATTTTGATAGCATCTCCTCACTCTTGACAAGATGCAATTTATTCTTCAATTCAGCGGGGCTTTGCTACAATAGAATCTGGAATCTTATCCAAGGTTTGTTCTTCAAAATTGGGGTCTTAAATAGACTCCCAAAATCCTTGCTCTAGCTTCATGAAGAATACAAGAACAAGAATTGGTAGTTGGGAGGAAGCTTCTAGACGCTTCCAAGCCCAAACCACTCCAAAACCATTGCAATTGGTTGTTGCAACTTATTTTACTTGGATTTTATGGCCCGAGTTTGTTGTAGGGCTAGCCACGATTACTTAGCATAGCTAGGACCCTAACCACAGTTATCAACCATGGCTAGGGGATAGACTTCTCGTAGCCACTGTTGTCATCAACATCTAGGACCCTAGTCATGGATGCCATCAATGACTAAGGTTGTATAGGCTTAGATTGCCTAAAATGAGTGGTTAGAACAACTGCTTGGTCTTGGAAAGGTCCAAGGTCATTCATATGGTCTACAAAGGTGCCCATATGAGTAGTCTCCTAAACATGACATGTTTTAGGTGTCTACAGATACCCCTTTTTGGGATGCATTGTGGGAAAACACAATGCTGAACAAAAATAGATAACCTAATGTCATATTATAGGTTGATTTATGTTTATTGATCTAGTCAACATTAGATGCCCCAATCACAAAAGAGCATACATCATTGAATCATTGTCTTCAATGAGTTGAAGAACTTGATTTTGGTAAGCTTAAGTCAAAATCCTAGTCTTAGCGATAATTAGGAGATAATATTAAGTCTAATCCTAGCCTTGGTGGCTATTAGAAGATAAGCTTAAGTATAATCCTAGCCTTGGTGATAATTAGGAGATAAGCTTAAGTCAAATCCTAGCCTTGGCAACAATTAGGAGATAAGCTTAAGTCAAATCCTAGCCTTGGCGACAATTAGGAGATAAGCTTAAGTCTAATCCTAGCCTTGGTAGCTATTAGGAGATAAGCTTAAGTCTAATCCTAGGCTTGGAGGAAATTAGGATATAAGCTTAAGTCAAATCCTAGCCTTGGTGACAATTAGGAGATAAGTTTAAGTCAAATCCTAGCCTTGATGGCTATTAGGAGATAAGCTTAAGTCTAATCCTAGCCTTGGCGGAAATTAGGAGATAAGCTTAAGTCTAATCCTAGCCTTGAAGAAATTAGGAGATAAGCTTAAGTCTAATCCTAGCCTTGGCGGCAATTAGGATATAAGCTTACTGGTTTGCTTGAATTTGCTTTTGATATTTTGCTTATTTGCCCCAAGCAAGGAGGGTGCATGATTGTCTTCGACAATGATTCTTGAATGAATACACTTAGCAATAATTAAGTGTTTAATTATTGATTTTGATTATGAATTATCTTATTATGACTACCCCCTCAAGCGATGAGTCGATGAGGAAAGGACAAGTGATGAAAGAGATGAGTCACTTGACCAAGATGAATAATTTGGATAATTCAAGATGATTACATTTGTTGTTAGGCAGGTCCTATTACAATTGTGATTTCAACCGTTAATAGTAATTGTATATCTCTATCTCATGGAGCAATCCGACCATAATGGCCTTCTTAGGGAATCAATATGATAGCAATTCCATTTAAGCTTGTGGTAAATCACTATGTTCGATGATCTGATGAAATATCATAGAGGAAAGGAAATGAATACCTCGTTTTCGTGGAGTAGTCCGACAATAATGGCCTTCTTGGGGAGTGAAGTGAAGACATTTCAATTCAACGATGAATAATTTGGTTCAAATGGACTTATGGTAATTTACTCATCTTTCCATATTGCATGAAGCGTAAGTCACTATAACCACCAAGTGCATAGAGTAAATAACCGGATACAAGACACATTTGATATTTTGTTGTTATTTGATTTTTTTGTTAATTTTGAAATTTATGATGATTATGGACTGGTATATAGGCTTAAATGTCCATTATGAAACTTGTTATGGTGAGAAAATATGTGCATTTATGACTTGAATGAAAGGACCAGAGGTTTAGACTTCTTTGGAGCTGTTTGGGATTGACCACAAAAAATTGGGCTTCTTTGGATCCATTTGAGAATTGACCAAAGAAATTGGGGTGTCTTTGGAGCCTTTTGGGATTGAATATAGCGAGGCAAAGGGCACAACCTTTTGGAAACCTAGCAATTGATTAATTATGGGATTGAATTATGCTATTGATTAGGAAGGCGCGCTACCTTTATTTACCCCATGTTGCTTGATTGTTTGATTGTTGATTATGGGGATGTATGAAACGGATCATGCCCCAATTAATGCTTGCAAATGTTTTTGCTTTGATTTTATGTTATGGATGCAATGATGAATGCAATGCCTAAATGATGATGTGATTATGCTATATGTATGCAATGTACTGATGACATGCACTAGCTAGATGATAGATGTTTGGTTAGATGCTATGATCTAGATGTATAGATGCACTATGGTGATGTATGCATATATGGATGGAATGCTTTGTGTTAAATGCATGTTTAATTTTTTTCAATGGTTGATGCATTTAATCTATGTGCTATGATATGATAGATGATGTATACAATGCATTAATTATATGAGAATGATCTAATGCAAATGAACATGTATGCTTTAATCACTTAAAACATAAGGAATGAATCTAATATGTGTTACAAACTAATGGATGATACCACATAATGTATAAAAATCATGAATAAAAATGATAAATCTTATCATAATAATTAATCATTTTAGCATCCAAATGTGATATGAGATTATTTGTAGCTATAAGGGATTTTTGATGTTTTCCATGAGACTCAAACACCCTAGTTGATTAATCAAAAGTTGTATAATGACCATACAGGACTCATTAAAGACCAAGTTGTTGTTATGAAGACCAAGATATTTATTATCCTTGTGTGTGCAAATGAATATATTATATGAGACATAAGACTACCTCATTGCCAGGCGGGATTCATTCAGCCCATTGCTATAATGAGGATCACCAAATGTTCACCTTGATCCTAAGTTTGGACGCAGTTAGACTAGACCACTAGGTAATACAGGCCACCTAAAGCTAGCTCATTTGTAAATTACTTAGAACTACCCCAATGCTAGGAGGGATTCATTCAACCCATTGTTGTATTTGGGATCACTTAATGGCTTTGAGTGGTGAACATTCCAAGGATTCAAGCTCTTCACCCCCTTCTTTTATTTTAATTTTTTGGGATACTTGTTCATGCTTAGTGATGAAAATCATTGTTTATTTTATATTTTATTTATTTTATTTTATTTTGAGCAAGGGATTTTGCTTTTATTGTGGGATTTTGCTTATTTTATATGAAAGCAAGGGATTTCTTTGGGTAGGGGGGAGCTTGTCCTTTTTTCAATGATCAACACTCTAGACCATGTGCATCACAATATGAGCAAGTAAAAACCTTTCACTTAAATTAAATAGGACCACTTTGTAGTGTTCATAGTTTCTTGTCTAGACTTGGATTTGTTAATTTGTTAATGTGTTAATTAGTGATGGGATTTTAACATATGCTAGGTGCTATCAAAACTAGACCTCATCTCCAAAAGCAAAGATAGCTTTCTACAAATTTTGAGAAGATCACCAGGTATGGCTAAATGATCGGATAACCCTAGTATATTCCTTATAGCAACAAGAAAGGTTGTGTTGAGAAACACAATTACTCACAAGGGTGATGGATGATGATGATGAATAGATGCATGATTAAGATACAAACGTGGTGTCATTTATAAGATTGTAAACACAACCTATCCTAATGCAAGTGCAATGGATGAACATACCTAATGCAATGCAATTATATGAATGCATGTGCAAAATGAAATGCATAATGTAAATGTTTTTTATTTTTCAATTGTTTTTGAAATTTTGATTTTTCACATTGTTTTTGAAATTTTGATTTTTCAATTGTTTTTGAAATTTTGATTTTTCAATTGTTTTTGAAAATTTAAAATTTTATGATTTTTGTTTGTTTTTATGTTTTTAAAGGGGAAGGTATGCTACCTTAGGTACCCCCAGTGTGTGTGCCACTCAATGAAAGAGAGGAAGGTGCGATACCTTTGGAGGTCTCACTTTGCTTCATTAATCACGATGTGGGTGATGGGAAAGTTTTGACAGCTTGAAGACCCCTAATGTGCATTGTGTTTGATGTGTTATGATTGACTTGGCTAGGAGGAGTAGTAGAAACTAGCCCTTCCTACTGTGATGTGTAATTTTATGCAGTGCCAATGTCCCGTTGAGACGAGACGAGCAAAGGTGAAACATTGGATGACACCATAGGTTGCGTAGATTAATTTAGATATTCATGTTTCTTTGTTACAATACTGATCATTCCCACAAACTCTTGGGGAGGTATATTAATGTGCACCTGATTAGGTTGTTCAACTTGATTGGCAGGTGTTATGTTTGCTTCATGTGTAATCAAGGGGTCTTGGAAGACTCCTATCTGAAGTTCTTGCCTCTCGATCATATCTTGTACTAAATCTCTAAAGGGATGATATGTCTGGATGTCATGACCCCTTTGTCAATGGTAAACATAATACATATTTTCCCTGTGCACCTTTGATCTATGCTTATTAGGTTTCAACGGATGGATCTCTGGAAGATTGATTTTTTGTGCTTCACATAACCGATTAAATATCGATGCTAATGTCTTTGGCAAATCAGTATATTGTCATTGTGGTTGACGTGGTTGGCCTTGCATCTGATTCTATTGCATATTACTTTGGATTAGATGAGGCTGAGCTTGGTAATTATGTTGCACTGGTAGAGGTGGTGCAACCTGGTTTGAGAATTTGGGGATACCCAAAACAACTTGATTTTTGTTGCATATTGCCAACTATAATATTCTTGTTTGGCCATTCCTTTTTGTGGAGTTGAATATCACCCTCTTGTATCTTGATTGCCTCAATGACCTCAGCCTATTTTAAGACCTCCTAAAATATTTAATACTACTATAATTGCAGGAGAAGTGAGATTTGTTTCGAACAACTTCTTGTAAACATCTGGATGAGCTCTATTGTGGGTAGGGTGAAAGGTAATTTTAACATCACCTTCCTCCACTTATTACCATATTCAACGATTGGCTCATCATCAAGTTGATGGAGGCTAGTCAAGTCGGTCAAGTTTATCATTTTCTTAGCACTAGAGGTAAAACATTGCAGGAATGCATTGGCTAATTGCTCAAAGGTGTATATGCTATGGTGTGGTAGATGATTATACCATTCCAAAGCATCCTTGATTAATGTTTTCACAAAGGTTCTCAACATCAAGGGGTCATTGTCTTGAATATAAAAGCACATATTTATGAAGCTTATCATGTGCTCGTGTGCATCTTCGTCATCTTTGAACTTTTCAAGTGTAGGCATCTTGAATTTTGATGGGTATGTCGGTGATAACACTGATGGATGCAAAGCTTGATTGTTAAGCTGCTTTAGCATGGGTTTTTGATAACCCAAAATTTGAGATTGTATTTTGAATAAATTTACCCGATCAAATAGCGCTTTGTACGGCCCTGACAAAATAATATGATCTTCCTCTCATCACCCTTAATTAGGTAGAGGAGGTTGCTTTTGATGTTGAGGTGGATGATAAGTATAATCATTAGGTACCTCATCATAATTGGATTCAGGGTAGGTATCTATTTGATCCTGATGTTCCCATTAGGATTCTTCATATGATTCCTCATCGTATCGATCTCGATAATTTTGGGGAGTATGAGGTTCTTGATGATAACCAGATAATGGCCTTCGATGTTGAACATGATTTTGGCATGGTCGAGGGGTAATATGTTGAGATTGCACTAGATGCCTTACGTGTTGTTGCATCTTCTGGGTGCTAGGCGTAAGCACCACTTTATGCAATTCATTTTGCACTTGCTCTTATTGTATATTTTGTTGTTCTTGTATCTTTCATTGATACAACCTTTGTAGGTGTGCTCGTTGTGAGTCCACCCATTGTTGATTTAATTATTGTTGATCCAATTGGAGTTGATCCATACATTATTGTTGGTTAAGTTGTGGCCTCAGTGCCTGATGTGTATGATCCCATTGTTTAGTTGTATGGGGGCTATGTACCCTCGTATTGGAAATAAAAATGGGTTTTCATGCCTTTTCCTTCTAGTAGGATCTATTACTTTTTTTCCATGCTCCTTAAAGGTTGCATTGACCTGATATTTTGAGCTATGAGTGGGCTATGTATAGTTTGACAATGTAGAGCCACAACCTAGTTGTCCCACATACTCTTCAAGAGGGGTAGGAGGATGACTTGGGTTCTCTTCCTCATCTATGAGGAATGATGCATATTTTAGATTAGATGTAATATCTGTATATGCAAACTGCACAGAAGCACAACATGCATATGCAAAATGCTCTTTGTGAGGAGTAGGGGGGTGACTTGCTCATGGTGTATGCTCATGTTCATTTTCTTATTGATCTATAGAGAAAACTGGGATGTGAACATACGAGATTGATCTACTAGACCCCTCAGTGGGCAGATTATTCCTTACATAAAATTCTATCAAGGTATTCCAGTTAGGAAGGTTTTATAGAGGACCTATGGGTGCTTCCTTAATAGGGATATCTCGAAGGTTTGACCTCCTATGGATGGTATTGATGTTATGATAAAACCAGGGATGCCATTCAGGGATGGCCATGTCCTTTGGACTAATTTGGATATGTTCAGTGGTTATAGAACCTGATTCCCTCTCTATATTGGAGGTTTTGCTCACCATGGGAGGTCCCCCGACCATTTAGAAAATTTACTTTCGAAAAAACATTTGTGGGTGTTATATATCAAAATGATCATTGCGACAAGCTGATCACAATGAGCTATAACTCAAAAAAGTGGTTTTCGAGTCAAAATTTGTAATTTTGGAATATTTGGCCAACCGGGGCTCGTGGCAAAATGACCAATTTTTAGAATTTTGGGAAAATGCGGATCCAGACCTCAAAAATGCTATGAGGGGTGCATAAGGGGCTAACTAAGACAACAAAACAAATTTGGCAAATTTTGGGGTTGTCTAGGGCTTTTTATGACTATTTTAGTGCAGTTTTTCCCTATTTTTGGCTTAAAAATCACTCAAAAATAGAGTAATCATAAAACCAACATAACGTCTTTGTTATAGCTTTGATTTGCATGATTTTTGATTCCTTGGATGCACTTTTTCACCACCATAGAAGGCTACGGAGACCACACATCTATTGATATTGCAACATAAAGAAGAAAAAGCATGTAATCTAAGCATACATTTGACAAAAAGAAGGAAATAACAAAGGGAAGCTCTCTTTCATTTATCAAATTAGTCTTATTACAGATTCGTCCCTCTTAGAAATACTAAATATTGATACAGTTGTTACAATAAGCAACTAATCCTGAAATGGGAGAAGATGTGTTTCAAAGTGATCTTCATATATCCATCAACTCTGCTTGAGGGCTTACAAGGATGCCTCCTTCTTCATTTGCCAAGAGGAACTTGATATTGAGAGTGCTTTGAAGCCTGCAATATCCTATAACCTACATACAAGAAACAACAAAACACAATTAAAATCTTATGAGGCCTCTCATGATGAGGCTTTTGTCAAGAAAATACAATAAGTATGGTTAAACTTGAAAGAAAGCATAAAGATATGCAAAGATGCTTATAAAATAGCTGAATTAATGCAAAGCATTCTTGAAAACAAGTAGATCTAGCTAATCTAACATGTAATTTGCAATAAAAGCATGAAATGAAGCTAATCTAAGAAGATTTTTGAAATCTAGCAAATGTGACCAAAATTAAGGTAAAGCTACCTCTAATATTGCTAATTAACCATGCAAATATGTAAATTAAGACTAATCTAGGCTAGGTTAATCTATCTGCATAATTGAAATGGAAAATCTAAAGCTAAAATGGAGGGAAAAGAGCATCAAACCCTAGCCATAGGTGTTAAACGCAGTTGGATATATTAGCCACGGTTGACAACCGCGGTTGAGGGAAAACTTCTCTTTCTCTTGCAACTAGGGTCGAAAACTCTCAAATCCTCTAAGGAATTAATGATCAAGAGTCGCCTCAGTGTTCAAAAATAGATTGGTGATTGAATTTGCTCGAATTCACATTGGATTGATGTGTAATTGCGAAGTGTGCTTCTCAAGCCTTTGGAAGCTCCATTGTTGCAAAGGTGGTTGTCAAACTAGATTTTGGCAGCATCTCCTCACTCTTAACAAGATGCAATTGATTCTCCAGTTCAGCAGGGCTTTGGTACAATAGACTTTGAGATCTTCTTCAAGGTTTGTTCTTCAAAATTGGGGTCATAAATAGACTCCTAAAATCCTTGCTTTAGCTTCATGAAGAAGCCAAGAACAAGAATTTGTATTTGGGAGGAATATTCTAGATGCTTCCAAGCTCAAATCACTCCAAAACCATTGCAATAGGTTGTTGCGACTAATTTTACTCATATTTGATGGCTCGAGTTTGTTACAGGGCTAGTCGCGGTTGCTCAGCATGGCTAGGACCCTAGCCATAGTTTTCAACCATGGCTAGGGGGAAGGATACCTATAGCTACTATTTTCATCAACGACTAGGATCCTAGCCATGGATGCCATCAACGGCTAAGGTTGTATAGGCTTAGATTACCTAAAATGAGTGGTTAGAACCATTGCTTGGTCTTGGAAAGGTCCAAGGTCATTCATATGGTCTGCAAAGGTGCCCATATGAGTAGTCTCCTAAACATAACATGTTTTAGGTGTCTACAAATAACAACTATGATTATTTTGAGGGGTGCCAAGGATAAATTGATTTGGGAGTTGAATAGCTCAGGAGAATACACAACAAGAAGCGGATATAAAGTTCAACACCAACGTAATAATAATTTCACTATAATATGGAGATATATTTGGGATATCCCAAGCATTCCTAAAGTCAACAATGTTTGTTTGGCTAGTAGGTCATAGAAGAATTTTATCCTGAGATAACCTTATGAAAATGGGTTTTCACGGCCCCTTTCAATGTGTTTTATGTAATAAGGACAAGGAGAGTATTGACCACCTCTTGGGACATTGCTAAATAGTCTAGAATCTATGGCAATGAATTCTTAATATGTTTGGTAAATGCATGGTGATAAATAGCAGAATTGAAGATTGGTTAAAGCAATGGCAAAGCACTTATAAAAGTGAGGCTTTATAGACAATATGGGATATATCAAAAGATACAATACTTTGGACTATATGGCTAGAAAGGAATAGAAGAATATTTAAAGGAAATGAAAGCAATTTAGAGGTAATGAAAAATAATATATGTTTAGCCATAGAGGAGTCTAAACCAACCCTATCAACTCATCCAATCCCTAATTTGGAAGCAGAGAGTCTTGATATATGGAGTCAAGTAATTAAATGGAATTATGATGTTGGGTACAAGAGAAGCAAAAAAAAGGTAAATAATATAAAGTGGAAACCACCAGATGTGGAGTGGGTTAAATTGAATTTTGATGGAGCATCTAAAGGAAATCCAGGACCAGTAGGAGGAGGAGGAATAATTAGAAATAATAGAGGAGAGATTTTGTCTCATTATGCTTTCAATAGTGGATTTAAGACAAATAATGAAGTTGAAGCTTGAGCAACTTTAGAAGGATTAAAAATATGTAAACAAATGAAATGGAATAGAGTATGGTTGGAAGTTGATTCTCTCATAGTAATAAATGCAATATTGAGTAAAGCAAAGGCTCCATGGAACATATAAGAGATAATTGTGGAAATTCAAGATCTTGCTAAAGAGTTTAAAGAAATCAGGTTTACATATATATTAAGGGAAGGAAACAAACGTGCAGATAAGCTAACCAATAGAGGGGTTTTGATTGAGGATCATGAAGTTAAATTCTCCTTTCCATGGTTAGATGAAGTAGAAAATTTAGTTGAAGCTGACAAAACATGTTGATTGTCTGAATCTATTAATGATTAATATTTACTTTAATATTTTCCACTGGTAATATAAGTTTTATTTTGTAACAATAATGTGTTTTCATTTAGACTATTTATTATATCTTTATGGTTGCACTTGTTTCAGGAAGGAAACTAGCAATCCAAATTTGGTAAAGTTGACTATGATAGTGCAATGTTTTGGAAATATTACTCTACTTAGATGCAAGGTATAGATAGGAGAGGTGAAGTTTCGGTATTGTGAAGGCTGCTATAGGAAAATATCAAGAAAGATGCTAAATTTTGGAGTAATTGTATTCATACATAGATTTGAAAAGATCCAAAAAATGAAAATCAAGAATTCAAACATTTTATGTAAAATGATGTAGGTTTCTAGCTATAGCATCTCAATTGAGATGAGAAGTGTATCTATTTGTAAACTCTCAAGCTCTAAAGAAAAAGATGTAATTTTTCAAGGGTGGGGGACCCGAGTACAACCCCTTATTATCAAGAAAACAAATTTGGGTAAGCAAGTTTCTTGGCTTATTTCCATAGGCTCCTATGTCTTCATCTTTAGGCCACTATTGCTTTATTGTATGACATTACTACCAGTTTACTTGAAGCGGTCAAGGTGGATGGATTTCAAAAATAGAATACACATAACCATAGGTATTTTATTGAGTATGGCCAAATTAAGAGAAAATAAGCCTCCACCCCACAAAGCAATAGGTATGTTAGACATGATCAAGATGCCAAGAACAACTTTAAAATAGTATGAAGATAGATGGATGGTCTACGAAATTTAGATGAACAAGAAAAATTGGAATTCAACTCTGGTGTTGTTGATGTGCATGGATAACTACATAATGGTGGCCTCAGGTGATGTTTTCAATGAACCCACCTATATAATGTTTAGAGTGCTTCATGTGAAGTGGTTTAAATGAATGGTAGTTAATATCGATCTCATGGAAATCTCCACAATGCTTGATATATTTTTTAAATATTGTGTTGAGTTACTCCCAAGACAAGTTCAAAATCAATTAGGGCCCATATTGAGATAGGTTTTGATGATGATGATGATGGGTAATTTTGAAGCCAAGAGGAATTGGAGGATGCTCCTCTTTCTCCCTTGTTTCCTATTTGAGTCATTTTACTTTGTGTACAACTTTTATTAATATAATTTATTTTTTAATCTTTTAACAAAAATTCTCGTTCCTTTGAGCTTGGACTATTATGCTTACCTTTTTGGAATTTTAAAAGTTTCTCTTTTATTTCTTTATTCTCAAAACTAATTTTGAAAGTGTTCTTATTTCATTCTTTTTATCTAGATGTCATTAATTTAATTTGTTTTTCAATGAGTTTATACATGTTTTTATGAAGGGTCTCGATCCCACTCAGTATGAAGGGTCTCGATCCTTTCATACTGATTGGGGTTTGAACCTTGGACCTCAAAAAGAGGCCAAAGCCCTTACCATTGCAGTAAGCTTACAACTATAACTTAATTTGTTTTTGAAGTATCTACAAACCATCATTTCTTGAATAATTCTATGTATGTGCTATCATATCAACAAATTGAGGATGGTCTTCCCACATCTACTCATTTTTAAATATGATATTTTTTTAAATTCACTTTCCACCATTTTAACTCTTATTGGCCAATGACATGAACCAATCCTTGTCAAGGTATTAATTTTAGCACAAGTTCCTTCATATGGCCAATGATTTGAGAGTATGCATTCGTGTAATGTTTTTGCTATGAGGTTCTAGTATGTTCTACTATTGGTCCATGTATAGTTGTCCTCTTCAAACCCAGCCTCTCATGGATTACTATTTTGAATAAAAGATGAGAAATATCTCATACTTTGGGTTATTTTCCTAACCCAATTTTTTTTTCTAGCTTGGTTATGGTATTAAAATCTCTTATGATCATGAATCAAATTTCTTGGTCTTTATTTCTCATAAAGGCTTCAATCCCTCTTTTAACTTTTAATTTTCCTGAATGAGTTGTAGGTCCATATAAATTGACAAGGATGAAATGAATATCTATAAAGTAGCATGTAACTAATGAAATTATCCAATGCCTAGTTTTATAAATAGCTTCACAGGAGGTTCTAACTAGATTTCGATATGTTAAAATTTCCCCCTACCACTCCTTTTGAATCCACAATATCCCATTCACATCTTGCCCATATTGCTTTCATAGTTTTGGAAACTCCTTCCTTTGTGGTTTTAGTTTCTTGGATATAAATAATATCAGGCTTATTACTTAAATAAATGTCCCTGGTACCCCTTTGTTTTGAGGGAGAATTAGTAACCTTTATATTTCATGAGATGGCAATCATGTCTCATTAGGGGTTGCTATCCCCTCTTGTGAATTGCCAATATTATTTTTTCGTTTGGTAAAGAGAAGTTTAACCAACTTAGATTATGTTCCTTTATCTATGTTTACTCTTGATTCCTTGCCTCTTGCTTAAATAATTTGAAGGTTTTCCTCTTTTTTCCTTGCTAGTATTGGAAGTAGGTCATATTATTCTACTCATAAATATTATTACACAACTTTCATTTTCATTAGATTTATCCTCTCCTAGCTCTACTAAAGAAGCTTTTTGTTTTATCTTGTTCATTTTCTAGTATTTCATTGTTAATGGTAGAGGTATTAACATCTAACACTGTGTTTTCTCTACCACTTTCCTTCTCTTGAATGGTGCATGGTACTTCAATAGGGAATTCAAAATCTAATGAGACGCGTTACTTAGGTTTAGCAAGAATGTTCGTCCCTAAATTGGGTTTGGGTAGATAGTTCCTTGTTAATATTATAATTTTGTTGTACCATGTCCTCTAAGCTTTGATCTACTTTTTTTCATAGGTTAAATCCTTAAAAGAATTCATATTTCTTCCAATATAATTACTTATTGGTCGCCACTATTTATTTACTCTCATTTTTCTAGATTCTTTAGAAGTTGAAAACCATCCTTATCCATATCCATTTGTAAGTTTCTCTTATGGTTTTCTACATATGTTTCTACTAGACTCTTCTTAGGGCATGATCTATCAATATTTCCCACCTCATCACATCTTCTACATATAAAATATATGTTTTCAGAGTCCATGATTCGGTCCCACAACTCACCCTTATACTTAAGAATGATTTATCCTGGTAAAGTTTTATTGATATTAATCATTACCAATATCCAGGAGTAAATAACCAAGACTCTATCTTTTGTAGTTTAGAAAATCTCAAGGAATTATCCCATAGTGTTTTCTATTTTCTTAAAGATATCCATTTACTAAAATTTAATGGGCAACCCATATATTTTGACCCAAAGTAGTACTAGGGATAGATTTACATTTTGAGGTGCAAAGCCTTCATACCAGTGGGCAAGGAAGAGTCATGCTCTTCACATAAATTAAGGACCTCCTTTTAAGATTATATCTCTTTCCTCCCTTCAATAAAAAATGGATAGAAATAAACATTTAGGAACAAAGTATATACTCACTATTAGAGACTTCTATCTTCTATCAATCCATTTTATCATAACTCAAGCCCTTGGCTAAGACCTATTAAATTACCAATGACTGCCTTATCTTTGAGCAACGAGGATTATTGCTCTATGAGGTCCTCCCTAACATCTACTACTAGGGAATATTCTAAGTATTTAGCTATAAATCGATCCATAGAAAAGAAACAATAACTCAATATCTACTAAAATTTACTAGTATATCCTATAGAAATTATATTATTTGAAAATAAACCTATAATAATCTACATGTAGAATTTCTAAGATAATGAAGAGACAAATAAAAATTAGCTAAGAGGGTTGAGAGGGGAGGGCTCTGGTCCCTCCCCTGCTCCCCCTCCCATGGTTCCTGGTTTCTGCCCAGTCCCTGGCTCAACCCAGGTCATCCCTCCCGGGGAGTGGTTGTTTGCAGATGATCTCCTGGGGGAGATCCTTCTCCACTATCTGCGCCCCTCCCGACCGGCTAGGGTTTCCTTGGTTGTTTTTTCGGACTGGTACTTCCCAGGGATCCCTGTTTGGTTGGGGATCCCTTCCCTTTTTCCCTCGGGATTCCCCCCGGGGGTTTTTGCGAGTGATTCGCGTGGATCCGGTCCCCTGCGTTTCTCGGTGCGGTGGAGGTGACGGTTTAGGGTTTGGATAGCTTCCCCATTTTTCTTGTGAATCCTCGACGGGCTCGTGCTTGGACGGGATTCTTGGTCCCTGCTTCGTTGGGATCCTCTTCTGTTTTCCCGGGGCGGGTTCCTTGTGGTGCAACTCTCTGGTCACTTCTTGATGGACTGGATCCTCTCTGTGCTAGGTTGTCGGCTTCCTACAGGATGGCTCTCGCTGAACTGAATGTTTTCCCGGTGGGCGGGATGGTTTCTCCATAGGGCGAGATCCGCCAAATCCGCCGGTTTTCCCGCGAGGCGGGATCCTTTCTTTTCTGCTTGGTTTCCGGATGGCGGGATTTCCCTGTTGCTTCCCGCTAGGCGGGGCTGTTTGTGGTGGTTTTTACTGCTTCCCGCGAGGCAGGATTTTATTGTAACGGTTTTTCTTTGCTTCCTGTTGGGCGGGATCTTCTCGATGGTGGTTTTTGGCTACTCCCCGCTGAGCGGGATCTCCAAAACTACTTTTTTTCTTATTTTTTTGTTTCCCGCCGAGAGGGATTGTTTCATGCTTACTGTTACCGTTGGGCGGGATTTCTGTTTTGGTGTTCAGTTTCAAGGGATTGATGCCCTAGGCCCATTGCTTATGTAATCAGGTTTTGGGATCCTTGTTAAAACCCGCTATAAATACAAACACATAATTATCAAAAAAAAAAAAAAAAATTAGCTAAAAATATGTACATATAGATAGAATTTTTTGCCTTGTTGTTTTCCTAGCCCTCCATTTCTCCTCCCATCATTTGAACCTTGGCTAACAAATATCTGCAATTTAGTTTCCTACAACTTAAAAAATCGTCACTGTCCTTGTTTTAGATGGTTAAGTTCATAGGGTTGTATATCCCTCAATGCTAATTGAATTCCTCACATAACCATTCATTTTAAAGCTCTTCAAATTTTGCACAAATTGGTCCAAGAATAATCTAAATCGGACAATCCTTCGCAAAGATATGGCTCCTAAAAATGAAATATTTTTTTTGGAAAAAATATCCCTAATATTACCCTTGTTTCAAACAACTAACTTCAAATGGTTTTGTCTCCCACAATACTACTTGGATTATTTTATATAACTAGTCATTTCAAATCTCTTCAAATTCTACACAAAATGGCACAAGAGTTATCTAAATCAAACAACTTCTTGTAAAGATATGGATCTTGAAAGATGAGTCATTTTTCAAAATAATTTGCTCTATTGACTCAAAATTTCTTCATCAAAAAATCCCTCATGTTAATCTTCAACTTGAAATATCCATTGTTATTATTGCAAGAGGTATGGGTTGAAAAATAATGTAGGATGGAAACGAAGTTAGAAGAGCCAATTATGCTAATGATAATGAGGATGTTCCACCATGCCACTTTTTTTTATCATGTGATAAAGTTACAAATAGTCCTCAAGAAGCCTAGTACTTAGATTCTAGCTACTCCAACCGTATATCTGGAAATAATGACTTCTTATCTATAATGGATGAAAGCTTCAAGAGCAAGATCAAGCTTGGTGACAATAAATCCTTGGATGTTGCTACAAAAGGAGTTGTGGAGGTGAACACAAAAGAAGGTAAGAAACATATCAATGATATCTATTACACTCCAAATTTAAAACATAATTTGTTGAGTGTTGGACAACTCTATGAGAAGAATTATAGGTTGTGTTTGATAATAAATAATGCATTATTTATGACAAAAATCAGGGCAATAGAGTTGTTACAATTGCTCCAATGTTAAAGAAGAGGATGTTCTCATTGAAATTTAGAACCAATAGCAGTAGCCTCATTAATGTAGCATTGAAGACAAGAGTTGGTTGTAGCATATAAGGTATGGCCACTTGAATTTCCAAATCTTGAAGTTATTAACTTCACAAGAATTAGTTTATGATTTGCCAAAAGTTGAAGAGCATAAGGAGGTTTGTGAAGATTGTCCTAAGAAGTTTCTAAAAGGTAGAGCATGGGGGACTCGTTATCCACTTAAGTTTATTCACTCCAATATATGTGGTTTGATGCAAATAAAAATCTTGGGTAAGTCATCATATTTCATCACTTTTATTGATGATTTCTCAAGGAAATATTGGGTTTATTTTTTGAAACATAAATATGAAGCATTTGATGCATTTAAGAGGTTTAAAGCCCTCGTTGAGAATGAGAGTGGATGTAGAATAAAATGTATAAGGATTGACCATGGAGGATAATTTTTCTCAAATCAATTAATGAGTTATTGTGACAATATTGGAATTAAAAGACAACTTACTACACACCTCAATAAAACGGGGTAATATGAAGGAAGAATCGTACCATTGTTGAAAATGATAAGGAGCATATTACAAACAAAGGGATTAAACAATACTTTTTTGGCTAAAGTAGTTGTTGCAATAGTATATATTCTTGTTGTGGCTACTCCACAACTAGCCCCAAAGCTTGGAGACCCATTTTTAAAATTTTGGTTTGTTGGAGTTTTCGTGGTCTTTGAACTAGCATGTTGATGAAACCCTAACCATGGGCTTGCCAGGGGTACTTCGAGGTTCCTCATTTTGTAAGGTCTTCTTGTTTTCTTGTAAAGGTTGACGCTTTGTTTTCATTAAAAATATTTGCTTGAGTGATAGTTGTCATAAGGCCGTCCTTTTGAGGGCATGGGTTGATCATATTACCTTTAGTTTCGTTTAAGTGTTGTTGTCTTGAGTGAGAAAGCTTTGATTAGTTTTAATATTTTGGGTTAAATCAATTCAAATAGTTAAAATTAGTTAAGCTTTTATGAAAATAAAAATCATGTAAAATAAAAATAAAATTTTATATTTATATATATAAAAGTTTAAAATAAAATGAATAAAAAAAATTATTATTAATTAAATAATATATGTATATATTTATCTTTAAATATATATATTAAATTAAAATATATATATATATATATATATATATATATATATATATTTTTTTTTTTTTTTTAATTTGGTTATTGTGAGAAACCTCTATGACCGACGCACAGGGCTGAGCAGTCTCCTCCCAACCATGACCCCTCGTAAAGCCGAGAGTTATACTTATCAATAGAGAATTTAACACAAAGCCACCACATACCCACCCCCTCACACACTCACCCATGCCATGGTTTGAACCTTGGACCTTCCAAAGAAGAGCCAAAGCCCCAACCCCAACCGTTGCGCTGCACCCCAGGTGCATAAAATAATATATATTATTATTATTATATATAATAATATATATTAATAAGTAAATAGAATAAATTGGCACTTTATTGCCCTTTTCTTATGATAGAGTGCATTCTATTTTAATGTTCTTCTATCTATCAACATATGACTTTTATATATATATATATATATAATACATATACTTCGAACCCAATGATTTATGGTGTTGTCGCCCATGTGATCCTGTCCACAAGAGTCATTTCCAATCTGGCGATGTCTTCGACTCACTTGCAATAACGAAATATATATATATATTGTATATATATATATATATATATATTGTATATACATACATATATGTAGATGTATATATATATATATACAATTATATATACATATACATACATATAAACAATATATATTGTATATATATGTATATGTACATATACATATACATATTTATATATATACATGTATATATATTTCCTTATTGCAAGTGAGTCGAAGACATCGCCAGATTGGAAATGACGCTTGTGGACAGGATCACATGGGCGACAACACCATAAATCGTTGGGTTCGAAGCGACAAGGCCATCGTAGAATCCTTATCGCTGCTCTTGCCGTTGTCCACGTAACATGCCACAAAATATATATATATATTTCCTTATTGCAAGTGAGTCAAAAACATCGCCAGATTAGAAATGACGTTTGTGGACAGGATCACATGGGCGACAACACCATAAATCATTGGGTTCGAAGCGACAAGGCCATCGTAGAATCCCTGGAGGCATCGAAACGATGTGTGGATCCAAGATGATGTGGCATGTTACGTGGACAACGGCAAGAGCAACGATAACAAGATGCGGTAAGGAATTCATAGGACGAAAGGCAGGTGGTCGAGATGAATGATGCGACATCGTGGATAAAACCAGGGGCACAGTGATTCACAGAATCGAAATAAACAGTGGTTGACGCAGATGAACCTGGTAATACGATGATTGGCGAGACCGACCAATAAGAGGCTATATACAGGTTTTCCAGTTGCGACTCGCTTCGGAAGATGAGATGTGCAATGTTTGAGAGCTCTGCCACTGAAAGGTCTACGTTTCTTCTTCATTTGACTCGGCACAACCCCTAGAGAACTCATCAACGACAACGAGCATGAGTGGCAGTGCCACGTAGGCACGAAGGGCCCACATGGAGGTCATACGGTGGACAACACGGTGGCAGTATGGTTTATGTAAACATCGCAAAGGAAGACCCGAGTCATACCAAGAAATATGTTTTCATGTTGAAGAAAGAATTCACCACCTGCATTGAAAATCATCGATAATTCACGGCAGCGAGCAACAGTAGCGTAGATGATGGATATACGTGGTATGAACATTAACATGGCTTGTGTGTTGTTGTTTCACACTGGCAGACATGGTTGGAGGTATGACAAAGGAAAGAAATGATGCAGCACAGGTAAACCGAATGAAAATAGGTGGCAATAATCTTGGCAGCGCAATGGAGTCTCTTCCCGACGTCCTAGCAGATACGACGATGGAATTCGAATAAATAAACAAATATAATGGCATAAACTAGCTACACAAGTGCACGAAAACACCACGCAATGGACATGCACTGCGATAGTCAACCACACAGAACAGATAGCACCCGAACGTCGCGTATAGAAGGCAACGAACAACAGTGGGTACGTAACTTCACCAAACAAAGGTTTCGGTTACGGTAGACCTAGGAAGTCTCGAAATTCTTTCTTCGTCATCAGAATCTGGCCAATGACACAGTGTTCTTAGCTTCTATCCATAGAGCACATCGAAGTTATACATTTGCCCTCATGTGAAAACAAAATGCTTTGTGTTTTGGTTCTAGTATAAATATATTAAAAGGCCATGAGAGATTAAGGGTCAACATACCCTTGACCGCAACACCATGCAGATTATATAATTAATTTACCACACGGCTCTTACTTGTAACGTCAAGAAGGAGGGGTTCACGTGGAAATGACGGTTACAAGTTGAAAAAGGGTAAAAGACCAAATTTAATTATTTCCACGAAAATAAAAAGAAATGTTAAATGTTAAATGATTTCCATGGAGGTAAATAAAAGGTCGTTACGAAATAAAAGTGGGAATATTTAGAAATTAAACAGAGGGCAAAATGAAACTGATGAAAAGAAACGAAGCAGGAAATGTAACGTTTCATGAGATAGAGTCTGCATTGAATGGAAAACGAAACAGAAACCAAAGGGCAAAAAGAGGAAACAAAGCGTGCATGAAAATATTAAAAGGAGATTGAAAATATGGAACAAAGGCTGGTTTTTCTTGGAAAAGAACCAGAATGCTGTCAGATGAAAATGTTATTTTAATGCAAAGACTGTTTTAGAAATTTGGATTTAGTTTGTCAAAAAAGGAGGAGAAAATTTCTGCATGCATGGATTTCATGTCTTATTTTTTTGTTTTCAAATTTCGGATTTATAAGTGATGTTTATGCATTTTTATGGTTACATCAAGTGAATATTTGAAGTCTGAAATTTATTTTTGTGTCCTTAGGAGCTAGCACCTGATTTATTTCGATTGTGTGAATGCAGGTTGGAATAAAATAGGTTGCATGTAAGAGTTTCTCACATCTTCGGTTTTGCAGGACGAGATGCCATCAAACTGAAAAGGCTTTGCATGTTTTCGTTTTCAGCATTCAAGTTATTTTCAGATTTTATTTTTTTATTTCTAACCCTTCATTTTACATTTTTTTTTAAACTTTGGATATAAAAATAAAAATCGAAAAAAAAATAAAATGATAAAAATGATTACATGAGTGCGAATAATGATATACAGTCTCTCATACACAATAGATTCGGACTCATTCCGATGCCATTTCGATTTTATAATTATTTTTGAAAACTGCTATTTTTAAGGGTTTTTATAATTTCGGATTTTTTTTTTTTTTTAGTTTTGGAGGTAAATCAAATTTTTAAATTCTGCATTTTCATTCATAAACATAAGATGACCTTTACTTTATGAAAATTCAATTTCATAAAAGGGGGGGAAATTTTTATGGCATTTCATGAGCCATTATTTTCGGAGCAATAAATGCACATTTCTTCATGAAAATTTTGATTTCATTGAAGAGGGGTAATTTATCATTACATCAAAGGTCTTGGTTTTAAAGCATGAAATTATTTCTTCTTAATGAAAATTAATTTCATTAAAGAGGGATAATTCATCATGACATTATGAGGCTATTATGTTCAAGCAATAAATTGGTATCTCTTTATGAAAATTAATTTCATCAAAGAGGGACAATTTATTAATGATATCAAAAGCTATCTTTATCTTCATGATAGAAGCTAAACTTAATGGATCTTTTCATCATTTTGAATTCACTTTCATAGATAGATTTAATCTTCGCCAGGGGGATCCATGTTCCCCTTATCTTTTTCTCATTCTGGCTGAAGGTCTTGGCAGACTTTTAACGAGGAGAAGACAGCAAGGCAGATTAATGGGTATTAGGGTGGGGGATGAAGTTGTATCGCACCTACAGTTTGTGGATGATACTGGTTTGATGGGAGTAGCCAGCATCAGGGAAGCTAGAACGATTAGAGATACTCTTAATGTCTATCTCAGGGCTACTCAACAGGTCATTAACGACAAGAAATCCAAAGTGATCTTTTTTAATCTGGAGCACAGGCTTCAAAACAGAATTTTAGAAATCCTGAGATTCACTAGGACTTCTCTCCCTATGGTTTACTTGGGTATCCCCTTGCACTTCAAGAGGCTGAAATTAGACACTTGGAGGAATATGCTGGAGTGTATCAAGGACAGAATTAATCACTTGTCTCACAAGTGGTTAAGTTATGGTGGTAGATTAACGTTCTTACAGTCTGTCATTCAAGCTATGCCAATCTACAAATTTTCTATCCTGGCTGCCCCGCTTACAATATGGAAGGAGTTGGACGGGATGGCTAGGAAGTTTTTGTGGGAAGGAGCTAACGGAAAAAGAAATTGGGCCTTAGTGGGTTGGGATAAAGTCACTCAGCATAAGGTAAAAGGTGGACTGGGACTGAGAGGATCCAAGTTAAATAATCAAGCCTTGGCTGGAAAGTTGTACTTGGAGGTGGATTTCCCAACCAACTTCCTTATTCGATGAGAATTCTCACGAGTAAATATTTGGGTCAAGTTAATCCCAATGAGGTGGGCCGTTTCCCTCTGGGTGGTACTGGATCCTTAGTTTGGCAGACTCTCAAGCTAGGATCTCAGGTTATTAAAGATCAGTTGTTTTGGAAAGTGGGGAGAGGGGAGAAGGCCCGTTTTTGGACTGATTCTTGGGATTAGTATCCACCCATCATTGTTGAGTTCCCCGAGTTACTTCCAATAAAATCTGCCATAGAAATCATGGGTTGGGTCCAAATTGAAAGTTATTTCAACACTTCTCAGCTGGGGGAGTATAGGTTTAAGAAGTTTAAGAGGTTGGAGGAGTGGCCAATTCCTATCCCCCGGAGTTGGCACCCATCTTATCCAAAATCTTGACAGAAAGGTTTCTCACTGGGAGAGACGAGGAGGATGAATTAGCCTGGGGCTATGGGAGCCTTGGTGTTTATACAGTGAAGGACGGGTATGACGAGATCCTCCCCGACCCTCCCCCCATTTTTTTCCGATTGAGGATTGGCGAAAGATTTGGCATTCTAAGGGCTGGCCGAAAGTAAACTTTTTTGCTTGGCAGTTTATGCACAATGGTATTCTCACTTTTGACAATCTCAGATGTAGAGGAATCATCGGCCCTTCTCAATGTGTTTTATGCCATAAGAACGAAGAAACAGCTAATCACCTGATGTTTGATTGCCCTTTCACGCGTCAAATTTGGAAGCGTTGGTTCTCTCATTATAAAATCCAGGTTCATGGTGACATGAATCGGAATAATATTTGGGAAAGATGGAAGCGGGGTAGATTTACATCCAAAGCTCTTCAAATTGGGTGGGAGCTTGGTTTAAACTTCATTTGGTGGCAAGTGTGGTTGGAGAGAAACGCTAGAATTTTTTGAGAAACCTTTTCCTCGCTAGATGGAGTTTGGCAGGTCATCTGGAGCAAAGTCACCGAAACTGTTGTTGTCTACGCTAAAGAGGAAACTCGGGTTGTTCCTGGGCCAATGGCAGAGGGAGTTGACCAAAGAGAGGGACAGAATAGAACCAGTTGGAAATCACCCCCAAAAGGCTGGATTAAAATCAATACTGATGGAGCTGCAAAGGGCAATCCGGGTAGAGCCGGTATTGGCGTGGTCTGCCAGAATCATGAGGGATCAATGCTTTATTGGGAATTGTAGGGTTTGGGTAGAGCCACAAATAATGAAGCGGAAGCCATTGCTATCAAATCCGCCTCTATTTGGGCAGTTACTCAGGGTCACAGGAGGATAATTCTTGAATCTGATTCTCAAATTATGATTGGATCTCTAGACTGCATGAGGAACTTTTCATTGAACGCTTGGAGGTTGAGGATTCTGGTCTCTCAAATCAAGAAATTATGGAGGGAATTAGATGATGTGATTCCCGTATATGTGAGCAGAGATTTCAACAAAGCGGTCGATTTCCTGGCTAAGATGGGTGCTGCGAAAGAGGTAGGGGTGCAGCTGCACAGTGACATGCCTATTGCAGATGAGGTGATTAGGCAGGGCCTTGAAAGATCCTTGAGACAATGATCAATGAAAAAGCTAAGTATGGATTTTGTCGCGATTTCGCGACCTGTTGCGCCATCGCGGCCATTGGCGAAAAGCTATCGCGATATCACGACATGTTGTGTCGACGCAGCTGCTGGAGAAATGTTGTAGCGATATCGCGACATGTTGCACTTTCGCAGACGCCGAGGGAAAGTTGTCACGATATCTCGACATGTTGCGCTGTTGCGGCCGATGTGAGAAAGTTGTCGAGATATCGCGACATGTTGCGTCGTCGCTGCCGCCGAGGGGAAGTTGTCGTTGAAAGATCCTTAAGAAAAATGATCAATGAAACATCTAAGTATGATTTTTGTCGCGATATCGCGACCTGTTGCGCCATCGCGGCCATTGGTGGAAATCTGTCGTGATATCGCGACATGTTGTGCCGTCGCTGCCAAGGGAGGAAAGTGGTCGCGATATCGCGACATGTTGCACCGTTGCTACCGTCGAGGGAAAGTTGTCATGATATCGCGACATGTTGTGTTGTTGCGGCCGATGTGGGAAAGTTGTCGCGATTTCGTGACATGTTGCACCATCGCTGTCGTCGAGGGGAAGTTGTCGTTGAAAGATCCTTAAGACAAATGATCAATGAAAAAGCTAAGTATAATTTTTGTCGTGATTTCGTGACCTATTGCGCCATCGCGGCCATTGGAGGAAAACTGTCGCGATATCGCGACATGTTGCGCCGTCGCTGCCAAGGGAGGAAAGTGGTCGCGATATCGCGACATGTTGCACCGATGATGCCGCTGAGGGAAAGTTGTCGCGATATCGCGACATGTTGCGCTGTTGCGGTCGATGTGGGAAAGTTGTCGCGATATCGCGACATGTTGCGCCGTCGCTGCCGTCGAGGGGAAGTTGTCGTTGAAAGATCCTTAAGACAAATGATCAATGAAAAAGCTAAGTATAATTTTTGTCATGATTTCGCGACCTGTTGCGCCATCGCGGCCATTGGAGGAAAACTGTCGCGATATCACGACATGTTGCGTCGTCGCTGCCAAGGGAGGAAAGTGGTCGCGATATCGCGACATGTTGCACCGTCGCCGCCCTGAGGGAAAGTTGTCGCGATATCGCGACATGTTGCGCTGTTGCGGTCGATGTGGGAAAGTTGTCGTGATATCGCGACATGTTGCGCCGTCGCTGCCGTCGAGGGGAAGTTGTCATTGAAAGATCCTTAAGACAAATGATCAATGAAAAAGCTAAGTATGATTTTTGTCACGATTTCGCGACCTGTTGAGGAAAACTGTCACGATATCGCGACATGTTGCGTCGTCGCTGCCGTCGAGGAGAAGTTATCGCAATTTCACGACATGTTGCGCCGTCGCGGCCAAGGATGGAAAGTTGTCGCGATTTCGCGACATGTTGCATCGTTGCGGCCACTGGAGGAAAGTTGTCACGATTTCGCAACATGTTGCGTCGGGCGCGGCCAAAGGAGGAAAATTGTCGTGATTTTGCGACATGTTGCGTCGTCGCGGCCAAGGATGGAAAGTTGTCACGATTTCGTGACATGTTGCGCCGTCGCTGCCGCCGAGGGAAAGTTGTCGCGATTTCGTGACATGTTGCGCCGGCGCGGCCAAAGGAGGAAAATTGTCGCGATTTCGCGACATGTTGCGCCGTCGCGGCCAAGGGAGGAAAGTTGTCGCGATTTCGTGACATGTTATGCCGTCGCGACCGCTGGAGGAAAGTTGTCACGATTTCGCGACGTGTTGCGTCGTTGTGGCTGCTGTTGGATTTTTGTCGCGATTTCGTGTCAGGTTGACTTTTTTGCGGTCAGAGGTGTCTTGTGTCACGATTTCACGACTTGTAGCTTTTTCGCGGACAGAGGTGCAGTTGGTGTTTGCTGCATTTTTTTGTGATAAGTTGTTGTATCTGACCTCTCAGCTCTCTCAGCTAGCTTGGTATTGGTTCAAGAGATTTGGATCCATTGCAAATCTTCCTCTTCTCTTGTAATCATGTGCTTTCATTGTTTTCGGCTGGGATGTATCTTATCCCAATTGTAACTGATCAATGTTTTAATATAAGTTTTTCAATTTTTTCAAAAAAAAATCTTCTATTTCATGCTTAAAGTAGGATTTAATGCAAGATAAAAACTTGTTTAAAATCTACTTAATCCAAAGGAAGATAAAATCAATCCTAAAACATCCAAGATAAAAGGAATTAAGGCTACATCGTGGTCATATGAGGGCCAATTCACATTTGCTTTTATTTAAGGTTTATAAACAATCATTAATATAGCATGGTAAAATGAACCAACACATGTCCCTTGTTAACAGTTACTTGCAATCACTAAGGTGTTTCTAGCATTGAATTGATACATCTTTATTGAGATTACTAATACACGTGTGCAAATGCTAATATAGCAGAGACCTTGGAGAAGTTTTTTGTTTTAACTTCTTTGCAAGAGAGGGTTTTGGGATCAAAATCCTAAGGGAGAGTGTAATTTCACAATTAGGTAAAATTACCACTCAACATTTTCGTGCTAGAAGGAGGGCCTGAACTGATATTCATTGATCTAACGCTTTTGGATTGTTCATACATGAATGATGTGATTTGGTGTAACTTTGAGAGTTTTGAATTGCTAAATATTTCAAGTTCATTTGATTAGCATCTTTGGCCTCTTTAGCACTCAACACTTTGGGAGCTAAGAGGGTTTGAATTGATTTATTTTATTGCTATTTAGATGCTAAGTTGTTCATGTTACTTGAAAGAATTATTCAAAGACATTGGTCTTGACTAATGAGATTTTTTCATCACTTTCTTTGATTCTAAGATTCTCTATTTGGTGATGTGTTAATACTAACCTTATTGTTTGAGAATGTTCTTTCATGTCATGGTTTAATTGATGCATATATTTTGGATGATACTAACTGTTAGGCCTTATATTGAAATGAACACAATGAGGTGATATTACAAATGAAACATGGTTACAATATATAGGCATAAACCTATATTCAACACATGACACTTGTCAAGAGAAACTGACAAGTGTCAAGGTGAAGGCATAGTGCACTTTAACTCTAACATTCCCCCTTAAAGTGCACTATCCTAACTAAAGAAGAAACAAAACAAGTCAACATTAGGTAACATTCCCCCTTAATGTTGACTTCTCTAAAACTACCTATCATCCTCTCTTATTGCTGATTTGGTCTAGGCTCGTGCTCTTTGCGCTTGGCTCTCCAACTGTGAATAATGCTAGATTCACTGTGTATACATCTCGGTCTGTTGCCTCAGGGTTAGCCACTTCCACGGGTTTGTTGCCACTGGGTCAGTCGTCTAAGTGCCTCAGGGTCATCATGGGTGCCTCAGGGTCAGCCACTTCTGGGTCTGTTGCCTCTGCAGGTCATCCTCAGAGGATGTTGCCTCTCGTAGGTCACTGACTAGATTCACCATGAGTATGAAATCCCTCCTCATGGTGAACTCAATCTAGAAGGTGTCGGTCTCTACCGAAAATGCACATAATACAAAGGAAAAACGAGCCATATAAGAGTGTCGGTCTTTGTTGAAAATGCACTCAATACAATAAAATGAGCCATAGATCAAAATTGGAGGAGAGAAGAAGAAAAGAAGAGAATCTTCTGAAGTGTCTTCGTCTGTAGTCTTCAGAAGTAGATCCAAAAACAACCTCGGATAGAGTCTAGGGTGTCTTTGTCTGTAGTCCCTAGTATAAGTGTCCTTATGGTGACCATGTCATCCCACCGAAATGCATGGGTAACCAACCGCTGCATTCACCAAGTGTATAGAAAAGATCACTAGGTACAAGGATCACATATAAAATTACCTCGGGAGTGTCGGGTACAACCGAGAGTGCACTCCAAGGTATAATAACTTTGAGGCTAAAAAACTTAATTGAAACAGCCTCAAAATTACAATATGACACCACCATTGTGTCCGTCGTGGAAAACCGTTTCCAACGACTATAAATACCCCTATATTCCACCATCAAAGGGGCCTTCATCATGAGTAAAAAACCATCAGGCCTATCTAAGGCAGCAAAATAAACAACATCGCTCAATGGCGGCATCGCTCTCAAGCGAAAAAAAAAAAATAGCATTAAAATTTCCCGCGCAGGGGATTTACATGGGCCATCTAGGCCTTCAGCTCTTCCAGTTTTGAAATTACAATAAAGTAGGCCATGTAGGCCTTCCACTCCACTCTTCTTTGTGGAAATAAAACATTAAACTAATGGCCAAATAAGCCATACTGTCGGCTTAGCAAAATGTCAAGTCCCCATATATTAAATAAAGTGGCCCCATCCACTTTAATAAAAATATTTCTCTAGTTTTTAAATAAATTGCCCTTACATTAAAGTGCCTGTTCACTTTATAAATAATACCTCCGCTCTATGACAGGAACGTGGCATGATATACCTCCGCTCTATACCTTCAGCCGCCGTGTGTTCATATTTGTGATCCCGTTGGACTGCACTCCCCGTTTCATCGTCAACGACATGAGTTGCCATTACTTCGAGCCTGTGAAACTGCGCCCGACGCCAAATGCCCATGGCTATAAAATACCATGTAAAACGCATTAACAAGCCAAAACTTAAGCTGCGTGATAAGCCCTGTTTGAGCACATTCTCCACCTATTTTAGTGGAAATAGTCCGCCTTCGTCATATCTGGAGGAGCTGCAGAGCGCCTTCTCCAGCGAGTGGCATTGCGCGTCGGAAGCCAAGGGATACTTCGACAAGGACTCCAGACCACTGCTGGAGAAGTGTGTGAGCTGAAAATCTGATGCCACGTGTCACATTCTTTGAAATTTACTAACGGATCCATAATGCGGCCATGCTCACAGGCCTCTAATTTTCTTGTTTCCAAAGAGAAACCATTTTCTCCCAGTTCATCTTTGTCATATCACCACTGCCCCTTTGCTGATCTGGAGTTTCTGACAGTGTTAAACCTCGGTGATCTGAAGGACGTCACAGGTTCCATTCCTCCGTCGCTGGGGAAGCTCGGTAGGCTGAGGAAACTTTATCTGAATACCAACAAGCTGGGCGGCCCCATACCTCAGTCTCTGGGAAATCTCCACGGGCTTCAAGAGCTTCAACTGCAGGAGAACAATCTCAATGTCCAATCTCAATGTTCTGCATCTTTACACCAACAGGTTCGTTGGTCTGATTCCCCTGTCAGTGACTTGTCTTCGAAAGCTCCAAAGCCTCGATCTGCACGGCAACCTTCTGGGAGGTTCCATTCCTAAAAACAACAGACAGCTGTTTTATTTCCCTTGCCTCCATCACTACCTTTGCCATCATAAGATCTGTTTCTGGATAACAAATCAGAATTCCACGCCCATGCCCACGATAATGTATCCCTCGGGTGCAAACAGATGAAACAAGAGTTGCATTTATATCAAAATGAGTCATCTCACTGTGTGCATTAACATCAGTAGTCCCCTGCACCTCTCTTTGGAGATCTCCAAAAGTCATGATGCCTTCTAATAAATCATTGCTTGCGCAACCTTCAACTCATGTAGGAGATCATCCTCAGGAATTATTGCAAGGCCGGTGCCATTATCCAAAACACACAGTTCTAATTCAGTTCCATCAGACATTTTCTTCAAAATGTCCTGGACATTCTGCTGAACCCCATTTTCAGTTAAAGAAGAATGTGCTTGACGAATTCAAAAATACCTCCACTGCAACTGGAATTTTTTCTTTGGGGGGAAGCATGGAGGGCGGCGACTACAATTCACCATGTGAAACAACAGCCTCAATTTTGGGCCATCTTGTGAACAATCGCGCGAAGAGAACTTTTCTCCGTGAATTGACGAAGAGCATGGTCTGCTAGGAACAATCGGTAGCAAAACCGTGAGCGAGGGCTCGACAGATGAGGGCCTCCTCCTCGCGGCTGAGGCGGCGCTGCATCTTGCCCGCCTTCATCGTCTACACCACCGTGCAGTTCCAGGCACCACTCCAGGTACTGCTGGACGCTCCGTCGGTCCCCGCAGCGCACTGCTCGGTGGAGGCCATCTCTTTTAGAAAATCGTCGTCAAGCTCGATTTTTTTTTTTTTAGAAATCATTCTACTTCGAATTCACCGTTCAAAAATGCGACGCAAACGGCTGTAGAGGAGCTGCCACCTCCAGAAAATGATCGTGGTAATTCTCTGTTGGCTTGATCGACAAAAAAAAATTTGCAATCTTCAGGGAGGGATTCAATTTTCTCGAACGAAGCAGTTGATTTTTTTTTGCGATCCGGAGATCTCACTGCTGCAGATTCATCGTACGAACCAGACAAATGTTGATATCACTGCTGGTAGACTTTGCTGCTAAGTGACAGTCTTCCCATATCCAAAAAAAAAACCTCACAGGCAATGAGCGTGAAAAAAGAGTCGTAAAAAAAATATTCAATGCACATGCAGATTTGCACTATGAACTTCAGATGTCGCACGTCCCAGGCTACAATAAACTACATATCTAAAAAAATGGAACAACTGCAGCGGGTGGATCATCAACGTTTTGACACGTTGTGCACTCTCATAGTCAAACGGTTCTTGATGGCAGTAAGTAGGGTTTAACACATTTCAATCTACCAAACTCTCAACAGAGATGGGATGGACACTACACCAGCAATCTGAAAAATATCAACCTACAACCAGGAGAAAAATAATTCACTAAAGAAATATTTTATCGCCATTAATTTTTCTCAAGCTTCTGGTTTTTGATCCATCAACGATGGAGAGCATACTCCCTTGCTTGAAGAAAAAAAATGGGGGAAAGGAGAGGGAAAAAATGAGGGGGGATTTCCATGAGGGAAATCCCCCTCAAACTCACAAGACCAAAGAAAGCCTGGAGCTCTGATACCAAATGTCAGGCCTTATATTGAAATGAACACAATGAGATGATATTACAAATGAAACATGGTTACAATATATAGGCATAAGCCTATATTCAACACATGACACTTGTCAAGAGAAACTGACAAGTGTCAAGGTGAAGGCATAGTGCACTTTAACTCTAACACTAACATGATGATTTTTGTGGTTTACTCATTCAAAAATTGTTAGTCATTTTATGCTTCTTGGCAAGATATTTTATTTGACTAACAAATTTGGTTCTAAAGCTATTCTTTGAGTTTCACCAATGGTGACAGTTGATGAAATAAGAGCTGAAATTGTATCTTTAAGAGAAAGAATGGTATCTATGATAGGGGATCATTTTAAGCGTTTTCCTATGTCTGGAACACCCCATCAAATTCCTGAGATATTATTGGATTTTCTACGACTGTTTAATCAAGAGTTGACATTAGGATACTTACAAAAATTGCATATCTACAAGAGCACATTATTTCAATGCCAAATTCTCTATGAGGATGTTGCTTGCAGGTTATTCTCATACATTTTGGATGATAAACCATTCTTTTGGTATGGCCAATTATCCATGGAGGTTAGGACTTCTTGGATCCAATTAGAAGCAACCTATATTTATCATTTTGGTAATCAAGTGGACTTAATATGTTGTGAAATCAGTTTACCTCTATTCGTAAAGAGCCTAATGAATCCATGAGTCAATTCAATGTGAGGTTTCATGAGTTGCACTCTCAAATATAGGAAAATCTTAACACAATAGAAGAGGAAGCTATTCAAGTATACATGGGAGCCATACACCCCAAAATTTGGATGACCCATCGCTAGATACAATCTATGAGATCCTAGAAAAGGCATAACAACGGTGTGATTCAGAAATGGAAGAAAAGGCACAACATGTTCACATGAGAGATTGTCCTTCTGGAGCTATTAATGCCAACCTACACCAACCATCGAATATAGCACCCTCCACTCCAATGATACCTAAGGTGAATGATCAAGGGGATGAATTTTTATGTCCAAATTTTATAACCACCTTAGATATTGCCCAAGAGGAGGTGCAAGTTGTCAAGCCAACATCCACCAATGAGGATTGTGTAGAGATGGGTTCATTTCTAGAAGTGCATGAATATTCAGGTAATGGAGGTGTCCTAAATCTAATTAGTTTATAAATATGTGATAGGACAAAATCTACCATAGAATTGAATGAATTGGTTGAAAGTGAAATTGAAAGAGAATCAACAAATGAATTTGAAGACATAATAGAATTTCACCACTTGTTCTTGGAAGACACTTTGGATGAGATTGTTGAAATTGATGATCAAGAAAATCCTCACCCTCCAAATTGTGATGAAATTGAATCATGGGTTACAAATGTAGATATTGATCTTGCAAACTTGGATACAAAAAGTAGCCCACTTTTGGAAATCATTGAACCATCTAAGGAAGGTGAAGGAGAATTTGATGAAAAATACATTGATGAATTGGAAGATGTTGAAGAAGTAGTTGAGCGTCACCACTTGATTTTGGAAGATGATTACTATGATTCTTGGAAGAAGTGGGAATATTACACTCACTCCAAACCTTCTAATGAAACTTTTATGTCAATTGATATGCAAGATGATACAATCGCTTTCTCGCATGAGGATATTACAAGTCCTGTACAATTTGAGAATGTTTTGGAAGAAGGATTGGAATCTCATCAAATGTTGGAAAAATAAAATGATTCTATTACTGAGGACAAAGAAGAAAAGGAATTGATAGATGAATTGAAATATCATGTCACAAATGCAATAGAGTTTCATCCCACAAATTTAGATGACAATTTTTACAATGGTTGGGGAAGATATGAAGAATCATCTACTTTGCACAACCCTATTGATGAAACTTCTATTCCTCTTGATATGCAGGATGTTGAAACTTCTACTTCACATGAAGATCTTACATTTGCAAGAATAGGTAAGGTTACCAAATCAGATCATGACGAATATGAATCTATTGAAAATATGATTGAAATAGAAAGGGAAGAAATGGTAAATGTTTCTTATGACTCATCTATGTTGGATGAGGAAGAGGTAAAATATGCTCTTTCATTTCGGGATATTGAAAATTTGGATACAAATTCGCATGATTGTTTTGAGGATTCAAATGAAGAGATACCATGGATGGTCAACAAGGAATTGGAACCAAATGACAAAGAGGTTGATCTATGTGAAGCAACTCAAGTGATTGATCATGGTGATGGGTTACTTGATACACACCTTGACCAACAAGATTTAAGGTTTGAAAAGGATGGGCATATTTTTAATTGGGTGCCCAATTTTGGTATGTTTTATGAACAGGTAATCAATGAAGAAGATAAATACCATGAGGTAAAAGAAGGAACTGCAAATCCTCACCAAGCCTTGGTAAATGAAAATGTGCAAAAGGTAAAATATAACCTTTTGTGTCCAAACATCCAAGCTTCGGGTGAAGAATTGTATAACCATTCATTAGATTTTAATGCTATTTATGATTAAATACCATTGGAGGTGAATGAAGAACTTGAATTTATTTCTACTCACACCTCTAATAAGAATGCTTTGTTGAATGAAAAAGAAGTTGATGCACTTGAATTGTTAAATCAAATTCATTAACAACTAATAATGGAATCTAGGATAGAAATTTATAATGATTCTCATTTAGTAGATATCCTAGATACTTGCAATTTTTTGCATAAATGTGATTGGTCTAAAAACATGAATAATCATTTGGCTTTGAAATTCTTAGAAATAGGCTCTTGTTTGCAAAATCTCATGTTTGAAAAAGAAAGCCTAATTCTAAATCATGAATCGAATTGTGAAATTGAAGTTTTAAAGAATAGACAAGAAATAATTGAAAATCAAATTTTGTCTAATCAGTTTAATGACTTGGAGCTCACCCATGGTATCATTAATGGAACTAAATCAAATTGGTGGGGTGAGCGAGGCAAGATGAATATTGTTGTATTGTTTGGCCTAATCTTGTTTTCATTGGATTGTTGTAAAACTTGGCTTGTGTATCATGTTATATGTCTTTCTAAATGTGCTAGTCATGTTTGGGATTCAGGGAAGTGATATTTCAAGCTTCACACCATCTTGTACCATATTATACATTTGTATATAGTTTTGGCTTGTGTGGTTTGTAGTTTTGTGTTTTGGGTTATTCCCTCATTTTGGGGTAATGTTTTGTGGTCGCTAACTTTTGGTCTCTGGCTCACTTTTGAAGCTCCTTTATTTAATAGGTTGGAGTACCCAACCTGAAAACTGATGAACCTGAGAAAAGGGGGATGAGTTATTTGGTGATCATACTCATATGTTGGGACCAAAATGGTGGAAAGTGGAACAATGAAAGATTAGCCAAAGCTCCACATGAAACTCACACATGTTAAATGGTGTTTTTGGAATTAGGAAGGATGAGTTTATCTTGATCTGCAACCCTAGGTGAAAATCTAAAATGCTTCACTTGTAGGCTGCCTTACCCTAGTGATGCTTGAATCTTTGCAAGGTTGTTCTTTTGAAAAGGAAAAATTTTATATATGAAAAAAAAATAGAGAGAGAAAAAAAAGAAAAAAAAAAAGAGAGAACGAGCATCGAAAAGCTTGATCAAATCAGTCACAAGATCTATATAAACTCTACCAGGGCTATGGACGCCTGACTGGCAATAGGGCTCTGTCTAGATATAGCTCGGGTAAAAGGAAAGGCTTTGCAAAGCGTTAAGTAGACACAGGGGTAGGTTAGATAAACTCCATCGGGGCTATAAACACCTGACTAGCGGTGGGACTCTGTCTTTAGTCGTTTTGATATAAGCGATACCTCAATAGCCTAATGCAGAAAGGGATGATGGAATCTGGGGGATTTTCAAAAATGCAGGAAATGAATCACTTTTGCACACACTGAGCAAAGGCAAATGGATTAGTTGTTTTCATTCTGAAGTTGTTTACCCCACCTTCTTAAGATGTTGCTAAATTATTTTGTCTCACTGATTTTGAGTGTTTTCATTTCAGGTTGGATTCTTACCGAAATGCTCAGGAGCATTTTCCAGCAGAGTCACTATTTGTTGTGGCTACTCCACAACTAGCCCCAAAGCTTGGGGACCCACTTTTAAAATTTTGGTTTGTTGGAGTTTTCGTGGTCTTTGAGCTAGCATGTTGATGAAACCCTAACAATGGGCTTGCTAGGGGGACTTCAAGGTTCCTCATTTTGTGAAGCCTTCTTGTTTTCCTGTAAAGGTTGACACTTTGTTTTCATTGAAAATCTTTGCTTGAGTGATAGTTGTCATAAGATCGTCCTTTTGAAGGCGTGGGTTGCTCATATTGCCTTTAGTTTCGTTTAAGCGTTGTTGTCTTGAGTGAGAAAGCTTTGATTGATTTTAATATTTTGGGTTAAATCAATTCAAATAGTTAAAATTAGTTAAGCTTTTATGAAAATAAAAATCAAGTAAAATAAAAATAAACTTTTATAGTTATATACATATAAAAGTTTAAACTAAAATGAACTTTTAAATTATTATTAATTAAATTATATATTTATATATTTATCTTTAAATATATATATATATATATATATATATATATATATATATATATATATATATATATTGTTTGGTTATTGTGAGAAACCCTTATGACCGACGTACAGGGTGAGCTATACTTATCAATAGGGAATTTAACACAAAGCCATCACACACCCACCCCCTCACACACTCGCCCACGTCACGATTTGAACCTTAAACCTCCCAAAGAAGAGCCAAAGCCCGAACCGTTGCGTCGCACCCCGAGTGCATAATAATATATAATAATATATAATAATATATATTATTATTATTATATATAATAATAAATATTAATAAGTAAATAGAATAAAGGAGCACTTTATTACCTTTTTCTTATGATAGAGTGCATTCTATTTTAATGTTCTATCTATCAACATATGACTTTTATATATATATATATATATATATATATATATATATATATATATATATTTTTTTTTTTTTTTTTTCTCTTATTGCAGGTGAGTCGAAGACATCGCCAGATTGGAAAAGACGCTTGGAGACATGGTCACATGGGCGACAACACCATAAATCATTGGGTTCGAAGCGGTAAGGCCATCGTAGAATCCTCGGAGGCATTGAAACAATGTGTGGGTCCAATATGATGTGGCACGTTACGTGGACAATGGCAAGAGCAGCGATAGCAAGATGCGGTAACGAATTCGTCAGATGAAAGCCAGGTGGTCGAGATGAATGATGCGGTATCATGGATAAAACTAGCGGTACAGTGATTCGCAAAACCAGAATAAACAGTGTTCGATATGAGCGGTTGACACAGATAAACCGGGCGATAAGATGATTGATGAGACCGATCGATAGGAGGCTATACGCATGTTTTCCAACAGTGACTTACTTTGAAAGATGAAATGTGCAATGTTTGAGAACTCCATCATTGAAAGGTATGCGTTTCTTCTTCATTTAACTTGGTAGAACCCCTAGAGAACTCGTCAACGACAACAAGCATGAGTGGCAGTGCCACGTAGGCACGGAGGGCCCACATGGAGGTAATGCGGCGAACAACACGGGGGCAGCATGGTTTACGTAATCATCGCAAAGGAAGACCCGGGTCATGCCAAGAAATATGTTTTCATGTTGAAGAAAGTATTCACCACCTGCATTGAAAATCTTCGAGAATTCACGGCAGCGAGCAGCAGCAGCGTAGACGATGGCATGGACATTAACACGGCTTGTGTGTTGTTGTTTCACGCTGACGGACGTGGTTGGAGGCGTGATAGAGGAAAGAAATGATGCAACGCAGGTAAATCAGATGAAAATAGGTGGCGGTAATCTCGGTAGCGCAGTGGACTCTCTTCTCGATGTCTCGACAGATACGGTAGTGGCATTCGAATGAATAAACAAAGACAATGGTAGAAACTAGCTACAAAAGTGCATAAAAACACCACGCGATGGACATGCAATACGACAATCAACCACATAGAATAGACAACACCCGAACATCGCGTACAGAAGATGACGAACAACGGTGGGTAGGTAACTTCACCAGACAAAGGTTTCAGTTACGGTAGAGTTAGGAAGTCTCAGAATTATTTCCTTTTTATCAGAATCTAGCCAATGACACAGTGTTCTTAGCTTCTATCCATAGAGCACATCGAAGTTATACATTTGCCCTCATGTGAAAACAAAATGCTTTGCGTTTTGGTTTTAGTATAAATATATTAAAAGGCCATGAGAGATTAAGGGTCAACATTCCCTTGACCGCAGCACCATGCAGATTATATAATTAATTTACCACACGACGCTTACTTGTAACGTCAAGAAGGAGGGGTTCAAGTGGAAATGACGGTTACAAGTGGAAAAGGGGTAAAAGGCCAAATTTAATTATTTCCACGAAAATAAAAAGAAATGTTAAAAGTTAAATGATTTCCACGGAGGTAAATAAAAGGTCGTTACGAAATAAAAGTGGGAATATTTAGAAATTAAACAGAGGGCAAAATGAAACTGATGAAAAGAAACGAAGCAGGAAACGAAACGTTTCATGACATAGAGTCTGCATCAAATGGAAAATGAAACAGAAACCAAAGGGCACAAAGAGGAAATGAAATGTGCATGAAAATGTTAAAAGGAGATTGAAAATATGGAACAAGGGCTGGTTTTTCTTGAAAAAGAACCAGAATTCTATCGGAGTATCACTGTAAAAAATGAAAACGTTATTTTAATGCAAAGATTGTTTCAGAAATTTGGATTTAGTTTGTCCAAAAAGGAGGAGAAAATTTCTGCATGCATGGATTTCATGTTTTATTTTTCTATTTTCAGATTTCGGATTTATAAGTGATGTCATGTTTTCGTTTTCAAAATTCAAGTTATTTTCAGATTTTATTTTTCTGTTTTCTAACCCTTCATTTTGCATTTTTTTTTAAACTTCGGACATAAAAATAAAATGACAAAAATAATTACATGAGTGCGATATACAGTCTATCATACGCAATAGATTCAGACTCGTTTCGAGGCCATTTCGATTTTATAATTATTTTTGAAACTACTATTTTTTTAAGGGTTTTTATAATTTCAAAAATTTTATTTTTTTTAAGTTTTGGAGGTAAATCAGATTCTTAAATTCTGCATTTTCATTCATAAACGTAATATGACATTTCCTTTATGAAAAATCAATTTTATAAAAGGGAGGGAAATTTTTATGGTATTTCATGAGCCATTATTTTCGGAGCAATAAATGCACCTTTCTTCATGAAAATTCTGATTTCATTGAAGAGGGATAATTTATCATTACATCAAAGGTCTTGGTTTTAAAGCATGAAATTATTTCTTTTTAATGAAAATTAATTTCATTAAAGAGGGATAATTCATCATGACATTACGACGCTATTATGTTCAAGCAATAAATTGGTATCTCTTTATGAAAATTAATTTCATCCAAGAGGGACAATTTATTAATGATATCTAAAGCTATCTTTATCTTCATGATAGAAGCTAAACTTAATGGATCTTTTCATCATTTTGAATTCACTTTCATAGATAGATTTAATCTTCTATTTCATGCTTAAAGTAGGATTTAATGCAAGATAAAAACTTGTTTAAAATCTACTTAATCCAAAGGAAGATAAAATCAATCCTAAAACATCCAAGATAAAAGGAATTAAGGCTACATCGTGGTCATATGAGGGCCAATTCACATTTACTTTTATTTAAGGTTTATGAACAATCATTAATATAGCATGGTAAAATGAACCAACACATGCCCCTTGTTAACAATTACTTGCAATCACTAAGGTGTTCCTAGCATTGAATTGATACATCTTTATTGAGATTACTAATACACGTGTGCAAATGCTAATATAACGGAGACCTTGGAGAAGTTGTTTTGTTTTAACTTCTTTGCAAGAGAGTGTTTTGAGATCAAAATTCTAAGGGAGAGTGTAATTTCACAATTAAGTAAAATTACCACTCAACAATTCTTAATCGTAGTCCCACTGGTGCACTTGAAAAGATGACTCCACACAAAGCCTGGTATGATAAAAATCTCAATGTCAATCATTTCAAAGTTTTTGGTTGTTTAGCTTATGTACATATTTGTTAACATAGAAATAAATTAGATGCAAAAAGTGGGGCATGCGTATTTGTTGGTTGTGTAAAGAGATACATTTTTTGATGAAAAGGGATTTGTTGTTCAATAGGAAAGACATGTTTATAAGTCCAACAAAATTATTAATGAAGGTATAACTAATGAGAAACCTACTTGCGAGTTAATTCCTCATTCAAATCTAACAAGCAACCTATCATCAAATTCTACAAGCAAGAAGGGTAAGAGGATTCTTACATCTCATCCTCCAAACCAAATGTTGGATACAATTTTTGAAATAAGACTTACAAGAATCCAAGCACATGAAGCTAATCATGAGGCCTCAAGATTACAAAGGCTACAAAATTATGGTGATGATGAAGAAGGGCCAAAAGGTGAGGCAATAAACTATGTATTATTATCACAAGCTAATTTTTCATGTTTTGAGGATGCTTGTACTAATGATGTTTGGGTGCAAGCAATGGAAGAAGAAATGAATTCAATTCATAAGAATGATACTTGAGAGCTTGTATAACTTCCAAATGATAAGAAATGTATTAGTACTATGGAGCTTGCACAACTTCCAAATGATAATAAATGTATTGGTACAAATTGGGTCTACAGGACTAAGTACAAGAGTGTGGTAGTGTTGAAAGACAAGGCAAGGCTAGTTATAGAAGGGTTCATTCAAAGATATGACAAAAATTATGAAGAGATACTTGTATCAGTGGAATACAATAAACCATTAGAATGGTGATTTCATTGGTAGCCCAAAGGAGATGGAGCATACATCATTTGGATGTGAAGAGTGCCTTCTTAAATGGGTACTTAGAGGAGGAAATTTATGTATAACAACCATAAGGATTTGAAGTCCAAGGTAAAGAATACCATGTCTACAAGTTGAAGAAGACCTTGTATGACCTCAAGCAAGCTCCAAGGGCATGGTATATTTTTAGGAAAGAGGTTTCATGAGAAGTAAGATTGAACCTGCTCTCCACTGTAAAAAGTAAGGTAATGACATCCTCCTTATTTATTTATATGTTGAATATTTTATATACATGGGTAGTTGTTCTAAGATGGCATATGAGTTTGATAGTGCTAAGATGATGAGGTGAAGGACTTAGGGTTGATGCAATATTTTCTAGGAATGGAAGTACATCAAAGTAAAAATCAAATTTTTATTTGTCAAGCCAGGTATGCCAAGGATATGTGAAGAGGTTTAGCATGGAATAATGTAAACTAATCTTGACTCCAATTGCTCATGGAGGAGTTTAATAAAAATATGGATTTGATAAAGTGAACATGACAACCTATAGAAACATAGTTGGAAGCTTGATGTTTCTTACTCATACTAGACCAAACATTACATATGTTGTGTCCCTTATTTCTAAGTATATGAGTGAGCCATCAAAGATACATTTGAAGGCAACCAAGAGGATATTAAGGTATGTGAAGGGTACAATTGATTTTGGCATATATTATCATGCATCTAACAATATTGAGTTGGTTGGTTATAGTGATGTTGATTGGGGTGGTAGTTTGGATGATCGAAAGTCAACATCCAATAATTGTTTCACACTTAGTTCAGGGTTGATCACTTTGAGTTTGGAGAAATAATTATCACTTGAAATCTCTTTTATAAAAGTAGAATATGTTTTTGTCACTTTAACCAGTATACAAGCACTGTGGCTCAAGAAATATTTAGAAGAAATTGGGTAGAAGCAATGCCAACCAACAATAATATTTCTTGATAATATGAGCACCATCAAATTGGCAAAGATTCTAGTCCATCATAATAAATCTAAGTATTTTGACTTGAAGTGCCACTTCATTAGAGATATGGTTTAGAAGAAATAAATCAAATTGAAGTATGTAAATATGTATGAATAGTTAGTTGATATCTTTAATAAAGGAGTAGAAATATTTAATTATTGAAGATCAGAGATTAGATTGTTCATCCGCTCAGCATCAAGGAGGAGAATGTTGGTATTTTATGTTGATATTTCCAATTATTGAGGAAAAAAAAGAGAAAAATAAAAAGGCACAAAAAATTAAAAGGGTTTTTGAAGAAGAAGGGGCATGAGTTTTAGCCTTCCATATCCTACCTTTGTTCCCATTCTTTGAAAAGCATAAATTGGGTGTATTATTATATTGTTTTAAAGTTTATTAGCAAGAGAAGCATTATATAGAAGTTTTATAAGAGCTATTATAAAAATATTATTGTCATGGATATCTTAATGTTGGTAGTTTTTGGTTTTAGTCAGTGTTCATTTTTGTATTTTATTTGTTGTTATTGTTGTAAAATAGGGGATTGAATTTTTTTGTTGTATGTATTGTTGGGATTTTATAAATACTTTAGTTGCAATATTTTAAATTGTATTGTTTGTATTTTACTTCTTCTTGGTTGAAAATAATAGGGGTGTTCTTTCAAAATTTTCATTTGGTATCAAACCTACAAGTTGATCAGTAACTAGGTTGAATGAAGTTTTGTTGCAGATTTTTTCTACAACTGATCATGGATAACACTAATTCTCTTTCAATTTAGAATTCAATGGACAAGATTATGATTACTAGAGTATAAAAATGAGAAATTTGTTGATAAGAAAGGACTTATGGGAAATAGTTGAAGTTGGTTATGAAGAGCCAAAATATTGGACCATTGTGCCAAATAATGATAGGTAGGCTATGAAAGAATCCAAGAAGAAGAACTCACTGGCTTTGTACCATATCTAGTATACTCTAGATAAGAGTCTATTCCCTAGAATACTAGGTGTAAAGTTAGCAAGAGATTCTTGGAAGGCTCTATAGGAGGCTTACCAAGGAAGTGATTAGGTTAATATTATGAAATTATAAACCCTTAAGAGAGAATTTGAAAATCTAAGAATACACAAAGTAGGAGTATGTGATTATTATATCATTGTAAGAGATGTGTAAAACAAATGGCCATACTTGGTGAAACTATTGTAGCATAAAATATGGTGAAGAAGGTGTTGATAACACTAACACCAAGGTGGAATCATGTAGCAAATGTAATGGAAGAAGATAAAAATTTGGATACACTTGAATTTGATAATTTGGTTGGGTCTCTTATATCTCATGAGGAGATACTAAGAGATACATTTGGAGAGAGTAAAGAGAAAGCATTTGCATCAAAGTTGAGAATTTTCAAAAGTGAAGGTGCTAGCACTAGTAGTCAAGGTCATTGGCAGGGCCAAGGAAGAGGCCAAAATCAAAATTTCCCAAGAGGAAGAGGAGGTAGAAGAAGAGTTTTAGATACAATAGGAAGACATATGTTTGATAAAATAATTGTCCAATGTCATTTTTTAAAGAGGTATGGGAATTTTGAGAAATAATGTAGAATTAAAGCTAGCAATGAAGGTAGAAGAGCCAATTATGCTAATGAGAATGAGGATGCTCCACCAAGCCACTTATTCTTATCATGTGATAAAGCTAAAAATAGTCCTCAAGAAGCCTAGTACTTAGATTATGGCTGCTCCAACCATATGTTTGACAACAATGACTTGTTCTCTACAATGGATGAAAGCTTCAAGACCAATATCAAGCTTAGTGACAATAAATCCTTGGATGTTGCTACAAAAGGAGTTATGGAGGTGAACACAAAAGAAGATAAGAAACATAATAATGATACCTATTACACTCCAAATTTAAAATATAATGTGTTGATTTTTGGACAACTTTGGAAGAAAAATTATAAAATTGTATATGAAAATAAATAATGCATTACTTATGACAAAAATCGAGGCAATAGAGTTGTTACAATTGTCCCAATGTTAAATAATAGGATGTATCCATTGAAGTTTGGAGACAATAATAGCAACCTCACAAATGTATAATTTGAAGATAATATATGGTTGTGGTATCTAAGGTATGGCCACTTGAATTTTCAAAGCCCGAATTTATTAACGTCACAATAATTAGTTTATGGTTTGCCAAAGTTGAAGAGCACAAGAAACCTAAAGTTATTAACATTACAAGAATTAGTTTATGGTTTGCCAAAAGTTGAATAGCACAAGAATTTTTGTGAAGATTGTGCTAAAGGTAAACATGCAAGAGAGAATTTTTGAAAGGTATAACAAGGAGGTCCCTTTATCCACTTCAGTTTATTCACTCCAATATATATGGTTCGATGCAAACAAAGAGCTTGGGTAAGTCGTCATATTTTATCACTTTTATTGATGATTTCTCAAGGAACATTTGACTTTATTTTTTTTAAACATAAAGATAAATTTATTGATGCATTTAAGATGTTTAAATCCCTCATTGAGAATGAGAGTAGATGTAGAATAAAATATTTAGGGATTGATAGTGAAGAAGAATTTTGCTCAAAAGTTATTATGACAAATTTGACATTAAAATAAAACTTACTACACACCTCAATAAATGGAGTAGCAAAAAGGAAAAATCGCACCATTATTAAAAATGGAAAGGAGTATGTTAAGAACAAAGGGATTAAACAATGCTTTTGGGCTGAACCAGTTGCTACACCAGTGTATATTCTCAATCGTAGTCCCACTAGTGCACTTGAGAAGATGACTCCATACGAAGCATGGTATGATAAAAAGCCCAATGTCAATCATTTTAAATTTTTTGGTTGTTTAGCTTATGTACATATTGTTGATCAACATAGAAATAAATTATATGGAAAGAGTTATGTATGTATATTTTTTGGTTGTAGTAAAAAAAGCAAATTCTATAGGCTTTACATCCCCATCACTAACAAAGTTGTGATAAGAGATACAATTTTTAATGAAGGGGGAATTTTTGTTCAATAGAAAAAATATGATAAGTCCAACACAATTGTTGATGAAGGTATCTCTAATGAGAAACCTACTTGTGAGTCAATTCCTCATTCAAATCATCCAAGCAACCCCTCGTCAAGTTCTTAAGATGATTCTTACAACTCATCCTCCAAGCCAAATGTTAGATACAATTTTTGAAAGAAGACTTACATGAAACCAAGCATATGAACCTGTTGAGTGTATATTTTGCCCAATTGCAAAATACCACCACATGCAAAGTATTGAATAGAAAACTCTCTCTTGAAAAGAAACCAAATGACAAACATTCAACTTCTCCAAGGTTCTAGTAAAATATCTAAAAGATTACAATAGTGCCAAAAATAATTCAATAATGCATGTGACCATAAACAAGGGGCCTTTACTGGTTCTAAACAATGCTTAGTGATTTGAAAGATCTAACTAAAAATAAAAGCAATTCCTTTTAGGGTTTTTTAAATTGGTGCTACCCTGAATCCCTATTAGTAGAGTATTTTATCTTCATTTAAAAGGTTTCAAATGACAAAATGTGGAATTGTCCACCTCATTTTAATGCTCGTGCCTTTAAGATGAAGTAAATTTTATATAGTTGGGTTCATTTTATCTTCCTTATGTTGATGCCACTACCCTAATAGTGGTTAGTAGAAGTTAGCATGTTAGAAATGTTAGCAAAGCTAGTAAAGTTAGCTTTCATTTCTTATCTTAGTTTAATGTGAAATAGTAGGTTAGTATCCCTCCTAAACCATGTGTTTTATCTGAAAGCTTTAGATTAATGAAACTTGGAGGTGCAAAAATTCTGGAAAATGACCAGAATGGAAATAACTTGAAAGCTTAACAATTCTGGAAATGGACCAGAAAAAATGAAACTAACAGGAAATTAGCAAAAATTCTGGAAAAGGACCGGAATGGAAATGAAAGAAACTAAAATTCTGGATGGACCAGAATGGAATGCTTGAATTCTTGAAATAAAATAAAATTTTGAGAAAAGTAAATGAAATAAACATGTAAATTTGGTTAGCTGAAAAAGTCAAATTTTGAATTAGTTTAGCAAGCTCATCCCTGCAAAATCCCAAGTTATAAGGTAATCATAAAACAACCTGAATCAATGGACCTGCAACATAAGCACAATACCATTAAATCAAGTGTGAGACTCAAAGGAAACATAAAGAAACTGCATAATCTTGACCTTCGCCTATTGCAACCCATTTCATGGCATAAGACAATGGCTAGAAGTCACTAAAATGCAGAAATGATAAGACACTAAAAACGTTAGTTTTATGATAAAAACCCTCCTTTTGATTTTGCTCACAAAAGTTTGCTACCCTCTCAAAATCTAAAAAATGTTGTTTCTTTATTGCTTTCTCGGAATGTTACGTCATTTCCAGCCCCCCTTGAAAAAGGTAGGATAGCAAGGTATAAATAATTCTTAGAAGTCCTTTCACTTCATCTTCTCTCACAACTAGAATAAAGAATGGATATAAGAAAATAATCCATCATCATTGTCTGTGATTTAATAAACATAACACTTCTAAATGTTATTTATTTTAAAAAAAAAACTAACAAAAATATAACCCTGCATGACTCCTTATATCTCCCCTTTCTCTTATAAGCATTCTACACAGGAATACCCCTTTACATCCATCAAACGAATTATAAAAGCATTAACTATACCTTATAACCCCTACGATTTTAGACCTCCTTTAAAACATTGAACGTGATCAAACCACATTCACATTAACTAAAATAATACAGGCCAATCTTATTCAACGAAACTTTCGTTATCACTTTTTGAGGTCGAGACCCGATGGTATTTCTCCTAAGCCATACCAATGTGCCCAAGGACTGGTATGGCATTCCCCCATCCTAGGTACTTTGGTTTCCACGTAACCAAACGAAACCATCACATTGCCTATGCAGCCATGACACTGTCCAACTTACGTAGCCATAGCACTGCCAACGACACAGCCATGGCGCTGCCAAGGCTATGCAGCCATAGCACTACCATCATCATCGTGGCTTTGCCCAACCTACACAACCATGGTGCTGCCAAGACTACGTAGCCATAGCGCTGCCATCGACATCGTGGCACTACCAAACCTACACAACCATGGCACTGCCAAGAATATGCAGTCATAGCACTACCATCGTCGTCGTGGCACTACCAAACCTACGCAGCCATCGACGCTGCCATCGACATTATGGTGCTGCCAAACCTACGCAACCATCGACGTCATTGTGCTGCCAAACCTATGCAACCATCGACGCTACCATTGACATCATGGTGCTGCCAAACCTATGCAGTCATGGCACTGTTCAACTCCCTACTCTCACACTCATGTTGCCATAGCGTAATGAAACATATGCAACACTAAAACCTTCCATGCTCTTCGAGGTTGGCCTTTAACTCTGTCAATTGGCGTCACAAATTGCCCTAATAATGCTTCTTCCTTCCTTGTTCGATGGCATGCCTCTGCCTCTTGGTCGTTTCACTGACAAATTCGGCACCTTTCATGTTGTTCTTCTGAAACCCTAACGCCATCTTGGACCACCTCTTCTTTGTCGACATTGCTCCGCGAAGCTTCGTTGCCATAGCGTTGAACGTTCTTGGACTAGCCACTCATGTCTTCGAATGTTTTCGAATAGCCACCATCACCTTATCTACAATCAAATGAAACGATGTTAAACTTTACCTTATCGTAAATATTATTATCACGTCTTTTATAAAGTACATTATAATAATATTATTATATACAATATAATAATATTATTATAATAATAACATTTTAGAAGAATATAATCACAAAAATATTATTATTATAATAACATTATAATATAATCATAATAATATTACTATAATGATAACATTTTAGAACCTTATAACATAATCTTAAAAATATTACTATTATGTACATAATATAGTTAATGCAATTATATTAGGTAGATAATAGCATATTGGCTTCTATCTCAATTTCTTTGTACCTTTTGCATCCTCTTTTTGTTTTAGGTCAGGCCTTGCTTTGTTAAACACATTCCATCACCTTAGATAGTATGAAGAACATTAAACTCCTATTCATCAAAATGGATTTTAATTCATCTAAGCATTAATGCCTAGATTAATTAATTATTAAATATCAAATAACCAAAGCAATTAAAATCATTAAAACAAAACAGTCAAACATCCCTATTCATACAAACCAAAGAAAACCAAAAACCTTTCATATCAAAATATGACAAGTGGGTCCCCAAGAATTTTGGGGTGGTTGTGGAAACTCCACAATAGAATCTAATCATGAGGCCTCAAGATTATAAATGATGCAAACTTATGGTGATGATGAAGAAGAACCAAAAAGTGAGGCAATAAACTATGTATTGTTATCAAGCTAGTTTTGAACCATCATGTTTTGAGGATGCTTGTACTAACAATGTTTGGGTGCAAGAAATGGAAGAAGAAATGAATTTAATTCATAAAAATGACACTTTGGAGCTTACAAAACTTCCACATGATAAGAAATGTATTGGTCCTAAATGTATCTACAAGACTAAGTAGAAGAGTGATGGTAGTTTTAAAAGACATAAGGTAAGGCTAGTTACAAAAGGTTTCACTCAAAGATATGACATATATTATGAAGAGACATTTGCATCGATGGCAAGACAAGAGACCATTAGAATGGTGATTTCATTGGCAGCCCAAAGGAGATGGAGCATACATCATTTGGATGTGAAGAGTGCCTTCTTAAATGGGTACTTAGAGGAGGAAATTTAAGTATAGTAGACATAAGGATTTTAAGTCCAAGGTAAAGAATTCCATGTCTACAAGTTGAATAAGGCCTTGTATAGCCTCAACCAAGCTCCACGGGTATGGTATGTTTGAATTTATGGCTATTTTTAGAAAAGAGATTTCATGAGAAGTAAGAGTGAACCCACTCTCTACTACAAAAGCAAGGTAATGATATTATCCTTGTTTGTTTATATGTTGATGATTTGATATACATGGGTAGTTTTTCTAAGATGAAATATGAGTTTAAGAGTGCTATGATGAAATAATTTGAGATGGACTTAGGGATGATGTAATATTTCCTAGGAATGGAAGTACATCAAAGTAAAAATCAAATTTTTCTTTGTCAATCCAAGTATGCCAAGGACACGTTAAAAAGTTTAGCATGAAAGTAAGTAAACTAATCCTAATTACAATTGCGCATAGAGTATTTTCATGCAAATAAGATAGAGATAAAGTGAACGTAATAGCCTATAGAAACATAGTTGGAAGCTTGATATTTCTTACTCACAGTAGACCAAACATTACATATGGCGTGTCCCTTATTTCCAAGTATATGAGTGATCCATCAAAGATATATTTGAAGGCAGCCAAGAGGATATTAAGGTATGTGAAGGGTACAATTGATTTTGGCATACATTATCATGCATCTAACAAGATTGAGTTGGCTAGTTATACTAATGTTAATTGGGATGGTAGTTTGGATGAACTAAAGTCAACATCTGGTAATTGTATCACTTTTGGTTCAAGGTTGATCACTTGGATTTTAAAGAAGCAAGGATTGGTTGCACTCTCTTCTAGAGAAGCATAATATATAACTATCAATCTATTGGTACACAAGCCCTATGGCTCAAGAAATATTTAGAAGAAATTGGGGAGAAGCAATTCCAACCAATGATAATCTTTTTTGATAATATGAGCACCATCGAATTGGAAAAGAATCTAGTTCATCATAACAAATCTAAGTATTTTGACTTGAAGTACCACTTCATTAGAGGGATGGTTCAGACGAAATAAATCAAATTGAAGCATGTGAATACTTATGAACAATTGATTGATATATTTACTATAGGAGTAGTAAAATTTTAGTTCCTGAAGCTTAGAGATAAGATTGTTCATCTGCTCAACATCAAGGGAGAGAATATTGGTATTTGATATTGATATTTCCTACTGCTAGAGAAAAGAAAAGAGGAAAAAAAAAACTAAAATGTTGTTGAAGAAGAAGGGGCATGACTTTTAGCCTTCCATATCCTACCTTCATTCCCATTGTTTGAAAAGCATAAATTGGATGTATTGTTGTTTTTTTGTAAGTTTACCACCAAGAGAAGCATTATATAGAAGTTTTATGAGAGCTACTATAAAATTATTATCATGGGTGTCTTAATGTTGGTTGATATTGGTTTTAATTAGTGTTTTTTTTTTTTTTATTGTTGCTTTAAAATAGGGGACTGCATTTTTTTTTTGTTATTGCTATTGTAAACTAGGGGATTGCATTATTTTTTGTTGTATGTATTGCTAGGATTTTATAAAAACTTCAACTAAATTTTTTAAAATTGTATTGGTTCTATTCTACTTCTTCTTTGATGAAACGAATAGGGGTGTCCTTTCAAATTCTTCAAATGCTTGGCAGGATTTATAATTGGGTCTTTTTCTTGAAAGTTGAGAAATTTAAGTTTTTGAGCTAATGTTTTTTTTTAATAAGCTATGTGTGGCTTCTATTGGGGGCCACTCCCATTACGAAAACAAAACATTACATTGCTCTCATTACATTTCTAACAAGTTAATTAAAGCATATCCAAATTTATATTTCTATCAAAGATATTCTTCATTTACCCTTCTATCAAAGATATTCTCCATCTTCCTCAAACTACTAAGTTTCCACAATCAACTCCTTTTATATCAAATGCCTTCAAAAATTTAAATTTTGTCAAGATGAAATTCAACACCGTGAATGGCTAAAATATTTGTTGCCCAACTTCTATATCCAAAAATATATTTTCTAAAAACCTCACAATTTCTTAATACTTTTTTTAGGGTTCTTATGCATTCCCCTAATATTACAAGATATTATTTTCATTGTTATTTTTTTATTTTATTTGTAGGTTTAGCCCCACTTCTTGTTAACACTTGTGATATTTGCATTTGTTTTCCCATATCAATATCCCTTTGTGTTTTTTTTTCTCTTTGTTTTTGCTTCTTGGGTCTTCCTCTTTTTTTTCATTCTCAACAATACTTTCATCTTCATCAATCTCTTCAATCTTCTCACACTGCTTATAGTAAGACTTATCATCTTTAGGTTTGCCTTGTTCTGAAGGATCTGAAGTGCAAGGAATAACCTTAAAAGCATAATCTTCTTTGTATTTCCCTGGAGAATCTAAAGTGCAAGGATGCTCTTCTGAGCAATTACCTTCTTATTCTGCCCTAAAAACCTTAAATTGTTATGGGTTTCCTCCAACCTTATTTATATATCATTATGCTCTTGAAACCTTAAAGTGCAAGGGATAACATCTTCACCACTTTCACTTTTATTACTTGAAGATGATTCTATACTACTTGAGGAAAATGAATATGATTTACCTAGAATAAACTTGACTTTTTTGTTGTCTTTGTTTTGGATTTTATCTCATCTTCTTTTGTACCTTTAGTTCCTTCTAAACTTACCAATTGATATTGTCAATAGGATTTATTTACCTCTTCTTTTGGAGTGGAATATCCTTGATCTGATCTAGCTTCTATTATTGAATGATTTCATTGCTTCGTCTTGAATTTTATCTCATGGCTATAATTTTTTGTCTCTTTCTTCATAGTTTTTACTTTACAAACTCTTGCCATGTGTCCAATCTCAAAATAATTGTGACAACGAAATGCAATATTTTCATAATCTACTTGTTGATCCCATTCTCTTGATTCAGATTTTATATTAATGGATAGTGGAAAATGTTTTATTATATCCATAACAACACATATTCAAATATATATAGCATGATTTCGCTCCTTAGTTGTTGGTCCTTCCTTGATGAATTCCCCTAGGGTATTTCCAATATTTTTTAAAACATCCTTATTTATAAGCTAATATGAAAGTCCAAAAAGCCTAACCCACACTGGAATTTTCTTAATGGTTTCTGACTCAATGGAAAAAAAATTGTTCCATGGTCTCAAATAAAGTGCATATCTTCCCCTAAACCATGGGCCATCAACCATTATTTTATCCCTAATTTTTGAACTAGAAAATATGATGAGGAAAAAACCTTTAGGAAGAAAAGTCACAAAATAATTTGAATTCAATTCCCACTTCCACTTGATCTAATTTTGAATCTCCAAAAACCCTAGCCATGATCTATGAAACTTACATATTAGCCCTTTAATTTTAAGAACCATCATATCATGCTCAATCATCTCATCCTTGATACTTACTTCTGGTGTACCATCTGCTACTTGGATCGAACTTGCCATGTATTCACTTGTTCGCTTATATCCAACTTGGGCCTTCATTTTTTTTGATAAGTTAAAAATTTATATTAAAGAGGGTCTTTGAAAGGCACCCTAACGCCTTAGTACATCTGTTGAGAAAAGGGATTCAAAATCCTCAAAAAACAACCATGCATCCTTGGAGACTTAAAAACGTAAAGGATAAAGTAGACAAGCCAAAAGACAAATAGGAAAGCCTAGAGAGGGTAGATAAAAAAACCCAGAACATAAGACATTTAGGTAATTACATCATCAGGTATGTCATCCTTCATGGCATCCTTAGAAGCATCCTTAAGGATATCCTTTAAGGTATCCTTAGTTATTTTCGTGGCCTCATCATCCTTTGCAGTTTCTGTGACATCCTCATCCTTGACCTCCGATTTGGCTTCAGCAACAATCTTGGTAGGAGTATCCTCTATAAATTTTCCATAGAAAAACAAGAGGTTCATAGCGTTACTTCCAACTAGGGTATTTTGATTTCTAGCTAGGGTATCCTGACTTCCTATTAGGGTTTTCAAAAATGACTTTCCTTCCACAATAGCTAATGGGGCTTGCTCTTGGCTTGCACTTCCTCTTATTTTGTACTCCCTCTTTGCTCGCACTCACTCTTGCTCCCAACTTGCACTCTCTCTTGCCTCACACTTGCTCCCGGATTGCACTCCCTCTTGGCTCGTAATTGCCCATGTCTCTTCTTTTTCTCAGCATTCCTTCGCTTCAATATTTTTTTGGAAATAATATTCCACATATTTGTGGTAAGGTTTTGAAGCATTGATGCACTTTGTATGAACCTATCACCCTTTTGTCATGATTGAATCCTAGTTTGCACTCCCTCTTAGTTTACACTCCCTTTTGGTTCACACCCTCTCCTACCTCTCACTTTCTCTTGCCTCGCATTCACTTCCAACTTGTACTCCCTCTTAGCTCATAATTTCTCTTATCTCTTCTGTTTCTCGATATTCCTTGGCTTCAATAATTTTTTGAAAATAATTTTTCACATATTCATGGTAAGGGTTTGAAGCATTGATGCACTTTGGATGAACCTGTCGCTCTTTTTCCATGATTGAATCTCAGCTCGCACTCCCTCTTGGTTCACACTTTCTCTCTAGTATCATTTTCTCCTGACTTACGCACTCACTCCTAGCTCATGCTCGTACTTGTTTATGCACTTAATCCCAACTTGTGCTTGCACTAACTTTTGGTTGCACTCATTCACACTCACTTTCAGCTGCACTTACTCACACTTGATGTTGCACTTACTCCTAGATCATGCTCACACTTTTTTTTGCACTTACTCCCAACTCACACTTGCACTCACTACTGCACTTAATCCCAGCTTCTGCTTACACTCACTGTTGCAATTTATCCCATCTCATGCTCCAACTCGTCGTTATTGCACTTGAGGAATTATTCTTCATATTCTTTAAGTTGTTGAGCTAATGTTACTTGACCTTATCAATTAAACCATTAAAATAACAATAGTAATTGATTCTTCAACCTTTTATAAGGATTTTGGAGTTTCACATTATCATCATTGATTTTTTTATGTTACCTATTATGAAAAATAATTTTATAAAATTCAAATTGTCTAAAATATTTAGTTTAAAACAAAGTCACTATAAATTAGTTTTTAAAATTTCAATTATATAATTTAAAATCCATAAAATGTTAAATCTATTTTAATTTAAAAATTAGGTCATGTCTCATGAGGGTAATAGCCAATATAAGGCTAGTCTTAATCTCAAATTTACTTTTCTAAAGTTAACATGATAATGATTTTACTTTACAATATTTGGTAACTTTCATTTAATTTATAGTCTTTAGTTTTTTATAAAGTGTTTGAGACCACCCATAAATTAATGAATTTAATATATTATCTGCAATATCCCTTAATGAGTTCTACACGTTCAAGTCATTTTATTAATATTTTAAAGCATGTTTTTATATCTTGTTCATCTATCTATTTATCTGCATATAATTATTTTTAACATAAATATTTAGAGAGCTTTAATTTGCTTTTCAAAAATACTAGTACATAAGGTTATAAGTTTCAAACAAATAACGAATAGCAAAACATTTCATAAGTCTAATCCCAAAGGTGAGTTTTAATATTTATGCTCAAGATATTTGGGGCAAGTGATGGAAAGCTAAGAATTTCATATAGTAAACCAAGGTTTGAATCCCATTGATGAACCTTAACATTTGCTCATAGAACTGAAATTCAATTAGGAAAAATATTTGGCTCATTTAGAACTCATCGGGATTCAATTCCATAATGTTCCATATGATTTGTTATAGTATCATGATAGTGTGATTCAATCATGATGGAATATGAGTTAAACCAAATTTAATTTCATATAACTAATTTAAAAATTATAGATAATAACAAAATAAACAAACAAATATCTTATTTATAGCATTAACTATTACAATATTGTATTTTGACAAACATAGATCATTCACCATATACTAAACTAACAAATTAACGATCCACAATAACAATCCACATAATGAGATAAAAATAGATAAAATCTATAAGGCAGGGCAATACCAATAATACTCCTTAAGAAAGGAATAACTCCACTATATCTCCCAAGAGAAGATGCCACTTTATGGATAAACATGATTACAAGAGAATACTTGATATGAATGATAATTACTACATTGTCAATATCCCTTTTTTATATACCCATCTTTTAATGCTACTTTTGGGAGGGTATAACCCTAACCCTAGTTGAATCCTAAACCCTTATCTAACTCATTATTATAATATAATATTATAATACAATCAACCTTGGGTTATGTGTGGCCTATGCCAATTATCCATAATACCCATATAAAATATAATATCATATCCTCATATACCCTAAGTACATAACATTCCACCTTCCTTAGAAATGTTTTGTCCTTGAAACAATAGAAGAAACTAAATAATATGATCTTAAGCAATGTTGACAATTGGTACCAATCTTGATCACCCATCCATCCAAGTGAAATCTTGATTTGTGTTGGTCTTCCATGATGCCAAGTTGCAATTGTGTCACTTGAATATCCATAAATGCTCCATTGGTTTTATGCTTTCATTGTTCTACTCCAGTATTTAGAATGATTGCTCCTAGGCTTCCATGATGTTATTGCACCACTCTAAAATCTAGAATTACTATAATTTTTAGCCAAACACTAACATACTTGATGCCTTTTTAACTCCATGTAGGTCCATAATAATATTGATTCCCTATGTTATGCATGCATGATCATTGTCACTTATGGTGGTGTAGGTGATGATATGTTGCAACGTTATCCCAATGTTTTGCTTTCTTTTTCTCTTCAATATTTTGTTCCTTTGTTTTAAATTCTTCCTCATGCTTTTGTCTCATATGCCCTTTTTATCTTCTAATAGAGTTTCCTTGTACTTTGCTACTGCTTCTTCCTTAGACTATACTACTACCTATATTCTAGACTCAATTTTTTATTCCTCTATTGGTTTTTTAACTCATTCCCTTGTCATAACTGCTTCTTGATCCTCCTTAGATTCTTACTCCTTAAGCTAATAAATATCTTGTAGTGTTAGCTTCTTTTTCCTATACCATAACTTCATGAATTTCTTTTGTACATTAATATTAATAGCACCCAAAGAACCCAACCAAGGATGACCAAGAAAAATATACACATCATCTATCTCAATAGTATACTAATTTGAATATAAACATATTTATCCATAATGAGCTTTAATTCTTTAAAAATGAACATTATTACCCTCAATTTGTATATCCTTAATATTCTTTTTTTGAACCTACAACCTCTTAGACAAATTAATTTTTATGAAATTACACTTGATACTACGGTTAATGAAAATAGTAATATTTTTGTTTTGAATGCATCCATGAACCTACAAAATATAGTTTTTACATTCTATCATATCCCTTTGACTATTCTTTAGCTTGGTTGACTTTGATTGTGATATTCCCTTAACCTACACATTGTCATCCTTTTTTCCTTTTGTTGTGTCCTTAAAAATTTCTAACTCTCTTTTGAGTTCCTTTTGCTTGTTTTAAAAACCTTTTATTTCTTATTTATGTTCTATGATGGTAACCTTCAAAATATGTATCTTTTTATATGGGTCTCATTAACTTAAGAATGTTTGCTTTATTTCTTCCCAAGTGAATGTAAAATGATGGGAAAAATTAAAATTGGTAAGTCATGGCAAAGCTTATGCTCTAAAATAATAAAAGGTCTATTTTCATTGATAGTTATAAGAGTGCAAATATTTTAACCTTTTCTACCATTCTCTAGCATCAATTCATCTTCTTCAAAACATTTAGGCAACTCCACAAGCTTACACCATGACAATGCAAACTAGGGTTATATGAACTAAGGTTTCACAAAAAAATAATATCTTTAGTGATTTGAAGCAAAAAATCCACATAAATAAGTAGAGAGGGGAGGGCTCTGGTCCCTCCCCTGCTCCCCCTCCCATGGCTCCTGGTTCCTGCCCAGTCCCTGGCTCAACCCAGGTCATCCCTCCCGGGAGTGGTTGTTTGCGAGATGATCTCCTGGGGGGAGATCCTTCTCCACTATCTGCGTCCCTCCCGGTCGGCTAGGGTTTCCTTGGTTGTTTTTTCGGACTGGTGCTTCCCAGGGATCCCTGTTTGGTTGGGGATCCCTTCCCTTTTTCCCTCAGGCTTCCCCTTGGGGTTTTTTTGCAGGTTATTCGCGTGGATCTGGTCCCCTACGTTTCTCGGTGCGGTGGAGGTGACGGTTTAGGGTTTGGACAGCTTCCCCATTTTTTCTTGTGAATCCTCGACAGGATTTGTGCTTGGACGAGACTCTTGGTCCCTGCTGCTGGGATCCTCTTCTGTTTTCCCGGGGCGGGTTCCTTGTGGTGCAACTCTTTGGTCACTTCCTGATGGGTTGGATCCTCTCTGTCTTTGGTCGTCGCCTTCCGCGAGGATGGCTCTCGCTGAACGAAATGTTTTCCCGATGGGCGACTGGTTTCTCCACAGGGCGGGATCCGCCAAATCCGTCGGTTTTCCCGCGAGGCGGGATCCTTTCTTTTTTGTTGGTTTCCCGGATGGTGGGATTTCCCTGTTGCTTCCCGCTAGGCGGGACTGTTTGTGGTGGTTTTGACTGCTTCCCATGAGGCGAGATTTTATTGTATGCAGTTTTCTTTGCTTCTCGTCGGGCGGGATCTTCTCGATGGTGGTTTTTGGCTACTCCTCGCTGTGCGGGATCTCCAAAACTACTTTCTTTCTTATTTTTTTGTTTCCCGCTGAGAGGGATTGTTTCATGCTTACTTTGTTACCGCTAGGCGGGATTTCTGTTTTGGTGTTCAGTTTCAAGGGATTGATGCCCTAGGCCCATTGCTTATGTAATCAGGTTTTGGGATCCTTGTTAAAACCCGCTGTAAATACAAACACTACTTACCAAAAAAAAAAAAAATCCACATAAATAACTACACTAAAAATATCCTTCAAAACCAACAAACATAAGGCAAGTTGCTTACCTAGACTAAAAGATATCTCAATTTTTATTTTTTACACATGATTTAAAAAATGTTACTACCTTTATTCTAAATAACTAAATTTACAAAGTCATATATCTCTTAATATTGCTTATATTACTTCATATGACCACTTTCTTTGTATTCCTTCAAATAAATAAATGATGCAAGAATCTTCTAAATCAGACAACTCTATGTAAAGATATGACTTTCAAAAGATAAATTATTTGGAAAAAAATTGCCCAAATTCTGCAATCCACAAAAACAATCCCCACTTTGCCAAAATTGTTGCTCAAATACAATTCGTTACAAACTTTATTCTCACAAACATAACTCATTCATCGTATACTAAAATAACAAATCATCCATTCATATATAGTTATCCATAATAAAAATCCACACAATAAAGAGATAGATACTATACTTAAGGTAGGGCAACACCAATAATACTTCTTAAGGAACAAATAACTTCATTAGATATCCCAAGATGATAGGCCACTCAATGGGTAAAGACGATTATAAATATAACATTCCTTCTTTATATTCCCATTTTCTAATGTTACTTTGGGGAGTGCATAACCTTGACCCCATCTAACTACTAAACTCTTATTCAACTCATTATTAAAATATAATATTATGATATAATCAACCTTTGGTTATGTGTGGCCAATGCCAACTATCCATAATTCCCATGTATAACATAATATTATATCCCTATATACCTATTCCTAGGTGCCATAACATTCACCATACAAATTGAGAAGATAGTTGGCAATTATTTAGTTGTTGTGCAATGTCTCATAATATATTTCATCTTTTTTTGTGGAAAACACCCCAATCGGGATGCCACTTTCGGGTAAGTCCTAAGGAGGCAAGAGTATCTATTCCATCGAAAACCCAGGAATCGCACATGGCCTACCCCCTTCGGCACACTCAAATAGCATATCTAAAACAACAAAAACATAAACAAACAAACACAAAAAACACACAAACAACAAAAAATAATAAATAAATAAATAAAAACACAAAAACAACAAAATATAACAAAAAACACAAAACAAAGACAAAAACATAAAGGCAAAAAAAAACACAAAACAACACAAAAACATAAAAATAACAAAAAACATAAAAACAAAAAAACACAAAACACACACAAAAAAACCATAATAGACAACAAAACAACACACATACACAACAAATTTGTAAGCTTACTGTAGTGGTAAGGACTTTGGCTTCTCTTTGAGAGGTCCAAGGTTCAAACCCCACTCAGTATAAGGGGACCATGACCCCTCATAAAAATATGTGCAAACTCATTGAAAAACACACAAACACAACACAAAAACACACACAAAAATAACACAAATAAAAACAACACAAAAAACACAAAAAAAAAAAACAAAACAAAAATAATACAAAACAACACACACCGAAAAACAAAAAATGAGGAAAAAATAGAATACAAGTTTGGCCTTTCTAGACCAAAAGGCTATTCAGGCAAGAATCAACAAAGAAAATATAAGAATGATCAGTCTGAGAAAGGGAGCTAAAATACCCTCGTACCAAAGAGAAGCAAAAGCAAAGAAAAAAGGAACTAGGTACCTCTAGTACTGGAGTCATCCAAAGAAAGGATAGAAAGAAGAGCTTGCCTTATTTGTGAATCCCACCATCTGGAAGGGTGGTTGTACGTAGTAAGTAATATCACCTTTGTCAAAGTCCAATTAGCTAAAGCATCCACACTCTTGTTTATTCTCTGAACACATGATTGTATTTAACTTTCAAAAATCCCATATGGATAGTTGAATATTCTCAACAATTCTTTTTATTCTCCAATCAACCTTATGATTCTTAGAAGGAGCCTTCAACAAATTAATCATTACTTGAGAGTTAGATTCAACCAACACTTTTTTTCCATCCGACCTTAGTAGCCTCTCAAAGGCCTCTAAGGATACCATACCCCTCAACAAGGTTGTTGTAAAGGATACCCAAATTCTCAGCAAAAGTGAATACTGGGAAACCATCTGAAAGTCTACCAATTTCTCTTGCACTAGCGTTTCTAAGGTTCCCCCTAGAGGCTCCACCAATATTGAATTTTCCAAAATTCTTAGGAGGAGGTTGTCAATTCCTTGTTCTATCCATATTTCAGTTACTCGCATTCTCTTTAAGTTAGTTACCCTTAAAAGAGTTAATCTTCAATATTTGCATCACTTGATCCCATCTTTGGTGGGAGTTCTATGGGTTTTTAAGGAGTTGATGGATTGATTCAACTAAGTTGGTAGTGGTCTTTTTCTAGATATAGTGAATGTCATTCCTTTCTTGATTGAAAATCTGGTTGTTTCTTTCTTTCTAGATATTCCAAGGTAGGATGGTAGAACCCATCCAAACTAGCTACCTAATAAAGTGATCAACACCCTCTTGATTAGGCCAATCCCTCCAAAGCTATTCAAAAGTAAAAAAATTGGACCATTGTAAGCCAAGTAAGATGGTCATTCTCCTCCATAGCTCAAAGGCTAAGGTACACTCAATAAAAATATGGTTGAGAGTTTCCACATTCTCTCCACACATTTTGCATCTAAACAGGCCATGAAAACCATGTTTCATAAGTTTCTCACTAGTAAGCTCTTTGCGATGCAATAAAATCCATGTAAATAACCTCACCTTAGGCCAAAGTTTTTGAGCCCACAACTGAGTAAATATGTCATATGATTAGTTGGTATTATTATGGCATAAGGCCACATAACCTTGAGCAACTGAATACTCACCCTTAGTAGTGTTGTTCCATTCAAAACAGTCTTTATCATGGGACCAAGAGAGAGATCTCATATGAAGGATGCTTTGGATATCTTTTCTTTACCTTTTTTGCATTTGAATAGGCTATTCCAATAGGGATCCAATATCTACCAACCTCTGAATTACTTGTATGGTATCGATAGTAATTAGTAACCTTTATCCAGTTAGCTCGATGAAGCTCCTCCATCCAAGGCCTCCAATTAGGAAATTGAGTTATTAAAGGTTGGTGACCATCCTAAGAATTTGTCCAAAATTTTACCTGCTAACCATTATGAATGATCCAAAATAAATTTTGCTTAATCAAATCCTCACCAGTCTTAAGAACCACTAAAATGGGAGAACCTTTGGTAGGCAATTGATAGCAAAAAAGGTCTTCGAGACTTTTTTTCTCAACATATTTAGAACGAAGATTCTTGGTCCAAAGAGCATTAGGGTTATGCAAAATCCTCCAATACAGTTTAGTAGCTAAAGCTTTATTGTTATTAATAGCAAACTAGAAACCTAACCCCCTTTATTATTAGGAAGGAATAAAGTATCCCATTTCAGTAAGGCCCATTTTCTTTTTTCCTTAGTACCACTCTAGAGAAACCGATGATTGATTTTATCTAATTCTCAAAGAACAACCTTTGGGATATTCAACATAGTAGAAACATAAATAGGTATAGCTTGAATTTTACCAAGATAATTATGCCCCCAAATGAAAGCCACCTATTGGTCCACTATCCAATTTTCTTCTTAACTCTATCCAACAACCAATTCCAATATTTTTTATCTTTGAATATTGAGAGGAATGCCTAAATAAGTTATTGGAAGGGAGGTCGTCTTATATATTAATTTATCCAAGACCATGGATTCCTATATGGGAGAGCAATGAACCAAAATAAATTTAGATTTGTCTTCATCGATCAATTTTCTGGTAGGATTAGAAAAATAGTTGATGGTTTGCTTAATTTTAGAAGCTTCCTTAACTGTAGCTTTACCTAACAGAGTAGAGTCATAAATAAATTGAAGATGAGAAATAAGCTCAACTCCACGAGCAATGGTAACTCCCTCAAGGGTTCTATTTTTTGTTATAGTCTTACCCAAGCATTTAGTAAGAATGACGAATAAATAAGGGGAGAGAGGGTCACCTTGCCTAATACCTCCAGAAGTAAGGAATAGCCGAGAAGGTCTACCATTAATAAGAACAAAGTAGAACACTGAAGAGATACATCCCATAATCCAGTTCATCCAATCCTAGGAGAAGCCAGATTGCCTTAAAACTTTGACAAGGAAGTTCCAATCCACTCTGTCATAAGCTTTAGATAAGTCTAAACAAATGAACATAGATGGATATTTTTGCATTTCCATGGAATGGATGGCTTCTTGAGCAAGAACTATCTCATCCACTATTTGACACCCTTCCACATAACCCCCTTGTTCAAGGGAAATAATCTTATGCAAAAGAGGCTTCAACCTTTTCGCCATGATATTTGTAATGATTTTGATAAGAACATTACATAAAGCTATAGGTCTAAAAGCTAAGATATGATTTACCTCTTGAGATTTTGGGACAAGAGCTATATATTTTTTATTGATAACCTTCAAAATTTCTTTGGCTTTCCTGGATTCTTCCACCACCTCTAATAAATCAGTATGAAGGATATCCTAAAATCTTGATAGAACTCAATAGGAAAACCATCAAGACCTGGGTTTTTTCCTTTTTGCATTTTAAAAACCACTTGTTGAAGCTCATTAGCAGTAATTGTAGCAGTCAAAATAGAGTTCTCCTCATAAGTGAAAAGGGTAAGGATGACTTGAAGAATATTTTGTTGAGAAGCCAATTCAAGAGGTCTAGCAGCAAATATACTGGAAAAGTAATTGACAACAATAGAGTTCATGCCATCCCAAGTGTAGACAACTTCTGAAGAATCAAAATTCAGGGAAGAAATAAAGTTGTGAGATCTTCGAGCTAGAAGAGATTTGAGAAAGAAATTTGTGTTTCGATCTCCTTCTTTGGCCATTAGATCCTAGATATTTGCTTCCATAAGAGTTCTCTTTTTTCCCATTCCTCTAACTGAGTAGTGAGTCTAATTTCATCTGTACTTCTACTCTCTATGATGTCATCTAAACATATTTTCTTATTCAAATTTTTAAGTTGAGCAATAACTTCATGTTTTTTGGTCGAACATCTCCAAACTTCTTCTAGTTCCAAATCTTGATTTTCAATATAATGTATTGCAACCTTTTGGTAAAACAAAACATCTTAGTTTCATACCTTGGTTTACCTTCCACCATTTCTACACTTAGAGTTTGAAGGAACTGTCTCTAAGCCACATTCACTGAAATCAAAAAGGCGAGAAACTCACATTGGTTTTCCAAATTTCCACCATGACTAGCCAGTGATCCGAACTAGCATTGTTAAGAGTCTTCACCTTAGGAATGTGACCATAGATTAAGAAATTTTTAGAGAACAAAAACCTATCCAATCTCTCTATAATAAGCCTTACCTTCTATTAGACCAAGTCATAAGGCCATTATTTGGTTGGATATCCACAAGATGAAGGTTTGCTATATATTCACTCATGAGATTAGTGCTTTTGTCCAAATTGTTATTTCCCTCCATTTTCCCGTCCAAAGAGAGGATGGTATTGAAATCTCCTCCGATCAAGATCCAAGCTTCAATAAAATGAGAGATAATATAAGTTATATCCTTCCACTGTCTTCTCTTTTCCTCCAAAGTAGTCGGAGCATAAATAGTTATGCAAAAAATAATTTGGTTAGAATGTCTACTTTGAATAGCTATAGCCAAAAGATCCCAGCTTCCAACAATATGGTGAATAACAACCTCTTTTGGGTCCCAAAGGCAAGCAATGCCACCAAAAGTCCCCTAGCAATTGAGGGAAGCAACTTTTCCAGCTAGCCAAATTTTACTGGCAATTGAATCTATTTTCTCTATTGAAATCTTTGTTTCCTAAAGGAAAACAAGATGTGGATGGTTTGTCTGAATCATTCTTCTAATTTCATTTTGTTTTGAATGACTCCCTTTGAGTCCTTTAATATTCCGAGTGATGATCTTCATTAATCCCAGGGTTAAAAAAATTGGTAAGGGCAGTAATATTACCTTCCTCTACAAGCTTTTCACCTTCTTTTATCATATGACATTGATTGGTCTTGCGACATGCCTTTTGGTTGGAAATTATCTTAATTTTTTTTTCCCAGTTTATTGACTTACCCCAATTGAATATGGGATGGCTTCTAACCTTGAAGATTGCATGTATAAAGCCAAAGTGTTACTGGAAGGTTCAACATAGTCTATCTTGGGGCCTTTATTATCTGAAGTCTCAACATTTAAAAGATTGTTTTTCTTGTGTATATTTCCTTTTTTTTTTCTTGTTGAAAACCTTTAATTTGTCGGTTTGTCTCTAAGTCCTTCCCTACATATTTAAATTGTGTTTCTAAGATTTTTATCTCCATTATTTCCTCTTCCTTACCTGGGACATCATTTGTGGAAAGAATTTCTAACATATTAGCTGATAACTTTGATTGATCCTTTATAATTAGTTTTTTTAGTGTTCTTCTTCTTAGGCATTTGGAAACCTGCTAAGTTTGTATCCTCTTTCTTTTGATCTAGAACTTTATTTGGGCAAGCTTTCGAAAACAATAGATCTCACATCCCCAATGGGTACCTGGACTTAGAGGCTGGAGTATGAAAATATTCCACCCTTTTGTGAATTTTGTAAAGGGAAAGGTCATATCTCAAGCTTCTGCCCGAAGAAGAAGAAAGCTCCTAATAAGAAAGTCTGGCAGAGGAAGAAGAGTAAATGTGCATAGTAGGGTAAAGGCATAAATCTTGTAGTGGATAATTAGAAGGAAGCAAGCACCTCATACCAACCGATTGTGGTGGCTGAGGAGGAACACATGGAAGATCCCTCTTATGGAGTTGTGGTAGTCCAACCTCCCCTAGAGCTGTGGAACCCCTTGACTTTGCAGACCCTAACTCTTTTGCTTGCTTGAGAGAAGTTGAAGAGGATGAAATGGGAGACCCAGTCGAAGTTGTGGAATTTTTGGAGACACAATGGGTGAATCATGAGGGGGTACAATAGGAGAGTCTAAAACCTCTAGAAGTGGATGTAGAGGTTAACCCTATTAACACGATTCTTACAAATCGGGATAGGCAAGATGAAGCTAGAAAAGCGTTAAAGAAAGATAAGCATATCCTAAAAAATATAGAGGTGATGCCTGTAGCTCCAATACAGGAGGATTTCGATTAAGAGGAGATTTCGATGATGCCCTCAAGGGTGACTAGGAATCGAGCAAAGAGAACTCCCTTAGATGTTGGCAAGAAACACACTGTAGGTAGACCCCCTTTAACAGAGGTATGAAGGATGGAAACAATAGTAGAGATAGCCAAAGGAACACAAACCTTCATCAATCTAGGCAGGGGAGGGAAGAAATCAGCTAAATCTAAAAAATGAAGGTTTTATCATGGAATGTATGAGGTCTCAATGGGACTAGAAGATATAGATCAGTACAAACATTGAGAAGAGATAATCACCTAGACATTTTTCCATTACAAGAGACAAAGGTGGTAGAAGCAAACTTAGAAATGGTTAAAGACAATATTTGAAGAGGAGAAGAATTTGTTGCTCAACCGTCAATGAGCTCCTCAGGAGGAATAATGTGTATTTGGGACCCAAATAAATTGGAAGGACAAGAAATTATCTCAAATGACAGATTTTGTGCTATCCACTTCTTTTCGAAGGATGATAATTCCCATTGGATCATTACATGTGTCTATGCACCCACTATTATGGTTGGAAGACAAATGTTATGGAGGAAATTGAGTGAACTCAGGCATATCTTTGTAGGCATTTCATGGATCATTACAGGGGACTTCAATACCCCTTCGTATCTGTCTGATAAGAAGGAAAACGTTGAAGTATATTCAGAGAGTATGACTGAGTTTGGTGATTTTAAAAATTCAAATGCTTTAATGAACTTGGAGCTTAGGCAAGCAAAGTTTACCTGGACTAATAGGCATATGGGGAGTCAATTGATTCATATCAGAATGGACAGGGTGTTGATTTCTCAGGAGAGCTTAGTGTTGTTTGGGGACACTACTCTCACAGCCCTTCCAAAAACTAGCTCAGACCATAATCCTTTGATTTGGGAAACAACAGATAGGAGAAAGCTCTTTGCTACCCCTTTTCGGTTTGACAATATGTGGATCCTTCATTATGATTTAGAGAGTAGGATTCAATCTTGGTGGCAGTAAGATTTTTCTGGGGATATATTGACTCAAGTAGCAAAGAAACTGAGTTTTGTTAAGTGAAACTTAAAACTGTGGAATAAAGAGGTATTTGGAGACATTATGGTTAAAAGACAACTTTTCAACAACAACTCATGGAGTTAGAAAATTCTTTGCATTTGGGGGAGTATTCAGAGGAAGTATGGACTAGAGAAAAGGATATTCTATGTGATTGGAACAATACTCTAGCGTGTGAGGAGGATTTCTAGTGGTAGAAATCAAGAGCTTTGTGGTTAAAGGAAGGGGACATGAATACGAGGTTTTTCTATGTTTCAACTCTTAGGAACAGAAGTTTTAATAAAATCTAAGAGATCAAGATTGTTGATGGCTCTTCTATAAGGGATTCTTTCCAAATTAGAGGGGAAGTTGTTCGATTTTTCCAAGATATGTTAGGAGTGGATTCAAAAATGGATGAAGAGGTGATGAACCTGTTGTCAGGCCATATTCCCTTAAGTATTACAAACTAGATAAATGACTATCTCCTCAGCCCATTTACAAATGAGAAGAGACAGTCTTCTCCATGAAGGGAGACAAATCTCCTGGTGTAGATGGGTTTTCGATGCTCTTCTATCACAATTTTTGGCACATCGTTATAAAATGATGTCACCTTGGTAGCTAAGGAGTTTCAGACCTCTAAAAGGATCCCTTATGATGTGAATTGTACGTTCTTAGCCCTCATTTCGAAGATTGTAGGTGTTAATTCTTTTGCAGATTACCACCCTATTAGCCTGTGTAATACTATACAAAATTATGTCCAAAGTCCTTGAAAACTGGTTGAAGATGGCTCTCCCTTTTGTCATTGACAAACTCCAAAGGGATTTTGTTTAGGGATGATATATTCTTGATGGGATTATTTCAATCCATGAGATCTTGCACTCTATCTCAAAAAAAAAGAAGGAAGGTATGTTTCTTAAATTAGATATGAATAAAGCATATGACAAAGTTTCTTGGGATTTCCTTATCAAAGTGCTCCAATATTTTGGTTTTTATGAGGATTGTATCTCTATGATGAAAAACTGCATCTCCACAGTGATGATCTCCATCTTAGTTAATGGTTCTGTAGTGGGTTATTTTCCTAGCAAGAGGAGGTTAAGACAAGGGGGCCCTCTGTCCCCTTATCTATTTTAGTTGAAGTTATAGGTAGAACCTTCACAGTAGCCACATATAGAGGAGACATAGAAGGTATCAGGCCAACTTCCACTCTGGAACCAATCTCCTTTCAATAGTTTGTGGATGATACTCTAATTTTGATAAGATCATCTTTTCCACAAGCAAGACATATTAAGATGATTTTACATTTCTATAAGCGTACAGTAGGCCAAAAGGTAAATTTTAATAAAAGCAAGTTTTTTTCCTGAATACCTCTAGAGCTCTCCAACTACAGATAACAAGAATCTTCAACTATGGCATAGGTGATTTTCTAGCAACCTATCTAGGGATGCATTTATTACATGGGAGTATGAAGGAAGCCTTGTGGGATCCAGTTATTGAACATGTTACAAAGAAACTATATTCTTGGAAAGGCTCTCTTCTTAGTCAGGCAGGAAAGGTCCAGCTTGTGAAATCCTGCCTTCAAAATATACCTATTAACTTCATGTCAATTTTTAAAATGCTAGTATCGGTCTGCAAAAAAATTGAACAAAATCTAAAGGATTTTTATGTGGCCTGGGACTGAGGAAAAAAAGAGGATATCTTTGCTTTCTTGGAACAAAGTTTTTACCTCTAAACAATATGGGGGATTGGGACTGAGAACTCTTCCCAAAATGAACAAAGCTCAAGTGGGAAATTTGGGTTGGAATGAAAGGGTATTCCTACCCTTATCTAGCAAAGCAACAATCACGTCTTCGAATGCAATTCACTTAATATAAATTCAACAGAAAGAGAGTAAATAAAATATCAATTCGAATGCGATGCAAAACCAAGTAGGAGTGAATGAAAAATTTATTAAACTAAATCTGCCACTTAAGGAGGGTTGGTCCTCACCACTTGGAGGGCTCAGTCCTCTACGAATATGCAAATGAATAATTCGATATATAAGATGATCAAATTAAATCAATTCCTACTATATTAATAATAATTAAATTATTCTTTGGAAACATAGTCGACTAGCTATGTTTGGTATGTAACATGGCTCCCCTCCTCGGAAAGCTTTGTCCTCAAAGCTGGAAATGTCTGGAAAATACTTTCAGGTTCCCATGTAGCATCTTCTTCAGGTAGGTCCTGCCATTTGATGAGGAATTCTTTGATGTGACGAGATCTCAACATACGTGTTCTGCTTTGTAAAATTGCTTCAGGTTGGAGATATATACATCCTTCTTCATCGAGTACTGGTAATTCTGATTGAGATTGTACTTTCTGGTCGATCACCTTTTTGAGATAGGAAACATGAAATACTGGATGTATACGAGATGAGGGAGGAAGTTCGAGTTGATAAGCCACTTCTCCAATGCGACACACTATTTTGTAAGGGCCATAAAATCGTGGAGCCAACTTTTGACTGGTCTTGATCTTCAATGACAATTGTTTGTAGGGTTGCAAATGCAGGAACACCATATCACCTGTATTAAATTATCTCTCCGAGCGGTGTGTGTCTTGTTGTTGCTTCATACGATTTTGTGCTTGGACCAAGTTGTCTTTGAGAATGTTGAGCATGGATTGTCGGTGTTGGAACCAATCATCTACTTGGGCCACTTTGGAAGAACCTGGAACATAATCTGCTATTGTTGGTGGTTTTATTCCATACAATGCTTCAAATGGAGACATCTTAATGGAATAATGGTACGAAGTGTTGTACCACCATTCTGCCAAGGAAAGCCAATGACTCCATTGATATTGTTTATCCTGAACAAAACATCTTAGATAGGTACCCAAACATTTGTTAACTATCTCAGTCTGGCCATCTGTTTGTGGATGGTATGCAGAGGACATATTCAACTTGGTACCACTAAGATGAAATAATTCTTTCCAAAAATTGCTAGTAAATATGGGATCACGATCACTTACAATATTCTTTGGCATTCCATGCAATTTGAAAATTGAATCCATAAATACCTTAGCCACTTTGCTTGCTGAAAATGGATGTTGTAAAGCCTGGAAGTGAGCATATTTGGAGAGGTGATCCACTACCACAAAAATTATTATTTTGCCTTCTGATTTAGGGAGACCTTCAATAAAATCCATTGAAATATGTTCCCATTGACGATCTGGAATAGGTAATGGTTGAAGCAATCCTGGTGATTTGACTGTTTCACCCTTATTGCGTTGGCATACTTCGCATTCAACCACCCATTGTTTAACCTCTGCTTTTAATCCTTTCCAATAAAAGGATTGTTTTATCCGCATATAAGTTTTCAAAAAACTTAAATGTCTTATGATGGAGAAGCATGCGATTCATCCAGAATCCTTGATTTGATTGTAGAATTGTGTGGAATGTAAATGTGATTCTTTCTTCTTAAAACCTTGTCATCATAGGAGAAAAGAGGATGCTTGGATGAACCCAACAACAATTCCTGAATTATTTGAGCAGTTTTTGTATTTGACAACCATTCTTCTTGTAGCTGAGATACCCATTGGGAACAAGGACCTGAAATAGCATTAATAACCACTTCATCTTCATATTTTCATGATAATGCATCTGCTGCCACGTTTTCTTTCCCTTTCTTATACTCGATAACAAAATCATATCCCAACAATTTTGTTAACCACTTGTTTTGTTCTAGATAAGAAAATTGTTGTTCTAGAAAGTGCTTGAGACTACTATGATCGGTTTTAATAATAAAGCGGCTATTGATTAAGTAGTGTCTCCATTTCTCCACTGCATGTAGAATAGCCAACATTTCTTTCTCATATGTGGACCTTCCCAAATTTTTTCCCGAAATTTGTTTACTTTCGAATGCCAAGGGATGACCCTCCTGCATTAATACTGCCCCAATACCTGTTCCTGAAGCATCACATTCGATCACGAATGGTTTGTGAAAATCCGGAGTTGCCAATACTAGAGTAGTACACATTGCTTCTTTGAGAGCCTCGAAAGCTTGAGTGGTTGCTTTCGACCAATGAAAAGCATCCTTTTTTGTAAGAGTTGTGAGAGGAGCTACAATTTTTCCATAGTTACGCACAAACTTGCGATAGTAGCCGGTGAGACCCAAAAAACCATGAAGTTTCTTGATAGTTTTAGGTAAGGGCCAATCTTGAATTACCTTTATCTTATTGGGATCCACTTTAACACCTTCTTGAGAAACTATATGACCCAGGTACTCAACTTCTTGAACACCAAAAGAGCATTTAGAGCATTTGACAAACAATTTTTCCTTGTGTAGTATATGAAGAACCCTTCCCACATGCATCAGATGATCATTCCATGTTTTACTATATATGAGTATGTCATCAAAAAATACTAGGACAAATTTGTGAAGGAATGGATGAAACACATGGTTCATGAGACTTTGGAATGTGGATGGGGCATTAGTGAGACCAAAAGGCATGACTAGGAATTCATAGTGACCTTCATGAGTACGAAAAGTTGTTTTGGGAATATCCTCTTCCCTAACTCTAATTTGGTGAAACCCAGAACGTAAATCCAATTTTGTAAAAAAATTTGCACCATGTAGTTCATCTAGTAAATCATCAATGACAGGTATAGGGAATTTATCCTTGATGGTGATTTTGTTAAGGGGACGAAAATCCGGACACATACGCCAAGAATTGTCTTTGCGATGGGCCAAAACTACTGGTGAAGAATAGGGACTAGTGTTGTGATGGATGACTCCATGTTCTAATAGTTCTTGGACAATTTTCTCAATTTCTATTTTTTGAGGTTGGGGATATCGATAAGGATGACCATTAGGAGGAAGACTTCCTGGAACAAGGTGTATGGCATGGTCATGGGATATTTTGGGAGGTAGTCCCTTTGGTTCTTGGAAGACCTCATCATAGTTAGCCACAATGTTTTGTAGATCTTCTGATTGGATTTTTGGAATATCTTGTGCTTGCCTTTCCATACAATTAATTTGAGCAATGAATCCGTAACTACCTTTTCTTAATATTTTCTCCATGCTGTGAGAACTTACTACCCTTGATGGAGGTGTTGGAATTCCTTGGAGGTGAATGGTCTTTCCATTTTCTTTCCATTCCACAAAGCGTTGCTTGTAATTAAAACTGATCGTGGTGTCCAATTGTTCTAACCATTCAACTCCCAAAATAACTTCTGAATTCCCTAAATTCATAACAAAAAGAGGCCCATGCCAAGTATAATTTCCCATTTGTAATGAAATTGGAGATGTTCTACCGATACATTGAGCATTTCCCCCGTTTGTAATTATAACTTGAAACTTATCTTGATTGGAGGAGTTAATGTGTAAGTTTAATGCCCTGGCAATTTTTGTATCGATAAAATTATGAGTACTTCCTGAATCAATCAACACATTTACCTTTCTTTGTCGAATGAATCTTGATACCTTGATTGTATGGTGAGCTGATAGTCCCATAAGAGCATGTACTAAAATTGCCATAGTGTCCTCTTCAACTATTGCCTCCCTGGGTTCAATTTGGTCTTCGTTTATGGGAAAGTCAGGTGAATTGATATCCTCTATTTCCTCTTCATCTTCCTTGTCAACATATTCTATTTGAAAGTTTTGTCTTGGTACACATGCTTGATATTTTGGATGGTGATTGCGACATTTATAGCAGAAATATCTTGATGGTTGATCATTTCTATGAAAAGAGGTGTTGCGGTATTGATGTCGACTATAGGAATCACGTCGGATAGATGTTCCATATTGCACCTTCTTCTCAACCAACTTGGCAATCTTTATACAGGTATCTAAAGAGGCTGGATCTTGTAGGTCAACTTCGATTTGAATATTCTCTTTCAACCCATTTCTAAAAGCAGATACCACCACATCGGATGGTAAGTTTCTTGCATAGGAAAGCAGACTAGTGAATTCTGAAATATACTCCCTTACAGATCCTGTTTGCTTAAGTGATAACAACCGAACCATGTATGAAGATGAGGATCCTTCATCAAATATATTAAGGAAAAGTGTGGTGAATTCATCCCAGAAGATGGTCTTCTTAGTACCACGTTTGTGCCATGCAAACCATTGGTAAGCTTTAGTACCGAGTTTGGAGGAAGCAAAAGGAACTTTTTTTAATCGAGAATTCGATATAAGTCTAAAATGCCTTCCATTTTAGCTAACCAACCACGTGGATCATGACCCTCAAAGGTGGGCATATCAATGCATGGGAAATTGACACCATTAGGACCTCTTGGTTGTTGGTAAACTTCCTCTCTATCTTGGTCCTCATTATTCCTCTGTCTATGGAAGTGATTTTGGGCACCTCTAGTAGGACCTCTTTGTTGTTCATAAACTTCCTCGCTATCCTGATCCTCATTATTCCTCTGTCTATTGAAGTGATTTTGGGCACCACCAGTAGGACCTCTTTGTTGTTCATAAACTTCCTCTCTATCCTGATCCACATTATTCCTCTGTCTATGGAAGCGATTTTGGGCACTACCAGTAGGACCTCTTTGTTGTGCATAAACTTCCTCGCCATCCTGATCCTCATTGTTCCAGTGTCTATGGAAGCGATTTGGGGTAGGAGGGGTTGTTTGGTTTTGGTTTTCCACTAGTTTGGTCAACATTATAGTCAATTTATTCATGCCATCTAGTAATGTTTGCATATTTGGGTTGTTTGCATTGGGGTTTTCCATTTCCTCATGTGTGAGATTCTCATGGGAAGAAGTAGGAGAAGGATTGGAAGCCATGGTGTTAAGAAGTGGATGATCGGGATCAAAACTATTAATGCGTAAAGGGGAAGTATAATGTGTACCTTTGTTTCGTGGAGGTCTTCTTTGTGACTTTAGGAACCCTTCGTTTGAGTTCTCCGAGCTTGATAATCGACCGTTTGGTCCTTTGGTCCACCTTCCGCTCATGCACTTGTCAATAAGTCCTACTTAACAAATTTTGCCTTTGATTTCTGCAAAAACATTTGGTGAATTTGGGCAAAAATTTGTTTGGTTTTCCGCTTCAACTATCGCTCCAACTGCGACGCAGATTTGAATTTGATTTTCAACAGCTAGAACTCCCAACAACTATATTTCAATTGAATTTGAAGCTCCAACTGCTACTTTTGGATCGTCTAACGGCTAGTGTTGACTGTGAGGCTTCCAACAACTAGTTTTTGAACTTCTAATGGTCATAACCCCATAATAGGACCTACTTGCTTTTAAGTTACGCAACACACAAATCGAAACTTTAAGTTATGCGACACATGACTTAACACATGAGGGAAGATGACACGATTAGGGACAACACACGATGCGGTATGTGAAGGAAGACAACATGCGAGGGAATATGACAGGACTAGGAACCACACTCTACCTGACCAAGAATGATGCAGATTCAAATGATAGGATGAAATGATGTTCGACACGTGACTCAAAAACCGAGACCACCACACGACCAGAGAAGAACGAAATGACCAGCGAGGAGAAGACTCGAGGTGGCACAGAAGATCATGATAGCGAAGCGAAGGATAGGATGTTAGGCTATGACCGAAGTGAAGACAACAAGACTATGAGACAATTGGGCATAACACAGACCCGAAGGAACACAGAAGCCGAAGACAAGGGAGACAGTTGGACAATTTTTACCATGAAAGACGACAAGACAAGTTCAAAACGTTCGTGCGAGGAGAGAGTGGTATGCGTGTGATCGAAGTCACACCTTAGTAGGTGCGGTAAGTTTATTTTAAATGCTTCTCCTTCCCCTACACATGCTATGCGGGATAATTGTCCCAAAACAAAATAAAAATAAAAATTTTGTACCTTAGACTTTAGCGTAAAATAAAAAAAATTCTCAAACGGTGATTGGCCAACGGTGTTCGTGATTGTGCACAGTGTATTACGAGGTTTTCTTCGATGGTTCACCTTGTATGCGATCATTTGGTGCCCAAATCCACCCCGTGCTAGCTTTGGGTACTGTTCTTTCTTAGAATTTGGTGTAATAATTTTATTCCCAAGCAAATATTTAATCCGTGACCCTCACGACTACGCATGGACATACTACAGTGTTTCTTCGATGATTCAACTTGTTATTTTGTTGTTTGATATTAAAAACCTCTTGAGTATCCCTATGCGTGATGTCTTTTTTTACTCTGAATTTGTAATCACTATTTTTCTTTGATCCGTAACTTAGTTTTCAGTGAGTTCATGGTGGTATCCAGTGCTTTCAACGATGTTTTGACAATAGTTTTCTATAGTTTTAGCACTATGGTTTCCTAGTAGTTTCCTATCCCCTAGGCATGTTTGGATCGTTCCAACCTGATACCACATGAAAGGGTATCCCTACCCTTAACTAGCAAAGCAACAATCACGTCTCCGAATGCAATTCACTTAATATAAATTCAACAGAAAGAGAGTAAATAAAATATCAATTAGAATGCGATGCAAAATCGAGCAGGAGTGAATGAAAAAATTATTAAACTAAATCTACCACTTAAGGAGGGTTGGTCCTTGCCACTTGGAGGGCTCAGTACTCTACGAATATGCAAATTAATAATTAGATATATAAGATAATCCAATTAAATCAATTCCTACTATATTAATAATAATTAAATTATTCTTTGGAAACATAACCGACTGCTATGTTTGGTATGTAACATGGAAGTTGATGAACGAAGAAGACACCCCCTAGTCAAAATTGTAAAAGATAAGTATTTACGTAATTCCTCCTTTCTGGAAAACCTCAACCCCCCTAAGGGGTCTATAGCCTTCAATAGGTAAGACCTCTGATCCAGTAGGGTTGTAGATGGTAGATTGGATATGGTGCTAACATGATATTTTGGCAAGATACTTGGCTCTTTAAATCTCCCCTTTGTGAGATCCAAGGTTTTCAAACTTAAGAACAATCCTGACTCCTATTTATGGATTGTTGGTTCAGGTTTATGTTGTGGAAAAAAATGGCATTAAGAAGTGGAAGTGGCTTTATGCTGAGAATATCATTGAGGACTTGCATCCACACCTGGAAATTCTTAATAGATGCCTTAATGCCTACATCCTCAGCCATTGGTGATCGAATGATATATTTATTTGGATGAAAATGAAGAGTGGATATTATTCTGTGAAGTCTGGTTATAACTTGGTTCAAGGTGTAGGGGTAGTGTGGCCCCATGTAAAGGTTTGGGACAAAGATATCATCCCTAAGATTACTATGTTTCAGTGGTTGGTTATACATAATAAAATTATGACCCAGGATAATGTGAAAAATGTAGTTTCTCCTTACCAAATATATGTGTTGTGTGAAAAAGAGGAGGAAAGCATTGATCATCTACTTCTTAAGTGCTCCTTTACCAAAAATTTGTTTGATCAGCTCTGTAGTGAATTTCAAGTTTAATGGGTTATCCCTAGAACTATCTCAGATTTGAACTTGCAATGGAAGCCTCCTTTTAAAGGTAGAAGAATCAGGAAGTTGTATCTTCTAAGCCTTCCACATATATGGTGGAGAGTCTGGAATGAAAGAAACCACAAAATCTTTGAGGACTTGAAGATGGATTGGGAAATGGTTTGGAACCGAGCAAGAAATCTCCTCATGGATAATTTTAACACTATTTGCTTCAAGGAGGGATGGGAATTAGAGCATGAAAGGTGGATATTGGAATGTTGGGGAGTCAAAGAGAAATTACCAATGCCTCGAGTTCATCCCAGAACTCATGCAAAATGGATACCACCATTGGTTGGATGGTTCAAATTAAATTTTGATGAGGCCTCGAAAGGTAATCCCGGGCTGGTGAGAGCTGGAGGGGTGATCTGGAATCATCTGGGTAAGGTAATCAAAGCCTTTGCTGAACCATTGGGTGAACAGACAAGTTATTTTATTAAAGCAAGAGCAACTTATGTAGGAATTTCTTTGGCTATCAATTGCAATCTAGATTAGCTCAAACACTTTGTATAAAATGGAAAGTGAAATCACCAAACAAAAAATGCAACATAGAGGTAATGCAATCTGTAAGCAAAGAAAGAATAAGCATGTACCCATGAAAAGAGGTATAAAAATCAACCTACTAGATTTACATTTTTTTGTGATTTTTGTGAAAGGAAAGGATATATATATCTTAGTTTTGTTGGAACCTTTGCACTTGTCCATCGTATGGTAAAAAAAAGAATGATGACAATGTGCAGGAAGCTCTTCATTTTTAAATGCAAAAAATAGCTCTTTAAAGGAAAAACAAAGTTTAATGATGTTTCTCATCATTTTATTGCAAATATCATGAGAATGGAATATGGTTGGATCAATACAAGTAAATGAAATTTGATAGTTATAGTCTTCAAAATCATTTTGCATTCAAATCCTCTATTGTAAATAGTTTATGAAAATCCTTATGTTGTGGAATTACCATATATGAAAGAAGAAGGTTTGTCATACATCAAATAATATTGGTCATTCATTTTCAAGCTTGACCCAACCAAGTATACTTTTTTTCTTAATATGTTGTTGAGTTGATGGTAGTTGATAGTTTAAATAGTGTGAACACATCGTTGGTGAAAGAAACATCAATTTGCATTTAATGTATGGAACTATTTCAACCAAATAATTTTAAGATACCAACTAGAACATGTTAATCAATAAGAGACCGATTATACTTTTCAAAATATGCTTCAAAAACTTTATTTACTTATTTTCGTGTGGAAGAATAAGCTAGTCTGAAATCTCTCAAAAGATGGTGGATACTTAGTCCAATTGAATATAAAGATTTAGAGCAATCAAAATTTCTTACTCCTAATGAATTCCCTTGGAAGAATGCTTGCTCACTTGAGGCCCTCCCTAAGGCTTCAATTTTTTTCTGGTTAGCAGTTTATAGAAAACTCTTATAAGCGAGAGTATGCAAAGAAGATAATATCATGGACCTTTTAGGTGTGCCTTGTGTAAGAAGGATTTAGAAACATTAGATCATTTACTTCTTCATCGTTCCTTTACTTAAATCATTTTTAGTTGTCTTTTCAAAAAATATGAGAATATATTGGTAGCTCCATCAACATTGAAAGAGTTGATAAAATGTTAGACTAATTGTTTAAAAAATAAAGCATTATGCATTTTGTCAAAGACTAGTATTGTGATTATTTGTTTGAATTTATTGCCTGAAAAAATAATAATATTTTAAAAACAAATCCTAAAGTCATGCCCAAGTTTGAAATTATTATTGCCTCTCTTGCAGAATGTTTGTAGACATATTGCTCATCATAGGAAATATCAAGTGTAGAAAAATAGTTGCTAGCCTCTTGGTTACATAATTTGAATGTACATGGAAGGGTCATCTATGACAACAAAGTTAACATAACATCAATATATGGTAAAATGAAAATATCTATAAGTTGGATTTATCAAAATTAATTTTGATGTGCTTTAAAAAGAAATCTGCCTACAATATATGGATTGTCTGGAAATGGTTTAGTGTCCATAGAATCTCTTCCATTAAATATAGTTGGATCTACAAAAATCTTTTGTGTCCTTTACTATTGGACTCTAAGCTAAATGTCAAGTGGCAAGTCAATTTTACCAATGCCTAGTGGAAGTCTCTTGCTACTCAAATTTGGAAAGTTCTTATTGAATCCAAAACTCAGCTTCTTGGATGGCAGGTTTTGCATAAAAAAATTCTAACTTTTGAAAGTCTGGTTTCAATTTTATTCCCCTTGATGCAAATTGTGTAATGCTTCAGAAGCTCTTATTCACTTGTTTTGGTTATGTAACATGGCTAAATAGTCTTAGGATATTTTCTATACTTTTTTATTCCCCTCCTTCACTAGATCTTGGAAGCTTGCTCTGCTTGGTTTTTCCCAACAAGATCATCGTTCCAAACTCTAGGATATTTGTAGACTCGTTTTTTCAAACGTATTTGGAAGTTTAGATGTTGAAAGGTGTTTATTGGCTCCACTCCTCTGTGGGGTATTGTTTTAGCAAACTTGACCTTTGATCTTTTGTTACATTTGGGACACATTCATTCCCATGTTATTGGAGCTTCCAATGCACTAGGAGATGTTACCAATAGGTTTCATCCACTATTTCACATAATCCAAGATCTTCAAAAGTTCTAGCAATAAACAAAGAAGAAAGCAACAAACAATGATGGACCAGTTTATGAACACATTACTTCTATTTATTCCTTGAAGACTTTAAAAGATATAATGAAGGACATGCTCAAAACTTCTCTTCAAAAGTTCTAGCAAGAAACAAAGAAGAAGACAATAAACAATGATGAACTACTCTAGGAACTCATTACTTCTATTTATTCCTTGAAGACTTTAGAAGATATAATGGAGGACATGCTCAAAACTTCTTTTCAAAATTTATAGCAAGAAACAAAGAAAAAGGCAATAAACAATGATGAACCAGTTCATGAACTCATTACTTCTAGTTCTTCCTTAAAGATTTTAGAAGATATAATGAAGGACATGCTCAAAAACTCTCTTCAAAAGTTCTAACAAGAAACAAAGAAGAAGACAATAAACAATGCTGAACTAGTTCAGAAACTCATCACTTATATTTCTTCCTTGAAGACTTTAGAAGATATAATAGAGAACATGCATAGAACTTTTTTACATGGTTGACTCTCCCACGGATAAGTGATGATATCAGGCATATTGAAACAAGATATAACTATAGTCTCTTTGTTGCTATTAACTTTTGTTCTAACATGTACTTAATTATATGTACTTAATTATGAATGTTTTACTTTAATTTTTTTTTTTCTTCTCATGGACGGTGCTAACACCATATTATTGTAATATTTCAGTTGATGACATAATATAATCTAAAATTTTACTAAAAAACAAATACCAAAATTATTGTTTATTAGTAGCCAATACACCATATTATTATAATATTTTTATTGATGATATAATATAATCTAAACTTTTACTTATTAAAAAAATACCAAACTTATTATAATATCATTAAATAAATGATAATATAATATAAATAAACTCGTTTCATTTCTATATAATCTTCTTTAAAAAAAAAAAAAAAAACCTTTTCTTTAATAAAACTTAAGCAACTAAGGTTGTTCTTGGTTCGAAGAGCATCACTTTGGTCCAAGAGCTTTGTTATGGAGGTGGGTTCCTTATAGCATTTAACATTTGGTTAAACATGGAGTAAACGTCACCTATAAAGTAGATTTTGCTGTCAACTATTTAAAAAATAAAAATAAAAATTTAATCATCTATAAATTACTATTGTTAGGTCCTATAAGCATCACTTTCTTGGTTGGAGGAGGATCGCTCTATTTTGAAGGGGTTACTTTTCTTTCATATAATTTAAGTCCAGGTTTGCGATGGTAAGTTGGAACTGTAAAGGTTATCTTTGTAGAGGTTATTTTTTGGAGAAGAGGACCCGGGTTAGGGTCCATTGCTAGAGACAATGATATAATCATATTGAAGGAAACACATGTACACGATGGATGTAGGACTCCAGAATTTGTGGGATACAACAAAAAAGCAATATGGAATAAAGCAGTGGAAAATAGCAAAGGGCATGGGGTATTAAGGTTTTAATAAAAGAGGAATGGGATAGGATCATTAAAATTGAAAAACAAGATGAAAACAAACAGTATATTTGGATAAATTAGATAAAGATCCTAGAAAATAAGTCAGTTTTCTAGCATAGCAACATGTTATTTTGCTCTAAAGAATTCTAAATTCTATAAGAAACATGACCTTAACAAAGAAGACCCATACTCCTCCCTAAAAAGAGACATTTGGGGGAGATTATATTAATTGGAGATTTCAATGCAATGACAACAAATAAACAAGCTAACATTCTAGAAGGTAGCGAAGATATTGAGATTAATCCTCTTTGGATGCCAGAAGAGGAAAATCAGCAGTGGACCAGGACTTCAAAAGATGAACATGGGGCTATCACGCAATATGGAAAAGAGTTGTTAGGCCTTTGCAACATAAACAACTTGATTATTTGCAATGAGATGAACAAATGAAAAAATTTAGGAAAGTATACATGCAAAACATATAAGAGACAAAGTGTAACAGACTATGTAATATGTTCACAAAATTACATACCAAAAATAGAGGAGCTAGAAGTGGAAGATTCTCCAATGGAACTTAAGTCAGATCACAATCCAATTGTTATGAAACTTCGAATGCATGGAGACAAACCAAGGGAAAAACACTTGCAAGGCAATCAAAATAAATATCCTCGCAAGGGAAACATTCTCTTAACGGATGAAAATCGACATAATTTAAGAGCAGTTTTAAATAACAAGTTATAGGAAAGGGATAAACTACCTCACAGTAGCAAATATTACAGTAAGAGTAAATGGTTAATGCACGTTATCCAAGAAGCTCTAAATAAATGCAAGAGAGCTAAACCTAAAAAGAAAGAAAGGAATAGCTTCCCAACCAACCCATGGTTTGATGAAGATTGCAAAAAAACTCGAAGATTACTAAAGGAACCAACGGATAAAACAAGAGCAAACATAAAAACATATAAGAAACTGGTAAGGGCAAAAAAAGAATAATACACTAAAACAAGGAGGAAAGAATTGATTTCGTTAAGGAAGCATGAACCAATTTTTTTTTGAAAGGAACTAAGCATGAAAATGATACAAACTGAAAATAACATAACAATTAATCAGTGGTTGGAGTATTCAAAACAATTGTATCAGCGTAGTAACCAGCAAAAGACACCCCCTACTATCATTTTCAAGAAAGAACTTTTCACAAATGAAGACATTATTCAAAGAATAAAAAAGTTAGCAACTGGTAAATCCTTTGACATAGACAATCTTTAGGCAGAGCATATAAAATGGGAGGTAGATATCTTAGCACCCCAGATCAAATAAATTTTCAATGAGGTCATACAAAATGGCTTTACTATTGAGTGGACAACTAACGTGACCATTCCTTTGTTTAAAAGTGGAGATGTAAATAATCCCTCAAACTATCATGATCAACCCTCTCTTTGCAAAGTTGTTTGGGAGTATGATAAAACATAGGATCAACATATGGGCAAAAGGGAAAGAGAGCAAATGGACAAGCAGGTTTTAGGCCCATACACTCAACTATTGATCACTGTATCATGCTCAGACATAGTGAAAAAATATGAGACAAAAAAAAGGCTTTTTGTTGTTGATCCCAAGGTTGTTCTTCATCCCACAAGCATCACTTTGATTTGGATCATTTTTTTTTAAAGAAGATTTTTTTGACGAATACACACTCATTCTTTTACATATTCACCTATGTTGCGGTTTGAACTTTGGACTTTGTGAAGAAAAGCCAAAGCTCGAACCGCTGTGCTGGCCCTCTTGGGACTTTCAAAAAGATTTTAATTTTGGTTTCTTTTTTAAATGTTGAGGAATCTAATTAATTGAACTAATGCTATTTGATTTTGGAATCAATTACTAAAATAAATGAAAAATTATCTAAGGGACAATGTAACATTCCAGGATTTAGCTCTTCTTCGAGAAGTCGAAGGTTCAAATCATGGTGTGAACGAGTGTGTGAGGGGTAGGTGTGTGTATGGTTGTGTGTTTGGCCCCTATTGATAAGCTCAGCTATCACCCTTATCAGAGGTCATGGTTGTGATGGAGATACCCAACCTCAAGCGTCTGTCGTAGGGTTTGTCACACTAACCTCAATAAAAAATAAACGAAAAATTAAATCTTTTATATATATTTTTAGGTTCTAGGAGCACCACTTTAGGAGGATTGCTTTCTTTTGGAGGTGGGTTCCTTATAGTATTGGTTAAACATAGAGACAATATGACACTATGATCGAAGGTAATGTACCATGATTTGACACTATGATCGAAGCTAATGCGACTTGACCCTGTGATCAATTGTTATATATATATATATATAAATATAAACATCGAAACAATATGACTTATAGAATATATTTTAAGATAATTGTTAACATCAATAAAAATAATATTTTTAAAATTGTAATTTTATTTATATATGAAAGATAGTATAGTGATAAATTTTTGAGTTTTTATCCAGACAAGTTCCCTCAATCTTCGAAAGGAGGTCTGGGGTTTAAACCTGATGACATGCGTCGGATACACAAAAACCCCCGCTAGCCTAAGGGGTATACCCGGATGAGACAGGTCTCGTGGAATGAAAAGTCTTGGCCCTATGGATACGGGGAACGATTTTCCTTAACATAAGGTTTGCGCCTGAGGGTGTAGCGCAACGGTTCGAGCTTTGACTCTTCTTCGGGAGGGTCAAAGTTCAAACCGCGGCATGGATGAGTGTGTGAGGAGGTGAGTGTGTGGTGGCTGTGTTAAATTCCTTATTGATAAGTATAATTCTCAACTTTAAGAAAGGTCATGATTAAGAGAAAATTGCCGATCATAAGAAATTTCTCACAATAATCAAATTTAAAAAAAAAAAATTAGTTTTCACCCAATAAACTTAAATTCAAACAGACTCTATCCAACCTTTTAAAAAAAAAAAGTGTTCTAGATGGGTGATGACATACCCAGGAGAACATATGTGAAAACATATTTATGTTGAATTCTAACATCAAAATTCTTATGTTTGTTTATTTCCGCGGTGATTGGTTATATCAGTCAACGAAAAGCCGATTTTTCTTTATTTTTTATTAATTTTAATTTTTTTAAATACAGTAATAGGTAACGTCTCATTGGAAAGCTACCATTGATTAGTAAAAAAATCTGGAAGGGTTTGAAATTGGAAAGGGCAGCATCAAGAGAAATACTGAAAGGAGAAGCCGCATTGAAACAGAAGAAAATGGAGCAGGAGACGAGAGCCGAATACAATCGTGACAAGTGACAAGTAGAAGGAAGAAAAGGAATAGATGAAAGACAGAGCGAACTAGCAGGTTGGAGTGCGGTCCTTATTTTTCATGTAAATCATGTATTAATTTTGCTTCTCTCTTAATTTTTTATATGGAATTGAAATGCCTACGTCTTTTATCTTACAAATTTCAACAGTTGAGCTCAAACAATTCGATAGGTTATCAGCTGAGGTCATGCAATTTGATAGTTTTTTTTAAAAGGGTATATCTATATATATAGACAGAGAAGGGCTTCGAGTGTCGGGGGCTGAAGGCAACTAAATGCATGAATTGCAGAATGTTTTGTGGTACGCAATGTCTTTGTTAAAATGCAGTTTTATAGATATCTAAGAATTTAGAATAAGAGCCAAGCTGCAGCAGTACTAACTCGAAACATTAAATATTTTTGTTTCAGAAGGCAGAGAACCATATGGTCCTTATTTAAACATCCTAAGAATCAATTAGCATAATGGTTCAGATGCCGAACATAGGCAGATAGAAAGCTAACACGGTATCTTCTATGTACAAGTTGTCTGAACCAAAGCAGGCAGGGGGCTTAATATGCTGAACTGATGCATTTAGCAACAGGCATGGTTGAAGGGATATAAATGACACCCAGCTGATATTCCACCCTCCCCATTTTTGGCTCCATATTCGTATTGTTTACATGAATGGTGAAAAGGTCTTCAGTTGCTGCCGAAGTGTCGAGGCTAGGAAGCCGGTCACTAATCCATTGGATCATCTCAAGTAGTTGGAGAACTAAAACCCTAATATCTTCAGGAGCTAGGTTTCTGTTCACTCTCAAGAGGTCTTCCAGTATTCGGAAACAATCTTTTTACTTTTTCTGCCTTCCTTTGCAACCATCTATGCTTTGAAAGTATCTATAACCTGGTGGTCAAGGGGCATAAGTAGAATTGTCAAAGGCTATACAAGTTGCCAGGAACCCTCTATAAACTTTGAATTACATGCTATCTAGCAGTTATGTCAATTAACATTTCGTTGGTGGCCATCATTGTTTGTATCCTCCGCTTTGTTAGCAACAGGCGTGACAAGGGAAGAATATAGGTGGGTGTTATAAAGCTAGTGTCCCGTCTGGAAGTTTTAATATTTCATCAAACATTCCTTGTTACCTGCATTCCCATTGAAGTTGCCAGTGCTAGGAACAAGATTAACCTTCAGATACACTTGTATTAGCACAGCATTTTCTTGGATTATTATTATCTCATCTGCTAAAATATGTGTATTTAAGAACCATCCTGGTTCTGGTATAGTTACTGGCGGAGGAATAGCATCTCACTTGATTAACATGATGAAATGTTGTGATTCAACAATGGGCACAATGACAGTGTGACTCATTTAATGGTTCCGTATTAACTCCTTTTCTTTTTGTATCCTTTGTGTCTATTTTGAGGACTCTTGGGACCTGCCTGAATTCAATCAAGAGGATTTTATTGATTAGTGTTTGTGCCATATTTTATTAGTCTTACAGGTTGTAGTCATTGTTTTTCTCATCTGAATGTTAACTACGTATCCCACGAATGCAATCCATGTGGGCCTATGTTATTTTACCATATGGCGTATATGAAGGATGCCACATGTCAAATTAAGAATAGGTAGGAGAATATTGTCATAAAATCATACATGTAACCGCCTTAGAATCATATATGTAACTGTCATATAAACATATATGTAACTGTCCCTGAATATGTAGTCAGGGAATATTGTCGTAGAATAGTCAGGAAATATGCTTGGAAGCCTTATAAAAAGGCAAAATGTAACCTTCACGAGGGATATAATGAACCTGCCTAATATGCAGAATAAAAACACACAAAAAGTAGACTGCAACAAACTGATGTTTTTGTATTTTATATTTAGGAAAGAAAACACAGTAATAACTTAAAATAATAAAGATTACAAATTTCAAATTTGCAAAGAACACAGAACGTTCATACAATTCCAGCCAGATGAGGGTGTCTGTCCTCTACAATTCCAGCCAGATGAGGGTTTCTGTCCTCAATGGCCTGCACTCAACACTTGGGGTTTCCATCCACAAATGCCTTGGAAAAGGGCTCAATGACTTGACATAATGAGAATGATTCCTCCCTTTCCTAGCAGCCCCTTTTTATAACCTTCCTTTCCTTAATTAGGGCCCTTTTTATAACCTTCCTCTCCTTAATTAGGGCCGACTAATTTCTACTGCATCACTAATTGTCACCAGCTGGCAAATCTACCTTATTAACAACTTCCTATTTTAAGATTTATTCCAACTAATTGCTACTGCATCACTAACTGGCACCAGCTGGCAAATCTGCCTTATTAACCACTTGCTATTTTAAGATTTATTCCTCTGTGTTAGCTGAGATGCTGCCAACTGGCAAATCTGCCTTATTAGATTACCTTCTATTACACTATTTTCTGCTGCAGCTGGGTAGAGTGGACCCCACATATGGATATCTCAAGAAGGGGATATTACAAATCCTCCCTCCCCAAATTTGCTTGTTCTCAAGCAAGACAAAGCTGGGTGATCAAGTATCTCGGCCGATTCCCAAGTGGCATCCTCCTGTGGCAGCCCTTTTCCATTGTAACAAAAACTCTGTCCATACACGACTTCTTAGTTGTTTCTCCCTTGTGCGAAGGATCTGTTCCGGAATAAGTACTAGTTTTCTTTCTTTTTGTGCAAATGTTCTTTCTTATCCCTTGTATGATATATATAGTACATGTCATCATTCTCACTATCAAAACCTGTATTCATTTGCCATCTACTTTCCTCTATAGGGTCCAAACTAGACCCTGTCGGCTGAGAGTGACACTTGGACTTATGTTTATTATGTCTAGATGCATGCACTTCAGAATCATCTACGATATTGCTCTCAGTGTCTCTAGTTCTATCTAGGCTATTTCTTGGGTCATTCTTGTGTTTCTTTCTTCTTTTGGAACGTTCACTGGACGAACAACAGTCATATTCACTTGCTGAATAACTTTGTTTCTTATGATGAATGCTTCTTGACCTTCCATCCTGAATGCTTCTCTCTAATTTCTGTTCCTTAGGAGAAGGGTACTTGTACAGTGAGACGACCCTATCATCCTCTTCAGTATAATCTGGACTTGCATATTTCTTGGCATTCTTTTTATGATAGGATATATGTTTTAGGTCTTTAGAAGCATCTTTTCTGCTCTTATGATGACTTGCATATCTGCCACTGGAACTTCAAGATTCCCTGAGCATGATCTTTTTCCCACTAATTTTTGAAACACTATGTTTAGAAACCTTTAAATGTCCTGAATCCTTGTGCCTCTTGTTACAAGTTTCCACAGGTTCCAGGCCATATTTCTCTAGCTCAGAGATAGGCCTGTCCATGCTATCCTCAAGGTAATGCCTACCATGCTTTCTAGAATTGTACTTTGATGATTTTGAATATCCATGTTGCTTTTCTGATTGAGATTTCCTCACATTTCTATTATTAAATGATAAATCCACTTCATCCTTGGACATAGAATCTTCCTTTGACATCCATTATAATCAGCATATTTTTCATGAGACTGTCTTTTTGCATGCCTCCCACTTTTGCTTTTCTCGTAATCACTTTCATCTGAAAACAAATTTGTTCCTTGATACACATTGCTGTCAATATATTTTCTCTAGAATGCCTTTGCATATGCCTTCTGTTCCTGCTTGTTTGATAATCACTTTTATCTGAAATAGAGTCTTGTCTGTGAAAAGCATTGCTCCCAGGATATTTTTCCCGAGAATACTTGCATATATGCTTACCACTTCTGCTCTTCTGATAATTACTTTTGTTTGAATAGTTTACAACAGAAACTCAGTTGACATCATGCTTCATATATGAACTGCAGTGATCATCCTCAGATACCTGCCGCTGGTCAGACCATCTTCTGGAGTCTTCCACTGAATTGGCCTTTTCTTGAATCCGTTCTCTCTCCTGTTCTTGCATAAGCCTGCGCCACCTTTCACGTTCCTGAAGCTCCTTAAATTCCTCTCTGCTTAAAGGCCTTCCAGATGGTGTAACAAGAGCAGGTCTGATGCTTCCCATTCTCATGGAACCACAATGAATAGGGACACCTTCACACATCGATGGCATGTATGGAGGAAGCCCATATGGTGCAACTGGCACCTTCGAAGCTTCAAATGGCATATCTGGAGGAGCTGGACCATACATGTTAGGGAAAGGCCTAACATGAGGCACTGATGTCCCATGCCAATATGCATCTGGACCATATGCAGAAACACAACCTGGATACATAGGTCCACCTCCTTGAAACATCCCATGCTGAGGAAAAGAAGTAGAATTATCTGGACAATCTCTTGCGAAATGATCTGGAGAACCACAGACATAACAACAATGATCCCCTTTTTTGGATCTTCCAGAAGCCACATAATTTGCAGTTCCATCTGTAGCAGATGGACGAAAAGTTTTCTTCCTTTTCTTACCTTTGCTAGCCTGGGACTTCATAGTTATACCATCATCCTTCTGTGAGAGAGATTGAAGCAACTTGGAGATCTTGCCACTCTCTCCATTATCAACAACAGATTTCTTGCCTTCAGACAGACCTGCAGATTCAGGAATAACTTGATTTAACTTCTTTTCTGTAAGTCCAACAGTTGCAGATAGTGATTGTGATCTTTGCAGTTTACCCTGAATGTTTGATAATGCTTGTGAGACTGCTGTTGCTTTAATTGCAGATTCCCCATCTGGCACATTTTTGGCTGCACAATTCTCTGCATTGCTGATTTTCACTTGAGACTCCAGAAAATGTTCAATTGCTTGATGAAGAGCAATATTGGGAAGTAACTCATCAATCTTGAATTTTGTAGAATTACATTGAGGGCATCTACCTTTTTCAATCAGTATTTGCCTTATACACTCACGGCAGAAGCTGAACTGACAACATGGTATCATTACAGCTTCTTTAAATATTGCTTGGCATAATGAACAGTTCAATTCAGATGGAAACTCGGCATTTGGAATTGTAGAATGGATGGCATCTGCTTTTTTTGCAAAAGCCATCTCATTAGATTTCACTGCAGTGAATGGTCGATTATTTTCAAGTATTTGATGCCCAAAACATGATTCCTGCCTCTGCCTCTCTGAGTGCTTATCTGTTTTGTTAACCATTCCAGCAACATTGTGACTTTCATCAGTGTAATTTTCAGGAATATCTTTCTCCGAATTGGCATATAAATCCACCCCAAAATCAGCAAAGCGATTGTTGTCTGCAATAGGCAATGATGGAGACTGTCGTATGCCATCTTTATCTGTATTTTTGATTGAAGAAGCCTTGACCAGCGGTTCAACATCAGGCCTTTGAAAATCAGCCACATATGTATCGACTGAGCCATGGTGTTGCAGCTGTGCTAACTTTCTAAAGTGTTCCTCTGGATCTTGCCTCTCAAATCTGTCAATCAGCCTTCTACAAAACTCTTCATAGGTGGTGATAAGACTATGCCCTTGAGTGACTAGCCTGTGATACCACCACTCATGTGCCACTCCTTCCAAGTGAAGGGTTGCAAATTTTATGGCTTCTTCCTCGTACATAGGGCTCAATGAGAAATATGTATTCAGTTTTTGGATCCATGCTCGGGCTGAAATTTCGTTGGACCCATCAAATGAAGGGACAATGAGCTTCCCCAATCTGTATTGTAGATCCCTATGAGGCTGGTTATGGGTGGCTCTTTGTCCGTTTCGAGCCTTTGGTTTTGACTTCAAGCCGTAGAAGTCCATGAAGGAGATGTCCCCTTGGAACTCTGCACTCTTCGCGGCATATTCAGCATGGAGGGTGTCGAAGTCATCCTCTTGTTGGTCCACCTCATCCGCTCCTTGTTGCATGGTTTCTCTCTACAAAAAAGTGACTCTCGGTAACCCAAAACTAGTTGCTGATTTCAGTGGTGTGTTGTGGTTTGCTCCGGAAACTGAGGTTTCACCTTGTTCACCATGTCCTGAAGGAATAGGGGAAGGGTTTGAAGACTGTACTAGCTGAGTGAAGAGATTGATTAACTGCTGCTGTCCATCCTGCAAGGATTTCATTGTGCGGGAAAACTCTCTCTCTCTGTTGGACATTTTCTGTAACTTTTCTTGCTCCTTTTGGTACCACTGTATCTTCTTTTGTTCCATCTGCCTCAGTCTTTGTGTTCTAATGCTGTTTGGCATGCAATAGCTTTTCCTCTTATATCTCCCCTAGGCTGGCCAGATCTAATCTCTGATACCACTGTAATGAACCTGCCTAATATGCAGAATAAAAACACACAAAAAGTAGACTGCAACAAACTGATTTTTTTGTATTTTATATTTAGGAAAGAAACACAATAATAACTTAAAATAATAAATATTACAAATTTTAAATTTGCAAAGAATAAGAATGCTCATACAATTCCAGCCCGATGAGGGTTTCCGTCCTCAATGGCTTGCACTCAACACTTGGGGTTTCCGTCCACAAATGCCTTGGAAAAGGGCTCAATGACTTGACATAATGAGAATGATTCCTCCCTTTCCTAGCAGCCCCTTTTTATAACCTTCCTCTCCTTAATTAGGGCCGACTAATTTCTACTGCATCACTAATTGTCACCAGCTGGCAAATCTACCTTATTAACAATTTCCTATTTTAAGATTTATTCCAACTAATTGCTACTACATCACTAAGTGACACCAGATGTCAAATCTGCCTTGTTAACCACTTGCTATTTTAATATTTATTCCTCTGCTTTAGCTGAGCTGCTGCCAACTGGAAAATTTGCCTTATTAGTTTACCTTCTATTACACTATTTTCTGCCGTAGTTGGGTAGAGTGGACCCCACATATGGATATCTCAAGAAGGGGATATTACAAGGGAGAAAACTAGAATTTATTCTTAAGGAGGTTGCCTCCTCAAAGAGGCAAGTGATATCAATATAATTGCTCTTGTTCTGAGTTTCCATGTTTCACTTATTTAATGTTTCTGTTATTGGAAATGCAATATTAATCCTACTTTTGTCATTAGTCCTTGTATTTGCAGTTAGAATTATCCTTGGTACAATAATTTCTTGTCTCAGTACAACTTAGAACCAAGAATTTCTAGGTGAAATACTCACATCAGCGGAAGAGGTTCATTCCAAGTGGTATCAAAGCCCTTTCCAGGGCGTGGTAAGCTTCTGTTGTGAGAAATTAATTTTCCTTTTAAGCCTAGGTCTATAGGTTAAAAAAGGTGTTCCGGCCATTTTAAAATATCATGGAGGAGTTGTCGTTTTTGGCTAAGCTAGATTGCCCATAAAGCATCTAGTGAAGTGAGGGGTGCTCAGACTCCAATACCCAGGCCTTAGACAACACCTCATACACGGAATTGAGCTCCCATGTACCTTGCGTATATCGGGAGACCATTATTAGAAACCCTGAGCCAAACCTTCAAATATAGGAAGCCAATCGAGTCAACCGTGTAATTATCCATAGTGCATCGAGAACAACACTCGGGAAGATTACCCTCATGTATTGATCAGAGGCGGGTAGTGCGCCCAAGGGTATGGTCTAAATACTCCTTGGGTAGTGGCTTGAAATATTGGTCCGAGCATTATCAATTGTTGTTGTCGTATATTAGAGGGCTATGGGAAGTACACACACACCTCAGCCTAGATTACCTCCCTTCCCTAATTTTTACTTGTGGTAGTTTCATAATTGCGCTGGCCTTATTGTTAGTAGGACAAGAAACATAGAGAATAGAGGGCTAAAGATCTTAGTCTAGCTTAGGATAGTGTGATCATAGTCGAGTTTTTTTTTTCCAGAGCATTTCAAAGGAGATACGCAACACCAAAACCACTATCCAGTATTTGAAGTGTTGGGGTCCGAAAAACACTTATCCAATATATACGTCCTTTCGACCACCTTGACGAGATGATTGTTTTGGTATAAGTCACCACAACAAGGTTTTGGACCAAGACCCTTACTAAAAATAGTAACCTGCTAAAAATAGCAATTCTATTTTTAGTAAATGCCACCAGAGACCAGAACTCAAGCAATGGAGGCCAAAATGCACAAGATGGAGGAACAACTCACTAAGTTGGATGCCATAAATGAACTTACTGCTCAAATGTCTACCCTCACTAGCATGGTCGCAGATTTCAAGCATATACAGGACTCAATGATCCAGGACATCAAATTGCTTAAGCTTAAAGATCCAAATTTTGATGGACACACTGAAAATAGCCTCAAAGGTCATAAAGGGAAAGCTCTTGACAGGTCAAACTTTTCCAGGGACATTATTGAGGTATCCCCGTGGGGGCCTTTCGGCGGGTCCCTGGTGGATGGTATAAGTTTAAAAAAAAACTATCAGCAATCAGGAAACCATAGAGGCATGGCCCCTAGACTCCCCAAGATAGATTTTCCAAGGTTCGATGGGACAGATCCACAAAGTTGGTTAATTAAGGCCAAACAATGGTATGAGCTGCATGAGACACCCATCAACCAATGGATTTTCGTGGCTGCCTTCCATTTTGACCTTGAAGCACTCCATTGGTATCAATGGTTGCAAAAACAAGTACCAAACATTGGTTGGACATAGTTCAAGAATGAACTCCTTGGCCGTTTTGGTCCTTCAAAGTTTGAAGACTTTACTAGAGCCCTCACCAAGCTCCGACAGACAAGTACAATACTTGAGTACATTACAACTTTCGAGAAGTTAGCCAATAGAACAAAAGGCCTTCTCGACATCTTTTTTAAGAGTTGTTTCATCAGCGGCCTTAAGGAGGAAATCAAAATTGAGGTGCAAATGCTCAAACCAGCCACATACATGATTGCAACGAGGTTAGCTAAACTTGCAAAAATTAAATGGAATGCCCAATGAAAGGTCTCCAAACCCACAACATTCCAAAATAAAACCTTTGCACCCATAAATAGTAATGCTCCAAAGACTCTAGTAGTAAAGAGGCTAACACCGGAGGAGATGGTGAACCACAAAGCCAAGGGACTTTGTTATAATTGTGATGAAAAATGGGCCACTAGGCATAAATGTAAAACACAATGCCTCTACCTTCTAGACATGAGCAATGCTTCATCCTCTTTGATAGAGATAAGGGAAGAATTTGTGGACTCAGTTGAAGAACTTGATTCAATGGATGATGAAGCTTTACCCAAGGGACCCATGAAGGAAGCACCCACACTTTCCTTGAATGCCATTGCCGAAATCTCGGTAGCCCAATGCATGACAGTCTAGGGTTTCCTCAGGGGACACAAGGTGTTGATATTATTGGACTTCGGAAACATAGATATAGATTCGAGTGTAGCAAAAAGGGAAGATTGCTTCATCCATGGTTGGGACCAAATTAATGTCAATATTGCAAATGGAGACATCATGACCTGTAATGGGCGGTGTCAGAATGCTTGCCTATCCATGGGTGATTACCAATTTCAAATTGATCTCGACGTAGTTCCCTTGGGAGGCGTGGACATTATGTTTGACTCCTCTGGTTGAGAACTCTGAAGAACACAAGCTTATACTGAGAGGGGGGGTGTGAACAGTATAAGATCACTTTTTACTTTTCTTTCCCAATCAATATTATGCAATGTATAGATAGCAATATCAATAGCTAATCAAAGCAATGCACAAATCACCACACACATAGGCCCAATTTTGTGTTCACCCAATGTCTACTCCACGGGTTTTTACTAAAACTTTCCAATCAATCTCTTGGAATCTTTCCATTACAATTTTATGATCTTATCCAAAGGAGGCACCAATCCCTAATGAAGTTTGTGGATCTTATCCGGCCTCTCTCTCCTCCTGGTGTTCTGCCTCTCCTTGCCCTTACAAATGGATTATCCCAGCTCCTCCCCCTCGGTTATTCCTCACTCCAACTCGTCTAATTGCACTAAAACTCCTTCGTCTCCAAATTTCTTTAATCTTCCTCGCACAAACCTTCTCATCTGCACCAAACTCTTCCTCGAATATGTACTAATCCTTCGTTCACAATCTCCTCAATCTCTGCTCAAGCCTTAATCAAACTTACTCAATTCAAATCACTTTTGGATTCCCCAAACCTTAACTCAGGTTTAAAAATCATCAATAACTTCTCACAGTTACTCAAGACTTACTCAATATCCTTGTAACTTCCACAAAGCTCACCCAATCTGCACGTCCTCTCTAACTTGTCAATCTCTCAATAGTCCTCACTAACTTATCCAAATTGCTCTTCTATTTTTTCCAACTTACACTCTGTCCACAAGTTTCTCAATTCTCTCTGCTCACATCACACTAACTTTCCAATCTCATGTAAGAGTTTAGCTCAATATCTCTCCACTCACAATGCTCAATCACTTTCAATACTCTCTTAGAAACTATAGTTTTAGAGACTCAATATCTTCACTTCACTTCAATCTCAAACACTTTCACTCACTCTTTTTCATAGAAAATATAGGATTTTAGGACTAATATTTTCACACTCATCAACTCTCACCTCTTCTCAAATCTTTTGATATAGAATATTTTTTCATAGACTTGCTATCACTTCACACATCCACTTGCTAGTTCAACTACTTACTCAACCAATCACTCAATGCTCATTTTACAACCCTAGTCCACATATGAACACTACTCAAAATTTTCCAACAATACTTATCAACAATTCACATAACAATGATACTCATTCTTTGCAACCCTAGTTCAATTCTTCACTCAATCAATTACTTCACACGTTTAACCAATTCACTATGCTCAACAACTCAATAAGAAACCTAATTAATCCTTTTCACTCCAAACTTGTTTTCCGAATCATACTCACTATGGAAGAATGTGCCCATACCTTTTCTTGATGATGAGGAACCTCAAATCTCCACAACCACAAACTCTTCTTTCAAGCTTAAGAGTTATAAGATGTAATTCTCTAATCATCTATTAAAACATACATCACCTTATTACTCCATCTTGAGAGCGATCAACATATACAAAAATAATTGACTAAATACCTTATAATCTCCCGTTAAAATATATCCAATACCATAATTCAATAATCACCTTCCAAAATAATAATGGCAATAAGTCCTCTCAATTAATCACTTTAATCTCCAATAAACCAATATTTTCTTTTTTAAAATGCTAACTCCTTATTCCTCCAATTAACCAAAATATTTAATTAAAACTTTTTATCTACCCCTTTTAACTCCTTAGGACCTTATTCAAAACCTTAGATCACAAATATATTAATTTATTACCTTTGCCTTGGTGAGATTCGAACTCACGATCCGCCTCTACCCCCCTAGCCGCGGCTCCAACCGCCGCGTGAGCTAGGCGCTCACCTTGGGAGGGAAGAGCACCACGTGCTCTATCTTCTCCCTCTTGGCGCCTCACCCAAAAAGGATTTGCGCCGCTTCCTTTGGCGCCTAACCAAGTCCACTCAAAACGCTGCCTGCCGAGATTCGAACGCGGGTCCTCCCGCTCACAAACACCCTAGCTCACTCCAACTTGCCACCAGACCACCACGCTGGATGGCTATGAGGATTAGGGCGTCTTTCGTCTTATTTCTTCTCCGATGCACTTAAGACAAAACTGTCTTCTTCCTTGCACGAAATCGCACGAAACACACAACTCACAGACCTTTGGTAAATCAAACAAGGGATAATTCTTTTACCACTTAGGCATATGGTTTTTATACCAATATGCCACCACACTTTCAAACGTCGATGGATTCCTTTTTCTCTTAGACGTCGGCGCCTTAAATAATTAATTTATAAATTATTTAAATTCTTTAGAATTTAAATATTATAAATTCATATTTAAATCCTTTTGGCTTTACTAAGGATTAAAGCCTTCTCAGGTTTTACCACTTTGTATAAATAATATTTATTTAAAAAATTTAAATTCAATTTGAATTTAAATATTTTATAAAATAAGTATTAAAACTTCCTTGGGCTTTTTAACTTGAATTTAAAAGCTTGCTTGGGTTTTTATGAAAAACCTTTTATTTTTGCTCATCCATGGTTTTAATAAAAACCCTCCTACTTATGCTTCCACATTATATTAAAAATATTATAAAGCTCTTTTGCTATTAACCTTTGCATTGTTCCTTTTGACCTTTTGACATCAATGGTAGCTTATTCCTTGACATCAATGACAACTTCGTTCCTTGACATCAATGACAACTTTGACTCAAAATGTCCAACGAAATCTAGGGCCGGTGTTGTGGGATTTCTCGAAACTTTGGATGAGGTTCACCATCAACAATAGGACACACACCCTCTAGGGGATAAACTATGGGAAACCCAAGGTCATAACATCCCATCAAATGCAACAACTAATAAAAAGGGTCACAGGGTAGTAGTTGGAAGATTTTGTCGAATGTAGTTGTGTGCTATGCAAATTGAAAAGGTACCCCCCGATTTGTTAGCCATCCTCACCAAGAATAAAAAAGTCTTCAAGGAGCCAACTTAGCTACCTCCCAGTTGACCAGAGGACCATGATGGAAGTCGACCCCCAAACATATGGCCATACATGTACCCCTACCATCAAAAGAATGAGATCAAGAAGATGGTGAAGGAATTATTGGATGTAGGACTTATTCACCCAAGTACAAGTCCTTTTTCAGCCCTAGTATTGTTAGTATGGAAGAAAGATGGATCATGGAGGATGTGTGTGGATTTTCGTGAACTTAACAATATCACCATCAAGGATAAGTTCCCAATACTAGTGATCGATGACTTATTGGACGAGCTACATGGGGCCCAATATTTTACCAAGTTGGACCTCCGGTTTGGGTACCATCAAATCCGTGTCCATGAGGAGGATATAGCTAAAACGACCTTTAGGACTCATGAGGGGCACTATGAGTTCTTGGTTATGCCTTTTGGCCTCACAAATGCACCTTCCACTTTCCAAGGATTGATGAACAGGGTTCTCAAGCCATATCTACAAAAGTTTGCCTTGGTCTTCTTTGATGATATTTTGGTATACAGTAAGACATGGGATGAACACCTCCAACACGTCAACTAGGTTTTGAAGCTACTATAGGAAAATCAACTTTATGTCAAACAATCCAAGTGTACCTTTGGGGTGACGGAAGTGGAATATTTGGGACACATTGTGGCCAAGGATGGTGTGCGTGTGGACCCTGCAAAAATTGAGGCCATGAAGGAATGGCCCAAACCCAAAACATTGAAGAGCCTCTGGGGATTCCTCGGACTCACAAGGTACTACCATAAATTTGTCAAGGATTATGGTAAGATTGTAGTGCCCCTGACAACTATGCTCTGCAAGGACACGTTTGTGTGGAATAATGAAGCAGAACAGGCCTTCCTTACTCTGAAAAATGCTATGTGCCACACCCCAGTTTTAGCAATTCCTGATTTCTCCAAGACTTTCGTGATAGAGAGTGATGCATTAGGGGTTGGATTGGGGGCTGTACTCATGCAAGAAGGTAGACCCCTTGCATTCATCAACAAGGCATTATTGGGACGTAATCTGGCCAAATCAACCTATGAAAAAGAGATGATGGCCATCGTCTTTGCGGTTCTCCATTGGCGACCATATCTGATAGGGTGGCGTTTCATTTTCAAGACAGATCATTGCAGCCTAAAATATCTTTTGGAACAATGGGTTTCTTCCCCTAAGCAACAAAAATAGGTCACTAAGCTCTTAGGGTTTGACCATGAGATTGTTTACCACAAGGGTAAGGAGAATGTGGCAACAGATGCCCTTTCTAGACTTCCAGAAACATAGGACACTCTCTATGCAGTATCCATCCTCTAGGCTGATTGGCTAGAGGAGCTCAAGTCAGAGTGGCAAGGCGACCCCACACTCGCCAAAATTATTCAGGACCTCTAGACAGAAACAAGGGATCATCCTAACTACACATGGAGGGAGGGGATACTCCGCTACAAGCAGAGGGTTGTTATTCCATCCACTTCGAAACTTAGGTCTCGAATTTTAATGGAGCTCCATTCTTCACCAATAGGACACACTAGCTTCTTGCATACCTATGAATGGGTCAAACACAATTTTTACTGGTCTGGTTTGAAGACCGATGTGAAGCAATTTGTAGACACCTATGGTACATGCCAACGTCAAAAAGGGGAAACAGTTAAAACACTAGGCTTGCTTCAACCCTTACCCATTCTTGATTCATCATGGATAGATATTTCCATGGACTTCATTGAAGGGCTCCCTCTATCGGGTGGAAAAGCGGTTATCATGGTGGTAGTAGACAGGTTGACCAAGTATGCTCACTTCTTCCCCTTGGGTCATCCTTATATTATAAGGACAGTGTAATATTTCGGCTCCACGCGATCCCTCACTCCATAGTCAGTGACTGTGACAAAGTGTTCACCAGTAAGTTTTGGAAGGAACTCCACCGCATTTAGGGGACAAAGCTAAAACAAAGTACGTCTTATCATCCGCAAACTAATGGTTAGACTGAGGTGATCAACAAATTTCTGGAGACATACCTTAGATGCTTTGTCTCTAACCAACAATCCAAGTGGAGCCAATGGCTTCCCCTAGCGGAATGGTGTACAACACCACTTTCCATACAATCACTAAGATGACTCCGTATGAGGCAATATACGACCAATCACCTCCGACACTTACCTCTTACCTTCTAGGCAGTTCAAAGGTCGAGGCAGTTGATACAATCCTCACTCGTCAGTAGGAGATCTTAGCTACCTTGAAGCAAAACTTAGCAATTGCCCAAAATCGCATGAAACAACAGGCTGATCAACACAAGACCAAGAGGGAGTTTGCAGAAGGTGACATGGTTTTCCTTCGTCTTCAACCCTACAAGCAAATGTCCCTGAAACAAAAGGGGCGACACAAGCTGGTGCCCAAGTTCTACGGGCCTTATAAGGTACTCCAGTGGGTAGGGAAGGTTGCTTACAAATTGGAGCTACCGATGTCATCCAAGATCCACCTGGTTTTCCATGTGTCTTGCCTGAAGAAGATGGTGGGGAAACATACCCCAATATAGATGGTCCTTCCAGAACTAGATGAAGAAGGATCTATTCTTCTCGAACCAGCAGCCATCCTTGATCGACGAACTCGACACCTTTGCTCCTGCGACATCACTGAAGTCCTTGTATAGTGGCATGGGCTCCAACCAAAAGATGCCACGTGGGAGCCATTGCAAGAACTCCAACAGTTTCCCACTTTTCAGCTTTGAGGACAAAGCTTTTCTAAGGGGGTGGCGTGTTACTGTTGAAAAACAGGGCCTGCAAAACAAAATACCACAAAACAAAACCCCAAAACAGAGTACATTAAAACAGAGCACCAACAAATGCAGAACAATTTACAGAGAAAAAATATACTCCAATTGCACTCTTGTTAACAAAAGTGAAGAGGAAGGAATATTTTCATGGAATTGCATTCAAGGAAAGAATACTCATACATTGCCGAATGCTTATTTAATAGAAACAAAAAAACAGTTATAAACAGTTTCAATAACGGAGCACCTAACTCATCCTGCCACCTGCCCATCCTTGAGCATTAAAAACAATTTACTTAACAGTTACGTACCCCACGAATGCAATCCATGTTGGCCTAAGTTATTTTACCATATGGCATATATGAAGAAGGCCACATGTCAAATTAGGAATAGGTAGGAGAATATTGTCATAGAATCATATATGTAACTGTCATATAATCATATATGTAACTGTCTTAGAATATGTAGTCAGGGAATATTGTCATAGAATAGTCAGGAAATATGCTTGTAAGCCTTATAAAAAGGCAAGGATGCAACCTTCACTAGGGAGAAGACTGGAATTTATTGTTAAGGATGCTGCTTCCTCGAAGAGGCAAGTGATATCAATATAATTGCTCTTGTTCTAAGTTTCCATGTTTCACTTATTTAATGTTCCTGTTATTGGAAATGCTATTAATCCTACTTTTGTCATTACTCCTTGTATTTCCAGTTAGAATTATCTTTGGTACAAAATTTCTTGTTTCAGTACAGCTTAGAACCAGGAACTTCCAGGTGAAATACTCACATCAGCAGAAGAGGTTCATTCCATTGTCCTAGTCTTTTTACCATAAGTGCAGAATCCCCTTAAATCTCTCCATGGGTGGCATTTGTATTAAAAGGTATTTGAGACCAAAATGACTACTAACAATTCAGTTCATTGTTTACGGTGTGGCTTCTAATGGGTGCATACATTGTTAAGAATTTTCTTCTGTGACCTCTTATTGTTCCTTGGGTTTTTGATTACTAAGTCTTTTTCTTGGAACCTTCATTAATCGGTGTTTGGCACCTTGCCATGGAAATCACCTGGAAGAATGCAGTCTGAGCTACATTTTTTTGGTGAGATGGAATTTTTTTTAAATGATTATGTAACAGTGGGTAGATCTTTATGCTGCAAGAAAAATAAATGGCTGTATTATAGGTTAACCTTTGAGGAAAAATTCCAGAATGTATTACTAATACTGGTAAATTTTGATCAATTTAATAACTTTGTATAAATTTTAAAAGAACTTGGAAATTGCCTTTTTGGAAAATTTGATAATTGGTGAATTTGTTTTTTGAGAATTTTGTGAAAAATAAGCAATTGGAAAAATGATATATAAAACATTCTGGGGATTAAACTGTTTTGTCGCTTCCCACATCTTGAATAGTGTGGATTGTTTAAGTTTTGATAGTTCACTACATCCCTTCTGTTCTATACTAATAAGTTCTTTTTAAGCAATTGATTGAATGAAGTTCAATATATATTCTAGCAGTCTTGGAGCAATTGCAAATAGAAGGTAGTTTTGTACTAATTGTATGTTCCTGTCTTGAAGAATGGCACTATCGCTTTAAGAAGAAAGGGAAAGAAAGAAATTATGTTCATGTTCATAAGCAGTAAAGTTAGCCAATGGCACTCAAAAGTACATCCTGTTACAATAGCATTGGGTAGCCAAAAAGAAGAGTTCCAATGTCAAAGCCACAAATTAGAAGTTACAAAAATCTAATAGGGGATGATCCATGTCACTACAAGTAACATCATTTAATAAAATTTATACCATCATGTAGTAAAACTTATATAATCATGCAGTACAAATGCCTTGCATGACAAAAAATTATTTTTAGAGAATGTGATAGTGCTATTGGAGAGTATGGCTAATACATGGCTCTATGTCTGCCTAAATTTCTTTGCTATACAAGGAAGCAAAGAAATCTAGGGAGCCAAAAGTATTGGGTGACCAGTGTTGGAACAACAAACCAAAGGAAATATATGACCTTAGTTGCTCTTTAATTTATTTAAATTATTTGCCCAAGATATCTGTGTAGAAATCAATACCTTTGGGTATAGTTGAACCAGAACCCTTTTTCTTTGAAATTAATCCCTATTAATCTCTTGCACAATTACAGTATTATTATCACAACATATTATGTTTTTAATTTAAGGTACCATATCTGAAGGGCTGTTTTTTGGTGTCAAATACTACCAATAACGGAACTTGGATATGTGATGGGCCAGTTGAACAACCATACCATTAGATCTCTTGCATGTGTCTGAAATGAAATCTTTATTTGTGTACAAAGGCCTTAAACTGTTTATTCGAATAGTTTTGGGGAGAAGTACCATGTGGAATTAGGGGGGAAATAAGGTTCATAAGTTTCTTATTAATGTAAATGCTTATATCTTCTCTATTCTTTGCAAGGTTACCAGGTGCGGGGGTGCAGGTGTGGCGGGAATCACGGGTGTGGCCCCTGCCAAAAATAGGGTTCGCCGGGTGCGGGTGCAACTAGTTTTTAATATATATATATATATATATATATATATATATATTTTATCAAAAAAAAATTAAAAAATAAAATAAATTATGCACATTGTGAAATAATTAAATAAATGATAAATCATACACATTGTGAAATAAAATAAATCATTCATACACATTGCAAAATATTTAAATATGACATCATAAAAGCATATTGATATATTATGATATTCATGTAAAAAAATGACAGGATGTCAAAGTCATAAAGACTCAAGAGATAACAATATACTTTAAGTATATACTATAGTATTTAGTAGTGGACATGTACAAAGATAACATCAAATATCTGATATTTGACTCTCATTCATCATATTCCTCATCATCATCTTCTAGGCCCTCCTCCTGTGGATCTGGTGGTGGTAGATCTGAAAAGCCATCACACCTACTATCATCTCTGATGTCATCAGGAACTGCATCCCAATGTGCAAAAGGCCCCTCTGTATAACCCTTGTCCCTACAAGACATGAGTCGAAGAGTACTATGGACATACACAAGGTTCTTTGCCCTACTTGCCTCTAATCAACCTCTCCTCGCTGAATGGATAAATCCATAAGTACTCCAATTTCTCTCACAAGTTGAGGAACTGGCCACCTGAGACAATAAACGACATGCTAGTCGCTGCAACTGTGGTGTCCCTATAAACGACAATGTTTTTTTTTAATACTATGCCCCTTTATTATCCTATTATAAAGTTTAAAGTTTAAATTTATAAAAACTTTTTGATAAATTATAATTTATAAAAAATTTGAAGTTCGAAATTTAAAAAAAATGAAAATGTTTTTTCACTTTTTCTTTTTAATAATATTTTTTAGACTGTATGAGTTGGGTGTGGTTGGGCCCACCTAAAAAAATTAAAAAAAAAACTTTTTTTCCTATGTTAATGCCCAAACTGGGCTGGGTTCGGCCGGTTGAACCCCGACTAGCCAGGGTTCAGTCCAAGGCGAACCTTGTTAGACAGGGTTCGGATGGGGTTCAGCCCAACCGCACCCGTTCGTGAACCTGCGCGCCCGGTGCGGGTCCGGGCACGGTCCGCGCACCCAGCCAGCCGGGTGCGAGAACCCGGTTACACTGATTCTTTGTTTCGTACAACTCTTTCGTTGTGCTTATCACAAAGAAATGAGATTACATTGAAATATAAGCAATCAGTTTCCAGAGGATTGGCATGGATTCATTTAATTGTAGTCTTTTAAGAGTTCTGTATAACCATTGCACATTTTTGTTTGATTTAAGGCCTACTCTGATCTTTAATTTGAATAACAGGCACCTTAGCAGACAGTACAGAAAACTTTGAGGGGATAATTTGATGAACCAAAACAACATCATGTTTTATTCTCGCTACTCACTGCTTTAATTGATGCTAGAAATATTTGATATGATAAAGATACGAGAAGGTTTATATCAATTTTACTAGACACAATTTGATCAACGTTCACTTTTGCTTATGTTCTCTTCAACAATTAAGTGCAGGTCTGCCATTGACTAGCACAAAAATGGACATGAGCATGTGGAAGTCTTTTTTGAGGATTCAGAAGTTTAGAAGAGTTGCCTCTTATTTTGTATCTTATTGCTCCTTCAGTGGTCTAGTATATGCTTACACAAACAACAGGTTCGTTTTTCCTTTCTAAGTTTGGAAGATATCTCTTTTACATGGGAGTGCCTAGCTTTTGTTCCATTTACATTTTGTAGGGTTGGATGGGCAGTGGACAGGAAGGGTGAAGTTGGTAGATTTCTTAATTTCATTTCATATGTTACTTTTCAGACTGCTGTGTTTCTATATTTTACTGAATATATAGATTTTACAAGAACCTTGGACTGGATGTAATGCAGCACAAGGGCAGGGGTTTCACGGGCAGATCAATACTATAGCTCTTTTCCAGCTGGTACTGAGCTACTCTCTGATACTACAAAGGTTAGTAACAACATTCCTTTAATAAATCTGTTGCTCATTAACATGTAGCCTATGGACTGGTTGAACTCTTCATTTGTTTTGGATGTCTCTGTAACGCTGATTTTGATTTATAATTTTGAGCAGTTGTATAAAGCAGCACTGGATAATGTCTTTGAAGAGGAAGAATGGGGCCCCATTGAATTTTCTATCATGGCAAAGCATTTCCAGCGTCAGAATAAACCTCCTTATGCCTATCATGCTGTAAGTGTTGCATTTGTTCCTTCTTGGAAACCATTTTCTTTAGCAAAGATATTATTTGGAACATTTACAATTTTACATGTAATCCATATAGATAAGATAAAATAATTCTATTAATGTTCACAAATAGCTAAAGTAGGCCAACGGGACTCGTTGAAAAAAGCTGTTACAAATTACAACATAGTTGAGAAAATCGGCAAAAAATAAGCGGACTGTCGATTTTTTGCTGATTTTTTGAAACGGCGATGCAATTGGCAAAGAATCGGCGATGCGCCAATTCTTTGCCGATTTTTTCAAAAAATCAGCAAAAAATCTGCAATTTTTTTTTTTTTTTTTAGGCTGTGGCCGATTTAGGGTTTTTATATGCAAGCCCATTTTTCAGCTGTTAATGTTTGAACTTCGAAGTTTAAAGTTTAAACCCTAAATCTGAAACCTTAGTTTAGGGTTTCGGGTTTTTTCTTTTCCTCCTCTTTTTAAGTAAATATTGCTGCCTGATAACTATGTATGCAAGCCCATTTTTCAGCTGTTAATGTTTGAAACTTTGAAGTTTAAACCCTAAACCCTAGGCTAGGCCCTAGGGTTTGGGTTTAGGGTTTGTTTTTTTTCCTCCTCTTTTTAAGTAAATAAGTAAATATTGCTGCCTGGTAACTATGTATGCAAGCCCATTTTTCAGCTGTTAGTGTTTGAATTTGAAACTTTGAACATGAAGTTTAAACCCTAAACCCTAGTCTAGGCCCTAGGGTTTTGGGTTTAGGGTTTTTTTCCTCCTCTTTTTAAGTAAATATTGCTGCCTGATAACTATGTATGCAAGCCCATTTTTCAGCTGTCAATGTTTCAATTTTAAACCCTAAACCCTAGCCTTTTGGTTTATGGTTTAGGTTTTTTTTCCTTTTTTTTAAAGTGATTGTAACTTTGTTGTTACTTGTTTCCATGTGCAGGCATATAAAAAATGAAACTTTTTTTTCCTTCTTGTTACTTGTAACTTTATACCTTTTCATATTATAAGCAATACAAGATGTTTTGTCACTTTCATGTGTACTTAAAGCTTGAACCTTGTATGATGTCTTCACATGAATTATTGCTTTTATTGCAATATTTGATTTGCATAATGTTAATTCATTGTAATATGCATGAAAAAAACTTTTTTTCAATGAAAAATTTCATTTTCTTCGTCCTTTTTGCCGATCTTTTGCCGATTCCCAATTTTTTCCGATTTTAAAAATTGCCGATTCTTTGCTGATTCCAATTTTCTCAACTATGAATTACAATGCACTGTAGTAACCAAAAGGTACTACAAAAATAAGCTTATAGAAGTTTAAATTTTTCTCAATGGAGGCATTAATAGCTTATTGGTTTCTTTTTAGTAGTTGTACTCTTTTTTTCATAATAATAAACATTTGCAATCATTTTAGGAGATACCTGTGTAAGAAATGAAGAATGAAGGCTAGATGTTTTGCATCACACTTTGTAATCCGTTATTAGGATACACAAGATGTGGATTGCAAAGGAAACAACAAGCCCATTAGACGGACAAAAATCTTGCCCTTTATTCTTTGGCTTAACTATTGCAGCTTGCTCTAGGTCTGCAATTTCTTTCCGTTTCTAATTCATTTGAATCATGTCTTGTAAAAGGAAGAAAAAAGCTTATCAAGCATTCCATAAAACTTGAACTTTCCAACATTCTTTTTCATCTGAACTTTGGCTACTAATTCCTTACATATAAATCAACAAACTACATACATTTTTTTTTACCAATCTGAGAGGAACCTCTTCCTGCTTAATCAATCAGCATATGGTACTTTGGTCAAACAAAATTTAGGATATATTTAAGATCAGGTTTTATTGATGTGACAAATCATACTTTTAAGTGGGAAAATTGAGGTCTCTTGCAGGTATGAGATCAGCACTTCTTCTTATGAGGACCTTATGAAACATCTAATCTTTTGGTTCTGATGAATATTAACTGAATGCTGAAGGTGAAAGTCAAAAGTCAAGAGGACTCTTATTTTAGCAAAGGCGTAAGAGTTTTGGAGTGAAAGTAAAGGGTATTTATTTTGCTGTATGAACTATAATTTACATATCATTTCCATCCTCTCTAGGAATAAACAATAACAGGCAATGTTGTGTTATTTCCATTCTGGCATCAGTCTGAAAAGTTAAAACGTTGTCTCTTGGCTACAAAAAGCACAAACATTAGTCATAAAATTCTTGACAAACTTGATTATATATACATACCACCCTTGAAGAATGAAATTTATGGATTATTATTTTTGGATCAGTTTCAGATCTCTTTGGTTTAGTTGGGATGTGTCTATTAAGTATTAACACATTATGTAACATGGCAACAGCAATATATGGTTCATCTTCTCTCAAATGGACAACTTGATGCTACAGGACTGTGATCTCAGGTATAGTGTGGACACAATTGTCAAAACAGTATTGTTGTTTTGTCTGGCATTGAATAATTATATGATGTTTTATTTGGTTGGTGTCTGAATGCTAATATTGTCGTATAAATGTGCAACAGGAAGATCTAAGATCGATGTCCGCAGAATTTTTAAGCAGTTGGCTTGACATTGAGATAGAAGCAACATGGGGACAATCTACCAAATACCAGAATGTACATTTTTAGCAGCATACTAACAGATCACAGAATCATTAAATAGGTTCTTATAGTGGTTCATGGAATTTATATGCACATTCTGTTTCCATGTGAAGCTAATTTGCAAACACCTTATGTCCGTGTACTGGTTCTCTCCTATTTCTGAATGGTCTTAATATATTGCTTCTTGTGCTTGAGATCTAAATTTGATAAGAGAAAATGAATTCCCATGTTCCATAATAATCGAGGGAGAAATCTCTGGAAAGACTGATATCTGTAAGAATGTTTCAGCAGAATGGCTTGGACTAATGGGGCCATCTGGGGTAATCCTTGTATGAGGGTCTTGCTTCTTGAAACAAAGGACACGTCTTTTCTATTAAGTAAGGTTGAGGTAGCTCTTGTAGTAGCAAAGAAGCTGGTAATTTATCTAAAGTCATGTGTTTTGATTGGAATGTAAAAGCAAGTCTGTCCTCCTATCTCCTTTGTCAGGCCTCTAAGATAAATCCATTGTTTTTTGAAGTTTAAGAAAGAGGGCACTGTGTGCTGTCTATTAGTGAGTCCATGAATATTAACTGTGATCACAAAATTCTTGCTGCTTATGTTTAATGAAATAGCATGAAAGAGGAAATTAACGTGGCAGTCTCCCGTGAACTCCTAGGTGGTCTCCACTTAAAAGTAACTGTGTTGTTAACGGGACTAAACCCACACATCATTAGCTGCGGATCTAAATTATATGGAGAGGTGATCCCATCAGACCTTGAATAAGCAGCAGAACGTTCTCTGGTTCTCAAGAAAAAAAATGGACACTTGGATATGAATTATGTAGTTTCCACTTCCTAGGGGGAACGGATCCTATAAATGCTCTATTCTTAAGGGATGTGATGGTCAGTCTTTAAGATGCATTTATACGCACAAAGTCTGATTTGTTTAAGAGGAAACCTGAGGCCATTTGACCATTGATGCCAAAATTAATCACATGCACAATAATCTGATCTAAAATGTGCAGAAAGTGCTTTGAATAGGCGGACGTCTTGGGACTAAGAAACCTGAAAGGACCAAGTAATGTAGTTTGAATGAGGCTTTTTTTAAATATCTTATTTGATCATGTTCTTAATATTATCTTTTAGGTGAAGAAGATGAGGAGGTGTATCCAAGGAGGTTTGATGAGGAGGACAATCTATTGATACCTATACGCAGGAAACTCCTAAGGTGACCCTGTTTCCTGTTTCACAAACATGGAAACTCAGAAATTACTGGAAACTTGTCTTCATGACTTCCCACATTTTTGGGTATTTCTAAGTGATGTTTCCAGCTTTTCTGTGGGTGTTTCCACTGTTTCTTGGTATTTTCAACCAGAAGAAAAGTCTAGGTTTGATGTTTTTAGGGGTTTGTGTGGGTTGCGTTAGGCCCTCATGGGACACACATGACCCACTTTGATTAAAAATCAGATTAATGAAGCCAAAGAATCTAGAAAAAGTGGCATGCTCTTCAACAACAAAGAGGAATTGAAGCACATATGGGTTCACTTGGTGAAGCAAAACAGTTGGGTTCACTTGGTGAAGCAAAACAGAGAGGACCTAGTTTTATTGCATTCTAACCTTTGTTATGTAGTTCTCAAAGCAAAAAAAAAAAGCCAAGAGCAAACAAAAGATTGGGGTGTGGATCCTAAAAGTAAAATCCTTAGGTATTTCCATGGTTGAACCTAATATTGAGGATGATGAAAATCCTCATACACCTGTTGTCAAAGCCACAAAAGTTGGCTCTTCTATCAGTTTTGGTACATATTTTGATGACTTTGAAGATTAAGAATTAGGTTTATAGTGTATTCCATGTAGTTTAGTTTTGCATGACATGTATAGCCTTATCTATAAAGGTTGACCTTTGATATTAAGCATTGTATTTTATATGCAATTTAATAAATAAACGTGTTTTCATCCATGGCTGTTCTTCATAATTTGATTTTGTCTATAAATTTTAAAAATCCATTTCATATTTTTTTAATTAGTCTTCTCCTGGGACGTTTCTGTGCTTTTTTGAAGGGTTTGAGGATTTGCATTTCCTAAGGCATTTCTGTTTCAAAAACTATGCCTTTTTCCAAGTTTCATGCAACTTAGGTTAATATACTGACAGACTAATGAAGCAATAAAACCTTAGTAAACTGATATAATTATTGACCGTACTGAGCCAAGCAAGCCAGTCTCAGAAAAGCACAATGTCAAGAAAAGATGCTTGCCAACATCTAGATATAGAATATCCTCTCAACCCCCATTTTTGTATCTAAAAGGCCAACCAAATCATGCATGCTAAAGGGAGAATAGATAGAAATTTAAATCTGATTGGACAAGGCATTGAGCAATATGTGCTTGCAAATAATGATGCACTGAAACTTAATAGACTGGACTGTTTAAAGGCATGCCTAACTAGTATGCACAAGACTCTAGGTCGCTAAATACCTGAGCCATAAGTAACAAACAACTTAATAATAGAGTCAAAATTTTGGGTCTTTAATAAAAACATCCTGAAATTGATGCTGGTAGCACTGGTGCTTTAGCATTGCGCTAGTCATATCCTTGGCATGCTCAGAATTGAGAAGCTGGATTCAAACCAATTAAGGACCTATAATGTGTACTCGTAGTTTAGTGAAAGTGGTGATTTCCACTCTCCATCCCTCAAAAGAGAAGAGTCTGAACAAAGCATTGAGAGTCATTGAAGATCTTGATTCTAGTTTTCTGTACATAACTGCGAGTTACCAAAAGTCACAGCCTTGAGCTAAGTGGTCTGGTCATCCCTGAAAACTATGAGAGAGGTGGCTAGAAGGGCTGCAAGATCTGCAAAATGAAGCACGGAGCTTAAAAATTAATTGAAGGTAAGGTATGACTTCTGCTTGTGTAGTCTCCTTAAGAAACTGCTTTAACTTGTAAATATAATCTCAAATAGTGCCAAAAAGAGTACGCCCTCTTTTATAATTCTATGGTGCTTCTAGCAGAGTCAAAAAAGCCTTGTTACATTTGAAATTCACCCACTGTTGTCTCATAGAGTCTCATAATAATGGATATAAGCAACTCAGGCATCCTAGTGTCACCCAATATTTCCAGTGGTATCTTGGGAGTGAATCAGAACTTTTTCAGGTAACTCTTCCTAGGTTCCCAATTGTAGCTGAAATATAAATATGTGGTCCATGGTCTAACATTTTCAAAAGAACGTAGCCTCTTCTCCTAAGCTCTCATATTTTCAGCCATACAGAGGCATACATGTTGATAACACTGGCATGAATTGTAGAAACCGTGTGACCAATCATATTAGTCTTGTGGTTATTTTGATCTGAGTTACCCCCAGATTTAATGAAAAGGCAAACAAGCTATTGGAACTAGGAAAGGGGAGGGAACCTGTACAAACCACTTAATTCAAGAGATCCACATGCAACAAGAGGACGCATACTATGCTTAAGAACATAGCTTGAAGCCTCTTATCATTTGTAGGTTTTTTTGATGTTTTTTCTTATCAAATGGCCTTCTTGACAATTTTACGTGCAAAGATTGTGCAGGATTAGGGAGAGGTGAACTTGCACATGAGACTGACGAGGAATGACAGAGAGTAGATGTGTGCATTGGGTGATGCTTGCAGGGCACTCTAAATTCTGAAAAGCTTCAACTTTCTGTTAGCATTCAAACTTCAATACAAGTACTTTTTAAAAAAAAAGTTTGATCCGCACCGATGGGCCTAGGAGGGTGGTATGAAGGACAACTCACCAACTCAAGTAGTGAAGCTAGATGATCTATGCCTTAGAATTATGCAGCAGAACAGAGCACAATCAAGTACTTATTCAAGTGTCCATACATTAGAAGGCAAAGGAAAACCACTATAGGGGATGTTGATTAGGAAAAATGCAGGAGAATCCGAAAGTATGCAAATAAATAGAGAGCTTTATTTGCAAATGGTGAAAATGTAAATGAAATGCAGAATACAAAGTTCTTTTGTATCACAGTTGACAACAACATTAAATTGTAGGCTACAGAATGTAGGGCTTGCGCTGTAGTGTTCATTGGGCACCAAGGTACTATGCCCTGGTCTAGGAGGTAGCCTATAGGAAATAGAACAAATATGGAGAAGGCGAACAATGCTAGACTCTGGTTTATATATAGCCATGAACATTAGAGTTACAAGAACTAGAGGGAAACTGGTATGGTTCCCTTCTAGGTTGGTACAAAAAGCAGTTCAACAAATCACTTATCTTCTTGCTTGGCATTAGGTGGCAGGATGATTGATAGTTTGATCTACCAATTATTATTCAGTTGCTGATGCTAGACACATAGAATTTTAGCTGGGGGCTTGCTGGCATCTAGAGTTGGTGCTTAGCGCTGGCACTTGGCATTATTTTGTGTTTTGGGCTTGACCCATAAACTTTGGCACCACATCCAAATTGGTGTTGGCATCACTAAGGATGTTGGTGCCATCTTGAAGTATGGTGTTAAGTTGTTGCGTGAGAAGTCCAAGTGGGCACCAAGATGTATGGACTTGTATTTCCATGGGCTTTAAGACAAGTTTGGTGTTACTAATGAGGTCTTGAGCTCCCCTACTTTCCTTGAATCAATTGTCTTCTCTTGAGGAGCAATAGTCCCCATTGTGTCTAAACTGAGGAAAGAGACACTTGAGTTGGTCATGTGTATATGATAAGGATTCAACATAGATAGATTGTGTTTTACTTTTTGTCTGTTTGTTAGTATTGAGCATTGTGTTAGTTCCATCTAGGTGTTCTTATTGTAAACTTTACATTTGGTTGTTTGTTAGCATCAGTTGTTGTACGCTCTATCTTGGGTCACTGTGGCCATGTTAATGTCTGCTCTATTGTGGGCGTAAGTAAGAATTTTTAAAGGCCCTCTTATTGATTGAATGCAAGTTGGCTTTTGGACTCACATCAGTGGTATCAGAGCAGTTTCAATTTGCGTTAGGATTTGGGTTTGCAAAGCTCTTTCTGATCCTTCTTGGACTTGGGTTTTGGTCTCTTCCATTCCTTGTTAGATTGCATTGCTTCATAGGGGATTTATATTAGCCAACTTGTTTTAGTGCTTCCCTCGGTTTGCATGCATTTGCTGCTAAGTCTGCATATTGGCTGTCCCATTCAGGGAAGATGCACACAGGATTTGCGAGTGTTGCCAGACTGTTGTAATTGATAGACCAGCATACAATGCTAGACAAATTTTATTGATGAGAACATAAGTATTCATACAGGATTTTGATGGTTGTTTTAAATAACTGTTTATCAACCACCTATATGTGTGTAACTTATGAATATATCTCCAAACTAATCTATATAATGATGTAATATTTTCCTACATTTCCCCCTTATTACGTCATGTTCCAGACAGAGGCAAGAACAATGATAACTGGACTGGGACAAACACTACAGCCAAAATATCTCCTATCACCTGATGAACTTGGACATACACATAGTTCATCAAGATCACAGACTAGGACAATTTTATAGTCTTTGATTTACATCAATTATGAACAAGGACATACTCCACTGCTCACCTTGGTGGGAATGACCTGACTAAATTATTAATCAAGGATAGGGACAAACACAACTATCCATGATCTTACATCACAAGTGGAGAGGGACACACATGCTATCCATCTTCAGAGTTGTGAACAGGGATGCGCGTCTGTCCACACACCTCTATGACCAAGGATGCACACAACCAATCATAGGTACAATACTCTTGTTGTGCATACAACCATTTCACAAGATCATATGCAAGTAGGGATACACTCTACTATCCAGAAAACAATACTTAGATCAGGCCTTCACTTCTCTTGAATGAAACACTATCTCTAGTAGACAATGCACTCTAACTTTGATTTGCGAAATGGATCATAACTTGGTCAAATAAATGACCCCCCCTCAAACTAAATAATTACGTGATCACGTAGTCTTCAAATCTCTGCAGCATCTGTTATATAACTTCAAAAAGAGATATTGTATCAGGCTTGAAAAATGCTTTCCAATGACTGTATATATGCCTATGCCTGCAAAAAATAAATTGTACAAAATAATAAAATCTTGATAGCTTCTCAATCCATCAAAAAATCTTCCAAACACTAATTTTCAATGTATCATGTGATGGCAGTATTATCAAAATCTTTAATTTATTCCTTCTGTAATGCATGTGGAATAAAGTGTGCACTTCTTCTAATAACTTTTGTTTACCTCTTCTAAAGGAGGACTTCTTCAAAAGAATAAACTAGATCTGCTTCTGAGATGGCCATGAAGTCACACTTCTAACTCTACCACAACAATCAACTTCTATGACATTGGAGATGCCTATTCTAAGTATTTCCTATCTAATCAATGTGGGTAAAAAGCATCATTTTTTCTTCAATTAAATGTTTCCTGCCTTCTTGCGACAACTTTAAAAAAATTGAATAAGCGCCCAACTCCCTCATTGTGCCATTCAACATGTGTATTTTCATTCGGTAAAGCATACAATGCAAATTTAACCCCACGTTTGCATCCTCATGTTTCATATGGCAATGTTTGCGATGGCAAACAAATATTGAAATTTATGAATATTTCAATAGGCACCTCTTGTTGACGGTCAACATTTTTTGGAGAATGCTGGATAATAGTCTTACTCCAAACCTGTCCCGACAATGTTGTATTTTGGCAGCAACAATTTTGCCCCAATGTTAAGACAACAACATTGGGATCTACATCTTATAACATCTTGACATAATTGCGAAACAGGTCTCCAGCTCCATTTGCACCTGTTGTTTTGCAAAACTCTTTCACTCTGTAGTCTTAGATAGCAATGTCTTTGTCTTTGAATTCTCCTCCAAACAAGTGATTATCTCAGACGTTTTGTGTTCTTGTCAATGCATGCTCCTTTATGTGCCCATAAATCCTTCTTTCCTCCTTTTCACAAGATAGAGAATCAAAGAAAACACGTCTGAAAAAACGTCCAACAACATTCAACTCTTCACATTTCACACCGACTCTTACTTCTCTTTTTGGGTGTAGAGCACCAACTCACACGTCTCCAGGTCTCATGTTTGCACGACATAAAATTGAGCAGTACTTTGCTTTTTGCAACATGGATGTCTCCGCTGTTGGAAATAGGTGTCATACACCTTTCAAATATTAACTGCCTCATGTCTTATGTTAAGAGTATATATAAGGAAGAAAAACTGGTGAACTAGACCATGGTTTTACTGCAGGTCTATTTCCAGCACTGTGCACTGCAGGACTGCAGGTCTATTTCCAGCACTCTGCACTGCAGGTTTATTTCCAGCACTATGCACTGCAGGACTGCAGGTCTAGCACTCTGTACTGTAGGAAAGCTGCAATACTGCAGACCTACATTGTCCATTGTAGGACTGCAGGTCTATTTCCAGCACTGTGCACTGCAGGACAGCTGCAATACTGCAGGTCTATTTCCAGCTGTGTTATTGCAGGTCTTTTTCCAGCTTTGTTGATAAATAGGACTGAAGAAGTGGATACTTGTGTGGGAATTGTATTGTAAAAATTAGATTATTTATTTCTGAATAATACAATTTTTGGGTGCTCTTTGATTGCTGGGTTTTTCCTGAAAGGGTTTCCAAAGGGTATATGTTGCTTCTTGTGTGAGTGTTGCATTCATTCTTATCTTGTGAATATCTCATTGCAAAGTTCTCTAAGAGAGGGCCTTGCAAAAATTGAGTTTTATGTGATTTTGCTTGTTGAATTAAAATTCTAGGCCTGTTTTTGCACTACTTTCCTCTAAAGATTAAGTAGGAAGTTGTTTTGCATTTGTCTAACTTCCTATCAATTGGTATCAGAGCTTGGTTAGCTTTGGAGATCCTTAGGAAAAATGATTTTTTCTATTAATCTTGGTTTGAGTGAGAGCTTTGCGCAGGGGAAGTGATTTTATTTCAGGATGACAAGTACATCACGTTTGGAGATAGAAAAATTCAACGGTACAAATTTTGAGCTATTGAAGCTTAAAATAGAGGATCTGCTCATACATAAAGATCTATGGGTTTCTGTTTTTTGAAGTCAACATGCGTCTATGATGGATGAAGACAGTGATGGATTGGAAGGCATGGAGTGTCATTCGGTTATGCTTGGCCGACTCCGTGCTCTTGAATGTAAGTGAGTGCCCTACTATGAAAATCTTGTGCGATAGGTTGACTTCCATCTACCAAGCCAAATCCCTTGTGAACAAATTGTTCCTGAGAAAGAAATTGTTTTCCCTAAGGATGGGGGACGGAGATTCCGTAGCAGCACTCTTGAACGAATTCAACATTATCATTTCGCAGCTAAGATCCATCGAAGTAAAAATGGACGAGGTCTAGTGTATCACTTTACTATGTTTATTACCCGATTCTTGGGACAACATAGTAATGACTATCAACTCCACTAGTATCAAGTTGAAGATGGAGGAGATAGTCTCTACCTTTCTTTTAGAAGAGATGTAGAGGAAAACCACGGAAGGCGTTAGGGATGTGTTGGTTGTTTGTGGCAAATCCAAAGAAAGGAACAAGGGGAAGAAGAAAGTTGATCGGTCCAAGTCCAAGGGAAGATCCAAGACTCCCACTCTAACAAAGATCAAATGTTGGAATTGTGGGAAGAAGGGGCATGTGAAGAAAGATTGCAAGGAGAAGAAGCATGAATCCGATGAGGATTCCAATTCTAAGTCTTCTCGGGAGGATGAAGGAGATGCATTCGTGGTTGCCTGTTCCACTTAGATTAGGGATGGTGTTTGGCTGATTGATTCAGGAGCGTCATACCATATGACTCCACATCGAGAGTACTTCACAGAGTACCAAGACGGTGATAGTGGGAGTGTGTACTTGCGGGACAATTCGTCCCTTAAGGTTGTTGGGAGAGGGCGAGTTTCTTTACAACTCTCAAATGGCATGACCAAGACCTTGACCAATGTCTTGCATATTCCTGGTTTGGCACGGAGCCTCATTTTTGTGAGTAGTGTGAATGACTTGGGTGTGCAAGTGATCTTTAACAAAGCAGGAGTCACTATGGTTCACAGATCAACAGTGCTTGCTAAAGGAGTACATGATGGGACATGGTTTTGTCTTGATGCAAAGACGATTGCATGCAACAGTACATTAGTTCCAGATAGCAACTTATCGGCGGATAAGACTATGTTGTGGCATTATAGTCTTGGTCACATTGGTTACAAAGGTCATAAAACCTTGGTGAGTAAAAACCTTGCTGAGGGGATAAATGATGTTTCCTTTGATTTCGAGTTTTGTGAACATTGTCTTAATGGAAAACAAAAATCATTTAAATTCTACTCGAGCTCTCACAGATGCCTAGATTTACTTGATTTAGTGCATAGTGATGTATGTGGTCCAATTGATGTACCTTCATTATCTAAATCATTGTTTTATGTGTCTTTCATTGATGATCATTCATGAATGACATGGATTTATTTTCTAAGAAGAAAATCTGAATTGTTTGCTAAGTTCAAAGAGTTCAAAGCTCTTGTTGAGAACCAAACAAGAAGAAAGATTAAGTCTCTTAGAACAGACAATGGTGGAGAATTTTGTAGCAAAGAATTTAACAGTTTTTGCAGGGAGCATGGAATTAAGCGGTGTAAGACAACTCATACACCTCAATTGAGTCCTATGTTGTCGAAAGGATGAATACACCTCAATTGAGTCAACTCATACACTGATGGAGAGGGCTACGAGTATATTCATACTAAGTCAAAATATTGTTGAGGATGAATATACTCCCAGCCCTTTCCATCAGTGTCCTATTCATCCTCAACTGAGTCAACAATATGAATACGACTGTATTTTGACTGTTCACCTCAACTAAGACAACTCATACACCTTTCAAACATTAACTGTCTCATGTCTTATGTTAAGAGTATATATAAAGAAGAAAAACTGGTGAACTAGACCATGGTTTTATTGCAGGACAGCTGCAATACTGCAGGTCTATTTCCAGCACTGTGCACTGCAGGACTGCAGGTCTATTTCCAGCACTGTGCACTGTAGGATTGTAGGTCTATTTCCAGCACCGTGCACTGCAGAACTGCAGGTCTATTTCCAGCACTGTGCATTGTAGGACTGTAGGTCTATTTCTAGCACTGTGCACTGCAGGACAGCAAGTTCTGTAAAATAGCTGTGTATCAACCACCTATATCAGTATAACTCCCGAATACATCTCCTAAATTATATATACACTCTGCACTGTAGGACTGCAGGTCTATTTCCAACACTCTGCACTGTAGGACAGCTGCAATACTGCAGGCCTATTTCCAGCATTGTGCACTGCAGGACTGCAGGTCTATTTCCAGCACTGTGCATTGCAGGACAGCTGCAATACTGCAGGTCTATTTCCAGCTGTGTTATTGCAGGTCTTTTTCTAGATTTGCTGATAAATAGGACTGAAGAAGTGGATACTTGTGTGGGAATTGTATTGTAAAAAGCAGATTGCTGATTACTGAATAATACAATTTTTGAGTGCTCCTTGATTGCTGGGTTTTTCCCGAAAGGGTTTCCTAGGGTATATGTTGCTTCTTGTGTGAGTGTTGCATTCATTCTTATCTTGTGAATATCTCATTGCAAAGTTCTCTAATAGAGAGCCTTGCAGAAACTAGGTTTTATGTGATTTTGCTTGTTGAACTAAAAGTCTAGTCCTGTTTTTGCAGGTACTTTCCTCTAAGTAGGAAGTTGTTCCGCATTTGTCTAACTTCCTATCATCCATGTCTTGATTACACTGCTTGAACACACTCTTGACATGGACTATGCAGGCTCAAAAAACTTTGTTGTCCCCTTTGCGCAAAGGTCCTATTGAGGGCCTTGGTCTAAGACATTCTTGTGCCAACATGCTGCTGCCTTCTTTGCTTTATAGACGGACCTATGTCAATTGGCTAAGCTTCTCACTTGAACATGCCATTTTCGTCCAACCATTATCCTCTTCTTTGAAATGCACACAAATTATTTTGCACTAGCACCTAATCTAGAATGACCTGCAAATGCAAACATGCAGTGTCTTCAAAGCCATGGACACCATTAGTCTTCTTCAATCTTCAGTCCTATAGACTATCTTCATGCAACATCTCAGGCTAAAACTCAATTGTAAGGAAAATCATGCCACCTTTGTTCAACTTTCTTGCAAAACAAACAGGCATATTCAACAATGTTGTTTCTTTGAAAATCAAGCACTTTTGCATTCAACGATGTATGGATCATAATGAATGTAAACACACAAATTGTCCTTCTGCATTTACTTCTTTGCAGATCTCTCTCTCTCTCTCTCTAGGAAATGGCCTGGGAAGGAACTTGTTCTTGCATTCACACTACATATTGCAAACAAAATGTAATGAAAAAAAAAACTCAGCAAAGCACAAACCCTCCATTGTTTTGGCATCCTCGGGATCTGGTATCCCGTGCTGATACCACATGATGGACCAGCATACCATGCTGGACAGATTTTCTTGATGAAAACATAAGTATTTATACAAGATTTTGGTGGTTCCGTAAAATAGTTGTTTATCAACCAACTATATGAGTATAACTCCCGAATACATCTCTAACTTATATATACAATTATGTAATATTTTCCTAACAGTAATCTGGACACAAGGAAGAAATATTGTGAAGGTGCTTGTTGAGCAGCCACCACTAATTCAGCTTGTTCAGAGGCAAAACAAGTTTTTTCGGGAAATGTGCTACATTTTGATTAGATTTGCGATATTATTGTAAACTTGAGATCATTGAATTTTGTGTGGTGATGGTCAACATCACTGGTCTGGGGTTGCATGGTGAGAAGGCTCTCCAACTTGGTCTCTCTCAAACTAAGTTACTGAGAGCTCGTTGGTAGGTCATGTTGGTTACGAATCTGCCATGAGGAAAGGATTTGGTATAATGCGCCCCAGATTCGCCCACCAGATTGAAAGGTCGGAAGGAAGGAATGTCTTCCGTGCCAATCTCCGAAGAAGGCCGACTTCCTGTGGGTTTTTAGTGTGTAAGCTAAGAGTGCAGGAAAGAGATAAATTGCGGAAAGAGAATCCAAATGTGATTGGAGTTGGGTGGGGGGAATAAGCAGCACGACAATGATCAATCACCACTACTAACAACAATTTAAACACAAAACACACCATAGAAACTTTAGCTATCATTCATCCTATGTATCCTCTATCTATGCATTCCAGGAATACTTAATCACCAAATACTGGAGTCCAGAGTTCAATACAACAGTAAACAATGAAATAAGAAACATGAGGCAGAAATGACAAGGAGAGGCAGCATACAAAATGAAGACAGTAAGCAGAGCCAAGTATGCGTCTTGTATTTAGAAGCAAACGCACAGCTACAATGGTTCCCTAGCAGTATATTCCCCTTCCACCACCTTTACAATGAAATGATGTGGCTATTTATAGCCCAAGTTCCCCCCGATTACAATTACGGGCACAAAGTCCTAGACCAGACAATAGCTGACAAAAGCGGCAGAAGAGCTGCTGATGCTGACTCCTGTCGGCGAGGACTGTACTTGCAACAAGGTCTCCCTGAAAGCTGTACAACTACGTGGCAGTGCGTCGGGTCAAACCTCTGGTCAGCAGGAATGCGGGTAGCTGTGGTAAATGGAACTTTACATCAGCTTAAATGGGGGCAGATGGCGTAGGTGATGCTGTCCATGCTTGTCCTTTACCCCGTCACATCTCGGCTCGGATCCCGAGGCTGGACACTTGTCGAATTCTGATGAGTGACACTTGTCTGCCTTGAAAGGCAGTTTATCAAACTTAGCCCGGGATCAGTGCGCTATCGGGTAGCGCAGGTGGGAAACAACGCAGTTGGGGAGGGCCTCCGTGCCTTAGCCAATTTCTGGCTTGCTTGATGAATCTTACCCAACTGCGCACCGGTCAAAGGGCGCACTCCGACTTCGCTGCGAAGTCGGGTTGCGCACCGGTACTTAAGCTGATTTTGCCGTTGTTCGGATTGCGCACCAAAAGGGGAGCGCACCCCGACTTCGCTGCGAAGTCGGGTTGTGCCCCAGCACTTAGCCGATTTTCTGCACACTGCTTTCCCAAGTGCGCATAGGAAGAAGAGCGCACCTCGACTTCGCTGCGAAGTCGGGTTGCGCTCCCACACTTAGTCAAATTCTGCTCACCTCCTGTCTGCTTTCGCACTTCACATTCCCGACTGCGCTCAGACTTGAGGGCGCACCTCGACTTCGCTGCGAAGTCGGGTTGCGCCCTGACACTTAGAATTTTTCAGGGAACACTTGCTCAGTTTTGGTAACTTGACTGGGGAAAGTACAAGGGAAAAAGGGAGGAATGAAACTGCAGGAAAGGGAGAAAGGGAAAAACGGAGAAAGGGAAAAGGAGGGAAGGAAGAGCAGCTTACTTACAAAATCTGAAAACATGGCACCCCGTGCAAAATGTGGCAACATTCCTGGCGGCTCGCAGGGTGTCGAGCTCGCCTCGACGCAAAGAACCAGGCCTTCATCCTTTGGGTGCAGAGGAACTTCCTTCCCCTGCTTTCCGCTGCTCTGATGGCTTCCTTTCGGGCAACTGTTCTTCTTCAGGTTCTTCACTGTCGGCCTCCCGCTCGCGGATGCGTTCATATGCAGCCTTGGCTTGGTCCCAGACTGCTGCTTTGAAGGGCCCTAGGTCGCTGAACTCTCTTAGTGCTGCGTGGAATGCAAGCAATCGCATGCGGTGTCGATGGTGTTGTATCTTTTTCCCAACTCCTTAAGGGAGGAGTTGATTTTGCGATATTTCGACACCATCCGGGTGACCCGAGCTTCTTGAACCGGCTCTGCCCAGCCTATCAATTTATGCTTGTGTCCGCCTCGAAAGACGACCAATTCCGCTTTACTCGCTCGAGGGTCAGAAACTCGCCATCCTTGACGTAGCTCGGGCACCCGTGTTCGGACAGAGTGTGAAAGGGGGGCAGGCAAATGCTCATTTCATGTTCTAATGCGTCCAGCATCTTCCTGGCAGCCCTTATCTTCTCTGTCTTATCAAAATAAATATGCAAGGTCACCCTTGCATCTGCCCACTCTGAGGCAAGTTGGGACATAGGGGGAAATCGGAGGCCTTTGCGCTCAAACTCCTCAAGTTTCATAGCCAGGTCTAGCCATTGCCTCGCCTGGTGTTCGGCCTCCTCTACCACAGGCTTCTCCTGGGCAGACACTTCTTCGATCCTGGACACAAAATCCAGGACTGATACGGATTTAACAATGTTGGGCTTGCATCCCTGTAGTAGGCCAGCCCACATCTCCTTAACTCTGTTCTTTGAAAAGGCCGCCGTTTGTGATGTTTTCTCTTCAAGCTGCGACTGAGCCTGTTTCAATGAATCCTGGAGTTGAGAAACCTGCTCCAACGCTGCCCTTTTCTCTTTTGACAGCTGCTCGGCTGTCTGTTTCTACGCTGCGACCTCCTGCTGAGAGGCGGCCAGCTGGGCTTTTAGCTCGTCTATCTCCTGCTGTGCAGACCCCAGCTGTGCGGTGGCCCTAGCCAGATCTTCTTCTAGCTGTCTTGCGCTATTCTGCAGCTGAAACAGCGCCTCCTGGGTCTCAAGCCGCTTGACAAGGAGATTATTGGTTCTGCGGCGAATGCCGTTGATTTCCTGCTCCTTGTTTATGTCATCGAACTCTTCTCCTTGACTTGGTGCTCATAGTCCGCCTCGGTCATTTCCCGGAGAGGCTTCTTCACTTTTGGGATCAATTTCTTAGTTGTAAGCACTCTCCTGTCCAAGTCATACTTGGTACGCTTTACCGGGCCAGCTATCTCCTTGGCTCTCCTCCGTTTGACGCCTTGAAGGAAAGAGGCGGAACCTCCTGCGGCTCTTGTTGCCAGAGGCTGGTCATCTGCGATCTGCATGAAGTCGAGGTCTTCCAGCATCTGGTCCTGTTGCGGCATTTTCCCTGCAAACAGCGAAGTAGGAGGGATCCCAGAAGGAGTGGCCGCTTTTATGGGCGATTGGGTCCTAGGGGAAGTGAGCGGCTGAGTGGGTGGCGCTGGCGGGGTTTTGAATAGATGAGGTGAGTGGCGTGGCGATGTATGTGCAGCTTCAACACTGGCCGTGGGCGAGGGTTCCAGGGTTTGGCTCAGGGACTGGAAGGCGTTAGGGTCCTGGGCGAATTGGTTGAAGGAGTGGGGGTTGCTGGATATTTGGCCAGTCTGGGAAGAGGAAGATGCAGCTTCGGCTTGCCCTGATGAAATGGGGAACGACGTTATGGCAGGGCCGACTGGGACTTGGGGGAGCGAGGAAGTGGACGTACCTGCAGGCTCCGCCTGAGCCATTGTTCGAGGGGCGCTTGTAGCCCGAGTTTCTGTTTCCGCTTCAGGGCTGTCCAGCGAGACAATTTCTGGCGCAGCTGTCCATGTCTGCGCCGCGGCTGGCTGCTACTCAGATTCTTTAGGCCGCTTGGCATTTTCACCTCTTTCCCTCTTCTTTTCTTCTGGCGCTGTAACTGGTGCGAAGGAAGGAGATGAGGTTGGGGCAGCAGGCAGTGATGTACCCACGGTGAACTTGTACCTGGGTCTAGCTGGAAGGATGCCTGCTGTGGCCGGTCTGCTAGCTGGTAGCGCAAGCGCTTTTTCTGCTTGAGGGGCCACCTCAGGAGTTGACCTCTCTGACCCTTGCGCGCTTTCGGGTACTGCTTCAGGAGCTACAGGCTGCATCGGGCCCACTTGACTGCTTGTCGGAGTTGCGCTGGAAGTTGCTGGAGTCGACGATTGCTGGGACGGGGGTCTCCTTGTATACCTTTTCCTTGCGCCTCGGGGGACGCAATTTCGAAATTTGAAATGCCGCCACGTGTCAGTGTATTGATCAAATAGCGCCGAAAACTCATCATCAACGGCCAACGTTTTCCGGTTGGATTTGTCGTGCTGCGTGCGACATCTCATCTTCCAGAATTCAACAATTTTGTCCTGTTGCCAGTTGAGGGGCGCCACCTTGGCAAGAAATTTTTTGAAGCCCGCAGATTCCAACCGATGATCCGGGTTCCGCTCTGGGTCGTATGCTACCTCCTCGCAGTAAAAATCATGCCATGGAGGCCATGATTGCATCTGCTCGATGTGCCATTCCAAGTCTGCGCCTGTTCTGTTGCCTCTTTCCTGCATAATCTCTGCTCGGGGGCAGATGTGCGTGAACTTACCCCTGACCCCAATTGGGTCATACTTCTAGCGATGCGGCAGCATTATTAGACCCATGTCGATGAGTTCTCGTTCGAGGTAGACGTGTTGTCCAATCTCGTAAACTTGGGTATTCGCCCAGGTGATGGGATACTGAAAGATATGGCCTCTCTTTTTGCCCTGGCCGAACTCTTCTTCGACATAGTCCATCTGTCGCGCGATCTCCATCCAGAACTGGTGGTCAGTGCAGAAGTAGGGCAACAGGAAAGACTTCCCCTTGAATCCGTAGACTCTGACCATGATGCCCTGCGTCAACCGGAAGGTATCCCCATACTCGTGCTTCCTCAGATATCTTGTCATGACCTCTGGCGGGCGGGATGCCTTACGATTGAACAGCCCCATGACCATGCACAAAAATTTAAAATTAAATTCATAGAATGACCCTTTTTTGTACAGGATCTCGGTCCACTCGTACACGGGCAGCGGCGGAATTTACCCTCGACTTCTCTTCATCCGGGTTCTCCTTTTCTGCTCCTGCGGAACTTCGCTCTCATGAGCGCTCGATTTGGTTTGTTCCTCACCTTCGCGCCCTTCGTCACTGGATTGCGCCTGTACGGGCGCTTTCCCCTTGTCTATTTTCTCCTTTAGAATTAGTAGCGACAGAGAATTACGGCTTCTGATTTCTTAGTTCTGCTCTTTGCAGTCTCGGAGTCAGCTTGACATTCTGAATTTTTTGAGTATGCCAGGGCCCTTTTTTTAGGCAAGGATTTCAGTATTAATGGCGCGAGGGAGGGAGTTAAGGTGGTTAACTCGAAGTTGGTGGAGGCGTTATAATATTTTGGCGATCGTGCATGGGTTTAATTTTGAAAAGCGCACCCAAGTTGCAGTTGGTCCAAATGCGCCTTGCTTTCTTAATGGCGTCGTTCTTGAAAGTCGTGCAATCATTAAACAACATTTGGACTTCGTGCCTTTGATGACGTCATCGCCACCGTCTGGGCACACCTTTCAAGGAAGAATTTCTGGCCCATGATTTTAAACCAGGATGCAACCCAACTTCGCATTGTGCCATACTGCGCTCTGGGCCCAAAATTGAGGGCGCACTCGGACTTCGCCCAAAAAATGAGCGCACTCCGACTTCGCCCAGGTTTGACTGCGCAGTCAGACTTCGCTCCAAAAAGTCGCGCAGTCTGGTTTGACACTTAGCCATTTTTTTGCTTCCTTTCCCAACTGCGTTCTCAAGACGGTGCGCACCCCGACTTAGCTGCGAAGTCGGGGTTCGCCCCCAGCACTTAGTCATTTCTGCCCCTCTTGTCAGCTGCTTTCTCTCGAACTTCGCACTGTCCAAGGAGCGATACCCGACTTCGCTGCGAAGTCGGGGTTTGCTTTAAGTTCTACTTGGGCTCTTGAAAACTAAAAAACTGAATGCAGAATATGTACATTCTGATAACTAAAAATACAGAAAGGAAAACTGTACAAGGAAGGACCCATTGGGTGCCTTCAGTGGTGATAAACTTTGAGGTGGAACGCATTAACGGGAATGGGGAGAAACTGTCCCTCCATATCCCGGAGCACGAATGCGTTGAACTGATTCACCCGGGCAATTTGATAGGGACCCTCTCGGAGGGCGTCAAATTTGCCGTGATTGCTCGACTTTGCCTTCAGCGAGTCCCACTTCAGCACCAGGTCCCTGATTTTGAAAACTCGGGCGGTGGTGCCTTTTGCAAACTAGCCTTGGGTTGCTTCAGCATGTTTGGTGAAGGCCTGGTATGCTTTCTCTCTGTCTTCCTCTAACTGCAGTAGCTGGCACAGTCTGGCGTCCACCGGATCTCCGTTGCCTCTCTCCTCATCCAACATCCAGAGAGCGGGAATTTCGATGTGGGTTGGCAGGACTGCCTCCTTGCCGTACACGAGCGCATAGGGGGACGTCTTGATAGACTTTTTGAATGCTATTATGTCCGCCCACAGCGCTCGGTTCAGGAGTAGGTGCCAAGTCCTCTTGTTTTTCTCTACTGTCCTTCTGATGATTTTCAGTAGATTCTTGTTGGTAGACTCGGCCAGGCCGTTCCCCTGCGGGTAGTAATTAGAAGACATTTTGTGATAAATGCCGTACTTGCTGGTGTACTCCGTGAGTACAGCGCCTGCGAACCTCGGACCATTGTCCGTCACTATTGACTCAGGGACCCCGAAACGGGTAATGAGGCTCTCGAGGAACCCGATGACCGTCTCCTGGTCCACATTCTTGGTGGGGATCGCCTCTGCCCACCGTGTAAAGTAGTCACTGGCGGTAAGAATGAACTTGTGCCCTGCTGTAGAGTTCGGCGTAATGACACCGATGAAGTCAATAGTGAAACGAAGCTTCAGACTGGATTGGCTGGAGGGGCAGGGGTGCTTTTATGTTTCTGCCAGCAAATCTCTGACATTTGTCACATTTTGCACAGACCGCATGTGCGTCTGTGAAGAGAGTGGGCCAATAGTACCCAACTCTGATTATTTTTAAGGTCGTAGGCCTCGCAGAATGGTGACCCCCAGGCATCCCGGAGTGAAATTCTTCGAGGACCCTGGGTTGGTCGGTTTTCTTGACGCACCGCAACAGGATGCCGTCAATGTTCTTGAAGTAAAGCCCCTCGGGGCGAAGAGTGTATTTCAATGCACCTATTCGAGACCTCCTTCTTTGTGAGGCATTTAGGTGGTCTGGACATCTCCCCGTGCAGAAATACCTCACCAGGTCATCTGTCCAGTCACTCTCCTCTGGTAAGGAGTTGGCTAAGTTGGTAGTTGTTGTCGGATCTTCCCACTCATAGGCAGATATCTCGGCTGCAGCGCTTCGGGCCAGCTCTTGGCACAAGGCTCGGCCTCTGATAAGCTTTGTTGGCCGCACCTCGATGTCGAACTCCTGGATCTTGGCAATCCATCCTGCTCTCTTGTGACCCGGTTCCCCTTGGATGATGAAGTTTCGGACGTCCGAGTGTATCATGAAGATAGTTGTCCGGCTCTGGGAGACGAAGTGCCTGAACTTTCGAAGAGACTTCATGACCGCGTGAACTTGCCGCTCAATAAAATTGTACTTTTCCTCGTGCGGCTGAATCACCTGGCTTAAGAACGCTATGGGCCGCTCTTCGCCATCGTCTCCCTTTTGCGTCAGGACTGCGGCGTAACTCTCGGGTTCTCCCACTGTGTACAGGATGAAGTCCTTGGAGTAATCCGGGTTTATCAACACCGGAGCTTGTGCTATTCGGGCCTTGATTTCGTCGAAGGCCTGTCTCCTCTCATCAGTCCATAAGAATTCAACATTCTTTTTCAGCAGTTCGGCCATGGGTTTGATCACTTGTGCGAAGTCCGGTATGAACTTCCTTACGAAGTTGATCTGGCCGAAGAAGGACTATAGCCCCTTCTTGTCGACTGGGGCGGGCAAGCGGAGGAGGGCTTCGGCTCTGTCAGGATCCACTGCGAGGCCTTTCTCGGAGATGACATGTCCCAACAGCTTACCTTCTCTTACCGCGAAGACTGATTTCTTTGGGTTTATGGAAATGCCGAATTCACATCTCTCAAATATCTGCCGCAGGTGGGGAACATGATCCTCTCTTTTGTGACAGAATACAGTCATGTCATCCAAGTAGATGACAATGATCTTGTTAAGCAGCTCTTGGAAGGCCAGGTCCATGGCTCTCTGGAATGTGGCGCCAGCATTGGATAAGCCAAAGGGCATGCGTTGATAGGCGAACGTTCCCCATTTGGTGGTGAACGCTGTCTTATGCTTGTCCTCATCTTTGACCCAGATCTGGTTGTACCCAAAAAAGCCATCTAGGAGGGAGAATCTCTGCTCTCCAACAACTATATGGAGGATCTGATCGATCTGGGGAAGCGGATAATGGTCTTTCAGTGAGGCTTGGTTCAGATTTCTGAAATCTACACAGAGACGAATGTCTCCATTCTTCTTTCTCACAGGGACCAAGTTCGCAACCCAGGATGAATGCTTAATGGGGTAGATGATCTTGGCTTCCAGCATCTTCAGGAGCTCGGCCTTCATCATGGCTTCGATCTTTGGATTTACAGCCCTTTGCTTCTGTCGGAATGGTTTTGCACCATCTTCTAGCTCAATAGTACGTTGGATTATCTGTCTGTCATACCCCTTCAAGTCCTGGTAGCACCAGGCTACTATGTCTGGGAACTCTCGACATAATGATCTGATCTGCTCGAGTTCCTCTTTGGTGCAGTCCGTCCTGATCTTAATTGTCTTTCCAGGTTCAAGCTCCAGGTTGACGTACTGCTTGGGGTCTACTTTGATCCGGTGTGATATCGCTCTGTCATTTTGATCAAAGAGACTTTCTAATGTAATCAATCCTTTCGGGACATGATTATTTTTTAACTGTATCAACCCCTCATATTGCTCGTCATCAGGGTCTCTACCTTCGATTGAACACGCTTCGGTAACCAAAAACGTGATGATCTCCTTGTCACAGTCGAACACCTGCCAGTGGGTGTCTTTATCGAGCACGAAGGCCCGTAGATGGTATCGACCGGCTTCGGCTTCGGACGGTGTCATCGACCGAACGTACTGGCTCCAACAGACGCCAGAATGTTAGCGTGCTTGTTTTTCTCACGTGATATGGCTCTGACATTCAACGAGTCGAATGACTCCATCAGGTCCCAGACCCGATTATGGTACGCCTTGAGATAGTGCTTCTTGGAGGCGCACTTGTTCATAATCTGGTTGCACACCAGCTCTGAGTCACCAAAGATCTGCAGATGCTTTATCCCGAGTCTCTCCGCTTTTCTCAAACCCAAGCACAAGGCTTCGTACTCCGCCGTGTTGTTGGTACAGCTCCAGGCCAGCCTGTAGGTGTAGTCCTTCTGGATCCCGGTCGGGGAAACCAAGAGCACGCCTGCACCGGCGCCATTTTTGCATCGGGCGCCATCAAAGAAAAGCTGCCATAGCTTTTCTGGTGCAGGTCCTACTTCTTTCTTGGCTGACTTGTCAAGCCTCTCAGGCTGAATGACGGTGTAGCAACCTTGCTCAGTCTCGATCATGGCGTTGAAATCCAGCAAGGAGAACTCATCCTTCGTTTGCAACAACTCACGAGCTTGCTCTGTCATGTCTACCACCACCAGTTCTTCCTCGATCGACTGAACCATGCAGTCCTCGCGACTCTTCTCCGGGTATCTTCTCCACTAGAAATGTGGAAGGCTTCTCGTTGTAGATCTTCTCGTCTCCTTCCTTTGAAGGGCACTTCCATATGCGAGTAATCCAGAGACGAGATACCTTCCCGGCCTTCGCAGATGAACTCCCCGGAGAGACACATGCCGAGGTAGGGTTCCAAGTCGACAACCACGACTTCTTGAATGACCACTATGTCGAGAGATTTGTGCAGCCGGATCGGGATGTCTTTGATGACACCGACTGTCTTGACAGGGGTGCCGTCTAGTTGCAACACACCTTGGCTTCTCCTTGTATACTCCATCCCGATTTCGTCGCAGATGGCTCTCGACATTACAATCGTGGAGGCACCAGAATCCACCATACAGTTGTGTACGATATACCCTTGCATCCGTAATGATAGATAGAAGGGAGGTGGTCTGTTCTTCCCAGTGGCGGAGACTGTCAGGGGTTGAACCAGAACAACAGGTTGTATCTGCTTGCCATGCTTCATGCTCTTCAGAGATTCCTGCAGCAGATCAACTTGCCCTGGGAGCAGAAGAGCATCATACATGCTTATCCTTGCGGGGGTCCTTTTCAGCTCATCCACTATGCTGTAGCCTGAAGTGCTAGCTCCTTCCGTTTCCTTTGCCGGCTCATACTTCGTCTGGTATTGCTGTGTGGCTTCAACTCTCTGTCTCTTTGTCAGAGACGGATATCTCAGCTTCTCTTGAGCTTCGGACCGGTCTTCACGGACTCAAAGAGTATTCAGGTACTTGCAGAGTCGCCAGGTGCTCTGATTTTTAACAACAATGAAGCGAACACCAATGCTTCGATTCTGTCTTGGGGTGGGGAACTTCCATGTCCCACCGGGCGTGCCAGAGAAACTGTTGGTTACGAATCTGCCATGAGGAAAGGATTTGGTATAATGCGCCCCAGATTCGCCCACCAGATTGAAAGGCCGGAAGGAAGGAATGCCTTCCGTGCCAATCTCCGAAGAAGGCCGGCTTCCTGTGGGTTTTTAGTGTGTAAGCTAAGAGTGCAGGAAAGAGATAAATTGTGGAAAGAGAATCCAAATGTGATTGGAGTTGGGTGGGGGGAATAAGCAGCACGACAACGATCAATCACCACTACTAACAACAATTTAAACACAAAACACACCATAGAAACTACAGCTATCATTCATCCTATGTATCCTCTATCTATGCATTCCAGGAATACTTAATCACCAAATACTGGAGTCCAAAGTTCAGTACAACAGTAAGCAATGAAATAAGAAACATGAGGCGATAATGACAAGGAGAGGCGAGCATACAAAATGAAGACAAGTAAGCAGAGCCAAGTATGCGTCTTGTATTTAGAAGCAAACGCACAGCTACAATGGTTCCCTAGCAGTATATTCCCCTTCCACCACCTTTACAATGAAATGATGTGGCTATTTATAGCCCAAGTTCCCCTCGATTACAATTACGGGCACAAAGTCCCAGACCAGACAATAGCTGACAAAAGCGGCAGAAGAGTTGCTGATGCCGACTCCTGTCGGCGAGGACTGTACTTGCAACAAGGTCTCCCTGAAAGCTGTACAACTACGTGGTAGTGCGTCGGGTCAAACCTCTGGTCAGCAGGAATGCGGGTAGCTGTGGTAGATGGAACTTTACATCAGCTTAAATGGGGGCAGATGGCGTAGGTGATGTTGTCCATGCTTGTCCTTTACCCTGTCACATCTCGGCTCGGATCCTGAGGCTGGACACTTGTCGAATTCTGATGAGTGACACTTGTCTGCCTTGAAAGACAGTTTATCCAACTTCGCCCGGGATCAGTGCGCTATCGGGTAGCGCAGGTGGGAAACAACGCAGTTGGGGAGGGCCTCCGTGCCTTAGCCAATTTCTGGCTTGCTTGATGAATCTTACCCAGTTGCGCACCGGTCAAAGGGCGCACTTCGACTTCGCTGCGAAGTCGGGTTGCGCACCGGTACTTAAGCTGATTTTGCTGCTGTTCGGACTGCGCACCAAAAGGGGAGCGCACCTCGACTTCGCTGCGAAGTCGGGTTGTGCCCCAACACTTAGCCGATTTTCTACACACTGCTTTCCCAAGTGCGCACAGGAAGAAGAGCGAACCCCGACTTCGTTGCGAAGTCGGGGTGCACTCCCACACTTAGTCAAATTCTGCTCACCTCCTGTCTGCTTTCGCACTTCGCATTCTCGACTGCGCTCAGACTTGAGGGAGCACCCCGACTTCGCTGCGAAGTCGGGTTGCGCCCTGACACTTAGAATTTTTCAGGGAACACTTGCTCAGTTTTGGTAACTTGACTAGGGAAAGTACAAGGGAAAAAGGGAGGAATAAAACTGCAGGAAAGGGAGAAAGGGAAAAACGGAGAAAGGGAAAAGAAGAAGGAGGGAAGGAAGAGCAGCTTACTTACAAAATCTTAAAACATGGCACCCCTTGCAAAATGTGGCAACAGGTCACTCCTCTGGTTCAAGTTGTTGATGGTGGGCTTTCTAGGGAGAGAGATGCCCGTGCACAAGAGAGAAGCCATGGTGGACAGAGAAAGTGCGGGCAGCATTTTGTGTAAATTGTTTCTGTCTAGGATGCGTCCCTTCTCCGGCGTCCATTGTTGTGTTGGGTGCTACTTCTTTGATGTTAGGACAGCTGAACGTCTCTATTAGATGTGGTGGTATTCTAAAACCAAGATTAACACATCATAGAAAGGAGGAAATGAACAGAAAACCAAATTGCACAAAAGACCTCCAAAACATTATATCTATTTTCAAATTTGTACATGCTACTTCAATACGATGCCCTATACTTATATATATGTATATACACACACAATAGGATGTCTCTTGGTTGTCTCAAGAGGCTCTTGGTGCTTCACATTCTCTCCAATTCTAGGAGATTTTTTTTTCCTTTTTTCTTCTTTAAATTTTCACTTGCAATTCCAATTTTGACCCATTCTGGTTTTTGTCTTGTTCTTGTCCTGTTCTGCTTTTGTGTCTCATTCAGTAACAATTTCCAACATTCTCCCCCTTGAAGCTGAATGGATAAGTTTTTATTCCATCTTTGAGTGAAATAAAGTGATTCTTTGCCTCACAAGAACATATTTTTTGAGTTCTCACCTTCTTCATGTGAAAAGAACATGCATGTCAAGAGTGAAGTTCCATTTTGTTAAGAACCATTGCTTCTCATAAACATAAATCAATGTCCAATATGTAGAAATAAAAAAATTAGCCACAAAGAGTATACTCCACACAAAAGACAAGATATGAAAATACTCTTGAGATAGGGCAACCCCAATATTATTCCTTACGGAAGGAATCATTCCAAATATCTCCCAAGGTGAGAGCTGCTATGTGAGCAAAGATGGTTACATAATGATGGACTTGGGATTCACAATTACCAATTCTCTTCTTTATATAATCATCCTCTAGTGCTATTTTGGGAAAGGCATAACCCTATCCTTATCCCACTCATTATTATAATATAATATCCTAGAAATAGACCTTGGGTTATTTTAGCCTGTGCTAATTACATTTATTTATGGCTTATGCCAACTATACACTAGGGTTGGGTTATTTATAGCTCATGCTAGCTATACAATACAATATTGTATCGTTAGGTACATTCCTTTAGGTACCCTAGCATTCTATCCCCCTCAGGAATGTTTTGTCCTTGAAACATGAGATGAAACCAAATAGTATGATCTTCTAAGTGTTGCTAAAAATTGGTACAATTCGCGATCACCCAACCGTTCAACTGAAATGTTGATGGGTGGTGGTCTTTGTTGATACCATGCTTTTGCTATGCCACTTTGATATCCATTAGTACTCTTTTGGTTCCATGTATTGCTTGTGTTCCTTTGATATTTATGATGGCCATAAATATCACTCTTTTTCATCCAAGCTTGCTTGTAGTTGCGATAGGTTGCATATCCATAGTTTTCTTTCCTATGGTTCCATTAACTCCATCTTAGTACTTCTGCTGCGTTATGCCCTGTCTCCATGGTTGTTACCTTTCAAGATGGTGTGGATAGTAATGTGCTTCAACCTTATCCCTATGTTCAGCTTTCAATGATTTTCCAACCTTTTGTTCCCCTGTTTTACTAGCTACTTGATGGTCCTTCTTGAATTCATTCTCTTCTTCCTTATGCCCTTCTTTGTGCTCTTTCAATTGTGCTTCTTTAGAATTAGCTGCTATCTCTTCCCTAGACTTTGATCCTGGTTCTTTTGCTAGTTCTTCAACTTGTTTCCTTGCATTAGCTTCTTGTTTTTTATGGGATCCTTTCTCCTTAAGCTGAGAAATATCCTGCAGAGTTATCTTCAATTTCTTATACCATAACTTCATGAACTTCTTTTGCACATTTATGTTAATAGTATCCAATGATTCTAGCCAAGGATAACCAAGAACAATATCCACATCATCCATCTCAATAGCATAAAAATTTGAGTGTAAAACATATTTGTCCATAGTGATCTTTATATCTTCAAAAATCTGAACATTTTCACCATCTAAGCTGTATGTTCTTAATTTTTTTTACCTGAACCTGCAACCTCTTAGCCAAAGCAATATTAATGAAATTATACCTGCTGCTAGGGTTTATGGAAATAATAACCTTTTCCTTCTGAATGCATCCATGAACTTGCAAAATAGAATTTTTAGATTTGAACAAATCCCTCTAACCATTCTTTGGCTTGGTCGACTTCAATGGTGTGGTTCCCTCAACTTGCACACTGCCATCTTTTTTCCCTTCTGCCACTTGAATTTTCTAACTCTTTTTAATCCCTTTTGTTCTTTCTGAAACCTGTTTATTTCTTCTGCATTACTTGGGTGCCATTGACTTAAGAATGCATGCTCCACTTCTTCCCAAGTGTACTCATAATTTTTTTCATGAACAAAACATCCTCATCAAGTAAGAGCTTCATCATTTAAAGATTGTTTAACTCACAATTTCCAAAAATAAATACTAAAATATAGAGATTTAAACTTTTCCACCATTCTTTAGTGTCAATATTATCTTTCTATTGGCAACTTCATGAGCTCAACTCAAAAATTCCTTCGATGTAACTAAGGTTTGATCATCTAGGATTTTATCAAAAATATTTTTTTTCTTCACCAAATCCCACCCAATTCTCTTATAAACACTAAGATATGACACTTTTCTTCGAAACAGAACAAATGGCCAATTGATTTGCTTACCTGGACTAAGAGATGATTATTTTCCCTACAAATTTCTGGGCAGCCAGAAAATAGCCCTGCCAGCCTGATTTCAAATGCCCGTATTGCTTAGAATTTGGCTTATGGCCAGTCGTTTTCGCAGTTCTCAAAGCTATAGTTACCAGGTTCAGCTTAGTCTACAGGTTTGGAAGACCAAAAAGGTTTGGAGGTTCGCGAAGAATATAAATACAATACAGTGAAAACAAAACTTAAAAATATACTAAATATTACTGTATATATTTTTTCGATTGGTTATGGGATTGAAACGGGCCCCACCCGTATTACATTATAACCACATAGTGATATTACAATAGCTTGACAATTATGCATGTGTTGCTTGGCAAGATTCTAACCCAGGTCTCCTCCTTGAAAGTTGAGGAATACAACCAGTTGAGCTAATGCCATTTGACTATATTACCATATATTATATTATATATAATAAAATCTTTTTTTTTTTGGAAATAAATTAAACAAATATTTAAAAAATTTGATTATATAATATAATATATTATAATATATAATATTGTATTAAATATATATTTCTATTTTTATACGATATATAATATCATATATTACCAAATTATAGAGTATAATTTAACTTAATAACAAATGCGGACAAGGAACTAAAGAATTAAAAAATCAATACAAATATTTAACTCCCTGATAAAGCATGCATAAAATTTCCATAAAAAGGAAATGTTTTTAGAATTATGGCAATAATTTGTGTTATCGTTCTCACGCAAGGTCTCCCCACCCCTGATCTCCGACAGTGGTTCATCTACTCTTCGGCAATGACTCAATTGCTCTCCTATAAAAATTTCTTTCTCTGAGGCTCTTGCGCAAGTCTTTGAGCGCTTGCGACATTGTGCTTGCTCTTACAAAACGTCTGAAGTATCTTAGATGTTATGGTTCTCAACAAACGTTTGAGGAGGAAGACGACAAATAGATTTATCATTTTTTTGTACTGAAAACTGTGTGCTTCCCATGAGTGAATGGCTGTGCAAAGGTAAGGGTTTGCCAGGCATTTTTTAATTTACAAACATAATTTATAAATTTCTTATAAAATCTTTTTGTATTGAACCAAACTGTTTCAGGCCACCCCAAAAGTTCAGGGTTCGACCGAACCTGGACCAGGTTTGATCAAACCTGGTAACTACGCTCAAAACAATCTACAAAATGATGCAAGAATTTGTGAATTTGACACTCCTACAAAAAGATATGGCTTCCGAAAAAATATGACAAATTTCTGTTATTATTATTATTATTAATATTTTTTACAGGAAATTGAGCAAATTTTGAAAATAATCTCTACAACTCTCGAACCCCTTCAAACATTCTCCACTTTGCTAGAATCATTGCTTTGACACCAAATGTTCAGAACTTTTGCTTCTCATACGCATCAATGGATATCCAATATGTGAAAATACTAAAATCAGCAACAAAGAATATACTCCACGCAAAAGACAAGATATGAAAATACCCTTAAGGTCAGGCAACACCAATATTATTCCTCATGGAAGGAATCACTTCAAATATCTGGCAAGGTGAGAGCCGCTCCGTGAACAAAGACAGTTACAATAATGATTGACTTGGATTGGATGACTCACAATTACTAGGTCCCTTCTTTATCTAGTTATCCTCTAGTGCTATTTTGGGAAAGGCGTAACCCTATCCTTATCCCACTCATTATTATAATATAATATCCAAGAAATAGACCTTTGGTTTGTTTAACCTGTGTTAATTACATAATAAAATTGGGTTATTTATAGCTCATGCCAACTATACACTATAGTTGGGTTATCTATAGCTCATGCCAAGTTGCCAACTATACAATACAATATTATATCATTACGTATGTACCCCTAGGTACAATATTATATCATATTTTTAAGAAATTACAAATTTGATTGCATGATGCACCTGTAGGCATATACACATACAAATTTGTAATTAGTAGTATTCCCTAGTTCAATAATCAAGGTTGGTGAACTCCTAACTCTGGTGTTATAACCTTAGATATGATTCACAGGATTGCATATATCTACAGATGTTCATGCCAATAACATTATCTTTGCTACTGGAGCATCTGACTAACCTTATAGGCACGACATTTTGGCTGTCATGGATGATATAACAAAATTCCAATACATGAGTTTGACCAGCCGAATGAAAAAACATTGCTATTAGTATGAATGCATAAATTTCCTTCCAATTCTCACATAAAATCAAGTTGTCTTTCTTGTAAGAAAAGAGTCCTGTTGCCACATTTTACACGGGGTGCCATGTCTTCATTTTTCTTGTAAGTATGCTGCTCTCCCTTCCCTCCTCCTTTCCCTTTCTCCACTATCCCCTTTCTCCCCTTCCGTCAGTTTCATTCCCTTCATTTCTCTTTTTCTTTCCTCTTTTACTTTCTTCTGTCAATTTCCCAAAAAAAAAGAGAGCAAAAGGCCCCTAAAAATTCTAAGTATAGGAGCGCACCTCGACTTCGTAGCGAAGTCGGGGTGTGTCCTTAAGTTTGAGCGCACTCGGGGAGCCGAAGTGCAAAAAAATGATCAAAATTTGGCTAAGTACAAGAGCGCAACCCGACTTTGCAATGAAGTCGGGGTGCGCTCTCATTTCTGTGCGCACCTGGGAAGCAGCGGGCCCCTGAAAATTTCGAGTGTTGGGTGCGCAACCCGACTTCGCAGCAAAGTCGGGGTGCGCTCTCATCTTCATGCGCAGTCAGAGCGGTGAGCAAAATGGGCTAAGTGTTGGGTGCGCAACCCAACTTCGCAGCAAAGTCGGGCTGCGCCCGCTTACTTGTGCGCACTCGGGTAGAATGATGAAAGCAGCCCGAAAATTGTCTAAGGCACAAAGGCCTCCCCAATTGCGCTACTTCCCCATTGCGCTTTTTAATTGCGCTCCAATTCCGAGCGAGGTCAGGCATGAAAGAGAGACGAGATTCCAAGGCAGATTCGTCCCTTATCGGATTTTGACAGGTGTCCAGCCTCGGGATTCGAGTCAAAGATGTGACGGGTGGAGTGCAAGCGTGAACCAAATTATTGTACCGCAACTACCCTCATTCAAGCTGACTCAAAGTTTCATCTACCGCAGCTACCCTCATTTAAGCTGACTCAAAGTTACATCTACCGCACTGCCACGTAGCTGCCAAGTTTTCAGGTGGACCTTGCTACAAGTACAGTCCATATATGCAGAGGTCAACATCAGCAGCTTTTTTGCCGCTTTTGTCAGCTTTGTCAGCTATTGTCAGGTCTGGGATCCTGTGCCCGGAGTTGTCATTGGGGGGAAATTGCGCTATAAATAGCTGCGCCATATCATTGTAAAGTGTGGAAGGGGGATATACTGCTAGGGAACCATTGTAGCTGTGCATTTGCTTCTGAATACAAGATACACTTGGCTCTATTGACTGTTCTTGTTCTTTATGCTACCTTTATTTAACATTTTTGCCTCATGTTACTTATGTTATTGATTACTGTTATTCTGCTATCTGGATATCGATATTTGATAATCAAGTATTCTTGGAATGCATAGTTAGAGGATACATAGAATGAATGACATTGGTAGTGTTTGTAATGTATTATGTATTTAGTTGCTGTTAGTAGTGGTGATTGATAGTTGTTGTGCTGCTTATCCTCCCCACCCAATACAAATCACATTTATATTTCTTTTTGCATTTCTAATTTCTTTCCTGCACCCTGAGCTTAAAACCAATTAAAAAAACATAGGAAGCCGGCCTTCTTCGGAGATTGGCACGGAAGGCATTCCTTCCTTCCGGCCTTTCAATCTGCTGGGCGAATCTAGGGCGCATTACACTAAATCCTATCTGAGTGGCAGATTCGTAACCAACAGTTTCTCTGGCACGCCCGGTGGGACATGAAAGTTTCCCACCCAAAACAAAATCGAAGCATCGGTGTTCGCTTCATTGTTGTTAAATCAGAACACCTGGCGAATCTGCAAGTACCCGAATATTCTCTGAGTCCGTGAGACCGGTCCAAGCGCCTTCATGCATACCAGAAGGTGGAGGGCAAGGAATCCGGGAAACCAGCCTGATCTCTACGAAATTGACATCAACGCTGCTGGAGAGCGCGTAAGGCTGGCTGACTACCAAGCTCGCATAGGCGAATCTGAAACCGAAGTCGAAGAGGCCGAAGTTGAAGAGCAACCTACATCTTCAGACATCATCGATATCGAATACACGATCGGAGGGGAAGAAGACATGGTTGCCCAACAAAATGATGACGATCTCTTCCTAGCGGTTGACTCCACAGGGCCCTTGGCCCTAGTCGGACAAGAGGCTATGCCCCCCGCTGCCTTGAAGTCCATCCCTACTTACGATGGCTACAACAAAACGACATATGAGCACATCGAAGGCATTCTGGCCTTGGCTGCGCTACACTATTACAAATGAGAGTGTCAAGACCCGTCTATTGGCTCTTTCTCTGAGGGGGAAGCTTCTCTACTGGTGGAGATCTTTGCCAGAAGGATCTATCACGGGGTGGCCTCGGCTTGGCGAGCGAGGCTCGTAAAAGGATGCAACGAGTCTGCCGACCCGTCTTCATTATTGCATCAGTTTCAGAGTATCCAACACCATCCACAAGAGGAGATATCAGACTTCAACATAAGGTTTGTGAGGTCCTGGAAAAGAGTACCTCGCGAACTACGACCTTCGGTGGGTCAAGCTGCACACTATTACCTGAGGTCTTTCAATTCGGATATCTGCCTACTTAAGATAGCCCGAGTCGATACCTTCCCTACCCTATACGAAACTGCCCAACAAGCAGAATTAGACATAATCTCCATAGGCAAACTTTCGCATAGAGTGCAGCCCCCCATTTATCCCGATTTTCCTCAGTCCCAGTATCCATCGGCGTCTGGTGTAATGCCATCCTCCTCAAATCAGCACCCCCAACAGCCATGGAATCCAACACCGATTATAAACCCCTACGGTCAGCCTCAGATTCATTATCCTAATCCACCACCTCCGCCTCCGCAGTATCCTGCACTCCCAGCTCCCCCTCATTACGTGGCGCATTCTGCACCTCCGCCATTAGCTGCAATACCTCCGCCGGCCCGGCTGGCGCCTGCAGATAACGACATTCAGAATAAAATCCTTCAAGAGGTACGGGCTTTGGCCTCTGGATATCATACTATTTCCAACGATATGACGATAATGAAGAAGCAAGCCCAGATGGAGTTCCTTCCAAGGAGACCATATCCTCCCCCGACGCTAACAAAAGATCAAGATGCACAAGCTCAAAGACACCCCCTGGCAAGGAATGCTGCCAATGAGGTTCAACCTGGTACTTCTGACCAGGTTAACTGGTGCTCCACATGCAATGATCCACACTCAGAGGAGAGTTGCACGCTGCATCAACATTATCTTCAGACCCTCGCGGGCAGCGCCATAGAGGATGAAGCATACATGATCTTGGACGATGAAGGCAACTTTGCGGTCCCAAAAGAAGATCCTGCATTGCTCTTGACCAAGGAAGGCAGAAAGCCCATTGAGGTTGCCACGGCCCAAGCAAAGCCGTTGAAGGTATCCGCCAGAAGAGAGAAGGCGCAGCCTGCTGGGCTACCACCTGACAAGTCACCTTGGCCTCCTACAACCAAAGAAAGGTTCCGTACGCTCAAGGCCCCCGCGGTGAAAGCTACCGCAACCCAACCTCTAGCTGAAACAAAAGAACAAGCTCAAGAGAAGCTGAGATATCCATCGCTAACGAAGAGACAGAGAGTCGAAGCCAAGCAGCAATACCAGACCAGGTATGAGCTAGCGAAAGAAATAGAGGGAGCCGACACTTCAACCTACAATATAGTTGATGAGCTAAAAAGGACCCCGACGAAGATAAGTATGTACGAGGCTCTTTTGCTCCCATGGCAAGTTGATCTGCTGCAGGAATCCTTGAAAAGCGTAAAAGACGGAAAGCCGACGCAGACTGCTGTGTTAGCTTAGCCCTTGACAGTTTCTGCCACCGGGAAAAATAGGCCACCTCCTTTCTATCTGTCATTGCGGATGGAAGGCTATATAGTACACAACTGCATGGTGGATTCTAGTGCTTCCACGACTGTCATGCCGAGAGTCGTCTGCGAAGAGATCGGTATGGAATATACAAGGAGCAACCAAGGTGTGCTGCAGCTTGACGGCACCCATGTCAAGACAGTTGGTGTCATCAAGGATATCCCGATCCGACTGCATAAAGCCCTCGACATAGTGGTCATCCAGGAAGTCGTTGTGGTCTACTTGGAACCCTACTTCGACATGTGTCTCTCCAGGGAGTTCACTGCAAAGCTGGGTGGATATCTGTCTCTGGATTACTCACATATGGAAGTGCCCTTCAAAGGAAAAATATTAAAGGTCTATAATGAAAAGCCTTCCACATTTCTAGTAGAGAAGATACCCGGAGAAGAGCCACATAACGACATGGTTCAACTGACAACTGAAGAACTGGTAGAGGTTGATATGACAGAAGAGGCCCTTGAGCTGTTACAAGTGGAGGATGAGTTCTCCTTGCTAGACTTCAATGCCATGATTGAGACCGAGCAAGGCTGTTACTCCGTCACCCAGCCTGAAAGACTTGACCAGTATGAAGCTGCACTAACAACACGACGGAGTATGAAGCTTTGTGCTTAGGTTTGAGAAAGGCAGAGAGACTGGGGGTGAGACATTTGCAGATCCTTGGCGACTCAGAGCTAGTGTGCAACCAGATTACGAATAAGTGTGCCTCCAAGAAGCATTACCTAAAGGCGTACCGTAACCATGTCTGGGATCTGATGGAGTCATTCGACTCTTTGAATGTCAAAGCCATATCGCGTGAGAAGAATAAACATGTTGACATTATGGCGTCTGTTGGAGCCAGGTAAGTTTCGGTTGATTACACTGTCCAGAAGCCGAAGCCGGTTCGTACCATCTACAGGCCTTTTGTGCCTGATAAAGACACCCACTGGCAGGTGTTCGACTGTGACGAGGATATCGTCACTTTTTTGATAAACGAAGCAAGTACGATAGAAGGTAGAAACCCTGATGACGAGCAATACGAGGGGTTGATACAGTTAAAAAACAATCATGTCACGAAAGGACTGATTACCCTAGAAAGTCTCTTTTATCAGAACGATAGGGCAATATCCCACAAAATCAAAGTGGACCCTAAGCAGTACATGGACCTCGAACTGGAACCTGGAAAAACGATCAAGGTCGGGACGGACTACACTGAAAAGAAACTGGAGCAGATCAGATCTTTATGCGGAGAGTTCCCTTATATTGTGGCCTGGTGCTACCAGGTCTTGAAGGGGTATGACAGAGAGATGATCCAGCATAATATAGAGCTGGAAGATAATGCAAGACCTTTCCGGCAGAAGCAAAGGGCAGTGAACCCAAAAATTGAAGCTATGATGAAAACAGAGCTCTTAAAGATGCTGGAGGCCAAAATCATCTACTCCATCAAGCACTCATTGGGTCGCGAATTTGGTCCCTGTAAGGAAAAAGAATGGAGACATCCGCCTCTGCGTGGATTTTAGAAACCTCAATCAAGCTTCACTGAAGGATCATTATCCGCTTCCCCAAATTGATCAGATCCTCCACATCGTTGCTGGAGCACAAAGGTTCTCTCTCTTGGACGTATTCTCTGGATACAACCAAATATGGGTAAAGGACGAAGATCAACACAAGACAACGTTCACCACCAAATGGGGAACGTTTGCATATCAGCGCATGCTCTTCGGCCTGTCTAACGCCGGCGCTATGTTTCAAAGAGCTATGGACTTGGCGTTCCGGGAGCTGCTCAACAAGGTCATTGTCATCTACTTGGACGATATGACTGTATTTTCACATAAGAGAGAGGACCATGCTTCCCACTTGTGGCAAATATTTGAGAGATGTCGTGAATTCGGCATTTCCATCAACCCGAAGAAGTCAGTCTTCGCAATAAAGGAAGGTAAGCTGCTAGGACATGTCATTTCTAAGAAATGCCTTGTAGTGGATCCCGACAGAGCAGAAGCCCTTCTTCGCTTACCCATCCCAGTCGACAAGAAGGGGCTACAATCATTTTTCGGCCAAATCAACTTCGTGAGGAAGTTCATACAAGACTTCACACAAGTAATTAAGACCATGGCCGAACTCCTAAAAAAGAATGCCGAATTCTTGTGGACTGACGAAAGAAAACAGGCCTTCGAAGAGATCAAGGCTAGAATCGCGCAAGCTCCAGTGTTGATAAATCCAGATTATTCCAAGGATTTCATCCTATACGCGGTGGGAGAGCCCGAGAGTTACGCCGCAGTCCTGACTCAGAAGGGAGATGATGGCGAAGAATGCCCCATAGCGTTCTTAAGCCAGGTGATTCAACCGCATGAAGAAAAGTATAATTTTATTGAGCGGCAGGTGCACGCAGTCATGAGATCCCTCAGGAAGTTTAGGCACTTTGTCTCCCAGAGCCGGATAACTATCTTCGTGATACATCCGGACGTCAGGAATTTCATTGTACAAGGGGAGCCAGGTCACAAGAGGGCAGGATGGATAGCCAAAATCCAAGAATTTGACATCGAGGTACGACCAACGAAGCTGATCAGAGGCCGAGCCCTATGCCAAGAGTTGGCCCGAAGTGCTGTAGCTGAAATCTCTGCCTGCCAGTGGGAAGATCCGATAGCGGAAACTAACCTTGCCAACTCCTTATCAGAGGAGAGTGATTGGACGAATGACCTGGTGCGGTATTTTAGCACAGGGAGATGTCCAGATCATCTCAATGCCTCACAAAGAAGGAGGTTTAGGCTGAATGCCTTGAGATATGTACTGCGCCCCGAGGGGCTGTATTTCAAAAATATTGACATCCTGTTGCGATGCGTCAGAGAATCAAATAAACCAAAGGTCCTCGGAGAATTCCACTTCGGGATGCTTGGGGGACATCATTCAGGGAGGCCTACGACCTTAAAAATTATCAGAGTCGGGTATTATTGGCCCACTCTCTTCACAGACGCACATGCGGTCTGTGTTAAATGTGAAAAATGCCAAAGGTTCGCCGACAGGAACAGAAAGGCACCCTTGCCCCTCCAGCCAATTCAAGCCGAGACTCCGTTTCAACAGTGGGGTCTAGACTTCGTTGGGACCATCACGCCTAACTCTGCAGCGGGACATAAGTTCATCCTTACAGCCATCGATTATTTCACTCGGTGGGCAGAGGCGATCCCCACTAAGCACGCAGACCAAGAAACGGTCATTGGGTTCCTTGAGAGCCTCATCACCCGTTTCGGGGTCCCAGAGGCAATAGTTACAGACAACGGTCCAGGGTTCGCAGGTGCTGTACTCACAAAGTTCACCAACAAATACAACATCTATCACAAGATGTCCTCAAATTACTACCCGCAGGGGAATAGCCTGGCCGAGTCCACTAACAAGAATCTACTGAAGATTGTTAAAAAAACAATAGAAAGGAACAAGAGGACGTGGCACCTACTTCTGAACCAGGCCTTATGGGCGGATCGCATATCTTTCAAGAAGTCTATCAAGACACCCCCCTACGCGCTCGTATATGGCAAGGAGGCAGTTCTGCCTACCCACATAGAAATGCCCGCACTCTGGATGTTAGATGAAGAAAAAGGCGACGGGGATCCAGTGGACGCCAGACTTTGCCAACTATTGCGGTTAGAAGAAGAAAGGGAGAAGGCATACCAGGCCTTTACTAAACACGCCGAGGTAACCCAAAGTTGGTTTGCAAAAGGCACCACCACCCGAGTTTTCAAAATCGGGGACCTAGTGCTAAAGTGGGACTCACTCAAAGCAAAGCCGGGCAACCATGACAAATTTGATGCCCTCTGGGAAGGTCCCTATCAGATCGCTCGGGTAAACCAATTCAACGCGTTCGTGCTCAGGGACATGGAGGGACAGCTTCTCCCCATTCCTGTCAACGGTTTCCACCTAAAAACCTATCACCACTGAAGGTGCCCAAGAGGTCCTTCCTTGTACATATTCTTTTCCTGCATTTTAGTTTATGACAGAATGTACATATTTCTTTCAGTATTCAGCTTTTAGTTTTCAAAGCCGAAGTCGGCTAAGTGTGAGAAAAGGAGCAAAATTTTGCGCTGCTTCAAAAAAAAAAAAAAACATAGAGCAAACCCCGACTTCACAGCGAAGTCAGGCATCGCTCCATGAATTGTGCGACATCAGGAGTTTGAGAGAAAACAACAACGAGAAACCTCGAAAAATTACTAAGTGCTAGGTGCGCAACCCGACTTCGCAACGAAGTCGGACTGCGCACCATCTTGGGAGCATAGTCGGGCAACAGAGAGCGAAAATTGGCTAAGTGTGGAATCCCTACTGCGCAACATTTTTCGGGCAAAGTCGGATTGCGCATGTTTTTTGAGCGAAGCCCGAGTGCACTCTTGATTTCGAGCGCACTTTGAACGACCTGTCAAGGAAAACAAGAGACATAGTGGCGAAAAAATTTCTAAGTGTGGGCCTAGACGGCACAATGTGTATAGCGCGAAGTTAGGCTGCGTCCCTCCTTAAAACCCTGGGCCAAAGTCTCCCTCGAAGTGTGTGCCCAAGCGGCGACTGTGACGTCATTGGAAGCACGAGGTTCAAAAATTTTAAAGAATGATTGCGCGTCTTTCGAAGCAGATGTCATTAAAAAAGCAAGCGCATTAGGACCAACCGCAACCAAGGTGCGCCTTCCAAGGAAAAGGCCCACGCGCGTCCGCCAAAGAATAACGACGTTTCCCACATACTTCGGGCAAATCACTTTAAACCTCCCCTCGCGCCATTAATGCTGTGTTTTTTCTTAGAAAAGGGGCCCTAGCATACTCAGAACATTCGAATTATCAAGCTAAGTCTAAGCTGCAAGGCGTAGAATTGAAGGACTAGTGACCAGAATCCCTGTCTCTGCCACCACGAACAGAAAACATAAAATGGACAAGGGAAAAGCGCCAATGCAGACGCAGTCCAGCGATATAGAGCAGGAGGCTGAGGAACACACAAAATCCAACGCTCATGAGAGCGAAGCGCCACAGGAGCGGACAAGGAAATCCAGGTCAAAGAGAAGCAAAGGGCAAGCTCCACTGCTGCCCATCAATCGCTTGTCCGGGTATAGGGACGGTGAGTACTCCATTAGCCTCACCAAGCTACGGCCAAATATAGCAAAGTGGGCAGGCAAAGTCTCCCCCTTGCACCATGTCGGAGCTGCATGCAAGTCGAACCTGTACTGGTTCTTGTACCCTCCCGTCCACCATTGCTCTGAGCTGGTTGAGTCTATTGTGACATATTACAAACGAGCTACCCGAAAAGTCTGCGACAACCAAGGAAGGATGTTGTTCACCCTCTTCAAAGAGAGCATCCAACCAGCCTTCGCCCCGGGGCTCTAGTACGACCCCAAAGCCATTGTCAGAAGAATTAACTTGGACGAACAGACGGGCAGATTCGCTCAGAACAGAAGGATGAGGGAGTTTCTTGACTCAGAAATGAAGACCCCGCTACCAGCCAGACAGTGGCCAACAGGCCCTATACCCCTGGAGAGGTTCGAAAATAAATAAATATATATTATCTTGGCATGGGTACTCGGCTGCGCCACGGATAGAATGGTGCACCCGTACCAGCTGGCGCTCGCGGAATGCATCTTGCATGGAGAGTTTTATGACTTCACTGCGCAAAGGAGCGAAAGACACCCTATTTTCTTTGATTGGGCAGATTGGGTGGCGTACGCCATACATTCGAATTTGGTCAGGATACAACAAAAGTAGACAACAGAGTTTCGACACTGCTCGTTCCTCACATGGTTGTGCCTGTACCACACGCACTACCGAATTAAAGTACCTGACCTAAGAAAAGTAAATGAGAAGGGAGCGCCGCTGCCTGTGTATGAGTGGACAGAAGCCCTGTATAGGAGAGGGTCTTACTACGATTTCAATTTCAAATTTCTAGGTATGATCCTGGCGTTGTTCAACAACAAAGCATCTCGCCCTCCACTGACCATGACGAACTACCTGAGGAAGTACAAATGCGGAGATACCTTCCGGTTGACTCAGGGCATTGTGATCAGAATCTACGGATTCAAAGGGAAGCCGTTCTTGCTGCCCCATTTTTGCACTGAGCATCAATTCGGTATAGAGATATCGCGCTAGATGGACTATGTAGAAGAGGAATTCGGCTAGGGAAAGAAGAGGGGCCATATTTTCAAGTATCCTATTACCTGGGTGAACATTCAAGTGCATGAGATTGGGCAGCATATCTACCTCGAACAAGAACTCCTCAACATGGGCCTGATACAACTACCTCAACACTGGAAATACGACCCAATTGGGGTCAAGGGAAAATTTATACATATTTTCCCCCGAGCGAGAAATCATGGAGGAGAGGTGCAATAAAACAGGTGCAGACCTAGAATGGCACATCGAGCGGATGCAATCATGGCCACCATGGCAGGAATTTTACTGTGAAGAAGTGGAGTATGATCCGGAGCGCAATCCAGACCACAGGTTAGACTCAGCAGGCTTCAAAAAATTCCTCTCAAAGGTGACGCCCCTCAGCTGGGAAAAGGACAAAATTATTGAATGTTGGAAAATGAGGTGTCACATGCAACACGATAAGTCTAACCGAAAGACATTGGCCGTAGATGATGAGTTTTCGGCCTTATATGATAAATACGCCGACAAATGGGAGCTATTCACGTTTCGAGATTGCGTTCCCCTAGGCACCAGAAAGAGATAAAAGGAAGCCCCCATCCCAGCAATTACCCATTCAAGAAACTCCCAGCGCGACACCAACAAGCAGTCAGGTGGGCCCGATGTTCCCTCCAGCTCCTGAAGAATCACCTCAAAAAGGACAGGAGCTAGAAAAGTCAACTAATGAAGCGGCTTCCCAAAAAGAAAAGGCGCCAGAAGGGTCAACCGGTGGGCCTTCAACAACAAGCATTCCTCCGTAAAAGCCCAGGTACAAGTTCACCGTGGAAACACCGCTGCCAGCCGCGCCAACCTCCTTCGCCTCCTTCGAGCAAACTGCAGCTCCGAAAGAAAAGAAGAGGAAAAGGAGCGAAAAGACCAAGCGGCCTAAGAAGGAGTCTGCGCAGCAAACGACTGCAGCATGAACAGAGACTGCCGCGCCGAAAATCATCTCGCTAGAAAACCTAGGGAAAGAAGCAGAAGTTTGGGCAGCAGGCCTCCTCCAATCAGCGGCTCAGGCGGAGCCTGCAGGTACGTACTCTTCCCCGGTTCCCCAGATCCCAGTTGGCCCTGTCGTAACACCGTCCCCCACTGTATCAGGGCAAGCCTTAGTTGCATCTTCCTTATCACATATCTCCCAATCCTTCCACAATCCCCATTCTTTCGAACAGTTTGCCCAGGACCCAAATGTTTTCTAAACCCTGAGTCAAACCCTAGATCCCTCGCCCGTGACCAGTGCCGAAGCTGTACCTATATCGCCGCGTCGCTCACCTTCATTATTCAAGACCCCGCCTTCACCTCCCACTCAGCCGCCCGTTTCCCCTAGGACCCAGTCGCCCTTGAAAGTGACCACACCTTCTGGGATATCTCCTGCTTCATTGTTTGCGGGGAAGGATGTCGCAACGAGGATTTAGCCTCAGCGTATCCTATGCTGGCAGAACTTGACTTCATGGGGGAGCAACTGCATATTACAGATGATCAGCCTCTGGCAGCGAAGGCCGTAGGGTGTTTCGCCTCTTTCCTCCAGGGCGTCAAACGAAGAAGAGCCGAGGAGATAGCTACCCCGATGAAGCGCACCAAGTTCGACTTGGACAGGATAGTGCTGCGAACTGAAAAATTGATCCCTAAAGTAGAGAAGCCTCTCCGAGAAATGACCGAGGCTAACTATGAACACCGGGTCAAGGAGAAGAATTTTGATGACATAAGCGAAGAATACGAAATCAACGGTATTCGCCATAGAACTGACAATCTCCTTGTTAAGCGACTCGAGAATCAAGAGAAGCTGTTTCAGCTTCAAAATAACTTGAGACAGCTGGAGGAAGATCTGGCCAAGGCCACCACGTGGCTGGAGTCTGCCCAGCAGGAGATTAAGGACTTAAAAGCACACCGCCTCTCAGCAGGAGGCTACAGCACAAAAGGATGACCGAACAGCTGTCAGAAGAGAAGAGGGTGGCATTGGAACATGTATCTCAGCTGCAGGATTTGTTGAGGCAAGCCCAATCTCAGCTGAAGGAGAAGGTGTCCCAGACGACGACCTTTTCGAAAAACAAGGTCAAAGAGATGCGGGCTGGTTTGCTGCAGGGATGTAGGGCTAATGTTGTCAAGTCCTTGTCCGTCCTGGATTTCGCATCCAGGATCCAAGAAGTATCTGCCCAGGCAAAGCCTGTGGTAGAGGAGGTCGAACACCAAGCGAAGCAGTGGCTGGACTTGGCAATAAAAATTGAAGAGTTCGCGCGCAAGGGCCTCCGATTTCCCCCCATGTCCCGAATTGCCCTAGATTGGGCGGATGCAAGGGTAACCTTGCATAATTACTTCGAAAAAACTAAAAAAAAAGGGCCGCCAGGAAAATACTGGACGCATTAAACCATGAAATGAATATTTGCCTGGCCCCCTTTAACACTCTTTCTAAGCTCGGATGCCCGAGCTTCGTCAAGGATGGGGAGTTTTTGCCCCTTGAACAAGTAAAGCTGGATTGACTGTCTTTCAAGGCAGATACATAAAAAATTGACAGCTGGGTCGAGCCAGTCCAGGAGGCACATGTAACTCAAATGGTGTCAAGATATTGCAATATCAACACCTCCTTTCAGGAGTTGGGAGAGAGATATGACACCATCGACGTACACATGATTGCGGCATTCAGAGCAGCGCTGAAGGATGTCAGCGATTTAGGGCCCTTCCAGGCAGCAGCTTGGGACCAGGCCAAGACTACGTACAATCAGGTTCGCGAGCGGAAGCAACCTGTCGAGCGAGAAGGTGACAGTGGTGAGCATTCGGATTCAGAAAGGGGAGGAGAATCAAAAGAAGAAACTGCTGAGAGCGAATCCAAAGAGGAGCAGTTACCCAAGAAGGGGACTCAGCAGCAGCAGGAGCAGCGGGATGCAGGGGAAGGGAGTTCCTCTGCGCCCAAAGGATAAAGGCCTGGTTATTTGCATCGAGGCGACCTCGACACCCCGTGAGCCTCTAGGAATGTTGCCACATTTTGCACGGGGTGCCATGTCTTCATTTTTCTTGTAAGTATGCTGCTCTCCCTTCCCTCCTCCTCCTTTCCCTTTCTCCACTATCCCCTTTCTCCCCTTCCGTCAGTTTCATTCCCTTCATTTTCCTTTTTCTTTCATCTTTTACTTTCTTCTGTCAATTTCCCAAAAAAAAGAAGAAGAAAAGGCCCCTAAAAATTCTAAGTATAAGAGCGCAACCCGACTTCGCAGCGAAGTCGGGGTGCGCCCTTAAGTTTGAGCGCACTCGGGGAGTTGAAGTGCGAAAAAATGATCAAAATTTTGCTAAGTACAAGAGCGCAACCCAACTTCGCAGCGAAGTCGGGGTGCGCTCTCATTTCTGTGTGCACCTGGGAAGCAGCGGACCCCTGAAAATTTCAAGTGTTGGGTGCGCAACCCGACTTCGCAGCGAAGTCGGGCTGCGCGCGCTTACTTGTGTGCACTCGGGAAGAATGATGAAAGTAGCCCGAAAATTGTCTAAGGCACGGAGGCCTCCCCAACTGCGCTACTTCCCCCTTGCGCTTTCTAATTGCGCTCCAATTTTGAGCGAGGTCAGGCATGAAAGAGAAACGAGATTCCAAGGCAGATTCGTCCCTTCTCAGATTTTGACAGGTGTCCAGCCTCGGGGTTCGAGTCAGAGATGTGACGGGTGGAGTGCAAGCGTGAACCAAATTATTGCACCGCAGCTACCCTCATTCAAGCTAACTCAAAGTTTCATCTACCGCAACTACCCTCATTCAAGCTGACTCAAAGTTCCATCTACTGCACTGCCACGTAGCTGCCAAGTTTTCAGGTGGACCTTGCTGTAAGTACAACCCATATCTGCAGAGGTCAACATCAGCAGCTTTTTTGCCGCTTTTTTCAGCTTTGTCAGCTATTGTCAGGTCTGGGATCCTGTGCCCGAAGTTGTCATTGGGGGGAAATTGCGCTATAAATAGCTGCGCCATATCATTGTAAAGTGTGGAAGGGGGATATACTACTAGGGAACCATTCTAGCTGTGCATTTGCTTCTGAATACAAGATCCACTTGGCTCTATTGACTGTTCTTGTTCTTTATGCTACCTTTATTTAGCATTTCTGCCTCATGTTGCTTATGTTATTGCTTACTGTTATTCTGCTATCTGGATATTGGTATTTGATAATTAAGTATTCCTGGAATGCATAGTTAGAGGATACATAGAATGAATGACATTGGTAGTTTCTGTAATGTATTATGTATTTAGTTGCTGTTAGTAGTGGTGATTGATAGTTGTTGTGCTGCTTATCCTCCCCACCCAATACAAATCACATTTATATTTCTTTCTACATTTCTATTTTCTTTCCTACACCCTGAGCTTAAAACCAATTAAGAAAACATAGGAAGCCGACCTTCTCCGGAGATTGGCACGGAAGGCATTCCTTCCTTTTGGCCTTTCAATCTGCTGGGCGAATCTAGGGTGCATTACACTAAATCCTATCCGAGTGGCAGATTCGTAACCAACAAGTCCCACTGTCTATGGAAACGTGACAAGGATTTTGCCCTCATTCTGTGTTATGAAATATGTATTCATTAATTTACAAAGCACTAGCAAAACCCAATCTTCATCCTGTATTGCCAAGATCAAAATACCAGATATTAAAGATTATAACTATCTTTTCATGCCACTAAGTCAAATTTTGCTGCTTCATATTCGCCTGAACTGAGTTCTTCCTGTGCTTTTTATAGCCCTGGCAAGTTTTGATATACTCTGGATTTATTTTAATATCTCAAGGATTTTGTAATACACATAGACACAGCTTCTAAAATACTCTATTTTATTTGGTTTCCTCATTGCTTGAATTTGCATTGGTTGTTAAAAACTGGTTCTTTAGCCATATAATAAGTGCCGAATGTTGGTATTGCAAGTCCCATTGGCACATTAGGGTACAAGAGTTATTCTCATCTTCATATTTATATGGACCACCAAATATAGGACAAGGTAATATGTGTCCCAGTTTTTATGTTGGAACAATTGTACTTATACCCAGAAAGAAGTAACTAATATCACATTTTGACCATGCTTTTATGTTGGAAAACCTTGGGTACTATACTACTTTTGGTAACAATAATTGAAAAATTATCAAAGAATCCCTAGTTGTAGCAAAAGGAGAATCTTATGGGACCCTATATCGTTTGTATGGTCATACGATGACAAACCATGCATTAGCAACAACTTCAGGCAATGCTCAGGATGGAGTAATGCTATGGCATCAACGCTTAGGGCATATGAGTGAAAAAGGATTGAAAATTCTGCATGACCAAAGTATACTGTCTAGGAGTATGTCTTGCAATTTAGACTTTTGTGAGCACTGTATTTTTGGCAAACAAAAGAGGGTTCGATTTACTGCAAGTCCTAGTAAGAGTTCTAATTTTTTGCAGCTTATACATTCTGATATATTTGGACTAGTCCCCACTCAGTCCTTAAAAGGTACTAGATATTTCTTGACATTTATAAATGATTATTCTAGAAGAGTGTGGGTTTATTTTCTAACAGAGAAGTCGGAAGCCTCGGATAAATTCAAAGAGTTCAAGGCAAGAGTAGAGAAAAGTTTGGGCAAGCCTATTTTATGCCTCAGGTCAGATAATGGGGGAGAATATTGCTCCAAGGAGTTTGATCAATTTTGTACGCAAGAAGGGATTAAACACCAGAATATTGTGCCATATACTCCACAGCAAAATGGTGTGGATGAGCAGAGGAATCGTACAATCATGGAATGTGCAAGAAGCATGCTCAACACATCTGGGTTGGAGAAATTTTTTTGGGCAGAGGCTGTTAATACAACTGCTTACCTTATCAATAGGTCACCTGTAGTTGCGTTGTATGGACAAATTCTGGAGGAGGTTTGGTGTGGTAAGCTTGTTAATTACTCTGATTTGCATACCTTTGATTGTGATGCTTTTGCGCATGTGCCAAAATAAAATAGGTCCAAACTTGACCTAAAGTCAATAAAATGTGTTTTTCTCGGCTATAGAGATACAACGAAGGGGTATAGACTGTGGGATCCTACTACCCATAAGGTAATTATTAGCGGGGATGTTATTTTTAATGAAAAATCCATGTAAAGGAAGGAGGTACAACAAACACCTGAAGTTGTACTTGTTGAAGTAGATATGAACAAAGCTGAAAATGAAGATAAGGTTGTTGAATTTTTTGATCAACATGTAGATCAACAAGTTCAACAACTTGAACAGACACAAGACCAAGAGCCACAACCAACATAACATTGGGTTAGAAGATCCACACGTTCACAAAAATGCCCAGATAGGTATTCTCTTGATTTTCAGTCCTCTTTTGCTTTGTTAACTGATGATGGTGAGCCTAACTTGTTTCAAGAAGCTGGAGAATTCGAGAATGCAGATAAGTGGAGGAAAGCCATGGAAGAGGAGATATAATCACTATGGAAGAATGAAACATGGGAACTTGTGGATCTTCCACCTATAAGGAAGGCTATTGGTAACAAGTGGGTGTACAAAGTAAAGAAGAACAGTGATGGGTTGTTGGAACGATGTAAAGCTCGCTTTGTGGCAAAAGGTTATGTGCAGAAGTTAGGTATAGACTTCACTGATATCTTCTCTCCAATTGTGAAGATGACTACTGTTAGAGTTTTACTTGCACTTGTAGCAGCACATGATTTTGAGTTGGAGCAACTTGATGTAAAAACTACTTTCTTGCATGGTAATCTCGAGGAGATTTATATGGATCAGCTTGAGGGCTATGAAGAAAGAGACAGAGCATTTGGTTTGCAGACTTAAGAAATCTCTGTATGGATTGAAACATGCGCCAAGGATGTGGTACAAAAAAATTGACACCTTCATGAAGAGCCAAGGTTTCAGTAGGAGTGAAGCTGACCATTGTGCATACTATAAGAGGTTTAATGATGTCATTTTTATTATCTTGCTATTGTATATTGATTATATGCTAGTTGCAAGCCCTAGAATGAAGAAAATAAGTGATATTAAGGCTTATATGGCTAGGACGTTTGATATGAAGGATTTAGGAGTAGCAAACCAAATTTTAGGGATGAAAATACATAGGGACAAAACAAGAAGGAAGATTTGGTTATGTCAAAAGACTTATATAGAAAAGATTCTACAACACTTCAATATGCAAAATGCAAAACTTGTCAGTACTCCACTTCCTCCACACTTCAAATTGTCTTCCAAACAATGTCCTAGAATAGAAGTAGAGAAGACAAGCATGTCTCGTGTACCATACTCATCAACAGTAGGAAGCCTCATGTATGCCATGGTGAGCACCAGATCGGATATTGCCCAAGCAGTGGGAGTAGTCAGTCGGTACATGGCGAATCATGGTAAGGAGCATTGGAATGCAGTGAAGTGGAATTTTAGATATATAAGAGGTACTTCAGATGTTGCCATTTACTTTGGATCGATAAATTTACAAGTTAAAGGTTTTGTGGATTCTAATTATGGTGGAGATAGAGATGGGCAAAAATCCACTACAGGATATGCTTTCACTCTTGTTGGTGGAGCTGTGAGTTGGACTTCTAAGTTGCAATCTGTGGTGGTTTTATCAACCACTGAAATAGAATATGTTGTAGCAACTAAGGCCAACAAAGAGGCAATTTGGCTAGAGCGACTGTTGGGTGACTTCAAGATAATGCTGGGGAAGATTATGTTGCATTGCGATAGTCAAAGTGCTATTCAATTAGTGAAGAACGCAACATTCCATTATCACACCAAACACATTGATGTTAAGTACCATTTTATAAGAAATGTGGTCGAAGAAGGGAGGATCCTGTTGGAGAAGATTGATACTAAAGTGAATCCTACAGATATGCTTACAAAGTCGATCAAGAGAGAAGTTTGAGTGGTGCAAAACTTCTTCGGGCTTGCTGAAAATGTGATAAGAGCAACATTGGGAAATTGGCGCACTTGGATGGAAAACAAAGGAAAAGAATTCTTGTATATCGAATTCAAGTGGGAGAATGTTAGGAGGTGAAGTCAATATCCAGATCTCCGATGTTCTTCAACAGAGTGGTGCTTGGTGGAGCTTTAAAAATGCTTTTGCTTTAAAGTTGTTTTTTTGCTTTAAAGCTGGTTTTTGCTTTAAAAGCTGCTTTTGTATTTAAAACAACTTTTGTTATAGAAAGCATTTGATAAAAACAATTTTTTTTAATAAAGCGCTTTTATCTAGAATGTGCCACGGTTTTTTTGGAATCTTCATTTGTACTATAAAAAGGAGAATGCCTCTTGCATTATGATAAGAGTGCGAATGTATGAAATCAGATGAGAATAATAAAAGAAGAAAAATTGCCATTACCCCGTGGTTTTACTTGCACACTACAAGGTTTCCACGTAAAATCTTGTGTACTATTTATTGTTGTTTATGCTTGCTTGCTTTTAATTTTCTAACACAACCAACCACATAGCGGTATTATAACATATTGTTGGTGAGATTTGAACATGAGTTCTTCCCATTGAAGGGCCAAATTCTTAATCACTTGAGCTCAGGCCATTTGATAATAATGTTAATTTTCACCCATGGGATTGGAACATTAGATCATGCGGTAGTAAAAATATTAATGTGCAAAATGTAATATTAAAATGTCACTAATAACATATGAAAGACTAGCTAATTAAAAACTATTTATTGTTATGGCTCTTATTCACTATATGATCATGTTTTAGGTCTATTGGAGAAGATATGCTTATGAATGAGAGTACATAACTAAACAAATTGTATATTATATACATGCCAACCTTAAGGTAAAAAGCTGATTTCCTATTATTGTTTCCTTATCATATATTAAGGAAAACAGTTGATAATCCACTACAAAACATCAATTTAATGATCTTGAAAAAAACATCTAGATCATCACTGGAATTTCTTTGATTCTAATCACGTATTTTTATGGATCCCATTTACATAGACAACCAACACTATCCTTTGGATGTATTTGTCATATCCATAACCCCCAAAATTGTCACAAAACCCAACATGAATTTTTAGTGTGCCATCGAGATTACCTTGGGATTCAATTGCTGTTATCACACATCCCAAGTAATACTTGAACCTCGTGTTGTGCTACAACTTACAATGATGAATTACCTTATGAAGGCATGCTATCATAGCAGATTTAGTCTTTTTAGTGCAACTAATTATGCAGACTACAAATTTGGACCTACTTTCTGTATATATGTTGCATATTCCAATGACGTATGGATCGTTATCATTGCTACCAACCTATATATGTTCTTAATGAAATCCCAATACGTTCTCATCCTATTGTTGGAATTCACAATATCTTCCAAAAACATTTCGAAACATACATTCATCACAATCATATGTAGAATAATGGATGAGAAAAATAAAGATAGCATATAAATGAAATAGAGATAGAGATAAAAGTAAAATGAATAAGGGGTGGGTGCCCATAGACACCCACGATCTCACATATCACAAACTAATACATTGGATTAGTTTTTGGGGGTATTTATAGTAATACCTAATCTCCAATTAAATGCTAATCTCAAGCTGCCATAACTTGACATGAAGGTTAACTTACAATATATCAATGTGTTAAACTCTTTAATCAAGGTTATCTGTAGAAGTGGTTTAACCAATATTGCTAAGGGTGAATACATCAAAACTACTTATGGACTTGCATAAAGATGTCTGTAGGCTTACTTTGCACTTTCCTATAGGCTACATCAAAATCTCTCATAGGCACTTCATCACTGTAAGTATCCATAAGCACTTCGTCATTGTAAGTACCCATAAGCACTTCGTCATTGTAAGTACCCATAAGCACTTCATCACTATTGTCCTTGACCTAATAAGGTTAGATTGAAAATATTCCACAACACATGCTGTTGTAATAGAAAATGTAATAATCATTAATTGTGTTATGCTTGTAGATTTGGATTATTTATGTGTACTCTATGACTATTGTGTCTCTTCCTTTTATATTCTAAATATACTTTTGGCCTATACGACTTTGGAGCCAACCATAATACATGGTTATATGTTTTTTTGGTAGATTGTAGTTCTTACATTAACCCATATTATGGTTGAACACATGCATTTTATAGAGGGACAATATATCAATGTGTTAAACCCTTTAATCAAGGTTATCTGTAGAAGTGGTTTAACCAATATTGCTAAGGGTGAATACATCAAAACTACCTATGGACTTGCATAAAGATGCCTGTAGGCTTACTTTGCACTTTCCTATAGGCTACATCAAAATCTCTCATAGGCACTTCATCACTGTAAGTACCCATAAGCACTTCGTCATTGTAAGTACCCATACACACTTCGTCATTGTAAGTACCCATAAACACTTCATCACTATTGGCCTTGATCTAATAAGGTTAGATTGAAAATATTCCACAACACTTGACATGAAGGTTAACTTACAATATATCAATGTGTTAAACCCTTTAATCAAGGTTATCTGTAGAAGTGGTTTAACCAATATTGCTAACGGTGAATACATCAAAACTACCTATGGACTTGCATAAAGATGCCTGTAGGCTTACTTTGCACTTTCCTATAGGCCACATCAAAATATCTCATAGGCACTTCATCACTGTAAGTACCCATAAGCACTTCGTCATTGTAAGTACCCATAAGCACTTCATCACTATTGGCCTTGACCTAATAAGGTTAGATTGAAAATGTTCCACAACACATGCTGTTGTAATAGAAAATGTAATAATCATTAATTGTGTTATGCTTGTAGATTTGGATTATTTATGTGTACTCCACGAATACTGTGTCTCTTCCTTCTATATTCTAAATATACTTTTGGCCTATACGACTTTGGAGCCAACCATAATACATGGTTTATATGATTTTTTTGTAGATTGTAGTTTTTACATTATCCCATATTATGGTTGAACACATGCATTTTATAGAGGGACAATTAGTGCAAGCCACCTTTTTGAGAAAATAAAATAGAAGTTGAAATAAAAACCTAACTAATTTTAGCAAAGGTTGGCTCTCCTCCCCTTATGGAGGTTGGCCCTAGAGTGCTCCATTCTAGGTTAGAAAGAGGATCCTTCATCTCTTTATTGGTCCTCCATTCCAATCCATATTCACAAACCTCACTTGAGGGCATGTTTGCATGGAATTAAAGCACAATACCACAAGGCATGTGGGCATTTCTAGTTTTTGTTTTACATGTGCTTCAATGTTGTGAGGTCTCTATATTGAGAGAGAAAGTTGCTTACCTTTGACAATTTTTGAGGCCCTCTCCTGAATGAGATTGTAGAAGAATGACACCTTTGTGAGATGTGGTGGTACTCCAAAACAAAAAATAACACAACATAGAAAGGAGAAAATGAATTAAAAAAATTGCACTAGTTATTTGAATTGCATTCACGTTGTCATAAAAAATGGTCGTTGGTCTTTTTTGCTTTTTGCCAAGGTCTTCTAGGATATGCGTCAACCACATTGCTTGTGTGCTTGTTGATGTAGCTACCATATAATTAGCCCTTGTTGAGAGTGCAACCAATGCTTGTTTCTCCAAACTCAAGTTATCAATCTTCCAACGAGAAACAATTTCCTCCTTTGGATGTATTTGTCATATCCATAACCCCCAAAATTGTCAGAAAACCCAACATTAATTTTTATTGTGCCATCGAGATTACCTTGGGCTTCGATTGCTGTTATCACACATCCCAAGTAATACTTGAACCTTGTGTTGTGCTACAACTTACAATGACGAATTATCTTATGAAGGCATGCTATCATAGAAGATTTAGTCTTTTTAGTGCAATTAATTATGCGGACTACAATTTTGGACCTACTTTCTGTATATGTTACATCTTCCAATGACGTCTGGAACATTATCATTGCTACCAACCTATATATGTTCTTAATGAAATCCCAATACGTTCTTATCCTATTGTTGGAATTCACAATATCTTCCAAAAACATTTCGAAACATACATTCATCACAATCATATGTAGAATAATGGATGAGCAAAATAAAGATAACATATAAATGAAATAGAGATAGAGATAAAAGTAAAATGAATAAGGGGTGGGTGCCGATAGACACCCACGATCTCACATATCACAAACTAATACATTGGATTAGTTGTTGGGGTATTTATAGTAATACCTAATCCCCAATTAAATGCTAATCTCAAACTGCCATAACCTGACGTGAAGGTTAACTTACAATATATCAATGTGTTAAAACCTTTAATCAAGGTTATCTGTAGAAGTGGTTTAACCAATATTGCTAAGGGTGAATACATCAAAACTACCTATGGACTTGCATAAAGATGCATGTAGGCTTACTTTGCAATTTCCTGTAGGCTACATCAAAATCTCTCATAGGCACTCCATCACTGTAAGTACCCATAAGCACTCCATCATTGTAAGTACCCATAAGCACTTCATCACTATTGGCCTTGACCTAATAAGGTTAGATTGAAAATATTCCACAACACATGCTGTTGTAATAGAAAATGTAATAATCATTAATTGTGTTATGCTTGTAGATTTGGATTATTTATGTGTACTCTGCGAATACTGTGTCTCTTCCTTCTATATTCTAAATATACTTTTGGCCTATACGAATTTGGAGCCAACCATAATACATGGTTTCTATGTTTTTTTGTAGATTGTAGTTCTTACATTATCCCATATTATGGTTGAACACATGCATTTTATATGGGGACAATTAGTGCAAGCCACATTTTTAAGAAAATAAAATAGAAGTTGAAATAAAAACATAACTAAATTTAGCAAAGGTTGGCTCTCCTCCCCTTATGGAGGTTGGCCCTAGAGTGCTCCATTCTAGGTTAGAAAGAGGATCCTTCATCTCTTTATTGGTCCTCCAATCCAATCCATATTCACAAACCTCACTTGAGGGCATGTTTGCATGGAATTAAAGCACAATACCACAAGGCATGTGGGCATTTATAGTTTTTTTTTTAACATGTGCTTCAATGTTGTGAGGTCTCTATATTGAGAGAGAAAGTTGCCTACCTTTGACAATTTTAGAGGCCCTATCCTGAATGAGATCGTAGAAGAATGACACCTTTGTGAGATGTGGTGGTACTCTAAAACAAAGAATAACACAACATAGAAAGGAGAAAATGAATTAAAAAAATTACACTAGTCATTTGAATTGCATTCACGTTGTCATAAAAAATGGTTGTTGGTCTTTTTTGCTTTTCGCCAAGGTCTTCTAGGATATGCGTCAACCACATTGCTTGTGTGCTTGTTGATGTAGCTACCATATAATTAGCCCTTGTTGAGAGTGCAACCAATGCTTGTTTCTCCAAACTCAAGTTATCAATCCATTTTCAAATGAGAACAATTTCCTAATGTAGGTTTCCATCATCAATTGAACCTCCCTAGTTTGAATCATTGTATCTAACCAACTCAATCTTATTGGATGAAGTATACAAATTTCCATTATTTAAAGTTCCTTTCATATACCTCAAAAGTCTCTTAGTTGCTCTCATATGATCTTCTATTGGCTCACTCATGAATCTTGAAACCAAGAAGGCTGCATATGCAATATCCGGTCTTCTTGTTGTCAAGTATATATTGCTGCCAACCAAACTTTTATACTCTTTTTTCCACACTTCCAGTTCCATCATCCTTGCACACTCTTTCCCCTTATACAAGTGCGATAGCAATCTTTGCAACTTTCCATGCCAAGCTTCTTCAACATATCATATGTATATTTATATTCATGTCAAACTTCAACATATCATGTGCATATTTAGATTAGCAAATAAATATCCCATCATGTGTGTGGGGTACCTCCGTGTGAAGAAAATAATGTATCAACTCCAAAATTAAAAATTTCAAATTCTTGCATCATGGCTTGCTTAAACTCTCTCTTCATTCTTAATGAAATTCCTTTAAAAATTAGATAATCAACATACAAACAAACATTAAAAATACCATTGTCTTCTTTTTTGTAGTACAATGTGGAATCATTCATACTTCTCACAATTGCGCACTTCAAGAAGTATGCATCAATTCTTTAATAACATGCTCTTGATGCTTGTTTCAGTCCGTAATTTTCTTTTTTTAACTTGTAGACATGTCCTCCTTTACCTTCCACTTCAAATCCTTGTGGTTGTTCTCCACTCCTTACATCAAGTTGGTGTATAGTCCATCTTTTTTAGGCTGCCAAGGCTATGTTGGAATTCACACCTTTTTTCAAAAATGAACATAAGCAATCCATTCACTCATCTTATACAAAAAACATAAAAATGAATGAAAGAGAGGACATATTAGGCACATATAGACATTATATGTAATCACTATATTATCCATAGATAAAAATCACATCACTCCAATGCAATGGATAGAGTGGTTGGGAGATATTGATACCAATACCTAATCCACAAATTACATAAATGAGCTTAACCTAAGCCAACATAACAAGAGGAATTTAAGATTAATTACAAGTTATAAGATGGGTTTAACCATAACAAGGTTAATTGTGACCCATAGGGTTTATATAATTAAATATTATAATAATTCAAATACATTGTATAATGATTTTCCACAGGCCTATACAATATTACATCACACAATGTTAGCCTTGGCCATAGGGCATATTATACTTTCAACTGTAGCGATCAAGGGGTTAATTAGTCCAATTAGGTGTATTCAACAAGTCTCATAAAAAATTATCTGAATTCTTTAATGACTGATATTATTGTGTAAAGAAAACCGAAATAGAGAAATTAAAAAAAACCAATGGGAAATAAAAAATGAGACAATATATACCCAAAGAAAACCCAAGAGCTAGGGTTTCGGAGCTGCGAGTGTGGAGAGCTTTCGAAGTTGCAACTATGGAGAGCTTTTGGAGCTGTAACTATGAAGGTTTTTAGAGCTAGGGTTTTTGAAGCTACAACTGTGGAGAGCTTTTAAAGTTGCAACTCTGGAGGTTTTTTCAAAGCTAGTGTTTTTGGAGTTGCGACTGTATTGGTACCTCGAATAAATATTCAGATCTTGCTAGTGTGTGGCAGGGAAGCCAATTTGACCCAGGGATTTTTTCAAATTTTGTTGTGATAGGAAAAAGAGAATCTCCACCTGTGATTGGGGGGCCGATCGGGGGTCCCAACCTATGGTGAGGGATCGATCTTGGAAGAATGTTGTCTAGGGCCTAGGCTCCCAACAGGAGAAATTTTTCATTTATCCTATTGAAGAGGGTGATATGGTTTGCTTGCGCATCCCACATCCATTAGCCATGAGACCGATTGAGAAAAGGTAGAATAGTCTGGTTGGTAGATTTGTTGGGCCTAGATTGGATGTGGATTCAATCAGGAAGTGGGTGGTTGAGAAATGGAAACCCAAAAACCTTGTTGAGGTGGTGGCCATGCAAAATGGATTTGTGTTATTTTCTTTCCAAAACCCTAAGGATCTTATGCACATCATGCTTCAGGGGTCATGGTTTTATGGGAGAAGAGGTCTAGCACTTAAGAAATGGGATATCTCTTTTGACCCATTCAAAGAAGTCATGAATACGCCCTATTTGGGTAAGGCTTTTGGGTTTGCCACTTGATTTTTGGGACACAAACATTTTGGCAGGAATTGCTAGGGCCATTGGATCTCCCATAGCGATGGATTCTGCTACCAAAGTAGGAACTAGGTTGACTCACACAAGATTTTGTGTGAATGTTAACCTAGACAGGCCGCTTCTATCCTTTATAAGGCCAATCTCAGATTTGAGGTCATGGGACCAGAAGATCCAATATGAAAACCCTCCTACTTCATGCTCCATATGCAAGAAGTTTGGCCATGTGGGGAAATCCTGCCCTGAAGTGAGGGACTCTGTGAAAGTCTGGAAAAAGAAGGCTTCTCATCCCCAATCAAAATATCAAGGCCAGAAGTCCAAGAAACCCCAAATGGAGAAAGGGGAGAGCTCTGGTTGTGATACCCATAAGAATAAATCTAAAGGGCTAGAAGTAGATACAAATACCAAGGAGGTGCCTATCAAGGAGAAGCAAACGGATCCCCATCTAGTTTTAGAGAGTAATACTCAGGAGGGATGTCCAACAGAGGATATACTGGTTGTCCAAGGAAAGGAGCACCTAGTGGAGGGTAATCAGGATCAGGGTATAGAAGACATCTATGATTCTAGAGAGGAATCGATGGATTTTGAAGGTTTGACTCTTTCAAAGTATAAGAAACTTCATCAGAGAAGAGAATCCCAAGGGATTCAGTAGGCTGATAGGGTGGAAGACCTTTCAGGGGGTGAGTTGCTTTTGGCTCAGAGTTCTGAGCATGAACTAGAGTTAGCTCTTGAGATCCAGATCTCAAGCAAGGAGATTCTTTCATCAGAGGAAGCACTTCATCCCAAGGGTAAAGCTCCATAGGTAGGCAGTATAGAGGAAACTCCTTCGATGAGGAAGACACGATATTCAAGGAAGAATGTTGACCTAGGTAGTGAAACCAAGGTGGGGAGACCTTCGCTAGCTGAGGCAAGAGCTAAGGAAACTTCAAAGGAGATTGCCAATGGCACTCAAAAAGTCCTAAATTTAAATGGAGGTCGCAACTCCAATCGTAGTAGTAAATGAAGATTATATGTTGGAATGTTTGGGGGATGAATGCCCCTAGTAAGCAGAGAGCCATTAAAAGCTTAAGAAAATTGAATAATCCTAATATTTTGCTTCTTTAGGAGACGAAGATAGATTCAAATAATATTTTGAGTACCAAAAATAATGTGTGGAGAAAGGTAGAAGTTGCATCTAGTGCGGTTGATGGAGCTTCAGGGGGTGTTTGGACTCTCTGGGATCCAGATAGAGTGGAAGGTTCTTGCATCCACCAATCAGATAGGTATGTTTTAGTTCTTTTTTATGAAAAATTTTAGATTTTAGATGGATCATCACTAATATCTATGCCCCCAACTCTGTTATGGGAAGGAGGTTATGGAGGGACCTCATAGAGCTGCATAAATCCTTCACCTTCCCATGGGTGGTGGTTGGGGACTTTAACTCTCCCCTTTTGCCTAGTGAGAAGAAAGGGGGCACTCAGAGTTTCAATGTTGGGATGGAAGACCTTGTAGATTTCATCTCAAAGACTGGTTTGATTGATATTGATCTAAAGGGAAGTAAATATACATGGTCTAATAGGAGAATTGGGGAAAGGCTTATACAGATAAGGTTGGACAGGTTTCTGGCCTCTCTAGAGTGGTTTGCTAAGTTCAACAACTTTGTTCTTTCTTCCCTCCCTAAGATTACCTCCGACCACAACCCTTTGAGCTTGGATATGGTCCTTGGCTCTAAATCAAAAAACCCTCCTTTCAGATTCGAACTAATGTGGTTGCATCACCCCCAATTGAAGGAGAAAGTGAAGGAATGGTGGAGTGTTGATGTTAGGGGGACCAAAATGTTTATTGTGGCAAAAAAATTGAAACTTCTAAAAATGAAGTTGAGGTTGTGGAATAAAGAGGTCTTTGACAATATTTTCAAGCAAAAAAAAGATCTTTGGGACCAGATCCAAGACTTGGAGTCAATGATGCAAACTCATGGGAGATCTATTCTCCTTGATGAGAAGGAAAAGTCTCTTCTCAGTGATTACCATAGTGTGCTGGCAAAGGAAGAGGTTTTCTGGAGGTAGAAGTCTAGATCGCTTTGGCTAAGGGAGGGAGACCGTAACACTAGGTTCTTCCACTTATCCACTCTCAAACACAAGAGTTCAAACAAATCAAGGAGATAAAATTAGAATATGGTTTGATGATCCATAAAGAGGATGAAATTAAAGATGCAACCATTACATTTTTTAGTGACTTATTAAATGTTAAGTCGGATGGAAATGAGGATTCATCTCGTTCCATTCTTTCAAACATCCCTAGGCTAGTTTCTATTGAATTAAATGAGTACTTAATCCAACCCTTCACTGATGATGAAATCAAAGAAGTAGTGTTCGGTATGCAGAGGGACAAAGCTCCGGGCCCTGACGGTTTTCCCCCAGGTTTTTTCCAAGAGTGTTGGCACATAGTTCAGCAGGACATAGGGGATGCTCTTCGAGAGTTCCAAGCTCACAATGCTTTACTGAAGGAATGGAACTCTACTTTTTTAGTCCTAATCCCTAAAAAGCAAGGAGCCAACATGTTCAAGGACTTCAGACCGATCAGCCTTTGCAACACCATATATAAAATTCTTACCAAAGCCTTAGCTAACAGACTGAAGATACTTCTTCCCAGGTTAATTTCTCACAGTCAAGGGGGTTTTGTGGCTAAGAGGTAGATTGTGGATGGTGTTATATCCATTCATGAAGTGTTGCACTCCATGGACCAAAGAGGATCAACATGTATGATTTTAAAATTAGATATGAGCAAGGCCTACGATAGGGTGTCTTGGACCTTTCTGGACAAGGTTTTGGAAAGCTTTGGTTTTAGTTCAGTTTGGAGAATCTGGGTCTCTCGATGTATATCTTCCCCTATGTTCTCAATGTTAGTAAATGGCCAAGCATCAGGATTCTTTCCCAACTAGAGAGGATTAAGATAGGGAGACCCTCTATCCCCTTACCTATTCATTTTAATGGTTGAGGCGCTTGGTAGGGCCATGGATTCAGCTAGAAGGGAAGGTCAAATTCAAGGGATCAGACCAACTACTTCAGTTGAACCGATTACTCATCATCAGTTTGTGGATGATACTATTATTATTGGGGAGGCTTCTATTAGAGAAGCCACTAATATAAAGAAGGTGCTACAGGAGTATGAACAAGCTTTAGGTCAATGCATCAATTTTAACAAAAGCAAGTTGTTCTTTGTTAACACTCTGGCCCTTAGACAGGTTAGAATCTCTAGAATTTTTTATTGTGATATTGTTGATTTCCCCTCAACCTATCTGGGCTTACCCCTGTTTAAAGGAAGAGTTAAAGATGTGCTTTGGAATACTGTGATAGAAATATTTCAACGTAAGTTAGCGGGGTGGAAGGGGGTTTTGCTGTCCCAGGTAGGTAAAGTGCAACTCTTGCAATCTACTCTTCAATATTTACCAGTTTATTTTCTTTTGATGCTAAAAATCCCTGTAAAAGTGGCCTTGTTATTGGAGAAAATCTAGAGATATTTTTTGTGGTCAAGGGTTGAGGATAGCCAGAGGCTCCCTCTTGTGGCTTGGGATAAAGTGTGCAGACCTAAGAGAGAAGGAGGGTTGGGCATAAAGCGAATTCAACAATTTAATGAAGCTCTATTGTCTAAGCTTGGTTGGAGAATAATCAAAGAAGGTGAAACTCCTTGGGTCAAAGTCATCAGGGCCAAGTACTTAGATTCTTCCATACCCTTCTTCAGATGTGAGAACCCTCCTAAGGGTTCTGCTTTTTGGAATGGGCTTGTTAATTCTAGATCTCTGTTGATGAAAGGTTTAAAATGGAAGCTTGGGGATGGTAACTCCATTATGTTTTGGGAAGACACTTGGATTACAGACAAGCCCCTCTGTGCTTTGAGAGAATGCAGTCAGATTTGGGTTTCCTTGAAGGATAGATTTGACAGTAGGGTTTGCGATTATCTTGAAGGTGAAGGACCCCTGAGAAGATGGAAGGATATCTCCCTTTCTGCCTCGACTGAGGAGGCCCAACATCAGGTATCATTTGTGAAAAGTTTACTCCTCTCTTATTACATTCCCTTAAGCCCCTCTCAAGACTCCCTCATTTGGGCCCCTTCTTCTTAGAGTCTACTCGGCTAGATCGGGCTATATGGTATCTAAGGATGAGTCTATTCCTGGGTTTCCTATTAGTAGAGTGTGGCTAAAAGACATCTCTCCAAAAGTTGCTATCTTCCTCTGGCTTGCCCTTCAAGACAGAATCTTAACGATAGACAATCTCAAGAAGAAAGGATTTTGTATCCCAAATATGTGCCCATTGTGCAAGGTAGATGAGGAATCAGTCTTGCACCTATTTATTCTTTGTCCTTTCTCAAGAAAGGTTCTCTACTTGCTACTTCAAGCCTTTGGTTGTTCATGGGTGGTGCCTCATTCGATCCTTGGTTTTGTGGAACAATGGTACTCCCCCTTTAAAAGTGATAGACTCACATGTTTATGGAATTTTTCCCTTGCTCGTTTCTTTTGGGGTATATGGCTGGAACGCAACCAGAGGATCTTTAGAGGCATCAGTAGAGATGAAAAGGGGGTTTTCCTTGGAATAAAGCTTGCTGCTCGTGAGAATATCTCAATTACCAAACACTGGGATGGGGCTGAGAAGGGGGCAGAAAAGGAGATAGCTAAATGTTGGAACTTGGAAGCTCATGTTGGTGTTGACCCCATCTCGAAGGAGGATATTAGAAAGAACACCAAATGGAAGGCTCCTGAGGAAGGTTGGGTGAAACTTAACTTTGATGGGGCCTCGAAAGGCAACCCAAGAAAGTCTAGGGGTGGAGGTGTAGTTAGAACTTCAAAAGGGGTTTTGATTGGTGCCTACTCAGAGCATTATGGTATACAAACCAGCCATGTGGTAGAAGTGAGGGCTCTTCTTTCTAGAATAAAGCTCCTGTCCTTGCTTAATTCTCCAAATATTGTAGTGGAAGGGGACTCCCAGAACATCATTAACTACTTAATTGGGAAGGGAGAACCAAGTTGGACGGTGGAAGAAATCTTAAAGGATAGCAAGTCCTTGCTACAGTCCTTCCAAGAGGTGAAAATCATGCACACATTAAGAGAAGGAAACAAAGTTGCTGACTTCATGGCCAACCAGGGAGTTAGTAGCAGCTCAAACAATATTTGGATGGACTCGTTTCCTCCTCACGTGATCTCCTCTTTAGGTCTTGATGGTCATTCTAGCTCTGGTAATGTGGAAATTTTGTAGGTTGTGCTCTGTCATGGATATGTTTCCTCCAAGGACTATTTCTATTTCCTTGAGCAATGTTCTTAGTGCTAATTATGGGGTATGGAAATGGAACAATCCCGATGCTTTTGTGACCAAGGCTAAATTTCAGCTATATCAGTTTACTTGAATTTACTATGGAAGGTAGGTCTTATTATGGATGATTATTGGGGGGAAGCCAACCTATTTCCAAGAATAAGATTGTCAATACCTAGATGAGAGCCAATTATCCAGAGAGGGATACCCAACCTTGTGCACGTGGTTTTGTGCATAAAATGTTTGCACATGGTTTGATGTGCACACATTTACCTATAAAAAAGAGAACACACAAGAAAAGGAGGGAGAAAGGAGTGGAGCTTCAGGTGCAAGATCTGAGATTTGGAAAATGCTTGTAGATTCCCATCGCTTTTGTGACCAAGGCTAAATTTCAGTTGTATCAATTTATTCGAATTTACTATGGAAGGCATGTCTTATTGTGGATGACTCTTTGGGGGCAGCCAACCTATTGGTAAGAAATGAGAGCCAATTATCTAGAGAGGGATACCTAGAATTTGTACATTGTAATAGATAGGGGGCCCATGTTGAGGAGGACCTCTTGTTTCAGTATACCCTCTACCATAAGAATCATCCTCTTCGGGATACTCAGGTGTTGAAGGACTCTTGGGAGATGCTGAAGGTCCAGGTGCAGATTAAGAAGGAAGACTTGGAGGTTGATGTCAACCTCTCCAAATCTTAGTTAGCCATTCTGATCTCTTGTTCTATTTGCAGTCTTTTATTGTTGGCCTCTTGTGTTGGTCTTTCATGTTGTTCTTTTATTTGAGGTATAACAAATTATTATTATTATCTTTAATACTCTTACAACCTTTGCCAAGTGTCCAAGGAATCTTTCCAAGGGTCCATAAGGGGATCATGGACCCATACAACATTACATTATTTAATATTTTCCTAGGAAATTACATATTACAATAATATCCAAACATTATACCTAGGACTTGCAATTGTACACCACATTTAGTCCTAACATTGAGTTTGGGAGCAACAATTGTATTAATTCTTCAATGAACTACAAATACAATCATACACCCTAGTATCAACTATAGGAAGTATTCTTCCTCTGAAATCTCATCATATCTTGTGTTGATACAACCACGAGCCTAGGCATTTAATAGAGTTTTTTCCATTACAATCAATGATCTATCCAATTAGTTATAACTAATATAACCTTCTGTGAGGTTTAACAAATAATGTAATTTTTTTTAATGCTCTTACAACCTTTGCCTAGTGTCTGGGGAATCTTTCCAAAGGACCATAAAGGGATCATGGGCCCATACAACATTACATTATTTAATATTTTATTAGGAAATCACACATTACAATAATGTCCAAACGTTGTACCTAGGAGTTGCAAGTGTACAACACTTAGCCCTAACATTGGTTATAACAAAAAAACTCTATTAAAGGCTTGGGCTAGTGGTTGTATCAACACTTTATTGAGTGGAGTTGAGAAGGATATTGTTGAAATGACTGATATTTGGGTGCATTGATTGTATTTGAAGTTCATTGAATAATTAATACAAGTGTGGCTTCTTATTTCATGTTTGGTTTTTATCGAAAGGGTTTTCCCAAGGTATATATATTGTCTCATTTCCTTATTTTTCACTATTGCTATTTTTATTATCTCTATTTCAGTTTTCTTTACATAGTAAGATCAATCATTAAAGGATTTAGATAAGCTTTATGAGACTTATTAAATGCACCTAACCAGACTAATTAACCCCTAGATATCTATATTTGGTATCAGAGCTATTGTTGGATCTGATCTACTTTGAGGACATCTTTGAAGTGGGTATCTTGGTCGTAGTGGGAGATAAGTTGTCTTATTGCAGGTCTGATATGAAAATCATTTTAAATAGAAAACACTTCAAAAGTGGAGATCGAGAAGTTCAATAGGCAGAACTTTGAGTTGTGGAAACTAAAAATGGAGGAGGATATTTTAGTAAAGAGAGATCAATAGATTATGGTAAATGCTACACCTATATTTCTTCTTGCGGGTATGGATCAAGATGAATGAGATATATTGGATAGAAAGGCAAGGAGTACCATAAGGTTATGTCTTTTTGATTCCTTTCTAATGAATGTTTTCAATGAAAATATTGCTAAAAAATTATGGGATAAGTTAGGTAGTTTATATCAAACTAAGAGCTTGGTTAATAAACTTTTCTTAAAAATAAAATTGTATTCTTTGAAGATGCAAGATGGGGATTCTATTGTTGATCATTTGAATGCCTTTAACATTATATTGAGTCAACTAGCATCCATAGATGTTAAAATGGATGAAGAGGATAAATGCATTACTTTACTATGTTCTTTACCTGATTCATGGGACAATCTAATCATGGCTATAAGTAGTACAACAACTAAGTTGAAACTAGAAGATGTTGTGTCATCTCTACTTAGTGAGGAATTAAGAAGGAAGTCCATGGATATTACCTGTAATGATGCTCTTTTTATAGGGGGCCAGTCTAAGGAGAGAGAGAGAGGGTAATAAGAACAACGAAAAAACAAAATCCAAGGGTAGATCTAAATATCTAGGAAAAATTAAAGTTAAATGTTGAAATTGGGGTTAAAAAATGTCACGTCAAGAAGGAATGTAAACAAAAGAAAAAGGAAAAAGATGTTGATTCCTCTTATGAAAAATCCTCCAATGATGATAATGTTAGTGGTGTGCATTTTTCACTTTTGCTAACAATGCTAGGGATGATTCATGGCTGATTGATTTGGGTGTTTCATTCCATATGAATCCGCATGGAGATTGGTACTCAGAGTACAATAAATATGATGGTGGGAAAGTCTACCTTGGTGACAACACACAATATTATTGGCTGGGCTAAGGTAAAATTGATTTTCAATGATAATACAATTAAGACATTGATAGATGTGTTGCATATTCTTGGTTTAGCTCGTAATCTTATTTGTGTCTCCAAAATGAATGATAATGGTGTGCATGTAGTGTTTGACAAGCAAGGTTGTAAATTTGTTAGGGGAGCAATGATTTTGACAAAGGGTATTAGACATGGTACATTGTTAAGACTGGATGCTTCTACCTTTATTTTCTGAAGCATAAATATGAAGCTTTTAATAAATTTAAGCTGCTTGTAGAAACTTAGATTGAAAAAAGTAAAAGCTTTGAGATAAGATAATGGGGATGAATATTACTTTATTGAATTTGAAGAAATTTGTAAAGGATTATTAAGCAAAAAACTACTTATACACCACAACAAAATGGGGTAGTAGAGAGAATGAACAAAACATTAATGAAAAGAGCTAGAAGTATGTTAAGTAGTGCTAACTTAGAACAAAAGTTTTGGACCAAGGTTGTTAATACCAGTTATTTGATAAACATGTCTACTACTTCTGCTCTTGTTAATAAAACACCACAGGTTTTTTGGTTTGGGAAGAATTCTTCTCAATTGTACATCTAAAAGTCTTTGGTTGTGAGGCATATGTTCATGTGCCTAAGGAAAAATGATCAAAATTAGATTTCAAGGCTGAAAAATGTATCTTCATTGGTTATGGTGAAAATGTTAAGGGTTATAAGCTTTGGAATCCATTAACTTCTAAAGTTGTTTATTCTAGGAATGTGATTTTTAGGGAATTGAGTGTTTTTCCTAGAAATGAATAGCCAAAGCAAAAGAAGGATAAGGTGCACTTTGAAATTAAAGAAGATGCACATAAACATGAACATGATGGATAGGAAGGAGTTGGGGAGGAATAGGAAGAGTCTCTTGCTCTAGTTCTGTTGAGAAGGTCCACAACACAACGAAAATCAATTAAAAGGTAATCAACCAAATTTTTATTATGTATTTGCTTTATCTTGTATTGACGATGAACCTAGATTTGTGAAGGAAGCTCTCTCTTCAAAAGAGAGCAAGTCTTGGAAGAAGGCCATGAATGAGATGGAGGCCTTGAAAAAATGTAGGACTTGGGATCTAGTTGTTTTACCTACAAGTAGAAAGCCCATCAATTGTAAATGGGTGTTTAAGAAAACGTTTAATGTAGGGGATAAGTTGGAAAAGTACAAGACAAGATTGGTGGCAAAAGGCTATTCCCAAGTTGAGGGGATAGAATTTGGTGAAATTTTCTCTCTTGTTGCTAAGTTAAATTCTATTAGATTCCTACTTTCCATTGCTTCAACATTTGATTTTGAAGTAGAACAAATGGATGTTAAAACTACATTTCTACATGGGGATCTAGAAGAGGAAATTTACATGAAACAACTTGATAACTTTGTGGTTAAGGGGAAGGAAAACATGGTTTGTAAAATAAAAAAAATCCTTGTATGGTTTAAAGTAATCTCCTAGGATGTGGTACCAAAATTTTGATGCTTATGTCTTAGATATTGGGTATGTTTGAAGTCAAGTTGATCATTGTGTTTATGTTAAGCATGTTGATGATCATATTCTAATCATAGTCTTGATTATTGATGATATGCTTCTCATTGGAAATAAAAAAGATATGATTAGGGAACATAAGGCTCAATTATCTAAGAAGTTTGATATAAAAAATTTAGGGAATGCTAAATATATCCTAGGCATGGAAATAAAAAGGGACCAACCTAACAAGAAATTATGGTTGAATCAAAGGAAATATGTTGAAACAATTTTGCATATGTTTAATATGCAGGACAATAAACTAGTTAATGTACCCCTACCAGTTGGTACAAAAATTTCTTTGAAACAATATCCTAAGTCAAATAAGGATTTTGAATACATGTCTAAAGTTCCTTATGCTAGTGTTGTTGGAATTCTTATGTATGCAATGGTTTATACTAGGCCATATATTGCCCAAGCAGTGGGAGTTTTGAGTAGGTTTATGGCTAACCCTGGAAAGGAACATTGGACCTTTGTAAAAAGGGTATTCAAATATCTATGAGGAAATTTTGATTTTGCTATTTGTTATCATGGTACTAATAATGAGGGCATGTTATTAGACATACAAGGCTTTGTTGATGCAGATTGGGTTGGTGACCTAGACAACAAGAGGTCTACAAGTGGCTGCATTCACTCTATTTGGAGTAGTTAGTTGGATGAGTAAGAAGTAATTCAAAGTTGTTCTTTATACTACTAAAGCAGAATATATGGATGCAACACATGCTCACAAAGAAGTAATTTGGTTACAAAGGTTATGCTTGGATATAAGTTTCAAGCATAGGACAGTGGGAATCAAATATAATAGTTAGAGTGCCATCAGTTTGGCCAAGAATCCTACCTTTTATGCATGGATGAAACATATTGATGTTCAATATCACCTCATATGAGAAATGATAGAAAATAGAAAGGTCATGATACTAAAAGTTGAAACTTTGGTGAACACTATAGACTCTTTCACGAAGCCAATGAGCACCTATGGGGATGTCTCCCCTTAGAAATTAATCTTATTTTCCTTATTCTCTCTATGCATTTGCAATGTATACAAGTGGTAGAATTTTAGGATTAAGTGTGTTATACACTTGCAAGTCCTAGGTACAACGTTTGAATATTATTGTAATACATAATATTCTAGGAAAATATTAAATAATGTAATTCTGCATGGGCCATGATCCCCTTATGGACCTTTGGAAAGATTCTCTAGACACTTGTAAAAGGTTGTAAGAGCATTTAAATAATTTTTTATATATTAATTGTTAAACCTTATGGGAGGTTAGATTAGTTTTAACCAACTGGATAGATCATTGGTTGTAATGACAAAAACTCTATTAAAGGCTTGGGCTAGTGGTTGTATCGACATAAGATTCAATGAAGAGTTTAGAGGAAAGAGTCTGTTTGTACGATTGATATTGCGGTGCACGATTTTATTTGGAGTTCATTGAGGAATAATATGCTCCTACACCCAATATTAGAACTAAGTGTATTGTAAACTTACAAGTCCTAGGTACAACGTTTGGATATAATTATAATATATAATTTCGTTGGAAAATATTAAATAATGTAATGTTGTATGGGCCCATGATTTTTAGAACCCCATCCTAACCTTATTATGTAATTATCCCCTTCCTAAAGTGGGGACCCCATATTAATAATATTATGTAATGTTTTGTAATGTGCATGTTGGCATTTGAGGCACCTAGACAAGTGGGACCATTTAATGTAACCATTATAAAGAATGTAACTACTTGTTTGGTAGAAGATTCTAGCTTGGGTGGCCACTTGCATGTGAAGACAACCCATGAGCATTATAGTTAGGGTTACAAAGACTTTAAAAAGGTAAGGGGAAATAGATGAAGGCATCTCATATTTTGTTGTATTAGAGCTTTGCTTCTAATGAGGTTACCTCTTCTAAGAGGTCTGTGATTTCTTGCTTCTATAATATAATTTGTTGCATCTCCATTTCATATTGCAATACTGTTAATTTCATTTTTTTGTTATTATTGTAATATTGTATGGATGTGCTTTTTTATTGCAAGGTTCATATCAAGTGGTATCAGAGAGTTTTTCAAGGCCGCGTCCCGTTGTAGTGCAAACAATTCATGTTTTTCCATTTCAACTTGTTCGTTATAAAATTTTCTTGATTTAATTCTCCTACTTATTTTACTATAAAGAAAAAGAAAAATAGAGCCATTTTTTTCCTTTATTTTAGTTTAATAGGTTAGAAACCTTTTATTGAGGGTTTTAAAATACCACAAAGGAGATGTTGTTATTGGCTAAGATAGATTACTTGTAAAGAATATAGTGAAGTGAGGGGTGATAATACTTCAATACCCAGGCCTTAGACAACATCCATTTATAAACTTGAGCTCCCATGTATCTTTGGGTATATTTGGAGACCCCCCTAGGATTAGGAGAAACCTTTAGCCGTAGGAAGCTTTTTGACTATGTATCTATCCACAGTGCATCGAGCACAACACTTGGTAATATTACCATTTTGTATTGTTAAAGAGGTAGGTAATGCACCCAAGGTTATGTGTGGAACCCTCTTGGAGTAGTGGTCTGAAATATTGGTCTGAGCATTATCGTTCATCATTACGGTATAATAAAGGGCTATAGATAGTGCACACACTTTGGCCTAGTGTTACTTTGTTATGGTCATATGTTACACATTGAAAACCCTAACCATATATTTGAGCATACTGTGGAGGTTACACCTAAAATGAATTTGACTATATTGTAAAAATTCCTTGCTAAAAAAGAAACTATTGGTAGTAACAGTCAAAGATAGAGCAGGGCAGTTATCAATGATAGATAAAATCAGTGTTAGACAGGTAATGTTAGTAACAATAAAAAGAGTCCATTAGAATAAGTATCAGTAATAGTTAGTAATAGTGTCAAAATAGGTAGTGTTAGTGATAGAATATGACAAGGTACTTGGAGATAACAAACTAACAAGTAACTGATATGGCAGTTGTTGGGGACTAGAGAAGAATGTCAGTTTTTAGATGAAGTAAAGCTTTCGAAGAAAAATGAACACTTCATAAAAATTTTGGGGTGTTGAAAAATGGATTTTGAGACCTAGTTCATTGTGTTTGTCTTTTCAAATCGATCATTTTGATATATAGCATACAAACACTTTTTTGGACTATTGCGAAAAGTAGTAACCCTTGGAACAATAATTCTATTTTTAGTAAGTTAGTTGGAGTGGTATGAATCACAAGTATATGGATGGAGGGACCAAAGGAGCAATGAGGGAGATGGAACAAATCCAATATATGGAACAAATATATTAAAAACTTAGTAACCTACAAAGCCAAATGTCACACATTGGACAATAAGTTAAACATATGAAAGATCACATGTAGGTCTTGAATTTTGACTAGATTAAAGTTACAACAGGGATTGTGAAAAAATTCCTTGAGTTTGAAGAGCATTTAAAGAAGGGTCAAAAATTATACCAATATATTAACATTGGAGGATCGATTGGCAGTTCAATAAATAGAGATCATGCACTTTTTGACACTAATACCATGTTTAAAATACCCAAATTAGACTTTTCCAAGTTTAATGGCAAGGACCATGATGGTTGGTTGTGTTGAGCAGATCAATTTTTGAAATTCTATAATGTCCCTCAATATTTATGGGTTACAATGGAATCCTTTAACTTTGAATCTGAGGCCCTACAATGGTATCAATGGGCATAAAATACAACTCTTCATCTTTCTTGAGAATACTTTGATATCCAATTGCTCACTCATTTTTTTTATTGGTTGAAATAAGGGGTTTTGAAAGGATCGCCGAACCTTTTACAAAAGATATCATCTCATAGAGATGATTTTTAGGAGAAAAGCAAGGATTATCTAAAATAGAAAGACGATCTTTGTAGGACCAACTACAAATTTAAAAAATAAATTAAAACACGAAAGTTTTTCACTTGAAATGAAACACAACACAAATTTTGAAAAATATTTCCCGCCCATAGAAACCAGCACCTACAACTTGAAAATTGGAAAGAGGTTTCCCACCCTGGAAAACCTTCACCAACCATCCAGACAAGAGGAACTAAGCTAGCAAATCAGAAAAGTGAACAGAGGTTTCCCTCCCAGGGAAACCTTTACTAGCACCACAAAATTTTGAAGAGGTTTCTTGCTTAGGGAAACCTTGATCAACCAGAAGAACCAGCCAAGCTAGCAACAAAGTTGGATGCAGAGTCTATCTTGAGAATATGTATACCACCAACACCACTACCCATAGGGCCTCTCCAACCAACTGACAAAGAGGCCAAACCTAAAACTCTCCTCTAAAACTAGCATGAAAGCACCAGGTCCCTCGCCTTAGACCTAAAACAACTATAGAGAATAAAGTTTTGAGGAACATGCTACTATTCATAATATGGAAAGAAACCCAACCAACCAAGGGTAAGCTTGGGAATCCAACATTAAAAAATCTCAACAACAGCCATCATGAAAGCACAATATATCTTCCCTAACAAGATAAAAAACTGTAGAGAGAGCTTCACTGAGACTTCTACACCCAATGGTTAAAGGACCAAGGCTGTCAATACGAAAGGTGATCTCTAAAACCCGTATTCTATCCAAGACCACAAAGAACCACATAGAATTATGTCCATCAAAATGCATCTCAAGAGGACTGCACAGGCCACACAACCCTTATCCACTGCTACCAAATTAGGAGACCGTTCAAAAAAATCCTCCTTCATGATAGGGAAACACCTAGTATGATCCCAAAGACAATATAGAAATGTGGAGAAAAAAATTATCGGACCATCTTGCACATCTAGCAAGCAGGGGACGACACCAAATGGGCAAAGGACCAAGACTATCAATCCCAAAGGTGATCTCTGAAACCCCTCCTCTGTGGGCAACGAGAAAGCCCCTGGTATTCATCCAAGACCATAAAGAATGGAGAAAGAGGCCCATCAAAATGCCTCTCAAGAAGACTGCATAGGCCACATAACCCTTTTTCATCATTACCATATCAAAAGACCATCCAAAAAAGCCCTCCTCCATGACAAGAAAGTGCCTGGTCTCACCCCAAAGACCACCCATAAACGTAGAGAAAAAAATTATGGGACCACCTTGCACATTGGGAAAGTAGTGGATGAGTCGGACACCATAGAGTCATTGCTTATTTGTAACAAATATAACCTCACACACCAACCCAACCCAGCTAGCACCAAAAAAGGATGAGGTAATCCACTTGAGGGCACATCCAAGGAAGACAAGATACACCTAGGATCACCACTGGAGGAGTAGGGGACGGAGTAGGAAGTTTGAAAATGTGGCCTCTCACCTCCCTCTGACCTCTCCAATATCAAGAATTGCTCACTGATTTTGTCCCTAGTGAGTATGAGGATTTTACAGGAGCCTTAAAAAAACTGAAATATACCTCTATTGTTCGAGTCTTAGACTCAATTTGACAAGTAGAATTTGACCCCTTAGACTATGAAAGTAGTAGGATTCTTCAAAGGACAAAGAATTATAGTTATTATTGATTCAGGTAATACACATAATTTTATAGATTTTTGAGTAGCTAAGCAAGTAAACTACTACATATATGCTTGCAACTCTTTTGAAGTTATGGTAGAAAATGGAGGAACATTACCTTGTAAGGGTAAATGCGGATATGTTAAGTTGAAGATAGGGGACTATAAACTAAAAAATAATATGTTTAATCTTCCACTTGGAGGATGTGATGTTGTACTAGAAGCATAGTGGCTTCATACCTTGGGACCAATAGCCTAAAACTTTGCTAAATTATGGATGCAATTCTATCAGAATGGGAGGTCATACACTCTCAGTGGTTCACCAATAGAATCTCTACACGTTATCAGTTCAAACCGTATGGAGAAATTATTAAAAAAATTCTCATGTCATTTAGTAGACCAATTATTTGTAATTCAACCACAAACTTTAGAAGTAGATAAATGCTAAGGGGATTTGCAACTCATTTGAACTAAATATAATGCAGTTTTTATGAAATCGATGAAATTACCTCCATGTCGTTCCCATTATCATGCAATATCATTGGTACCATGGAGCTTGCTACCTAACACCAAATCCTATAGATACCCCTATGCACTTAAGTCAAAAATTGATAAGTTGGTTGATGAGCTAGTGGAAACAGGGGTAATTCGACCTAGTAACGGTATTAGTACTATTGGTTAGAAAGAAATATGGGCCATGGAAACTATATATAGGCTTTTGTGAGCTCAATAATATCACCATTAAGGATAAATTTTCTATCCCTATGATTGATGAATTGTTGGACGAGTTACATGGTACAAAGTTTTTCTCCAAGTTGGATCTTCACTCTGGCTATCATCAGATTTGGCTCAAGGAGGAAGACATTCCCAAAATAGCATTCCAAATTCATGAGGACCATTACAAATTTTTGGTCATGCCATTTGAACTAACTAATGCACCATAAATATTTTAGAGCCTCATAAATAATGTAATCTACAGTTGCACTTGGATCAATCACTTACAACATCTGGATCAAACTTTTAAATTATTACGAGACCATAAATTATTTGTGAAATGATCCAAATTTTCCTTTGACATGTAGGAGGTTGAATACTTGGAGTATATTATTTTATAGAATGGAGTCAAGGTTGACCCCAAGCAAATTGAAGCTATCCAAAATTGACCTAAGCCACAAAATTTTAAGGAACTTAACAATTTTTTGGGTCTTATGGGCTATTGCCATTGATTTATACAAAATTATGAAAAAATAGCCACTCCCTTAATGACCATGTTGAAAAATAATTCATTTATGTGGCCAGTTCCAGTAAAAAAAATGTGTACAAGATCTTAAGGAGGCTATGATTTCAACCCTGGTGTTGGCCACTCTTGATTTTTCTAAACCATTTATAATTGAAAGTGATGCTTTGGGTCATGGAATTGGGGCCATATTAATGCAAGAAGGGTGACCCTTAGCTTTCATTAAAAAAGTAATATCATTCAAAAATTTGGGAAATTCTACTTATGAAAAAGAAATGATGGCCATCCTCCATGTTGTTAGTCATTGGTGACCATATCTCATTGGGAGACATTTCTTTATTAAAACAAATCACCAGAGTTTGAAATATTTTTTTGAAATGGGTTTTAAAATTATTGGGGTATGGTTATGACATCATGTATAAGAAGGGAAAGGAGAATATAGTGACATATGCCCTCTCTCGTCAGTTTGAGGATCAAGTGACAATGTGTTCCCTTTTATCCCCACTTTTCCAACGGGTCTCCCAACTTCAAGAAAGTGTAACCAAGGACCAGTCCTTATAGAACTTGCAAGAACAACTTCAAAGGGGTCCCAATTTACATGCAGATATTCATGGGATTGACACCTGTTAAGATATCAAAGTCACATTGTGATATCCAAAACTTTATCCCTTTGTGAGGATATCATGAGGGAAATGCATGCTTCACCTGTTGTAGACCATTCAAGATTCTTGAATACGAGAGAGCTAAAAGATTGATCATTCAGGAATGTAATGACCCTCCTATCATGACTTATTTAAATTATGTACAAATAAATTGATGAGCTATACTTTGCTTTTTGCTCCTAGAATGTGGTATTGTTGATGAATTTTGTGATTGTAGGACCAAGTACACTTCTTTGGCAGACAGATAAAGGTCGACTGTAAGAGGTAAATTTGAAAATGATGGTGGTGTAAAATATCACTGCAATGGGGTATTCACATTGGCAGGGATGGAAAAAACCCTACCAATGATACACTTGCTAAGCGGCTCATGAGTACATGGAAGCTCCTATAATTGCATTCATATAGGTGTATTTTATGACTTGCATTATGTATGTAGTTTTGTTTGTATGTATATTGCATTGTATGTTTTATATTTCAGAATACCTTATGCAAAATACTCCAATGACAAGGAAAATGCCAAAAGAATAGGAGTCATTCTCGTCTGGCGGATAATAACCTTTGGTTGTTATCATAATGTAAGTATGAGAAGAAGGATTTGGAGATATATCTTTATGGATGAATGTCATTGATTTGATTTAATATTACTAGATAATTATTTAATCAATATATATATATATATATATATATATATATGTGCATGGATATTAGCAAATAAAATAAATTTTAATTTAACAAGTTTAATTGTGTATGATTTTAGTTATCCCTAATTTTTAAAACAAAATATAAATTACTTTATGAATGAATACACTTGGCGTCTTGAGACTATGAGAGAGGTGGCAATTAGCATGTTACGTGGTTGGTTGAGAGAAGGTTCCTTTTGCATCTATAAATTAATGAGATTCGGGAAGGAGGATATACTATTCGGTATTTGCACACTCTCTGGTGGAAGCAACTAATAGGTGGTGGATTAGGTGTGGTAGCTGAGAAAATTCGAGCGATATACTCAAGTGGGCTCTGTTGAGTTCATTTTTTATTGTTTTAATAAGTAGTTACCGACTATTATCTTAAGTGAATTAAGTATAAAGTTTTGCCTTTCTATTTGATTAAACCTATTATTTGAATTAGAGATTTCAGATTAAATATGAATTGAAATTGATTATCAATTTAATTGATTGTGATTTTAAGTTCTGCTTGTTTACCTCTAATGTTGCAAAGTAAAAACATAATTAAATTAATGTTTGATAGCACTTAACACCAGTTCATCTATTAGAATGCCCTATAGGCATTTCATGTCTTTGATTTTCATTTGTCTACCTTAAGACCCAACCTTTCGATACCAAAACTATTGCAAATATATATACATATATATATATATATATATATATATATATATATATATATATATATATATATATATATATATATATATATATATATATATATATATATATATATATTTAAATGTTGGCCTGCAACATTTTAGGATCCATTCTGATTGTTGTTAAATCAAATATTAACCTTAGTTTCTGCATCACTTAGTAGAATGATCAATTGAACTACATTGTTTGTTGTTTTGCATAATATGTTAAAACCCTCCTTATGAGCCTAGCATTTGCATAAGTAGTTATAATATATCTAATTTCCTATAAGCTATGGCTATGTGAGTGGTTTTATGGATGGCTACATGAATAAGCTTTGGCTATGCTATGGATAGCCGTGTGAGTTAGATTTGAAAGTGTATAAGCTTTGGATGACCATGATTTGGTAGCATCATGGTTGGTTGTATGAATAAGCTTTGGCTACATTATGAATGACTATGTGAATGAGTTTCATGAATGGCTATGTATGAGCTTTATGAATGACTATGTGAATGAGCTTTGGCTACGTGAATGAGCTTTATGAATGGCTGTGTGAATGATCTTTATAATGGCTGTGTGAAAGAGATTTATGAATGAACTTTGGTTGTGTGAATGATATTTATAATGACTGTGTGGAAGATATTTATGAATGAACTTTGGCTATGTTATAGATGGTTGTGTTATGGATGGATAAATAAATAAGCCTTGGCTACGTTTTTAATGGTTGTGTGAATGAGATTTATCAATGGCTATGTGAATGAGTAATATTTGGCAGCGTCATGGTTGATTGTGTGAAAAAGTTATCATTATGGATGTATCTTAGTGATTGTGTGTCTGTGCATTATGGGTAATTTGGGTGGTTGTGTGTCTGTGCATCTATAATAACATTTTAGAAAGCATAAATTATGCATTGGGAGCCGTTATGATCCTATCCCATTCAAATATTAAAGTTGGCAAAAATGGAGGATAACAAGTAGCATCTTTGGGAGAAGCACCCTGAGAGTAGGCGTATGCCTTTTCGCTAAAAGAAATCATGTAATTTGTGTTATGCTCATTTCAAATTGTAAAAACCAAAACGTAGTCACTCACAAAATACCATTTTTATACCACCACACAAATTTGCATAGTAAAATATCTATGCCTAAGTCCAAACTTAGACATATAAAATCCTGTACATAATTACCTTTTTTAGATTTTTATTAAATCTAGAAAATCCACCTAGGATACCCTGTCTCCCCATGGGACATGTGTCCTAGTCACCACTATCCATCACCATGCCACATCTCACACACTCATGTCACCTTTTTCCCTTCACATTGGATATCCTCCACATTTCACTACATTTGCACTCACTCATCAAGCCACATCATCCCAGTTGCACTCACTCATCAAGCCACAACACCTCAGTTGTAGTCACTCATCAAGCCACATCACCCCATTTGCATTCACTCATCAAGCCACATCACCCTAGTTGCACTCATCCTCCACATTGCACTCCACTTGCACTCACTCATCCTCCACATCACCCTAGTTACACTCATTCATCAAGCCACATCATCCCAGTTGCACTTACTCATCCAAAAAATTGCACTCCACTTGCACTCACTCATACTCCACATTGCACTCCACTTGCACTCACTTGTCAACCCACATCACCCCAGTTGCACTCACTCATTAAGCCACATCCCCCTAGTTGCACTCACTCATTCTCCACATTGTACTCTACTTACACTTACTCATCCTCCACATTACACTCCACTTGCACTCACCCATTAGCCACATCATCCCAGTTAAGTGAGGCACTCTAAGTGACTCACTCTAACTCCCCCTTCCACATGGTAGCCCTAGATTGCCACCTATCCTTACCTCCAAAGCCCTAAAATTACCTATAAAATAAACATCACCCCATAAAATAAAAGAGGGTCAAGAATACACACCATCACGCTACTAAAATCATGCTAGGATCTCACACACATCCTGAGGAGATCCGAGATTTAGTGCCTCAAAGTGCATTTTTGGAAGATTTTACCGCTTGGTCTCAACCACCAGATCTACAGTTACACAGTCGCAACCGCTCAATCCAAAGTTTCCTAACTGCCCCATACATAGTTATATAGTCAGAACCGCATGCCCTATGATTGCCCAGAATACTTCGAAAGCATCAAATGCACAGATCAGATCCATAAGTTTTGAATGATTTTTGTTAGAAAGGCATTTTAGATCCAATTTTCTATGTTTTTTGCAAACGTACATTCAAGACTTTTATTTGTATTTTTATCTTCAATCACATCTACAGGTGCTACTAAATCCCCATTTGATTTCTTTATGTGTGTAGGGAATATACATCTAAAGTGGTTGTTGAAGTTGGAGTGGTCCATCGCAGGATATGCAAGCCCACCCATCATGATCGCTAATTTGTAAGCAAATAAAACAACACTGAATAGTGAAATAACAAAACAAGCAACTGCAATTGCAATTATTTCTTTGTATTAATTTTTAATGGAGCCTTGATCTTCGTTTACAATATTTTTTCCTCGAATGCGCAAGGGTATGATTACAACATGCTTGTTTCTTAGATTACAATGGGCTAAAAAAAGGGGAAAATACCCCTTTTTGCCACATACAAATGCCGATGGTGTCTTTGGTACTACAACTAAGTGGTGATTGGGCTTGTGTATCCTACGATGGACCACTCTAGCTTCAATAACTGCTTCAGATACCTGTTTCCTACACACAAAGAAATAACTAGCTATTGCAGCTAAAACCACGCATCCAATGTTTCCTCAAGCATGTAAAATCGTACCACTCGTGGTTGAATGCAAATCACAGAATGTGCGGTTTTTGGCAGAACTAATCACGGAGTGTGCAGTTAAAAAAAAATAAACTACCCCACAAAATCATCAAAATCATCATCGTTATAACCATCATCATGCATAATATTTATCAACATAAAGCGAGCCTCGTACTTAGTGAACTACCCTATATACTTAGTGGTTGTAGCGACTAGCAATTCATGCAATCCGGTCAGATGGGTGGCTTACCATAAGTACACTTACTCAAAATCATCCAACACCCTCACATGTGGCATTTAAATCAGCTTGGTCCCTCACATTTTGAGTGTGGCTATGTCAACAATTTGCAAAAGGTCATCCTTAAGCCCTTTTCATTTGGTACAAAAGCAAAAAACATCAAATCACATTTGGTAATAAACAAAAATCACTTGATTTTTAACTTCCTAGAGCGCCTGGTTCCTAATGCCATTGCATTTGGTATGAATAACTAATTGTTGCCTGAGCACTAGAACTCCCAAATGTGATTGAAAATTTTTACCACAACATTTTGTGCATCATTGAAACCAAAGGTAAATTTACAACAAACACCATTTTTAACTTGGGGTATCAAGTTGATTTCAATGTCATACATTTGCATACATCACATCCACTTCCATTCATCATCTAAATTTGGTCAATTGGGTCATGGGTTTCATTCTTTACCCATTTGCCAAGTCAAGGGTAAGCAAAAAAAAAAGTCAAAATTTTCAAAAAATTTCAAAAATCATCCGTTCTTGTGCGTCGAGCAGATTTGAGTCCATTCATCCAATAGAAACATGTATCTTTTGTTTTTGCATCACATTGTGTTTCACGCAACACAGTACAAAAAGGGGTATCTATAGACACCAAAACCTAGGCACTCACAAAACACCATTTGCATACCACCACACAAATTTGCATAGTAAAATATGTATGCCTAAGTCCAAACTTAGACATATAAAATCTTGCACATAATTACCTTTTTCTATATTTTTATTAAATCTAGAAAATCTACCTAGGATACCCTGTCTCCCCATGGGACACGTTTCCTAGTCACCACTACCCATCACCATGCCACATATCACACTCTCATATCATATTTGTCCCTTCACATGGGATATCCTACATATTTCACTATACTTGCACTCACTCATCAAGCCACATCACCCCAGTTGCACTCACTCATTAAGCCACATCACCCTAGTTGCACTCACTCATCCTCCACATTGCACTCCACTTGCACTCACTCATCCTCCACATCACCCCAATTGCACTCACTCATCAAGCCACATCACCCCAGTTGCACTCACTCATCAAGCCACATCACCCTAGTTGCACTCACTCATCCTCCACATTGCACTCCACTTGCACTCACTCATCCTCCATATCACCCTAGTTGCACTAACTCATCAACCCACATCATCCCAATTGAACTCACTCATCCTCCACATTGCACTCCACTTGCACTCACTCATCCTCCACATTACATTCCACTTGCACTCACTCATCAAGCCACATCATGCTAGTTACACTCACTCATCCTCCACATTGCACTCCACTTGCACTCACTCATCCTCCACATTGCACTCCACTTGCACTCACCCATTAGCCACATCACCCCAATTAATTGAGGCACTCTAAGTGACTGACTCTAACTCCCCCTGCCACATGCCAGCCCTAGCTTTCCACGTATCCTTCCCTCCAAAGACCTAAAATTTCTTATAAAATAAGAATAAACCCATCAAACAAAAGAGAGTTGAGAATACACATCGTCACGCTACCGAAATCATGCTAGGAGCTCACATGCATCTTGAGGAGATCCGAGATTCGATACACCGAGTTCATTTTTGGAAGATTCTACCGCTCGACCTCAACTGCCACATCCGCGGTTACACAGTTGTAACCGCTCAGTCCATGATTTCATAACCATCCCATCTATGGTTATCTAGTTAGAACTGTGCACCCTACGGTTACCCATAATACATCGAAAGCATCAAATGCACAGATCAAATCTATAAGTTTTGAATAATTTTTGTTAGCAAGGTATTTTAGATCCACTTTTCTATGTTTTTTGCAAATATACATTCAAGGGTTTTATTCGCATTTTGATATTTAATAACATCTATAGGTGCTACTAAACCCCCATTTTATTTCTTTATGTGTGTACGGAACATGCATCTGAAGAGGTTGTTGAAGCTGGAGTGGTCCATCGCATGATATGCAAGCCCACTCACCACTTGGTTGTAGCAGAGAAGACCGAAGACATCGTCGGTATTTATGTTTGGAAAAAAGGAGTATTTCCCCTTTTTTTTGCCCATTGTAATCTGAGAAAAAAGCATGTTGTAATCATACCCTTGCGCATTCAGGGAAAAAAAACATTGTAAATGGAGATCAAGGCTCCATTCAAAATCAATACAAAGAAATCATTTTCATTGCAATTGCTTATTTCGTTATTTCGTTATTCAATGTTGTCTTATTTGCTTACACAAACCATTACAGATGTTGCCCTCTCCACAATCAGTTGTTATCTGAAATGAAATTAAGAATTTTCACTTTGGTTAGCATTTATAGTCATTGTGTAATTTGCACTTCTGGTTAATCTGTTCCCGATTTTAAAAAGAAAGAGACCTTGAAAACATAGCTTGTAATATTACCTCTTGTAGTATGAAAATATATGCTTATGTTGCCCTTTGTGAATGAATGAATTGGGTTTGATATTGAGTGAAATCCCTACTCTAAAATGTGGAAGCAAATTATGTAGCTTATTCTTTATTAGTACGATGATTTTTAACTCATAGTTCATCCATGAATAACATATTAAAATTTACAAAAGCTTTACTTACTATTGCTAGTGCTGTTTAATTAGAAATTCCTTATTTTTGAATGTATGTGATATGCCTTTGTGAGAGAAAGGTTTAATTTTGAAAGAGATAATGCAAGAGTTTGATAGTTTCCTTAAAAAATTAAATATTTAATGATAAGACCTTTCTTCTATTATTCCAATGTATAATAGTATGCTTTTGTTTCAGTACATATCCTAGATTTGGAAATCGGTTGACTTCAATTGTTAATGAATTTCGTATGAATATTTTTAGTTAGTGCATCAATTGTTATAACAAGATGCTGCCTCCAAATCATTATAGTTGATGGTTATGTGGTTGAACGTCAATATATTAGTTTATATGTTAATATGTGTGTATGCAATGTTTGGCTGTGATATATATTTTATTCATGTAAACGCGGTCATACAATTGTTATTTGATGCATTCAGATGTTTGTTGATTGACAATGCATTACTCTTGGTTTTACGTAGATGTAGTTGGTTTCATTTAATAGGACTTTAATATTAAAAGTTGACTATAATTAGTGCTTTCTTCTAGAATTCGGTAATTAGATTACCATGTCAAATAATGAATGGAAAACTTTTTATTTTTATCTTTAAAATATTTTTTCTATTGTACATGGCATTTTGAATGTAGCTATTTTAATTTAAAATACTTTAGATTAGGAAACTTTAGAATAAGAAACTTTAATTTTAGAGATTTATTTAAATTTCATGTGTATATTCTTAAAAAAAAAATAAGTTTATTGTAATTAAAACTTTATCTATATTTTCTTTTAATAAATTCCTTTATAAGGTATAATGAAAATATAATTAGTAGAGTTAAAATTCATTGAATGAGGGGGAAGGGGAGGTGGGAGGTCTCCCACTCTGGGTGGGAGGACCCCGACCTAAATTCTTGCCTTCCTCCTCCCTTGGATTCCCAGTAAGGATGAGCCTGTGTCATCCTTGGTGCATTTCCAGGTCCTTTATGGGATCCTCCTGGGGCATTCTAGGTTGTGTTTTTCCATCCTGACGGGTTTGCTGGTGCTAGGCTAGATCATCCTTGAGTTATTTTCATTGTGGACTTTAGTGGTGGTTGGTTTCTAGGTGGCTCAAATAAGGAGTTAGAGTTTTAAAGACTGTCTCGAAGGATCTTTCTGGATTTAGGATGGGTCTGTTCGTTATTGCTTCTCGTTGATCTATTTTCGCTACTCCTTTATTGGGTTCGATATCTGGAATGGGTTCCTGGTTTGTTCTCCCATGTTGCCTCAGCTTGGGATCTACTCACTGTTTTTTCTTGCTCTTACGATGGGTCACAAGTTTTTTGTGTGCAATTGAGTAGCTCAAGGTTGTTGCTGGTGTGGATATTTTGAAGTGGGGTTTTTGTCTATCCTGGGATTTATGTGGTTTCTCTCCCTACAACATATTTCTAGCATTTGGGATAGGCCCTGGATTTATCATGTTGTTGCGCGTGTTGTAGTTCATAGATCTCCTTTGGATAGATTGCTGGTGGGACTGGTTGGTGTCTTTGCTCGGGGGACTATCTGATGGATTTCCTTTTTGTAGTTTTCTAAGTTGGGGGGCCATGTGCATGCGTGTTTACTGCTAGATTTGATCTCTTGCTGACAATCCTCGGTATGCTGATCCCTTCTAGTCATGGAGCTCCATGATGGATGGTATTTTCAAGGTTTTATTACCTTCATCTATGACATGTCCTCTTTTTAGGGAGATATCATGGCCTGTCAAGATCTCTATTTCTACTAATCCATTTTTCAGGCTGTGTTACTCCTTTTGGTTCCAGCCTAAATTTTTCCTATGCCTTCTGGGATGGGTTTCTATTTGTTGGCCCTGCCCGTGGGTTTCCTGTACCTTCCTGGATGAGATTATCTTTGACGAGATAGTGTGTGGGTTTCCTAGACCTTATTGGATAGGATTTTTTATCTACTGTAGCTGGGATCACAGATTTTCCTAAAAATATTTTCTCCTTTGGTAGTTTTTTGACTATTCCCAGGCGGTATTATTGGCTATGGTTTCCTATTTTCTTGATCTATTGTACGAGAAACAACTCTTCGTTTTGGGTGGTATTCCCAGTTTTAAATATTCCAACAGGGCTTCCTTTCCTGGGCCATCTTGGGCGGGATGTTTGAATTTAATTTTTGTTGTTCGTATCTTTATCCCATTCCTTTGATGGATGGGTTTGTCTTCTTAAGTGTTATTTCGGGCTCCCATAAGCTGGGTTATTTATTTTTACTTTTTATTTCTTAAGGTTTAGCTTTCCCATTTTTGTGTTCAACGGTTTTTTTCTATTGTCTACTTGTCTCGGACTAAAAAAAGCTGAGTTTTCTTGCTTTGTTTAGGTTTGAGATTGTCTTGCTTGGATCATATCTTGTTTAGTGTGGATACCATATCCCTACGAGATCCTCTACCTGTTCCATTTGTAAAAGGTTCGGGGATCCTTTCAAAACCCCATTACCAATCACAAAAAAAAGTCCTTAAATGCATATGTGGATCAATAACATTTTTAATTTATAATGTATATTAGAGAATAGTTATGTAATATACGTTCAAATAGGTTCCCTTGAGAAAAGTATTAGTGCTTAGTTGGAAATTACCTAAAATTTTAAATTCATCAAGAAGGATGAATGACCTTAAACACCCAATTCCACCTTTAGCTAATGGAAGGTCTATTTATTCAAAAGATGAAATTAACTAGAGACCTTATTGATGAGAATGGAAATCTTAGGAAGTGAAGCCTTTTTAATCTCGAATATGAACCTATTTAATTCATACAGGAACCATAGAGAATGATGATTAACTATTATAACCATCGATAAGGATGAATAACTATTTAACCAATAGCCCAATGCCAGTTGTTATGCAAAGGTGACAACTATGATTCAAGAATGACCAATTTCTAACAAAATAGGTTGGAATAAGTGATCTTTGTTAGAACAAGTGGTAAGGGATGGTATGGGATGTCACCTCTAGATCATTGTGAGAGCAGTACAGTGATGGCTACTTGTACATTTTGTGAATTGGAGTAATCTAGCATGATAAAATGAGCTAGATCAATCCACAATGGTATGGGACTTGTCATTATTTACAACATGACAAGTGAGACCAGGTCTAGATCCAAAGAAATGACATGGCCCTAGTTGACTCCTATGAAGTGGAAAATCAACTAGGCACTAGGAATATACGCTACACCCTTGCAAGATATAATAGGAACAAGAGGGCCTATTTAAGCCTAGGTTCTATCTACTAAGGTATGGAAAGAGTATGCATCCACCCTTTAGGTGTTATGGGCCCTAAAAGATAACCCTAGCTGTGGGCCTATGCTCTCATATCAGAACAAGAGGATGGAAAGATAAATCCACAAAATGACACCATCTACAGGATACGATCAATCTCATCCACTTGGGAGGCCATCTATAGAGGTCCTAATTTCCAAAATTGGTATACTATACTTCGTACTGATTAAACATTGGGTGATCACTAAAACCAATCTAATTCAAAAAATGTTTAGCTCATTTAAGCTAGCAAGTTTCATCTTGATGAAACAGTGAGCTAGGTTGGGTTATACAATCAGGTGAGTCAATCTTAGGTTGTTATAGGAAATAAAAAAATATTTTCAAATTTTTTTGTTCGAATGTGAAATTTTCCAACAAACAAAAGGAGAAGCGATTCGTACTATAGGAACTTTACAACCGTTTCCAACCTAGACAATTTATGGACTGATATATCCATGGATTTTGTTGAAGGACTTCCTAAATATGGAGAAAATTTAGTCATTCTTGTGGTGGTGGACCGTCTCCCAAAGTATTCTTATTTCTATTCCATTGTCTATCCTTACCATACCTCCACCATTGCTCAAATATTTATGGACTTATTTTTTAGAATCCATGATATGTCCAAATCCATTGTGTCTAACTGTAACCCCACTTTTACCAGTCAATTTATGCAAGAACTATTTAAACTATAGGTAACACAACTACGAATGAGCTTAGAATACCATTCATATACAGATGGGTAAATTAAAATTGTCAACAAGTGCTTTTAATTCTACCTTTGTTGTTTTACCTTCGCACACCCAACATAGTAGGTTGAGTGGTTGCCTTTGGTTGAATGATGGTACAATAGTTCATTTCACACAACTTCTAGAATGACTCATTTTGAGGCAGTTTATGGGTACCCATCTTCGTTGCCCTCATATTATGTTCCTAGAAATGCCAAAGTTTAGGCCATGGAGTATTGGGGTAGCAACCCTTTTTTTGTTTTGGGGTAGAAACCCATTGTTCCAGGAATATTTGAGACTCTGATGGTCTATTTTAATGGAGAAATGACACCTAATGATATATGGTTGCAAATAGGTTACGACATGTAAGATTGCCAACATCTCCTTGGCATATGTATATTTTACCAAGTTACGATCAGAGAGTGCCTTACTAGTGAAAGCATCAACACTACCCTAATGCCATGACCAGAAGCATCACTTTCAATGACGAAAGATTTAGAAAATTTTGGCATGGCTAAAACTGGTGTGGTGGTCATAGCATGCTTCAACTTGAGGAAGGCTTGGTCAGAGGGCCTTGTACAAGTAAAAAAGTCCTTTAACATGGATGTGAGGGGGGATGCTATTTTACCATAATTACAAATAAATTTGCGGTAGTAACTGTTGACACTTTTTGTCACATTATACAAGGGGTAGAAGAATAGTAGAATTTTTGTATAATATTTCTTTGTTGAAAGTTTTTCTTTTGTTTTTAGTTACAACTTTGACCCTATCTCCCATTTTATAAAATGAAGAAGAAAGAGCTTCGCTACCAAACAAGCCAAGGAAAACAGCTTCGTCGAAAGAAAAGAAGGAGAATGTGAAAAGAGCTTCGAGCCCGAAGCACTTCAAATCACCACTTCGGGTGAAAACCTTGTGAAGTAATTTCGTCGAAGAAAATACAAAGATAACACTTTGCACCCGAAGCATTTTTGGCAGCCGCTTTGGGCAGAAGTTTTGCGAAGCAACATCCAAACGACTTCGCCGAAGGAGGAGAGCATAATCCAAAATCAGCTAAGGTAAGGAAACTACTTCGGGCCCGAAGTATTTTCGACACCTACTTCGGCCAGTTTTCACCCGAAGCAGTGGTGCCTGAAGCAAAATAACGGTGTGTCAGAAACCAAAAAGTGCTTCGGGAGGATATTCCTTGAACCGTAGTTTTGAGAGAGAATCGGGCCGAAACATTTTTCATTCGAAGCAGTTTCGCCAGCAAAGGACAAAGAACCCCATTTCAAATATGGAGCCCGCTTGGCACTCGACATCCCCGAAGTAGTTTCTGCGAAGCATTATTTTGCGAAGAACAAATCAAGGAAGATCTACTTCGGCCCAAGGCTTCGGCGAGGCAGAGATGTAGCGAAGCACTTTTCGGGCCCATGTTCCAAGGCGGGCAGCTTCCCAAGGTGATCGAAGGCCCCTTATAAATACCTCCTTTCTTGCCCAATAAGCCCACTGACCATTTTTGGCAAACGAAAGGGACGTAACAGTCCTCGAAGTAAAACACGGTGGGCATAATGATCACTCAAGCACAGCATCCAAAATCCAGGGACACTTGGGTGGCACATTAAATGAACGTTTCCATGGTTGACCCAGTCGCAGTTGCCATTTTTGGCAACCGATTTGAAAGCTCAGTCGCAACAGCCGTGAGGAGCCGACTTCTCAGGGTCCGAGGGTGTACTCCACCATTTTTGTAATAATTATTCAGAGGGTCGGGTCCTCTATAAAAACCCAGGCTTTGCAATGTAAAAGTGGGGGGGAACTTTCTGCTAGAAAGCTACTATAACTTGATGTCCTGCATTTAATACTAAAGATCTTTTGTGCTCTATTTCTCTCTTTTATGCCACCTTCTGTGCTTAATTCTTTTGTCTTTTCTCGTTTGCATACTGAGACTCTGAATCCTGAATCCGATGTGCGATTGGGGATCGAACCCCTAAAATTCGTTCGAAGGATACATAGGAGAGGAAAAATGCCTTGTCGCTTTCTTTTATGCTGCCTAGTGGATTGAGGTTTCTGTTATTCCCTTATCTCAATCACTATTACTCTGAACCCTGAATTCCAGCGAGAGAGAAAGGAGAACCCTACGAGCCCGTCCAGAGGATACATAGGAAGTTCGACATTTCGTTTCCTTCGTGCTATTCTTGGTATTTCCTGCTGCTATTCAAGTTGTTAGTGAGTAATCGTGCTTCCTGTTCTCTCCCACCTTAAATCATCATCTTCAAACCCTTACCCTTTTTATTTCTTTTCCTAACCCTTGCCCTGTTTATTTCTTTCCTGCACTCTTGTCTCAAACCCCAAAAGTAGATTAGTATAGGATCCGACATTTCTCTAGAGATCGGAACGAGGGGCATCTCTTCCCCTCGACCTTTCAATCTTGGTCGTAGGTCCAGGGCGCACAAACCCACCGAAAGTCCTTTCCTGTGCGGATTTGATGACCAACAGTTTCTGGCACGCTCGATGGGACCCAAGGTCCCATATTTGAGAAAATTTCTAGCTCGTCTTCACCGGAGCTAGTAGTTCTAACAAGTTCCCGATGAGATCCGGTCAGTCTCATCTTCTGAGTAGTAGTGAGAATCGATGCACTCATTACCAAAAGACTCTTAGCATCTGGCGACTCTATTTTAGCTGAGAATCTCTGAAGTCATGAAGACCAGTACCTAAGCCTGGTTTTTGTAACCAGGACTCCCTGTGCCTTAAGAACGTCCGAGTTTGGTGAATATCTGGCCTATATTCATCTGATAAAATCACCTGGCGACTCAGTTGAGCTGAAGATCCGCATTTCTTGGTCGTAGGTGCCTTTCAAAACTGAAAGAAGATACCTCGAAGGAATCAAGGTTCGGTGAGCAGCCTTGACCTCATAAGCGGAGAAAGAATGTTCATCTGGCGACTTCAACTTAGCGGCGGTAACCGTGATCTCTGCAGACCGCTACTATAATGGCAGGGGTAAGTTTCCCAATTGGGATGATCGAGGCCCATTGAATCTTCAAAGCTACCACAAGATTCTCGAGATCACCTTGAAGGCATTAACAATATATGATGGCACCACGGGAATGGCCCGAGAGCACCTTGAAGCTGTTGCTGCTTTAGCGTTCCTCTACGACATAATCCACGAAGATGTCATGGTCCAACTTCTGGCTGCATCTCTGGAAGGGAGGGCACTACGGTGGTATAGACTACTCGGGTCTAAAAGCGTCTATTCATGGGATGACATGGTGGGAGCACTATTCGAAACATTTGATGGCTCTCAGGATCCCTTCCAAATTTTGATGTACTTCTCCACATCAAGAAAACACCCTTGGAGAACGTCACAAACTTCAATGTCCGATTCTACAGAACTTGGAAGAAAGTTCCAGGGGAGATTCAACCAATGCCCGCCCAAGCCCACCTCTACTATGTTCAAGCTTTCCACCTAGACATAGGCCTCCTCTTGCTGCGATCAGGCGAACAAAGATTCCCTAAAATTTTTGAGGAAGCAGTACGAGCGGAGCAGTTTCTATCGAGAAAGTGGCAGTGGGGAGAAGCCCCATCACTTTCTCCGATAATAGCTTCTCCTGTCTTCCCAACGCAGTATTCTTCATGGCGGACTCCTCATATTGAGCAGAAGCCCGAGATGCAGTCATGTGGAGCTCAAGAGGCAGATCCCATCCAAGTCCAACCATGGCAATTTGTGAGCTTTGCCCCGATGATGAACAATATGGGTGCTTGCAATATCTGTCAGAGGACAGGCCAAGAAGAGAAACAAGCTAAGTGGTAGCGCCTGAGAATGAAGAGAGGATATTTTTGCACCATTTTTGTATCCCAGAGCATGGCATGCATGTGTTCAGCCAGAATCCATCAGGCTTACCTCAAGAGGCTAAACCTGAGGAGATCATAGAAGTTTGCTCTTTGCCAGAAGAGCCCTATTACAACATCAAGGAGATGGAAGAACTTGTACATAGTCCACAGTTACTAAACTCTTCGGTATTCTGGTTCTAGCCATCACTACAACCATTACCCCAAGAAGGTCCTCACGTGGTGAATTGCTTTGCCACATCCTGCATCAGCAGCGTGGGTACTGGCAGGAGCGGCGAACTATTGTATTGCTTTCTATTGGCACCATGGAGAACTTTGGGGAGGAGCAATCCGAACTTCAAGAATCAACTGAAGTTCAATCTGATCTGGTCCGAGCACTACAGATTCATCGGATAAGTATCCGAAGCTGAGTTTGTGATGGCGGCATGCCTATTATGCTGCAAGCCTGTGTGAATATTGTAAAAATTTCCGCTATTAAATAAAGTGCTGCTCAGAAACTCAGGTTGAGTTTTACCTCGACAGCTATATACAAAAAAAAAAAAAAAAAAAACTCCTTTGGGAACTTGGCTTACGAAGTAGTGGATGCGAAGTGGTTCGCAGCGAAGTACGATTGGTTGAGCAAGGTTTCGACTAAGGTATGAAAGATGTTCGCTTAAGAAAAGTTCGAGCGAGCTACTTTTAAAAGGGGGAAACAAGCTTCGCGAGCAACCTCGCGCAGGAGGAATCACATCAGGCCCGAAGCATAAAGGATTAACTGGCGCGAAAGGTTCGCCGTGAAGTATGTCAGCTCTAATTTTGGCTTCGCTGACCCAAAATACGCACAAGGCAAAAGCATTTATTGCTTGCCTAGAGGAGCGTGCCAACAGTCACCTTCAATAGGCATCTGAAACAGGCAAGTTAAATAAAAGGGCTTCGAGTACATCCTCAGGGGACTCGGTTGAGAGAAAAGTCTGCCCCCAGGTACTGGGTGGTAGACGACTGTGTTCCTTAAGCAACCGCAATCATCACAATGCATGGCCCTATGTACTATGCCATCGTGTGACCAATCCGATGAACCGATGATCTCCCAGATGAGAAGCGCAGAATTAATTATGGCACATGCCATAAATGTGGGTAGTTGTCTTTGGCGGCTATATAACGCAGACTCCAAACAGCCAAAGAATTACTCGCTCAACGACTCATATAAACCCTACTGTCGACTTGTAAACTTTTCCACTTCGCACTCTAAAGCTTCGATGCCAATTTTCTCCATACTGCAAACTCCGTCGCCCTAAGCATCAACAATGGAAAGTTCTAAGGAGAAGGGAAAAGGACTATAAGTAGTAGCCCTCGAGAAACCAAAGGTAAAAGGCCATGGAAAAAGGCCGAATCCAAGGCCCGTTGATTCGGGTCTCCGCCCAAATAAACGCGTCTTGGAAGAAAGGGAGGATTTTGAGGACGAGCAACCCTTAGAACCACCAGTCGACAGGTGGGAAAGAATCAGGGATACAGAGCTGTCGAAGAGCGTAGCTGAACTTAGAAGCACCATTGAGCTCATGAGAAGCAGGCTCCCGGTAGAGAGCATGCGAGCTGCAACCTACTACTCCTAGATATACTAGTATCTGACGCCCCCTACTCACCGTTGTCCTGAGCTGATCAATGCCATCGTGCAAAATTACAAGCCCGCCACAAGACAGGTGTTAGACACATCTGGCCAGAAGCTATTTTCAATTTTGAAAGAAGATGTACAGGCAGCTTTTGTGCCACAACAGGGTCCACCCGAGGGATGTATGGTTCGCAACATTATTTTAAGCGAACAAACAGAGAGGTTCGCGTCTGCTGGCTACATGGTAAAATTTTTGCAGCAAAGCCTCAAAAGTGGGCTCCCTTCGGGAAAATTGCCCCAAATGCCCCTTCCCTTGGAGGCCTTTAAAAATGCTGACCTCTTCTCCATCATTACATGGGTGGCAGGCCTATCTATCGACGCTTCGGTATATCCATGGCAGGTGTCCCTAGCCAAGTGCATTTCTAGAGGAGAGTTCAATGCCCTCGATACTTCGAAACCCAGCACCAACCCAGTATTTGTCGAGTAGGTAGAATGGGTGGTCAGGGGCTTACACGCGCAACTCACCAGCATGAAGAATGCTGGGACCAGCCAGTGCTTCATGCCCTGCTCCTTTCTTGTTTGGTTACTTTTTTTTCATGTACATAATAGTTTTCCTCATGTTGCCATTACGGCAAGTGGCAAGGATGGAAGTCATTTGCCCGTATATCAGTGGACTCCCCTACTGTTGAGATCGTAGTCCTACTATTCCTTTAATCAGCAATTCTTGGGACCCACCATGCGCATGTCGACAGGATCCTCCCCGTGAGTCCCCCTCGGCTTGAGAAACAAAGTAGTCCAGGAGAAGAGGGGATACATTTTTTGACTAATGCAGGGGCTGGTGATTCGCATCTTTGGCTTCATAGGGAAGCCCTTCTTACTGCCAGTTTACCCCTTTGAGTATCAATTCATGATGGAAGTCGCAAGGCAGAGTGATGCAACTAATGCCATCTACGGCAAGGGTAAAAAATGGGCCCACACTTGTGACTTCCCTCTCAGGATAGGAGTTATCGAAGTGTTTGCCCTGAATCAGAACGTCTTCTTAGAAGAAAAGCTTGCCAAGTTCAGCCTGCTCCAAATTCCCCAGCAATGGTTGTATGATCCTTTGGGAGTGATGAGGGACCACATACGGGTCAAAAGCTTCCATGTTTTCCCCTATCCAGAGATTGTGAAACAAAGAAATAATCCTCGGGGAAAGGATCTGGAGTGGCATCTGGAGAGGATGGAATATTTACCTCCTTGGAACGAATTCTACCCAATGGAGGTCGCATATGACCCAGATCGACATTCACTCTCGAGCCCCAACTCCACCTTCTGGAAGAAAGCGAAAGATGACTTGAAGGAGGGGGTAAAGAATTGGGACGCGACTCAGCTAAGGGAGTGGTGGATAATGAGGGTCCACTGACAGAAAATGAACTCTTATGGGTTCTTGGCAACGGACAAAGACTTCACCAAAATTTACGAAGCCAACGTTGGAAAGTGGAAGCCTTTGTCCTTCGCCGCCCTCATCCCTCCAGCTACCCCAGGTTCGGGCGAAAGCCCAAAAAGAGATGATACTACTTCGGGGAGGGGAAGAGAGGAAAAGGCCCGAGCTACACATCAAAGATCACCTTAGGTACCTGTAGGAGGCCATGACTCAAGCTTCGAAGAGTCGAAACAACCACTGGTCAGAGCCAAAAGAAAAAGGCCAGAACAAAGCCCACTGCCCCCGAACTATCCAAAGCGACCTCGCACAGGATTTGCAAGCCCCTCCACTGGGCGACCGATATCAAGCCCATCCAAAGCAAGTGCTGAGGTCGTAACAATGTTGAGTGCGAAACCACCCTGGGTGTCAATATCACCAATGTGGGGAGCATCCCCTAGACAGAAGTCGTAGGAGTTGGGATTGCCCAGGCCGAGGAAGAGCAAGATGTGACTGCACCAGAAGTCACCACTGCCATAATGCCAAGAGGGCACACAGGTATGCATTCTCCACCCCTTGCCCTAACCTCACACAATTTTTTTGAAACTCCCGCTGAGAGTTCTCACCAGTCTCCCCTGCATAGCCTATCACCCCCTCACACGTCACTTATTACTGGTCTGGCCTCATCCCACGATTATGACGAGGGTAAGACCATTGACCCTACTTCACCCTTCCACACTACCGTTCCCCTGGTCACTAGTAGAAGTAGGGGTCCCACTTCAACACCAAGTCCCACCCTCCAATCCTTTGTTTCATATGAGGAAGCCCTGATTGCCGAAATTTCCACCACGTCTACCGTCGAGCCTTCTAGTGAGGCACCCCCTGAGCATTATTTATATTTGTTTACTCCCTTGATTGGAGATCTAGCCTTGTCTAAATCAGAGATGTCCTTAATTAAGGATCGCCCCCTTGCCGAGAAGCTATTGCAAGCACGACAAAACACTGAGCAAATACTAAGGGAGGCAAGGAAAAGAAGAGGGCACTCGACGACATCAGTTGAAAAATGTGTCGTTTTTGATTTAGAGGCCAAAAAGGTGCATAAAATCAAGAAGGTACCCAAGGTACAAAAGCCTCTGGATGAAATGACTCTAGCAGACTACGATTATCAAGAGATACCTAAGGACCTAGAACACCTGAATGTTGATGATGAATCAGATTCTATGCATGTCCGAATCGAGACTTTTCGGGCACATGCAACCATTGCTAACCAGCGCAGGTTTGAAGCCAATGCCGCCAATGTCAAGCTAGAGGAAAACTTGGCAAAGGTCCGCTCCAAGTTAGCAGAGGCTGAGGAGCAATGTAAATTTATGAAGGAGACACTCGACCTAAAACAGCAGGTTCAATAGCTCCAGTCTACAGCCGAGAGTCAAGCGCAAAAGCAGGCCGAGAGTGATCTGAAGGCCAAAGAGCTGGAGGATAAAATCATGCAGATGCAAGCTCCACTGTATGCAAAAGAGGGTCCAATGCTGTTTGACAGGGACAAAATTAAGGAGATTCGTGCACACTTGCTAAAAAATTTCCGATCTCGGTGCGCTAGTGCTTTTTCAATTTTGACGTATGTCATCGAAGCACAACAGGCTATTGCTGAGGGAGGACCAGTCATCGACGAGGTCACGCAAAAATCCAGGAGTTGACTCAAGCTAGCGTTCGACATCTAGAATACTAGATATCAAGACCTGTAGGTAATTGCAATGACTCGAACAGCAAGGGACTGGTCCACGGCCCAGGCCATAGTTCACGATTTTTTCTCCAAGGTGCGAAAAGCTCAGAAAGCCAGAAGCCTCCAGGACATTTTTGACAATGAGCAGCATGCCACAATGAATTATTTTCAAGATCTTTCTTCCTTGGGTTTCCCGAGTTTCACGGACGATGACAAAAATCTTCTCAGCAAGGATGACCTCAAACCAATCTGGCTGCAGTTCGAGAACGATGTCTCGAAGATTGATGGCTGGGAAGAACCAATCGTAGAAGGGCAGGTGATAGATTTCATCCTCAGATGCTGTAAGATCATGGCTTGTCTTGACGACCTGTTCACCAGGGCAAAGAATGCTGACGTTGGGCAAATCAATCGATTTCACGACTTGGTCAAAGCGCTACAAGATCGAGAGCCATTCCAAAAGAGTGCCTGGACTCATGGCCAAAGAACGATGAAGTGCATCCGTGATCGCCTCGAGCCATTGCCTTAGCCAAAAGCCGTGCCAGAAGAAGAAGGAGAAGAAGAAGGAGAAGAGGAACAAGGAGAGGGATAGACCGTAGAAGCAGGGTCTGGAGAAAATCAGTGACTCAGCAGCCCAATGGATCAGGGCTAAAGGGTTATTTTTCCGAGACGAGCTCGTCACCCCTGCTATAGACCAAACCTAGCAGTCGGCTAGGTTATCCACTTGTATAAAAATTCATATATATTACATTAGTTTTCATCAAATTAGAACTTACGATATATTTTTCAATTTATTCTCTGCATTCTGCAATTGCCTATAAGGCGGGATCTGCCCTCCTAGTGGCAAGAGATTTGTTACTAAATAATTTCAATCTTTTCGTTTCCGCACTCGCCTGCTAATTGTTCTGATTATTGCATTTCCATACTTTATTATTGAATCCGTTCGCAGTAGAAGGTAAACCCTTCCAAGTGGTATCAGGAGACCAGTTCGGTGACGGACGCCCATTCACGCTACTGCAGCAGCAGACGGACTCCGTGGTATTCGTTCCTTTGTTTCCTTCGGTTCGCGTCCTGGCGGAATACCGGACGGCTGGGCAGCACCACAGACCAGTTTCACATCTCGCCACTGGAGGTACGCCCAGAAAACATCCCAGGCTCTGCATTGGCGACGTACGCTGCGATCAATACCCAAACCGCAGTCTAAATTCCTCGCCATTCCGTCCGCGATAGCTGTGAAACGCAGGGAACATCCACCAATCAAATCGCGTGTTTAAAACAAAATTAAAACACAAACATAAGGTATTTATCGCGAATATTATAATTTATTTTTTATTTTTTTATTTTGTTGGGATCAATATCCCACATTGTGTCTGTGGGAGCACCGAGGAGGTTAATAAGGTTACGCGAGCACATAGTGCTTCGTGACTTCGGTCACATGCCGTGGAGCTCCTAACGCAACTTCGGTTCTTTCGCGCCCGCGTCCGTTGGCTATTTGATTCGTCATCGTGTCGTTTGTTTGTGTCTTCGGGTCACCGTGTTGCTAGTCGTCGTTTGGTCCGCGTGTCGTGTCGTGTCGATTGGTCCTTGTCCTCCGAGTGTCGCGTCGTTTGGTCCGTGTGTCGTGTCGTGTCGATTAGTCCTTGTCCTCCGCGTGTCCTCCGAGTGTCGCATCGTTTGGTCCGTGTGTCGTGTCGTGTCGATTGGTCCTTGTCCTCCGTACGATCTTCGTCTTCCGCGTTCTCCGTCAGCGTAGTGTCGTTCGGTCGTGTTAGTCTTCGTCCTCCGCGTGTCCTCCGAGTGTCGTGTCGTTCGGTCGGGTTAGTCTTCGTCTTAGTCGTCGTGAGTCTTAGCTAGCTGGTCGTGTCGTCCGCTCGCATGCTGTCAAGTGGTTGATAGGTCTAAAAAAAAAAAAAAAAAAAAAAAAAAAAAAGAGGTTGCGGGCAAGGAAGCCATCCACATTCACATCCGCGTCACAGTTGGAGTGACAGTTGAAGCGGATCCCAAATTTTTTCGACAGTTGAAGAGGAGTCCTAAACTGGGTATGTTAACAAGTGCATGAGCAAAAAGTGGAGCAAAGGTGCCGACGGTCGATTATCAAGTTCGGACACGACCAATAACAACACAAGAAGGCCTAATCGCACACCAGGTACAAAAAATTCTCTTTCTCCTTTTAAAATTGGTAGTTATAATCCACATCATCCCCTAGTAGATCCTATGGCTACTAATCCTTCCCCAACTCACGAAAACATCACGCAAGGAGACTCAAGTAATTCAGCCATGTCTGATAGGGAGTCTCTCCAAAACATACTAGAGAATCTACACGACATGGGTATCACCTTAAAAAAACTTGTGCAAGCACAAACACAACCTAATCCCAATACTAATCCCCAAAATCACTCCCATGCCCAACGGAATGAAGAAATTGTCGATCCTAATGATGATTGGCAACAACAACGAGGTGATTCGGATAATTACAGGGATCCCTATTAAAGACATATTTAAGGGTCAAACAATCATTTTATTGGAAAGGATTAAAAGCAGAAGTCAAACAATGGGTAGCAGAATGTGAAGTTTGCCAACGCAATAAAGGAGAAACAGTCAAATCACCAGGATTGTTACAACCATTACCCATCCCTGAACGATAGTGGGAACACATATCCATGGATTTTATTTAGGGTCTTCCAAAGTCAGAAGGCAGGACAGTCATCTTCGTTGTCGTAGACCGGTTATCCAAATACGCTCACTTTCAGGCTTTACAACATCCATTTTCCACAAGCAAGGTGGCAAAGGTATTTATGGATTCAATTTTCAAATTACATGGTATGCCAAAAAATATTGTAAGTGATAGAGATCCCATCTTCACTAGTAACTTTTGGCGAGAAGTATTTCGACTTAGTGGTACCAAATTGAGCATGTCCTCAGCTTACCATCCCCAGACAGATGGTCAAACAGAAGTGGTTAACAAATGTTTGGGTACATATTTAAGATGTTTCGCTCAAGATAAACAAAATCAATGGAGCCAGTGGTTAGCATTAGCAGAATGGTGGTACAACACTTCTTACCATTTCTCAATTAAGATGTCTCCATTTGAAGCACTGTATGGCACCAAGCCTCCTACCATCGCAGATTACGTGCAAGGATCATCCGAAGTAGCCAAAGTGGATGATTGGTTCGAACAAAGGCAGTCTACTCTCACCATCCTCAAAGAAAATTTAGTCCAAGCACAAAATCGTATGAAACAACGACAAGACTTGCACCGATCAGAAAGAACTTTTAATATAGGTGATTGGGTTTTTCTAAGGTTGCAACCTTACAAACAATCATCATTAAAGGTAAAATCCAGCCAAAAATTGGCTCCACGATTCTATGGTCCCTACAAAATTGTGCGCCGCATTGGAGAAGTCGCCTATCAGTTAGAGCTACCTTCATCATCACGAATACACCCGGTATTTCATGTTTCTGTCTCAAAAAGGTAATTGGTCAGAAAGTGCAAGGTCAATCGGAATTACCGAGTGCTCGATGAGGAAGGCCGCATACATCTCAAACCTGAAGATATATTACAACACAGAATACGAAGACTAAGATCACGCCAGATTCAAGAATTTCTCATCAAATGGCAAGACCTACCGGAGGAAGATGCCACCTGGGAACGCGAAAGTATTCTCCAGACATTTCCAGCTTTGAGGACAAAGCTTTCTGAGGAGGGGAGTCATGCTACAGACCAAACCTAGCAGTCGGCTAGGTTATCCACTTGTATAAAAATTCATATATATTACATTAGTTTTCATCAAATTAGAACTTACGATATATTTTTCAATTTATTCTCTGCATTCTGCAATTGCCTATAAGGCGGGATCTGCCCTCCTAGTGGCAAGATATTTGTTACTAAATAATTTCAATCTTTTTCATTTTCGCACTCGCCTGCTAATTGTTCTGATTATTGCATTTCCATACTTTATTATTGAATCCGTTCGTAGTAGAAGGTAAACCCTTCCAACCCCGCAAGCCGCCAAGAATGTTGACACTTTGTCACATTATACAAGGGGTAGAAGAATAGTAGAATTTTTGTATAATATTTATTTGTTGAAAGTTTTTCTTTTGTTTTTAGGTACAGCAACTTTGACCCTATCTCCCATTTTATAAAATGAAGAAGAAAGAGCTTCGCTACCAAACAAGCCAAGGAAAACAGCTTCATCGAAAGAAAAGAAGGAGAATGTGAAAAGAGCTTCAGGCCTGAACCACTTCAAATCACCACTTCGGGTGAAAACCTTGTGAAGTAATTTCGTCGAAGAAAATACAAAGATAATGCTTCACACTTGAAGCATTTTTGGAAGCCGCTTCGGGTGGAAGTTTTGTGAAGCAGCATCCAAACGACTTCGCCGAAGGAGGAGAGCATAATATAAAATCATCTAAGGTAAGGAAACTACTTCGGACCTGAAGTATTTTCGACGCCTACTTCGGCCAGTTTTCACCTGAAGCAGTGGTGCCCGAAGCAAAATAACGGTGTGTCAAAAATAGAAAAGTGCTTCGGGAGGATATTCCCCGAATCGTAGTTTTGAGAGAGAATCGGGCCAAAACATTTTTCATCCGAAGCAGTTTCACCAGCAAAGGAAAAAGAACCCCATTTCAAATATGGAGCCCACTCGACACTCGACATCCCCGAAGTAGTTTCTATGAAGCATTATTTTGTGAAGAACAAATCAAGGAAGATCTACTTCGGCCCAAGGCTTCGACGAGGTGGAGATGTAGCAAAGCACTTTCCGGGCCCATGTTCCAAGGCGGGCAGCTTCCCAAGGTGATCGAAGGCCCCTTATAAATACCTCCTTTCTTGCCCAATAAGCTCGCTGACCATTTTTGGCAAACGAAAGGGACGTAACAGTCCTTGAAGTAAAACACGATGGGCTTAATGATCACTCAAGAACAGCATCCAGAAGCCAAGGACACTCGAGCGATGCATTAAATGAACATTTCCATGGTTGACCCAATCGCAGTTGCCAGTTTTGGCAACCAATTTGAAAGCTCAGTCACAGCAGCCACGAGGAGCCGACTTCTCAGGGTCTGAGGGTGTACTCTGCCATTTTTGTAATAATGATTTAGAGGGTTGGGTCCTCTATAAAAACCCAGGATTTGCAATGTAAAAGTGGGGGGGAAATTTTTGCTAGAAAGCTGCTGTAACTTGATGTCCTGCGTTTAATACTAAAGATATTTTGTGCTCTATTTCTCTCTTTTATGCTACCTTCTGTGCTTAATTCTTTTGTCTTTTCTCGTTCGCATACTAAGACTATGAATCCTGAATCCGATGTGCGATCGGGGACTGAACCCCTAAAATTCACCCTGAAGGATACATAGGAGAGGAAAAATGCCTTGTCGCTTTCTTTTATGCTGCATGGTGGATTGAGGTTTCTATTATTCCCTTATCTCAATTCGTCATTACTACGAACCCTGAATTCCAGGGAGAGAGAAAGGAGAACCCTGCGAGCCCGTCTAGAGGATACATAGGAAGTTCAGCATTTCGTTTCCTTCATGTTATTCTTGGTATTTCCTGCTACTATTCAAGTTGTTAGAGAGTAATCATGCTTCCTATTCTCTCCCACCTTAAATCATCATCTTCTAACCCTTACCCTTTTTATTTATTTTCCTAGCCCTTACCCTGTTTATTTCTTTCCTGCACTCTTGTCTCAAACCCCAAAAGTAGATTAGTATAGGAGCCAACATTTCTCTGGAGATCAGCACGAGGGGCATCTCTTCCCCTTGGCCTTTCAATGTTGGTCGCAGGTCCAGGGCGCACAAACCCATCGAAAGTCCTTTCCTGTGCAGATTTGATGACAAACAGTAACCTATAAGCCCTAAGAATCCCTAAAGTCCCTTGAGAGTGCGAGGTTTTGGCCAGTACTGAACTGCTTGAAGCTTCTTGGGATTGATCTTGATGCCATATTTGGAGATAATTTGTCCTAGATACTCCACTTCAGTCAGACCAAAGGAACACTTGGACTGCTTAGCAAAAATTTGATGTTGTGCCAACAACTATAATGTTTGATCCACATGGATAATGTGTTCTTCTCACGAGCGTCTATAAACCAAGATATCATTAAAGAAAACCAGGATGAACTTTCATAGGAGAGGGTAAAAGATGTTTTTCATAAGGATATGAAATGTGGAAGGAGCATTTGTCAGACCAAATGACATTACCATGAACTCATAGTGATCTTCATGAGTATGAAATGTAGTTTTGGGAATATTCTCATCCTTGAGCCTGATTTGATGGTATCCAGAATGAAGGTCTAACTTGGAGAAGTACATAGCTCCATGTAATTCATCCACTACCAGAATGGGAAATTTATCCTTGATGATAATTTTATTGAGCTCATGATAGTCTATACACAATCACCACGAGCCATATTTCTTGAGAACTAGTAAAATTGGAGAAGAGTAAGGGCTTTTACTGGGTCGAATGACACCAAATTTGAGCAATTATAGTACCATCTTCTCAATTTTGGACTTGATATTATGAGGATACCAATATGGTCTGATGTTGGGTGGTGCATTACCTGGTAGCAGTAGAATAGCATGGTCATGTGAGTAATGAGGTGGTAGGGTAGTTGGTTCTAAAAAAATACCATTGTGCTTGGTCAAAACAAGTTGTAAATCTGCTGGAATTTGATACACTGTGGAAGTGCTTGGTTGAATTGAAAATATTTGTGCAATGAATCCATGGGATGACTTTTTAAATAACTTCTCCATACGATTGGAACTGATAATTTGGGAAGGACCTATTTTGGTACCATGGAGGGTGTGTGTTTTTGTCCATGTTGTGAAAACTGCATCCATAGTTCTACAAAGTTCCAGGAGATAGTGCCCAAGGTGCCCAACCATTGAGCTCCTAACAGAATATCACATCCTCCCAATTGGAGAGCAAACATGTATTTCTTGAGTTCATAACCCCCCATATTTATTTTAACATTGTGACATTTACATTTACAAGGTAAAGTGCCTCCATTTTCCACCATGACTTCAAATGAATTGCATGTGTGTATATAACAATTGGCATGCTTAGGAACTCGAGGATCAATAAAATTATGTGTACTACCTGAATCAATAAGAATAGTAAGGCGTTGGCCTTTGAAAAATCCTCAACTTTCATGGTTTGTGGAGTGGTAATCTTAGCAAGAGCATGGACTAAATTTTTTTCTTGAGGTTCTTGGGTTTTTTATTCTTGTTGAGTTGGTGCTTCAGTTGTGTCACTCTCCTCATCACTATGGTCACTACTATTGGGTTCCTCTGCATCTATTAAGAACAATCTCTTATTTGCACATCTATACCCCTTCACAAATTTTTCATCACAATTATAACATAGCCCTTGGGCGCGACGCGCATCCATTTCATCTATAGTCAATCACTTAGGAGCAGGAGGTTTCTTATCAATATTATTTTAGAACCAATGAGGAAAGGGAGGTTGAGCTTGAGAAAATCGCATTGTCTACCTTTGAGCTAAAAGTTTAGATTCGGCCAATCAGGCTAAACTGATAGCCTGCATCATGGTTTGGGGTTTAAACATATTGAATTTAGCCTGAAGATCATATTTCAACCCACTCACAAAACAACTCATAAAAAATCCCTCATTCAAGCCCTTAGTTTTATTTGCCAACTTCTCAAATTGTGTTTGGTAATCATGAATTGTGGTTGTTTGTTTCAACTTTGTCAATGCTCCTGTAAAGTCTTCATAGTCACTAGGGCCAAATCGGGTGAGTAGTTGGGACTCAAAGTCCACCCAAGATATATCAGGGGTAGTGGCTCGTAGCCATTGGAACCAGTATAAGGCCTCAGATTCTAATTTGAAGGAAGACATCTGAACCCAACGATATACAAGGACATTGTGGAGTTTAAATAATTGATCAACCTGACATAACCACCCATCAACATCCTTCCCATTGAACTTAAGGAAATCCAATTTAGGCATTTTACATATTGGATCATGATCATAGTGAGTGTCTCTTGTTTACCTTATTCGGTATTCTATTTCCCTTCTTTGACTGTGTTCAAAGTTTTTAGCTTGGTATTCAGATGTGAGAGTACCCTGTAATTGGGTCTCCACCTTGGTAAGTTGTTTTTATAAGTGAATTCTAGTGGTATCATGATCCGTTGAAGCTCTCGAATATCTTCTTTGATGCTGTAGTTTGTAGTGGTCAAATAGTCAAGGTATTTTTGCATGTTGGCCAATATTGTGGCAAGTTCTAACTCCTTTTGTCCACGATTACCGCTCACCATTATGGGCCCTCTTTAACTAAGTTACTAAAAATAGACGAGGGGTTTCAGGAGTTACTATTTTTAGTAAGGTGTCTGGAAATGTTCTTGGGTGTGGTATATCAAAATGATCAGCTCAAAAAAAATCACAATGATCTTATACCCCATAACACTAAATTCGGGCACCCCAATTTTTTTTTTACTATTATGTTGATGAGTCTACTAGTGTTGTCGATTTTTATTTGGACTTACGGTTCAAAAGTTGGAGTCTGGGATCAATAATCTCTAACCTGTAGTCTACCCCATGACCACCCTATCACTATATTGTCTCTTCTCCTATCACCTGTACTACAGTTACTAACATGGTTCCTGTCACTTACCTTAGGGATTCGCTGACACTGACAGTACTATTTTTGACATTAGAAGTCTATAATTTTGGACTGTTATAGAGGGCTATTACTGTTGACCTAACTATCACTGTTACTGAATAGACTGTTACTGTCACTATCCTGACTATTCTGTTTCTAACCACGGGCTATTGCAGACACTTGCAAAATCTATCCTGACTGTTGGTGAATACAAGTTTGTTTTCTATGATAAGGAATACCTTCTCCATATGCTCACTTTTGGGGTTGTGAATGCAGGTTAGTAGAACAGGGATGGTGTTGATTTGTAGGTGGAAGTTATATTTTGTAGAACCAGGGTACACTAAGTAAGGGAGTATGTAATACCCATAGGCCCTCTATTATATCGTAGTGACAAAGAATAGTGCTCAGATCAATATTTCAGACCACTACCCAAGGAGGATTCCACACATACCCTTGAGCACACTATCTGCCTATCTGAAAGTATAGGAGGGTGATCATCCAAAATGCTGTGTCTCATGGACTATGGATAATATAAGTCTAAAAATATTCTTAATGGATAAAATTTTGTTTAAGTCTAGATTATCTCCTAATACACCCAAAGATACATGGGAGCTCAAGTCCGTGCGTGAATGTTGTCTAAGGCCTGGGTATTGGATCCTGATTGCCCCTCACTTCACTAGACGTTTTATGGGCTATCTAGCTTAGCCAATAACGATAGCTCCTTCACAATATTTTAAAACCCCCGACACAGGGTTTCTAACCTACACAACTACTAAAAAATAAACTATATTTTTTTGTGTTTTCTGGTTTTTTTGCCGAAAAAATAAACTATATATTTTTTTGGATTTTTATTAAAGGAATAAAATAGAATTGAAAGACACATGGAAATTATACCTAACAGGTGGAATGGATGGCAAAAACCGTCTTAGTTGTAGCAGAACTTGGCCCTAGAAAGCGCTCTGATACCACTTATTAGGATCTCACTATTAAAATAAAACACACACAAATAACTAAAAAATAACTCGAATACATAAAATAACTCAATAATACTATGCAGAAATTGAATGCAGAAATGGAACAATCTCACAATAACATAGAATCATAGGCCTCTTCGAGGGGGCAACCTCTTTCAATATTTCATTAGCTTGCAAAAATATGAATTCGTACATGGCTTCATATATTTTAAAGAAAAACTTCATGCAACCCTACATAAAGGCTCAAGAGTTAGCTTACATGAAAAATGCCACTCGAGCTAGAATATCCTACCTAATATTGGTTACAATCTTGATAAAAATGGTTACATGAGATGACACCACTTGGCTAGGCACCTTACTTACCACATACATTACAAAGTATTACAAAATAATATTATAATGGGATCCCCCACGTTGGGAGTGGGTCATTACATAAGTAAATGAGAATTACAAAATGGCATTAGGATAGGATCCTAACAAGGAGCCTCTACAACAATTAAAAAAATAGTTTTTAATCTCTAACTTTGAGGACAAATATTTTTGAAGGGGAAGGGCATGTTAGGACCCCATCCTAACCTTATTATGTAGTTATCCATATCCTAACATAGGGATCCCATCTTAATGGTATTATGTAATGTGTATGTGGCATGTGAGGTGCCTAGACAAATGGAGCCATTTAATGTAACCGTTATAAAGAATGTAACTACTTGTTTGATAGAATATTATAGCTCAGGTGGCCACTTGCATGTGAAGCCAACCCTTGAGAATTATATAGTTAGGGTTATGAAGAATCTTTTAAAAGGCAAGGGGGAATAAATGAAGGCATAACATATTGTACTGTATCAAAGCTCTAATTTTAAGGAGGTTGCCCCCTCGAAGAAGCCTATGATTTTGTAATGTGTTCTTGCTTTCTATAATATAATCTACTATATTTCCATTTCATCTTGCAATATTGTGTTTTTGGCTGGACAAAAAGGGGTTGTAATCCGGTCCCCCACCCTTAAAAAATTACAACTCTCTTCTTTAGATCTTAAGTGATGAGGCACTGAATTGCCACATTCAAAGACTTCTTTTGAATACTTTTAAGACTCATTTGGCATTATTTGTGATGTGGATTCATGTTAATTTTGGATAATTATGCATTATGTAGTAATATTTGCATGAGAAATAGGAAACTGCAAATACTCTGGTTTTACTGCTTTATTCATGTTTTTGCTGAAATATGATTATAATTCTGCATTAATTAGGATATTATTCTCTTTAGGCAATCCGTGTATAAGGTTTATAGTCTTCCATAATGTATTCCACCGTTATGCACCTGTTTAAATTAACTGTTAGCGCCAAAAATTTGTCAAGATGAAAATTGTGCAGGATAGACTGGACTTTGTCATACAAATTCCAGCCAACTGTATTTCTATAGCATGGCATGGAATTTGTCCACCCCAACTCAAATAAAGTATGGAACTAGTCTCTTGGGTGTCCAAAGAAGCCATATATGCCGTTACAACCAGTCATACAAACCTTTGAAGACAACACAACAATTTTCCTATTCTACCGCTTGATATTTTGAAACAACTCAGGAATGAGCGCAGATAGTCTAAACTTCTCAAATATGCTGTTGAAAGAAGGAGAAAATGATGGTTGAGTTGTTTCAAGAGATACCTTATCCAAATATACATCTGTTCCTCACTTGGGAACGCTCCAACACTACAAGAGGATAAGGATTGAAGGGTTCAAACCCTGGATTCAAGAGAAGACCTGGACTAAAACTATTGTAACAAACCTAAATTATAGCTATAACCTTATCTGCAAGATGTTTTGTTTAGAATAAATAAGCGCTCCCATTTGGTTGAGCGTAATAGAGGAGAAGAAGTAGAAAATAGGTGTGAGTAGCATAAATCAATTTTTTTGTAATTTGCTGCAGTAATTCAGTATTCTGTAGGTTTTCCTTGCATTACTGTAATGATGTTTTGATGAAATAAAAGAGTGCATCATTATTTATGTCTTATTATGAGTTAAGTGTGAATAGTTAGCCAACTTAGAAAGGTTTTACTTAACTCCTTTGGTTCTGGAAGCAAGGGCCACTTCCAGGCCAGGGGAGGACTTTTCTTCTGGCAAAATTTTGCTTATTCTGGCTGCAACAGGACAACAAGAAACTGACAAGTTCTGTAATTTTCTTAGGTTATTGCATAGATCAAATATTTCTTTCTATTTTTAACACATTTCAGATTTGCAGCATTTCTAGAATTTCTATTGACATTAGGTTTTGCAATTATAAACATTTCAATTCTGTTATCTTTCCTGCAAAATGTGTGATGATTTCATTAGGAATTCGATTTACTTTCAGCCATTTCAATTTGTAATTCTTAGTCTTCAGTAGTATAGCTTTGCTTTTCTGTAGTAAGAGTGGATTTTATTTATTTCCATGCATTTTTATTTAGTTTTCATAACTTAGGATCATTCATGTTTTTGTCACAGGCAATATTTAGCATTTTTAGTACATTCATAGGAAAACCAAACACCCTAATACTAACTGTCCCATCAATAAGAGCTATGAACTAAAGGATCTGAATAACAGTCTGTTATACCCTACTCTCGCATACAGCCATGGAAGCCGCCATGGATTTGACACATATTGATTAAATGGTGAAGGATTAGACGACACTCATAATTTTTGGCACAGTTGTTGGGGAACTATAGGTGTTGTTAGTAAAGGTTTAACAGTACAGAGACTGTCCTATTTTAGGTCACGGTCTTTGCAAAACTGAGATTAAGATGCTTTAGTACATAAGCATGAATGAACAGGCCTAGAGATGAAAGAGGAAGGTTTGTTAGTAGTAGGTCATTCTCAGGAGGGCGATATTCATGAACAAGTGAAGAACTGCCTGTGTATGATTACCCTGAAATATTAAAAAGAGAATCATCTTCTTCAACAGTTGAGCCAACTCAAGAACCTGTTGAAGGGGAAATTCATGAAAGACCTAGAGAAAGGACTCCTGATCCATTAGAACTAGCCAAACAAATCAAACCTGAACCAGAGCAAGAAATACCAATAGTACAGGTTGAACAAGACAATATGGCGGTCCAACCTCCTGCTAAGACTTTTGAGTACCCTATACAATTAGCCGTTGGTCAGCCAGGGGCTATGAAAACTATTTCTCCCTCAGTATTACCAATCTTCAGAGGGACAATTTCTAAATATCCTAACCAATTCCTGTTTGAATTTAAGATCTTGTGTCAAACTTATGATTATATTATTGATAATAAAAAATTGAAGTTGTTTCCTTCTACTCTTAAGGATGCGGCATTATGATGGTTCATGAGTCTGGACTCAAATTCTATTCACACTTGGGTAGAAATGGAAACTGCATTCTTAGAAAAGTATCAGGAATACTGTATGATACGTAATAGGAAGGATGAGTTGTTTCGGATTAGGCAAGAAGAAGATGAAAGTTTGAAATATTATCTTGATCGATTTGCTTTCATTCAGAAACGAGTTGGTGGTATAGACGAAGATGTGTTAAAAGCTATCTCTTTAAGAGGACTAACAGATGAGTCTAAGTAAGTATTGGATATAATGGGAAAAGGAGATGTTTATCAAATTTATTTTGATAAAATTATGGAGCTATGTAGAAATTATTCTTGAACTAGGCATAGAAGGAAGAAGAAGAATCCTACTAATATGGATACCAAGGAATTAATGGAAGAGTTAGCCAATATGAAGACTGACATTCTGGTTCAACTAAACTTTGCATTTGGGGAACGACTTCCAAAAGGCAATTCTTCATCACCTTTATCCATCTATTGTCCTAGGTGCAGGAATAAGCATGCCCTACAAGATTGTCCATTAGAAAAAACTACAATATCAACCATTTGTGGTATTTGTTTAAAGGGACATACAACTGATAAATGTCACTTTTTGCCCCATCTGAAGAATGTTTTAGAAACCCAAGCTGAGGAAATTAATGTGATAGGACAGAGATCGGGAGGAAATTTTTCAAATACTACTCGTTGGGGACAAAATCCTTGGAACATGCCTTGGGGATACACAGAACCTCCTTTGAAACCCTGGCAACATTTTTTGACAGCTCCTCAAGACTGGTCACATTCAAATTGGAATCAACCATGGCCTTCAAATAGTCAACCTTGGTTACAAAATCAACAAGGACAAAGGTGGGGACAACAATATCCATCTCAACAACGGTATCAAGCACCAAAACAACAATTTTTTCTAGCTCCTAATCAAAATTTCTAGGGAAGAAATCAACCACCACAAACACAACCAGTTAAGCAACCTCCACTCCCAGCTCAGCCTGTTGCTAATCCAAATAATAACAGACCTGGAGCTCCTGTTTATGGAGCTAGGTCTGAGGAGTCTTGTTGAGTGGTATTTTCACCCGATTGTGAAAACACACTCTCCGATAGGATTTGGGTTCCAAATCCCCTCTTGCAAAGAAATTAGACAAGTAATTTCTCCAAGGTCTCCGCTATGTTAGCATTTTACATTTGTGTATTAATAATCTCAAATAAAGATATTCAATTTAAATGCTTGGAACACCTTAGTGATTGCAAGTAACTGTAAACAAGGGGCAATGTTGGTTTATTTCATCATGAAGCTTTAGTGATTGTTCATTGTTTTTTTTGGATTTTGATAATTTTTAAATGTTTATTTTAAATAAGTTAAACTTTACGAAAAAATAAAATGCAGAGAATGAAAATGCAATGCAAAAAACAAACTAAAAATAAAAATGCACTCAGTATGATGCTATCCTGTTCCGACAAAACCGAAGATGTGAGGTCTCCATGCATGCAACCTAACCTATTGAACCTGCAAACATGCACAATCCAGATAAGCTAAGTGCTGGTTTCTAGGGTTTTAACTACGGTTTCTAGATTTAGACATTCGCATGAAGCAACCAAGACAACTTGCATTAAACTCCATCTATAAGCCTAAAATCGGAAAGGGGAAAGATAAACATTCAATCATGCATGCAAAGAACAACTCCTTTCTTGCCCATAAGATGCAAATTTTTGAACACTTCTGCATTAAAAATATGTCATTTTACAATAGCAAAATTTTTAGTTTTTCCAAACCAGTCTGTGGAAGAGAAACAACTCAAACAGGCCCATAATGGCCTTCGCCTTCAGCTCTATAAACCTGCTCGTAGCGGTTTCTGACCCCTGTACCAATTTGTGCTTCTACTTTTAAACTTTTTGGCCATGCTCTCTATTTCGCCCTATGACGCTTCGCTTCATCTCCCAGATCTCTTCGTTTCATCTTCCCTGACTCTTCATTATTTCTGGCTTTTGTTCGAGCATCGAAACGTTTGATCTTCTTTGCTAACTGTAACCGTTCTATAACCCTTACACCTTTATGCCATGTGTTCAGCGCTTCCTTGCATGTTCCATAATGGCCCTTCATGAATCATGACAAAAAATAGCATGTCGCGATATCACGACGTTTTTATATATGCAACTTTGCTCCTCTACTTGTATCGCGAAAATGAGACATGTCACGATATCATGACATTTTTCTATTAGTAGCCTTGTTCATCCTCATGCATCGCGAAAATGAGACATGTCACGATATCATGACATTTTTCTCTTTCGGGCCATGTGGATGCAACTTGTCACGAAATCATGACGTTTTTCTCCTTCGCTATGTTTTGTTGTACTTAGCCATGAAAACATGACATGTCACGAAATCGTGACACTTTTTCATTCCATACCATCTTCTTGCTTTCTATCGGAAATCGCGAGTTTTCTTTCTGTCTCGTTGCTTTCTCATGAAATCGTGACGCTTTTTCATTTCGTACCATCTTGTGCCTTTCAGAAATCACGACGCTTTCTCTTTCGGAAAATGGAGTTTTTCAATTCGCAAAATGATTCATGGAAGATGAACTTTCATGAAATCATGACGTTTTTCTATTTCGGGCTATCTCACTGCACTTGGCCGTGAAAACGCGACATGTTGCGAAATCACGACAATTTCTTACATCTGCTCCTTCCTCACTTTCCTGTCGTGAAAACTTGACATGTCACGATATCGCGACATTTTTTTATCTTTGCCCTTCATCTCGTCTTCATGTCGCGAAAACGTGACATGTCGCGATATCGCGACAATTTTCCAATTTGGTGCATCCTGCTATCTGGGCCGCGAAACGTGACATGTCGCGATATCGTGACAATTTCTATACTTTGCCCTGTTTGACTGCTTTGACCGTGATTTCATGACATGTCACGACGTTTTTCTCTTTGTCTTTCTCTCTCCTCTATGAATCGCGATTTCATGACATGTCGCGATATCACGATATTTTTCTCTTGGTCTTTCTCTCTCCTCTATGAACCGCGATTTCATGACATGTCACGATATCGCGACATTTTCTTTTCATGCTGCATTCTGTTGCTCTTAGCCGTGAAAACGTGACATGTCGCGATATCGTGACACTTTTTCATTTTTCTGCCACAATGGAGCAACATGTCGCGATATCGCGACACTTTTTCATTTTCTACCGCGATGGAGCAACATGTCGCGATATCGTGACACTTTTTCATTTTCTGTCGCGATGGAGCAACATGTCGCGATATCGCGACAATTTTTCATTTTTTGTCGTGATGGAGCAACATGTCACGATATCGCGACACTTTTCTCTTTTTGTATTTTGCTTTTTCTTTGATATTTTAGCATCTGGGCCACTGCAGTCTTCTTTGAAAGCATGCAAAAATGTGGGTCCCCAATTTTGGGGTGTGTTGTGGATCAGCCACAACAAATGGCGACTCTGCTGGCAAATGCTCCTGAGCATTTTGGTGAGAACCTAACCTGGAAGTATACAAGCTTGGATACAAGCGTCAGCACATAAAAGATAAACAAATGCCGATAGATCAGAAATACATGAAACATCAGAATCATTAAGTATCAGCTCGGTGTGTGCAATGTGTTCCATTTTCTATCGTTTGAAATTGATCAACATTCCATTGTCAGTTTTACATGAATGCATATGTGAGGTTATGAATGATTTGAGTAGCCTGATAAATATGCTAGAGATATAACAACCTGCTTTATAAAGACTTTAAACCTTCTAATATCATATACAAACATTTAAAATTATCAAACCCTCTTAGGATCAACTATATGTATAATGAATTACTTTATTAGATCCCAAAGTTGGTTATGAGTCACTACTATCTTGAACCCATGTGCAAGTGAAAGTGAAATCAGAGCTTTGGGGAATCGGACTCCCAACCTAATCGAGATGGGAGTTTAACCCTATCCTTACTACTCCGATTTGGAATTCATTACCTCACTTTGAGCAAAATAATTTAACTAGTTATGGATGAAATGGTCATGCTAGTCTATCCATTTGAACAGTCAGTGGTCTTGTTTTTAGACAAGACATGCTTGCCATGCATGGGCATACTTAACCCCATAATCCATGATTTGGCTTCATTCATTCTCTTTTTTTTCTTGGACCTTTGGGATGACTACCCATCCTTGCTAGGGACATGTAGTACGATCCTTCCAATCCAATATTAAGATGAAATGGGAAATATTAATTAATTTTATTTCTTGGACCTTTGGGATGACTACCCATCCTTGCTAGGGACATGTAGTACGATCCTTCCAATCCAATATTGAGATGAAATGGGAAAAATTAGTTTTACTTTTATTTCTTGGACCTTTGGGATGACTACCCATCCTTTGCAGAGGACATGTAGTACGATCCTTCCAATCCAAGATTTATGATGAAATGAGAAAATGGAAGCTTTGGGGAATCGGATTCTCAACCTAAGCGAGATGAGAATTATGCCCTATCCTTACTACTCCATGTAGGTCAAATCAGAGCTTTGGGGAGTTGGATCCTCAACCTAAGTTCGATGAGGATTTAACCCTATCCTTACTACTCTGATTTTAGGCTTTAAGCTTTATGGAAGTGGTAAAAACCACTGTTTTAAGGATCATGTTGCATGATAGGATAGACCTGAAATATTCCTTTCGCCTGACCTTTTCTCCCAAGTATGGTTTTGATCATTTTGCTCAAGATCCTTTTAATGTGCATAGAACGTGCTTGGTTCAAGATATCTCGGGCATCAGTTCCCAACCTTAGGATTTTTTTCTTATTTTTTATGTTATAGCATAACCCTAAGAGGATTTGACACACTTCAATGATTTGTATCTGAAATGCATATGCAACTAAGATGGCATGTATATGCAAAGTGAGACGTAATATGAATGCATTGTCCTTTGAATTGTAGATGGAGTATATTATCTACTTTTCCATAATTTGTAAAATCGACTACTTCATGCATCACAAGTTTCAAACGATATTATTTAAAATGTTTGTGTTACTTGTGGAGCTTTCTACAACACAATTCCAATGTTTCATATTCTCCTGATCTTAGGCATAAGTTGACATCTCAAAAAAATTTTTTTCTTTTTTTTTATAAACAAACCAAACATGTCCATAGGACTAACACATAACTTTAAATCAAAATTTATTCAATCCAAAACCAAAATAGCAATCCAAAAATGAAAATTTGAAAACACAAACCAAAACCAAAAACCAAAATCTATATACAAATGTACAATATAATACAAGATGATGCAAAGCTTGGACTATCACTTTCTTGGATCCCAAACATGATTAGAACACTTCAACAAACATATAACGTGATATGCATGCCAAATGTTGTAGGAATCCAACAAAAACAAGATTAGACCAAACAATGCAACCCACTTCAACTTCCCTCGCTCACCCCACCAATTAGATTTAGTTCCATTAGTACTCTCATAGGTGAGCATTAAATTACTAAAATGATTAGACAATAAATGATATTCAATTTTATCTTGTCTATTCTTTAAGGTATAAACCTCATAATTCCATTCATGATTTAGAATTAGGCTCTCTTTTTCCAAATATGAGATCTTTGTAAGTAAGAGCCTATTTCTAAAAATTTCAAAGCCAAATCATTTTCCAAATTTGTAGGCCAATCAAATTTGTGCAACAATTTACAAGCATCTAGGATATTTACTAAATTAGGATCATTAAAAGTTTTTACCCTAGATTCAATTAGTAATTGTTGATGAATTTGATTTAACAATTCAAGTGCATCAACTTCTTTTTCATTCATTAAAACAATGTTATCAAAGGTGTGATTAGAAATCATACCTTGTTTTTCATTCACCTTTAATGACATTTCACCATAAACATCATTCAAATTCAAAATATGGTCATGCAAATTTTCACCTAAATTTTGGATGCTTGAACACAAAGGTTAGATTCTACCCTTTGAACATTTTTATTTACCAAAATTTGATGGGGATTTGCAATTCCCTCTTTTACCTCATGGTCTTCATACTCTTCATTGATTACTTGTTCATCAAACATACCAAAATTAGGCACCCAATTGAAAACATGCCCATCCTTTTCAACCCTCAAATATTCTTGGTCAAAGTGTATGTCCCATGACTCATCTTGATGATCCTTCATTTGAGTTGCTTCCAATTGATCAATCTCTTTGTCATTTGGTTCCAATTCTTTGTTCACTATCCATGGTATCTCTTCATTTGAATCCTCCAAATCATCGCAACCTGCATCCCCCCTTTTTCAATGAATTTATATTCAACATGATCAAATTTTGCCACCTTCTCAAATCTTGTGAATGTGAGATCTTCGTATGATGTAGAAGGTTCAACATCCTGCATATCAAGTGAAATATGAGTTTCATCTATAGGGGTGTGAGAAAAGAATGCATTATCATATCTCCCCCAACCATTGTAAAAATTGTCATCCAAATTCGTGGGATGAAACTCCATGATGTTTGTGGCATGATATTTTGATTCATTCATAAAATCATTTTCCTTCTTTGTCCTTGGTAATAGAATCATTATAATCTTCCAAAATTTGATGAGATTTGAAACCCTCTTCCAAAACATCCTCAAATTGTACAGGAGTTGTAATATCTTCCTTTGAGTAGGCGATTATGTTGTCCTGTATATCAATTGGCACACAAGTTTCATTAGTAGTTTTGGAGTGAGTGTAGTCTTCCCACTTCTTCCAAGCATCATAATAATCATCTTCCAAAATCAAGTGGTGACGTTCAACTACTTCTTCAACATCTTCCAATTCATCAATGTGTTTCTCATCAAATTCATCTTCACCTTCCTTAGATGGTTCAATTATTTCCAAAAGTGGGTCATTTCTTGAATTCAAATTTATAAGGCTATCATCGTCCAAATTAGTAACCCATGATTCAATTTTATCACAATTTGGAGGGTGAAGAATTTCTTGATCCTTAATTCTACACATCTCATCAATAGTATCTTCCAAGAACAAGTGGTGAAATTCTATCATATCTTCAAATTCATTTATTGGTTTTCTTCCAATTTCACTTTCAACCACTTCATTTAATTCTATGGTGGGTTCCGTCCTATCACATATATCAAACATTGTTGAATTTGGGACCCCTTCATCCGAATAATCGTGTATCTCTATGAATGAGATCATTTCTGCATAATCCTCACTAGCGGATGTTGGCTTAGCACTTTGCACCTCCTCTTGGACTACATCTAAGGTGGTTGTAACATTTGGATATTCAAATTCATCCCCTTGATCATTTACCTTAGGTATCATTGGAGTGGAGGGTGCTATATTTGATGGTTGGTGTAGGTTGGCATCAATATCTTTAGAAGGACAATCTCTCATGTGAACATGTTGTGCCTTTTCTTCTTCAAGACCTTGTCGTTCTATCTCTTCTAGGATCTCATAGATTTTCTCTAGAGACAAGCCACCCATTTTTTCCTCAATGAGTGAAGCAAGTGTGGGGTGTATGGCTCCTAGGTATACTTCCATGGCTTCCTCTTCTAATGTGTTAAAATTTTCCCACATTTGGGAGTGCAACTCATGAAATCTTCCATTGAATTGACTCAAGGATTCATTAGGCTCCTTACATATGGAGGTAAACTGATTTTTCAAGATTTCTAAGTCAACTTGATTACCAAAATGATAAAGATAGGCTGCTTCTAGTTGTATCCAAGAAGTCCTAACCTCCATGGGTAGTTGGCTGTACCAAAAGAATGGTTTATCATCCAAAATGTATGCAAATAACTTACAAGCCACCTCCTCATAGAAAATCTGGAATTGACATAATGTATCCTTGTAGACATGCAGTTTTTGCAAGTATCCTAGTGGCACCTCTTGATTAAAACATCGTAGAAACTCCAATAACATTTTAGGAATTTGATAGGGTATCACATGTATAGACAAACCCTTATAATGATCCTCCATCATAGATACCATTCTTTCTCTTAGAGACACTATTTCAGCTCTTAGGGATACAATTTGCTCCTCAAATGTTGCCATTAGTGAAACTCAAAATGTAACTTTAGAACCAAATTCATGTAGTCAAAAAGGAAGGAATACAATGTGAAATGACTAGCAAATATTCAACTTGCAATGTATAAAAAATCAAGTTAGCATCAACTAAGAGATGTATTCATTAAAATCAAATGAAAAGTAATTGCATGGAAACAACACTTCGTTAGTCGAGACCAAAATTTTCAAAATTAAATCAAATCACATTATTTCTGTATGAACAATCAGAAAAGTGTTAGAATAATATACAACATACCTGAATTGCTTAAAATAGAATAAAGTAAACCAATTCAGGTCGTCCTTTTAACAATCTGCTGAGTGTTAGAGGACTAAAGATAACAATCAATATAGCATGAGATATACAAAATTTTAGATTTAAATCACACTAAAATAAACCTGTCAGGCCCTCCTTCTAGCGCCAATCCGTTGAGTGGTGTTAGAGGAGGGCGAAGATGCTAATCAAATGGACTTGAAATATTTAGCAATGTAAAGCTCTTAAACAATTATAAACCCGTAGCATTTAAAATCATAATGAAATAAACCGTTTCATGCCCTCCTTCTAGCGCCAATCTGTTGAGTGGTATTTTCACCCGATTGTGAAAACACACTCTCCGATAGGATTTGGGTTCTAAATCCCCTCTTGCAAAGAAATTAAATAAATAATTTCTCCAAGGTCTCCGCTATGTTAGCATTTTACATCTGTGTATTAATAATCTCAAATAAAGATATTCAATTTAAATGCTTGGAACACCTTAGTGATTGCAAGTAACTGTAAACAAGGGGCAATGTTGGTTTATTTCATCATGAAACTTTAATGATTGTTCATTGAACAAAAAAATCTCACCCCAAAAAAAAAAAAAAGAAAAAAAAACCATAAAAAGAAATTTTTTTGGATTTTGTAATTTTTAGATTTTTATTTTAAATAAGTTAAACTTTCTAAAAAAATAAAATAAAATGAAAATAAAATGCAGAAAATAAAAAAATGAAAATGCATTCAGTATGATGCTATCCTATTTCGACAAAACCGAAGATATGAGGTTTCCATGCATACAACCTAACCTATTGAACCTGCAAACATGCACAATCCAGATAAGTTAAGTGCTGGTTTCTAGGGTTTTAACTACGGTTTCCAGATTTAGACATTCGCATGAAGCAACCAAGAGAACTTGCATTAAACTTCATCTATAAGCCTAGAAATCGAAAAGGGGAAAGATAAACATTCAATCTTGCATGCAGAGAATAACTCCTTCTTTCTTGCCAATGAGATGCAAATCTCTGAAATTCTGCATTAAAAATATGTCATTTTACAATAGCAGAATTTCTAGTTTTCTCCAAACCAGTATGTGGAAGAGAAACAACTCAAGTAGCAGGCCCAGAATGGCTTATCGCCTTCGACTCTGCAACTCTGCTCGTAGCGGTTTTCGACCCCTGTACCAATCTGTGCTTCTGCTTTTAAACTTTCTGGCAATGCTCTCTGTTTCACTCTGTGACGCTTCGCTTCATTTCCTAGATCTCTTCGTTTCATCTTCCCCCTCTTCATTATTTTTGACTTTTGTTCGACGTCGAAACGTTTGATCTTCTCTGCTAATTGTAATTGCTCTGTAACCCTTACACCTTTATGCCACGTGTTCCGCTTTCCTTGCATGTTCTATAATGGCCCCCTATGAATTGCGACAAAAAATAGCATGTCACGATATCATGACGTTTTTATGTATGCAGCTTTGTTCTTCTTCCTATATCACGAAAATGAGACATGTCGCGATATCGTGACATTTTTTCTACGACCTTGTTCGTCCTCATGCATCGTGAAAATGAGACATGTCACGATATCGTGATGTTTTTCCTGGATGCAACTTGTCGTGAAATGTGATGTTTTTCTCCTTCTGTTTGTTGTACTTACTACATGTCACGAAATCGTGACATTTTCTTTTCTCTGCTTTTCTTCTCTTTTTTAATTCCTTTTTTTCTCTTTCGCTGTCGTGAAATCGTGACAATTTTTCTTCTCCTTGTCACTTTGTTCTGCTTGACATGTCATGATATCGTGACTTTTTTCTTTTTCTCTCTCTTGTGGACGACATGTCGCGATATCGTGACTTTTTTCCGTGAAAACGTGACATGTGACGATATCGTGACATTTTCTTTCCCTTTTTTGTTTGACCGTGATTTCATGACATGTCGCGATTTTTGACGTTTCATGACATGTCGCGATATCGCGATGTTTTTCTCTCTCCTCTGTGAACCGTGATTTCATGACATGTCACGATATCGTGACATTTTCTTTTCATTCTGCATTATGTTGCTCTTAGCCGCGAAAATGCGACATGTCGTGATATCGCGACACTTTTTCATTTTTCTGCAGTGATGGAGCAACATGTCGCGATATCGCGACAAATTTTTCATTTTTTGCCGCGATGGAGCAACATGTCGCGATATCATGACACTTTTCTTTTTTTAGCTGTGACGGAGCAACATGTCGCGATATCGTGACAATTTTTCATTTTTAGTCACGATGGAGCAACATGTCGTGATATCGCGACACTTTTTCTTTTTATATTTTGCTTTTTCCTTGATTTTTAGCATCTGGGCCACTGCAGTCTTCTTTGAAAGCATGCAAAAAAGGTGGGTCCCCAATTTTGGGGTGTGTTGTGGATCAGCCACAACAAATGGCGACTCTACTGTCAAATGCTCTTGAGCATTTTGGTGAGAACCCAACTTGGAAGTATACAAACTTGAAAACAAGCGTTAGCACATAAAAGATAAACAAATACCGATAGATCAAAAATACATGAAACATCAGAATCATTAAGTATCAGCTCGGTGTGTGCAATGTGTTTCATTCTCTATCGTTTGAAATTGATCAACATTCCATTGTCAGTTTTACTATGAATGCATATGTGAGGTTATGAATGATTTGAGCAGCCTGATAAATATGCTAGAGATATAACAACCTGCTTTATAAAGGCTCAAACCTTCTAATATCATACACAAACATTTAAAATTATCAAACCCTCTTAGGATCAACTATATGTATAATGAATTAATTTATTAGATCCCAAAGTTGGTTATGAGTCACTACTATCTTGAACCCATGTGCAAGTGAAAGTGAAATCAGAGCTTTGGGGAATCGGACTCCCAACCTAATCGAGATGGGAATTTAACCCTATCCTTACTACTCTGATTTGGAATTCATTACCTCACTTTGAACAAAATAATTTAACCTGTTATGGATGAAATGGTCATGCTAGTCTATCCATTTGAACAGTCAGTGGTCTTGTTTTTAGACAAGACATGTTGCCATGCATGAGCATACTTAACCCCATAATCCATGATTTGGCTTCATTCATTCTTTTATATTTTTTTTTTTATTTCTTGGACCTTTGGGATGACTACCCATCCTTGCTAGGGACATGTAGTACGATCCTTCCAATCCAATATTAAGATGAAATGGGAAATATTAATTAATTTTTATTTCTTGGACCTTTGGGATGACTACCCATCCTTGCTAGGGACATGTAGTACGATCCTTCCAATCCAATATTGAGATGAAATGGGAAAAATTAGTTTTATTTTATTTCTTGGACCTTTGGGATGACTACCCATCCTTTGCAGAGGACATGTAGTACGATCCTTCCAATCCAAGATTTATGATGAAATGAGAAATATGGAAGCTTTGGGGAATCAGATTCTCAACCTAGGCGAGATGAGAATTATGCCCTATCCTTACTACTCCATGTAGGTCAAATCAGAGCTTTGGGGAATTGGATCCTCAACCTAAGTTCGATGAGGATTTAACCCTATCCTTACTACTCTGATTTTAGGCTTTAAGCTTTATGGAAGTGGTAAAAACCACTGTTTTAAGGATTATGTTGCATGATAGGATAGACATGAAATATTCCTTTCACCTCACCTTTTCTTCCAAGTATGGTTTTGATCATTTTGCTCAAGATCCTTTTTAATGTGTATAGAATGTGCTTGGTTCAAGATAGTTCGGGCATCAGTTCCCAACCTTAGGATTTTTTATGTTTTATGTTATAGAATAACCCTAAGAGGATTTGACACACTTCCAATGATTGTATCTGAAATGCATATGCAACTAAGATGGCATGTATATGCAAAGTGAGATGTAATATGAATGCATTGCCTTTTGAATTGTGGATGGAGTATATCATCTACGTTGCCATGATTTTTAAAATTGACAACTTCATGCATCACAAGTTTCAAACGATATTATTTAAAATGTTTGTGTTACTTGTGGAGCTTTCTACAACACAATTCCAATGTTTCATATTCTCCTGATCTTAGGCATAAGTTGACATCTCAAATTTTTTTTTTTTTAGACAAACCAAACATGTCAAATAAACACACAACTTTAAATCAAAACTTATTCAATCCAAAACCAAAATGCAATCCAAAAATGAAACTTTGAAAACACAAACCAAAACCAAAAACCAAAATCTATATACAAATGTACAATATAATACAAGATGATGCAAAGCTTGGATTATCACTTTCCCGGATCCCAAACATGATTAGAACATTTCAACAAAAATATAACGTGATATGCATGCCAAATGTTGTGGGAATCCAACAAAAACAAGACTAGACCAAACAATGCAACAAATTTCAACTTACCTCGCTCACCCCACCAATTAGATTTAGTTCCATTAGTACTCCCATAGGTGAGCATCAAATTACTAAAATGATTAGACAACAAATGATATTCAATTTTATCTTGTCTATTCTTTAAAGTATAAATCTCATAATTCCATTCATGATTTAGAACTAGGCTTTCCTTTTCAAATATGAGATTTTGTAAGTAAGAGCCTATTTCTAAAAATTTCAAAGCCAAATCATTTTCCAAATTTGTAGGCCAATCAAATTTGTGCAACAATTTACAAGCATCTAGGATATTTACTAAATTAGGATCATTAAAAGTTTTTACCCTAGATTCAATTAGTAATTGTTGATGAATTTGATTTAACAATTCAAGTGCATCAACTTCTTTTTCATTCATTAAAACAATGTTATCAAAGGTGTGATTAGAAATCATACCTTGTTTTTCATTCACCTTTAATGACATTTCACCATAAACATCATTCAAATTCAAAATATGGTCATGCAAATTTTCACCTAAATTTTGGATGCTTGAACACAAAAGGTTAGATTCTACCTTTTGAACATTTTTATTTACCAAAATTTGATGGGGATTTGTAATTCCCTCTTTTACCTCATGGTCTTCATACTCTTCATTGATTACTTGTTCATTAAACATACCAAAATTAGGCACCCAATTGAAAACATGCCCATCCTTTTCAACCTTCAAATATTCTTGGTCAAAGTGTATGTCCAATGACTCATCTTGATGATCCTTCATTTGAGTTGCTTCCAATTGATCAATCTCTTTGTCATTTGGTTCCAATTCTTTGTTCACTATCCATGGTATCTCTTCATTTGACCCCCACACCCCCCTCACACCCTCCCCCCCCCCCCCCATTTTTTTTTTTTTCACCATGGTTGATTTTTGCCCCCTTTTCAAATCTTGTGAATGTGAGATCTTTGTATGATGTAGAAGTTTCAACATCTTGCATATCAAGTGAAATATGAGTTTCATCTATAGGGGTGTGAGAAAAGAATGCATTATCATATCTCCCCCAACCATTGTAAAAATTGTCATCCAAATCCATTGTAGGATGAAATTCCATGATGTTTGTGGCATGATCTTTTGATTCATTCATCAATTCTTTTTCTTCTTTGTCCTTGGTAATAGGATCATTATAATCTTCCAAAATTTGATGAGATTTGAAACCCTCTTCCAAAACATCCTCAAATTGTACAGGAGTTGTAATATCTTCCTTTGAGTAGGCAATTATGTTGTCCCGTATATCAATTGGCACACAAGTTTCATTAGTAGTTTTGGAGTGAGTGTAGTCTTCCCACTTCTTCCAAGCATCATAATAATCATCTTCCAAAATCAAGTGGTGACGTTCAACTACTTCTTCAACATCTTCCAATTCATCAATGTGTTTCTCATCAAATTCATCTTCACCTTCCTTAGATGGTTCAATTATTTCCAAAAGTGGGTCATTTCTTGAATTCAAATTTATAAGGCTATCATCGTCCAAATTAGTAACCCATGATTCAATTTTATCATAATTTGGAGGGTGAAGAATTTCTTGATCATTAATTTTACACATCTCATCAATAGTATCTTCCAAGAACAAGTGGTGAAATTCTATCATATCTTCAAATTCATTTATTGGTTTTCTTCCAATTTCACTTTCAACCACTTCATTCAATTCTATGGTGGGTTCCATCCTATCACATATATCAAACATTGTTGAATTTAGAACCCCTTCATCCGAATAATCGTGTATCTCTATGAATGAGATCATTTCTGCATAATCCTCACTAGCGGATGTTGGCTTAGCAATTTGCACCTCCTCTTGGACTACATCTAAGGTGGTTGTAAGATTTGGATATTCAAATTCATCCCCTTGATCATTTACCTTAGGTATCATTGGAGTGGAGGGTGCTATATTTGATGGTTGGTGTAGGTTGGCATCAATATCTTTAGAAGGACAATCTCTCATGTGAACATGTTGTGCCTTTTCTTCTTCAAGACCTTGTCGTTCTATCTCTTCTAGGATCTCATGGATTTTCTCTAGAGACAAGCCACCCATTTTTTCCTCAATGAGTGAAGCAAGTGTGGGGTGTATGGCTCCCAGGTATACTTCCATGGCTTCCTCTTCTAATGTGTTAAAATTTTCCCACATTTGGGAGTGCAACTCATGAAATCTTCCATTGAATTGACTCAAGGATTCATTAGGCTCCTTACATATGGAGGTAAACTGATTTTTCAAGATTTCTAAGTCAACCTGATTACCAAAATGATAAAGATAGGCTGCTTCTAGTTGTATCCAAGAAGTCCTAACCTCCATGGGTAGTTGGCTATACCAAAAGAATGGTTTATCATCCAAAATGTATGCAAATAACTTACAAGCCACCTCCTCATAGAAAATCTGGAATTGACATAATGTATCCTTGTAGACATGCAGTTTTTGCAAGTATCCTAGTGGCACCTCTTGATTAAAACATCGTAGAAACTCCAATAACATTTTAGGAATTTGATAGGGTATCACATGTATAGACAAACCCTTATAATGATCCTCCATCATAGATACCATTCTTTCTCTTAGAGACACTATTTCAGCTCTTAGGGATACAATTTGCTCCTCAAATGTTGCCATTAGTGAAACTCAAAATGTAACTTTAGAACCAAATTTGTTGTGTCGCTCCGTGAAATGATAGCAATATCCAACCTGCAATGTATAAAAAATCAAGTTAGCATCAACTAAGAGATGTATTCATTAAAATCAAATGAAAAGTAATTGCATGGAAACAACACTTCGTTAGTCAAGACCAAAATTTTCAAAATTAAATCAAATCACATTATTTCTGTATGAACAATCAAAAAGTGTTAGAATAATATACAACATACCTGAATTGCTTAAAATAGAATAAAGTAAACCAATTCAGGCCCTCCTTTTAACAATCTGCTGAGTGTTAGAGGACTAAAGATAACAATCATTTAGCTGAAATATTCAAAATTTTAAATCACACTAAAATAAACCATGGCCCTCCTTCTAGCGCCAATGTTGAGTGGTGTTAGAGGAGGCAAGATGCTAATCAAATGGACTTGAAATATTTAGCAATGTAAAGCTCTTAAAAATTATAAACATGTAGCATTTAAAATCATGATAAAATAAACCGTTTCATGCCCTCCTTCTAGCGCCAATCTGTTGAGTGGTATTTTCACCCGATTGTGAAAACACACTCTCCGATAGGATTTGGGTTCTAAATCCCCTCTTGCAAAGAAATTAAACAAATAATTTCTCCAAGGTCTCCGCTATGTTAGCATTTTACATATGTGTATTAATAATCTCAAATAAAGATATTCAATTTAAATGCTTGGAACACCTTAGTGATTGCAAGTAACTGTAAACAAGGGGCAATGTTGGTTTATTTTATCATGAAACTTTAATGATTGTTCATTGAAAAAAAACCAAAAAAAAAAAAGGAAAACCCAAAAAAAAAAAAAAAAAAAAAAGAAATTTGCCTTGAAATGGAAATTTTTATATTTTGGATTTTGTAATTTTTAAATTTTTTATTTTAAATTGAAAGTTAAAATTTCTAAAAAAATAAAATGCAAAGAATGAAAATGCAATGCAGAAAACAAATGAAAATAAAAATGCATTTAGTATGATGCTATCCTATTTGACAAAACCGAAGATAATGAGGTTTCCATGCATACAACCTAACCTATTGAACCTGCAAACATGCACAATCCAGATAAGTTAAGTGCTGGTTTCTAGGGTTTTAACTATGGTTTCCAGATTTAGACATTCGCATGAAGCAACCAAGAGAACTTGCATTAAACTTCACCTATAAGCCTAAAAATCTGAAAAGGGGAAAGATAAACATTCAATCTTGCATGCAGAGAATAACTCCTTCTTTCTTGCCAATAAGATGCAAATTTCTGAATACTTTTGCATTAATAATATGTCATTTTACAATAACAAAATCTCTAGTTTTTTTCAAACCAGAAAAGGGGAAGAAAAACACTCCAAAGCAGGCCCGGAATGGCTTATCGCCTTCGACTCGCAACTCTGCTCGCAGCGGTTTTTGACCCTTGTACCAATCTGTGCTTCTACTTTTAAACTTTCTGGCAATGCTCTCTGTTTCACCTTGTGACGCTTCGCTTCATCTCCCGGATCGCTTCGTTTCATCTTCCCCACCTCTTCGTTATTTTTGACTTTCTGTTCGACGTCGAAACGTTTGATCTTCTCTGCTAACTATAACCACTCTGTAACCCTTACACCTTTATGCCACGTGTTCTGTGCTTTTTTGCATGTTTTGTAACTGCCCCCTTGTGAATCGTGACAAAAATAGCATGTCACGATATCGTGACTTTTTTGTATTGCAACTTTGCTCTCTCTTGTATCAGAAAATGAGACATGTCCACGATATCGCGACATTTTTTCGCTTGTTCGTCTTCATGCATCGAAAATGAGACATGTCACGATAATCGTGACATTTTTCTCTTTGGGTTGTGTGATGCAACCTGTCGCGAAATCATGACGTTTTTCTCCTTCGCTGTGTTTTGTTGTACTTAGCCAAAAACGCGACATGTCGCGAAATCGTGACACTTTTTCATTCGTACCATCTTTTTCATTTGTGAAATCGTGACGCTTTTCTTTTCCTCTTTTCTACATGTCGTGAAATCGTGACGTTTTTTCTTTTGTGCTCTCTTGACATGTCGCGATATCGTGACAATTTTTCTTTTTTTTTTTTGACCATGATTTATGACATGTCGCGATATCACGACTTTTCTTTTTCTTCTCTCTTTAGGATTTCATGACATGTCACGATATCGTGACATTTTCTCTTTTTTTACATGTCGCGATATCGTGACATTTCTTTTATTTTTGGGAAGCGACATGTCGCGATATCGCGACATTTTTCATTTCTGAGGAGCAACATGTCGCGATATCGCGACACTTTTTCATTTTTTGCCGCGATGGAGCAACATGTCACGATATCGTGACATTTTTCATTTTCTGCCGCGATGGTGCAACATGTCGCGATATCGCGACACTTTTTCATTTTCTGCCGCGATGGAGCAACATGTCGCGATATCGCGACACTTTTTCTTTTTTATTTTGCTTTTCTTTGATTTTTTAGCATCTGGGCACTTGCAGTCTTCTTGGAAAGCATGCAAAAAAGGTGGGTCCCCAATTTTGGGGTGTGTTGTGGATCAGCCACAACAAATGGCGACTCTGTTGTCAAATGCTCCTGAGCATTTTGGTGAGAACCTAACCTGGAAGTATACAAGCTTAGATACAAGCGTCAGCACATAAAAGATAAACAAATGCCGATAGATCAAAAATACATGAAACATCAGAATCATTAAGTATCAGCTCGGTGTGTGCAGTGTGTTCCATTCTCTATCGTTTGAAATTGATCAACATTCCATTGTCAGTTTTACCTGAATGCATATGTGAGGTTATGAATGATTTGTGCAACTTGATAAATATGCTAGAGATATAACAACCTGCTTTATAAAGACTTTAAACCTTCTAATATCATATACAAACATTTAAGATTATCAAACCCTCTTAGGATCAACTATATGTATAATGAATTACTTTATTAGATCCCAAAGTTGGTTATGAGTCACTACTATCTTGAACCCATGTGCAAGTGAAAGTGAAATCAGAGCTTTGGGGAATCGGATTCCCAACCTAAGCGAGATGGGAATTTAACCCTATCCTTACTACTCTGATTTGGAATTCATTACCTCACTTTGAACAAAATAATTTAACCAAGTTATGGATGAAATGGTCATGCTAGTCTATCCATATGAGCAATCAGTGGTCTTGCTTTTTAGACAAGACATGCTGCCACGCATGGGCATACTTAACCCCATAATCCATGATTTGGCTTCATTCATTCTTTTTCTTTTATTTCTTGGACCTTTGGGATGACTACCCATCCTTGCTAGGGACATGTAGTACGATCCTTCCAATCCAATATTAAGATGAAATGGGAAATATTAGTTAATTTTATTTCTTGGACCTTTGGGATGACTACCCATCCTTGCTAGGGACATGTAGTACGATCCTTCCAATCCAATATTGAGATGAAATGGGAAAAATTAGTTTTACTTTTATTGCTTGGACCTTTGGGATGACTACCCATCCTTTGCAGAGGACATGTAGTACGATCCTTCCAATCCAAGATTTATGATGAAATGAGAAATATGGAAGCTTTGGGGAATCGGATTCTCAACCTAGGCGAGATGAGAATTATGCCCTATCCTTACTACTCCATGTAGGTCAAATCAGAGCTTTGGGGAGTTGGATCCTCAACCTAAGTTCGATGAGGATTTAACCCTATCCTTACTACTCCGATTTTAGGCTTTAAGCTTTATGGAAGTGGTAAAAACCACTGTTTTAAGGATTATGTTGCATGATAGGATAGACATGAAATACTCCTTTCGCCTGACCTTTTCTTCCAAGCATGGTTTTGATCATTTTGCTCAAGATCCTTTTTAATGTGCATAGAATGTGCTTGGTTCAAGATAGTTCGGGCATCAGTTCCCAACCTTAGGATTTTTTCTTTTTTATTTATGTTATAGAATAACCCTAAGAGGATTTGACACACTTCAATGATTTGTATCTGAAATGCATATGCAACTAAGATGGCATGTATATGCAAAGTGAGATGTAATATGAATGCATTGCCCTTTGAATTGTAGATGGAGTATACCACTATTTTGCCATAAAAATAATCGACAACTTCATGCATCACAAGTTTCAAACGATATTATTTAAAATATTTGTGTTACTTGTGGAGCTTTCTACAACACAATTCCAATGTTTCATATTCTCCTGATCTTAGGCATAAGTTGACATCTCAAAATTTTTTTTTTTTATGACAAACCAAACATGTCAATAGGACAACACATAACACAAAACTTATTCAATCCAAAACCAAAATGCAATCCAAAAATGAAAATTTGAAAACACAAACCAAAACCAAAAACCAAAATCTATATACAAATGTACAATATAATACAAGATGATGCAAAGCTTGGACTATCACTTTCCCGGATCCCAAACATGATTAGAACATTTCAACAAAAATATAACGTGATATGCATGCCAAATGTTGTGGGAATCCAACAAAAACAAGACTAGACCAAACAATGCAACAACTTTTAACTTCCCTTGCTCACCCCACCAATTAGATTTAATTCCATTAGTACTCTCATAGGTGAGCGTTAAAATACTAAAATGATTAGACAATAAATGATATTCAATTTTATCTTGTCTATTCTTTAAAGTATAAATCTCATAATTCCATTCATGATTTAGAATTAGGCTTTCCTTTTTCCAAATGTGAGATCTTTGTAAGTAAGAGCCTATTTCTAAAAATTTCAAAGCCAAATCATTTTCCAAATTTGTAGGCCAATCAAATTTGTGCAACAATTTACAAGCATCTAGGATATTTACTAAATTAGGATCATTAAAAGTTTTTACCCTAGATTCAATTAGTAATTGTTGATGAATTTGATTTAACAATTCAAGTGCATCAACTTCTTTTTCATTCATTAAAACAATGTTATCAAAGGTGTGATTAGAAATCATACCTTGTTTTTCATTCACCTTTAATGACATTTCACCATAAACATCATTCAAATTCAAAATATGGTCATGCAAATTTTCACCTAAATTTTGGATGCTTGAACACAAAAGGTTAGATTCTACCCTTTGAACATTTTTATTTACCAAAATTTGATGGGGATTTGCAATTCCCTCTTTTACCTCATGGTCTTCATACTCTTCATTGATTACTTGTTCATCAAACATACCAAAATTAGGCACCCAATTGAAAACATGCCCATCCTTTTCAACCCTCAAATATTCTTGGTCAAAGTGTATGTCCAATGACTCATCTTGATGATCCTTCATTTGAGTTGTTTCCAATTGATCAATCTCTTTGTCATTTGGTTCCAATTCTTTGTTCACTATCCATGGTATCTCTTCATGTGACCCCCCACCCCCCCCCCCCCCTTCCCCCCCCCCCCCCCTTGTTTTTTTTTTCCCCCTGGTCGTTTTTTGCCCCCTTTTCCAATCTTGTGAATGTGAGATCTTCGTATGATGTAGAAGTTTCAACATCCTGCATATCAAGTGAAATATGAGTTTCATCTATAGGGGTGTGAGAAAAGAATGCATTATCATATCTCCCCCAACCATTGTAAAAATTGTCATCCAAATCCATGGCATGAAATTCCATGATGTTTGTGGCATGATCTTTTGATTCATTCATCAATTATTTTTCTTCTTTGTCCTTGGTAATAGAATCATTATAATCTTCCAAAATTTGATGAGATTTGAAACCCTCTTCCAAAACATCCTCAAATTGTACAGGAGTTGTAATATCTTCCTTTGAGTAGGCAATTATGTTGTCCTGTATATCAATTGGCACACAAGTTTCATTAGTAGTTTTGGAGAGAGTGTAGTCTTCCCACTTCTTCCAAGCATCATAATAATCATCTTCCAAAATCAAGTGGTGACGTTCAACTACTTCTTCAACATCTTCCAATTCATCAATGTGTTTCTCATCAAATTCATCTTCACCTTCCTTAGATGGTTCAATTATTTCCAAAAGTGGGTCATTTCTTGAATTCAAATTTATAAGGCTATCATCGTCCAAATTAGTAACCCATGATTCAGTTTTATCACAATTTGGAGGGTGAAGAATTTCTTGATCATTAATTTTACACATCTCATCAATAGTATCTTCCAAGAACAAGTGGTGAAACTCTATCATATCTTCAAATTCATTTATTGGTTTTCTTCCAATTTCACTTTCAACCACTTCATTCAATTCTATGGTAGGTTCCGTCCTATCACATATATCAAACATTGTTGAATTTAGAACCCCTTCATCCGAATAATCGTGTATCTCTATGAATGAGATCATTTCTGCATAATCCTCACTAGCGGATGTTGGCTTAGCACTTTGCACCTCCTCTTGGACTACATCTAAGGTGGTTGTAAGATTTGGATATTCAAATTCATCCCCTTGATCATTTACCTTAGGTATCATTGGAGTGGAGGGTGCTATATTTGATGGTTGGTGTAGGTTGGCATCAATATCTTTAGAAGGACAATCTCTCATGTGAACATGTTGTGCCTTTTCTTCTTCAAGACCTTGTCGTTCTACCTCTTCTAGGATCTCATAGATTTTCTCTAGAGACAAGCCACCCATTTTTTCCTCAATGAGTGAAGCAAGTGTGGGGTGTATGGCTCCTAGGTATACTTCCATGGCTTCCTCTTCTAATGTGTTAAAATTTTCCCACATTTGGGAGTGCAACTCATGAAATCTTCCATTGAATTGACTCAAGGATTCATTAGGCTCCTTACATATGGAGGTAAACTGATTTTTCAACATTTCTAAGTCAACTTGATTACCAAAATGATAAAGATAGGCTGCTTCTAGTTGTATCCAAGAAGTCCTAACCTCCATGGGTAGTTGGCTATACCAAAAGAATGGTTTATCATCCAAAATGTATGCAAATAACTTACAAGCCACCTCCTCATAGAAAATTTGGAATTGACATAATGTATCCTTGTAGACATGCAGTTTTTGCAAGTATCCTAGTGGCACCTCTTGATTAAAACATCGTAGAAACTCCAATAACATTTTAGGAATTTGATAGGGTATCACATGTATAGACAAACCCTTATAATGATCCTCCATCATAGATACCATTCTTTCTCTTAGAGACACTATTTCAGCTCTTAGGGATACAATTTGCTCCTCAAATGTTGCCATTAGTGAAACTCAAAATGTAACTTTAGAACCAAAATCTGTTAGTCAAAAAGGAAGGAATCCCGACACATCCGCATGAAATGACTAGCAAATATCCAACCTGCAATGTATAAAAAATCAAGTTAGCATCAACTAAGAGATGTATTCATTAAAATCAAATGAAAAGTAATTGCATGGAAACAACACTTCGTTAGTCGAGACCAAAATTTTCAAAATTAAATCAAATCACATTATTTCTGTATGAACAATCAAAAAAGCGTTAGAATAATATACAACATACCTGAATTGCTTAAAATAGAATAAAGTAAACCAATTCAGGCCGTCCTTTTAACAATCTGCTGAGTGTTAGAGGACTAAAGATAACAATCAATATAGCATGAAATATACAAAAAATTTAAATCTCACTAAAATAAACCATTAGGCCCTCCTTCTAGCGCCAATCTGTTGAGTGGTGTTAGAGGAGGCCGAAGATGCTAATCAAATGGACTTGAAATATTTAGCAATGTAAAGCTCTTAAAAAATTATAAACCTGTAGCATTTAAAATCATGATGAAATAAACCGTTTCATGCCCTCCTTCTAGCGCCAATCTGTTGAGTGGTATTTTCACCCGATTGTGAAAACACACTCTCCGATAGGATTTGGGTTCTAAATCCCCTCTTGCAAAGAAATTAAACAAGTAATTTCTCCAAGGTCTCCGCTATGTTAGCATTTTACATCTGTGTATTAATAATCTCAAATAAAGATATTCAATTTAAATGCTTGGAACACCTTAGTGGTTGCAAGTAACTGTAAACAAGGGGCAATGTTGGTTTATTTCATCATGGAACTTTAATGATTGTTCATTGAAAAAAAAAAAAAGAGAATCTTATACCCACATAACAAAAAAAGAAAAAAGAAGAAATTAAGAGATGGAAATTTTTTTTGGATTTTGTAATTTTTTAATTTTTATTTTAAATGAAAGTTAAACTTTTTGAAAAAATAAAATGCAAAAAATGAAAATAAAATGCAGAAAACAAACTGAAAAAAAATGCATTTAGTATGATGCTATCCTATTCCGACAAAACCGAAGATAATGAGGTTTCCATGCATGCAACCTAACCTATTGAACCTGCAAACATGCACAATCCAGATAAGTTAAGTGCTGGTTTCTAGGGTTTTAACTACGGTTTCCAGATTTAGACATTCGCATGAAGCAACCAAGAGAACTTGCATTAAACTCCATCTATAAGCCTAGAAATCTGAAAAGGGGAAAGATAAACATTCAATCTTGCATGCAGAGAATAACTCCTTCTTTCTTGCCCATAAGATGCAAATTTTTGAACACTTCTTATTAAAAATATGTCATGTTACAATAGCAGAATTTCTAGTTTTCCTCAAAACCAATCCAAGTGGAAGAAAAACACTCCCAAAGCGAGGCCTAGAATGGCCTATCGCCTTCGACTCTGCAACTCTGCTCGCAGCGGTTTTCGACCCTTATACCAATCTGTGCTTCTACTTTTAAACTTTCTGGCCATGCTCTCTGTTTCACTCTGTGACGCTTCGCTTCATCTCCCAGATCGCTTCGTTTCATCTTCCCCGCTCTTCATTATTTTTGGCTTTTGTTCGAGCGTCGAAACGTTTGATCTTCTTTGCTAACTATAACCGTTCTGTAACCCTTACACCTTTATGCCACGTGTTCAGCGCTTCCTTGCATGTTCCATAATGGCCCCTCATAAATCGCGACAAAAAATAGCATGTCGCGATATCGCGACATTTTTATGTATGCAGCTTTGCTCCTCTACCTGTATCGCGAAAATGAGACATGTCGCGATATCGCGACATTTTTATACCGCAACCTTGTTCGTCCTCATGCATCACGAAAATGAGACATGTCACGAAATCGTGACATTTTTCTCTTTTGGGCCGCGTGGATGCAACCTGTCGTGAAATCGCGACGTTTTTCTCCTTCGCTGTGTTTTGTTGTACTTAGCCACAAAAACGCGACATGTCACAAAATCGTGACACTTTTTCATTTCGTACCATCTCGCTGCTTTTTGTCGCGAAATCATGACGCTTTTCTCTTTTGGCTGTCTCGCTGCTTTCTATCGTGAAATCGTGACGCTTTTTCATTTTGTACCATCTCGCTGCTTTCTGTCGTGAAATCGCGACGCTCTTCTCTTTCGGGCTGTGTAGATGCAATCTATCATGAAATCGTGATGTTTTTCTATTTCGGGCTGTGAAGATGCAACTTGTCACGCAATCACGACGTTTTTCTATTTTGGGCTATGAAGATGCAACTTGTCGCAAAATCGTGACGTTTTTCTATTTCGGGTTGTGAAGATGCAACTTGTCACGAAATTGCAACATTTTTCTATTTCAGGCTGTCTCGCTGCACTTGGCCGTGAAAACACGACATGTCGCAAAATCATGACAATTTCTTACATCTACTCTTTCCTCACTTTCCTACAGTAAAAACTTGACATGTCGCGATATCGTGACGTTTTTATCTTTGCCCTTCATCTCGTCTTCATGTCGCGAAAACGTGACATGTCGCAATATCGCGACCTTTTTCCAATTTGGTGCATCCTGCTGATCTGGGCCGCGAAAACATGACATGTCGCGATATCGCGACAATTCTGAACTTTGCACTGTTTTACTGCTTTGACCGTGATTTCATGATATGTCACGATATCACGACGTTTTTCTCTTTGTTTTTCTCTCTCCTCTGTGAACTGCGATTTCATGACATGTCGTAATATCGTGACATTTTTCTCTTGGTCTTTCTCTCTCCTCTATGAACCGTGATTTCATGACATGTCACGATATCGTGACATTTTATTTTCATGCTGCATTCTGTTGCTCTTAGCCGCAAAAATGCGACATGTCGCGATATCGTGACACTTTTTCATTTTTCTGCCGCGATGGAGCAACATGTCATGATATCGTGACACTTTTTCATTTTCTGGCGCGATGGTGCAACATGTCGCGATATCGTGACACTTTTTCATTTTCTGCCGCGATGGTGCAACATGTCGCGATATCGTGACACTTTTTCATTTTCTGCCGTGATGGTGCAACATGTCGCGATATCGCGACACTTTTCTCTTTTGTGATATTTTGCTTTTTCCCTTGATCTTTAGCCTCTGGGCCACTGCAGTTTTCTTGGAAAGCATGTAAAAAAGGTGGGTCCCCTATTTTGGGGTGTGTTGTGGAGCAGCCACAACAAATTGTGACTCTGCTGTCAAATGCTCCTGAGCATTTTAGTGAGAAACTAACCTGGAAGTATACAAACTTGAATATAGGCATTAGCACATAAAACATAAATAAATGCCAATAGATCAGAAATACATGAAACATTAGAATCATTAAGTATCAGCTCGGTGTGTGCAATGTGTATGTCCAATTGAAAACATGCCCATCCTTTTCAACCTTCAAATATTCTTGGTCAAAGTGTATGTCCAATGACTCATCTTGATGATCCTTCATTTGAGTTATTTCCAATTGATCCATCTCTTCGTCATTTAGTTCCCATTATTTGTTCACTATCCATGGTATCTCTTCATGTGAGATAGAAGTTTCAATGTCTTACATATCAAGTGAAATATGAGTTTCATCTATAGGGGTGTGAGAAAAAAATGTATTATCATATCTCCCCCAACCATTGTAAAAATTGTCATCCAAATCCATGATGTTTGTGGCATGATATTTTGATTCATTCATCAAATATTTTCCTTCTTTGTCCTTGGTAATGGAATCATTATAATCTTTCAAAATTTGATGAGATTTGAAACCCTCTTCCAAAGCATCCTCAAATTGTACAGGAGTTGTAATATCTTCCTTTGAGTAGGCAATTATGTTGTCCTGTATATCAATTGGCACACAAGTTTCATTAGTAGTTTTGGAGAGAGTGTAGTCTTCCCACTTCTTCCAAGCATTGTAATAATCATCTTCCAAAATCAAGTGGTGACGTTCAACTACTTCTTCGACACATTCCAATTCATCAATGTGTTTCTCATCAAATTCATCTTCACCTTCCTTAGATGGTTCAATTATTTCCAATAGTGGGTCGTTTCTTGAATTAAAATTGATAAGGCTATCATCGTCCAAATTAGTAACCCATGATACAGTTTTATCACAATTTGGAGGGTGAAGAATTTCTTGATTTTTAATTGTACACATCTCATCAATAGTATCTTCCAAGAACAAGTGGTGAAACTCTATCATATCTTCAACTTCATTTATTGGTTTTCTCCCGATTTCACTTTCAACCATTTCATTCAATTCTATGGTAGGTTCCGTCCTATCACCTATCTCAAACCTTGTTGAATTTAGGACCCCTTTAGCAGCATAATCGTGCATATCTATGAATGAGATTGCTTATGCATAATCTTCACTAGCGGATGTTGGTTTAGCACTTTGCACCTCCTCTTGGACTACATCTAAGGTGGTTGTAACATTTGGATATTCAAATTCATCCCCTTGATCATTTACCTTAGGTATCATTGGAGTGGAGGGTGCTATATTTGATGGTTGGTGTAGGTTGGCATCAATATTTTTAGAAGGACAATATCTCATGTGAACATGTTGTGCCTTTTCTTCTTCAAGACCTTGTCGTTCTATCTCTTCTAGGATCTCATAGATTTTCTCTAGAGACAAGCCACCCATTTTTTCCTCAATGAGTGAAGCAAGTATGGGGTGTATGGCTCCTAGGTATACTTCCATGGCTTCCTCTTCTAATGTGTTAAAATTTTCCCACATTTGGGAGTGCAACTCACGAAATCTTCCATTGAATTGACTCAAGGATTCATTAGGCTCCTTACATATGGAGGTAAACTGATTTTTCAACATTTCTAAGTCAACCTGATTACCAAAATGATAAATATAGGCTACTTCTAGTTGTATCCAAGAAGTCCTAACCTCCATGGGTAGTTGGCTATACCAAAATAATGGTTTATCATCCAAAATGTATGCAAATAACTTACAAGCCATCTCCTCATACAAAACTTGGAATCGACATAATGTATCCTTGTAGACATGTAGTTTTTGCAAGTATCCTAGTGGCACCTCTTGATTAAAACATCGTAGAAACTCTAATAGCAGTTTAGGAATTTGATGGGGTATCACATGTATAGACAAACCCCTATAGTGATCCTCCATCATAGATACCATTATTTCTCTTAGAGACACTATTTCAGCTCTTAGGGATACAATTTGCTCCTCAAATGTTGCCATTAGTGAACTCAGAATATAACTTTAGAACCAAAATTTGTTAGTCAAAAAGGAAGGAATCCTGACACATCCGTGTGAAATGACTAGCAAATATCCAACCTGCAATGTATAACAAATCAAGTTAGCATCAACCAAGAGATGTATTCATTACAATCAAATGAAAAGTAATTGCATGGAAACAACACTTCGTTAGTCGAGACCAAGATTTTCAAAATTAAATCAAATCACATTATTTCTATATGAATAATCAGAAAAACGTTAGAATAATATACAACATACCTGAATTGCTTAAAGTAGAATAAAGTAAACCAATTCAGGCCGTCCTTTTAACAATCTGCTGAGTGTTAGAGGACTAAAGATAACAATCAATATAGCATGAGATATACAAAAATTTTAAATCTCACTAAAATAAACCCATTCGGCCCTCCTTCTAGCGCCAATCTGTTGAGTGGTGTTAGAGGAGGCCAAAGATGCTAATCAAATGGACTTGAAATATTTAGCAATGTAAAGCTCTCAAAAAATTATAAACCTGTAGCATTTAAAATCATAATGAAATAAACCGTTTCATGCCCTCCTTCTAGCGCCAATCTGTTGAGTGGTATTTTCACCCGATTGTGAAAACACACTTTTCGATAGGATTTGGGTTCCAAATCCCCTCTTGCAAAGAAATTAGACAAGTAATTTCTCCAAGGTCTCCGCTATGTTAGCATTTTACATTTGTGTATTAATAATCTCAAATAAATATATTCAATTTTAATGCTTGGAACATCTTAGTGATTGCATGTAACTGTAAACAAGGGGCAATGTTGGTTTATTTCATCATGAAGCTTTAGTGATTGTTCGTTGTTTTTTCCATGGATTTTGTAATTTTCGAATGTTTATTTTAAATAAGTTAAACTTTCTAAAAAAATAAAATGCAGAGAATGAAAATGCAATGCAAAAAACAAACTAAAAATAAAAATGCACTTAGTATGATGCTATCCTGTTTTGACAAAACCGAAGATGTGAGGTATCCATGCATGCAACCTAACCTATTGAACCTACAAACATGCACAATCCAGATAGGCTAAGTGCTAGTTTCTAGGGTTTTAACTACGGTTTTCAGATTTAGACATTCACATGAAGCAACCAAGACAACTTGCATTAAACTCCATCTATAAGCCTAAAACTTTAAAGGGGAAAGATAAACATTCAATCATGCATGCAGAGAACAACTCCTTATTTCTTGCCAACAAGATGCAAATTTCTGAACACTTCTGCATTAAAAATATGTCATATTACAATAGCAGACTTTCTAGTTTTTCCAAACCATTATGTGGAAGTGAAACAGCTCAAACAGGCCCAGAATGGCCTTTGCCTTCAGCTCTGCAACCCTGCTCGCAGCGATTTTTGACCCCCATACCAATCTATGCTTCTAATTTTAAAATTTTTGGCCATGCTCACTGTTTTGCCCTGTGACACTTCGCTTCATCTCCCAGATCGCTTCGTTTCATCTTCCCCGACTCTTCATTATTTTTGGCTTTTGTTCGAGTGTTGAAACGTTTGATCTTCTTTGCTAACTGTAACCGCTCTGTAACCCTTACACCTTTATGCCACGTGTTCAGCGATTCCTTGCATATTCCATAATGGCCCCCTGTAAATCACGACAAAAAATAGCATGTCGTGATGTTGCGATGTTTTTATGTATGCAGCTTTGCTCCTCTACCTATATCGTGAAAATGAGACATGTCGCGATATCACGACATTTTTTTGTCAGCAGCCTTGTTCGTCCTCATGCATCGCGAAAATGAGACATGTCACGAAATCATGACATTTTTCTCTTTCGGGTTGTGCAGATGCAACCTGTCGCAAAATCATGACGTTTTTTTCCTTCGTTGTGTTTTGTTGTACTTAGCCGCGAAAACGCGACATGTCACAAAATCGTGACACCTTTTCATTCCATACCATCTCACTGCTTTTTGTCATGAAATCACGACGCTTTTCTCTTTCGGGCTGTCTCATTGCTTTCTATCATGAAATCGTGACACTTTTTCATTCCGTACCATCTCGCTACCTTCTGTCACGAAATTGCGACGCTTTTCTCTTTCGGGCTGTGCAGATGCAATCTATCGCGAAATTGTGACGTTTTTTTGTTTCGGGCTGTGAAGATGCAACTTGTCGTGAAATCGTGACGTTTTTCTATTTTGGGCTGTGAAGATGCAACTTGTCGTGAAATCGTGACATTTTTCTATTTTGGGCTGTGAAGATGCAACTTGTCGCGAAATCGCGACGTTTTTCTATTTCGGGCTGTCTCGCTGCACTTGGCCGCGAAAACGCGACATGTCGCAAAATCACGACAATTTCTTTCATCTGCTCCTTCCTCACTTTCCTGTCGCAAAAACTTGACATGTCGCGATATCGCGATGTTTTTTTATCTTTGCCCTTCATCTCGTCTTCATGTCGCGAAAACGCAACATGGAAAGCATGTAAAAAAGGTGGGTCCCCAATTTTGGGGTGTGTTGTGGAGCAACCACAACAAGTCTGCTACTTCAGTCCATGTTATTGACTGTAGTAACATCCAGTTAAGATCAGGGAGGGTTTTACCTGACCCTGCACCACCCACTATTGAAGAAATTGATGGACAACATTATTTTCCAAATCCAGAAACGTTACAAATAGAATAGAAGGAAGAAAAAATAGACAAAGGGGAACCTGAACCTGCCCTAGTAAATCTGCCATGTCCTCAAAGGTTTGATCAAACTATCTCAACCCCTGAATCAAAATTAATTGCTGAGTTAAGAAAAATGTCCATTTCACTTCCACTATTGCAGGCAATAAAGGAAGTACCTCTGATTAGAAAAACCTTTCAAGATTTGTGCATTAGGAAACCTGGTAGGAAGAAGAAGGCCTTTCCAAAAACTGTGCAGGTAGAAGGGAAGTTGGCCGATCTACTTTCTGGTAAGCTAGTCCCTCCTAAGTATGGTGATCCAGGAAGTCCAGTGGTTACCATCACTATGGGATTGGTTAAAATTCCAAATGTACTTATAGATTTAGGAGCTGTAATCAATGTTATGACCAAAGAAACTATGCAAAAACTACAGCTCAACAATCTGAGTCCTACTACCACTATTTTGGAAATGGCGGACATGTCAGTAGCTAAACCAGAGGGAATTTTGGAGGATGTATTCATTGAAGTCTCTTCTTGGGAATATCCTATGGATTTCCTCATGTTACAACCCAAAAATGCAGCTAATGGTTATCCTATTATTTTAGGAAGACCCTGGCTTGCTACTACAGCTGCATTTATAGACTGTAGGTCGGGAGAAATGACCATCTCCAATGGTGTAGATTTGAAGAAAATATCCTTGTATCCACCAGCCCAACCTTTAGCCAAATATTCGGATAAATTTGGTATCCCGAATCGAAGAAGAACATGAAACTCTTGTCACCTTGGACACTTGTTGTAGTAAAAGAACATATTGAAGAACCGAATTCATCAGAAAGAGAAATATTTGAATATGAATCAGTCTTGGTAAAAACACTGCATGAAGAAGGCATTAAGGATGACCAAATTGTGATCCATCGATTGTTATGGAAGGATAATGAACACATTACCGAGCCTATGACTTCCATTCCTTTACAAGAAATCCCCTTCACACTGCCACATAGGTGGCACCATCATATTCTAAATTCTTTTACTTGTCCTATGCAAATGATTCCATCAGGTATTACCTTTACACTGCATTCCGAGTATTTCATACTCGTAGCCACATCATTGTCCATTGAATACATTAATCAACGATAAATATGAGGTCTGTTAATTCTATTCTTCCCGGGGTCAAGCGATTGAAATACAACCAAGAAAGTGTGTGAACATTAATATTTGGTTAACTATCGAGCAAGAAGCCAAATTGTTTACTGTTGTACAAAGGCATATTCAAGATTTTTCTTGGAATTACAAGGACATGGCTGGCATACATCCTGATGTATGTACACATAGGATATATACAGAAGATATTAAATTGGTAAGACAACCACAAAGACGCTTGAATCCTGCTCTAAAAGACATTGTTAAAAAAGAAATTGAGAAATTGTTGGATGTAGGATTCATTTATCCAATTTTAGATAGTAAATGGGTTTCACCATTGGTCATTGTTCCAAAGAAAAATAGGAAAATGAGAGTGTGTGTAGATTATAGGGAATTGAACAAGGTCACACACAAAGACCACTTTCCATTACCATTTATAGACCAAGTGCTGGGTACTCTTGCTGGTAAGAATTTTTTCTACTTCCTTGATGGTTTTAGTGGTTATAATCAGATCCAGGTTGCACCAGAGGATCAGGAAAAAACAACTTTCACATGCCCTTGGGGAACATACGCTTACAGAGTTCTACCTTTTGGTATGTGTAATGCACCCGCAACATTTCAAAGAGCTGTAATAGCTATATTTTCTGATTTGACCAATGAGAGTGTAGATATTTACATGGATGACTTCATTGTGTTTGGTGATTCTTTTTAGTATACCCTTGAACAACTTGAAAAAGTTCTTATACGTTTGTGAAACATATCATCTATCACTCAATCCAGAGAAATGTTTCTTGATGATGGAAGAAGGGATTGTTTTAGGTCACCACATATCTATTGAGGGTGTCAAAGTTGATCCCAAGAAAGTAGAAGTAATCAAAATCCTTCCTCCTCCAAAAACTCAAACTGATGTATGAAGTTTTTTAGGACATATTGGCTTTTATCGTAGATTTATTGCCAATTTCAGTACCATTTCTAATCCAATGTTTGCATTATTAACAAAGGATTCTAAATTTTTTTGGTCTGCTAATTGTCAAAAGTCCTTTGAAACTTTAAAGGACAAATTAACCACTCCACCAATACTGAGAGGCCCTAAATGGGATCTACCTTTTCATATTCAAACAGATGCTTCCAATATTGCTATTGGAGCAGCGCTAGGACAAATTGAATATGGACAGAATTATGCCATATACTACATTAGTAAAAACTTGACTGGATCTAAAAAGAACTACACCACAACTAAAAAATAATTCTTATCTGTAGTATTTGCCATTAATAAGTTTAGACACTATATCATAGGGTATCCTGTATTCATCCACACAGATCATGCTGCTATAAAATATCTGATGAATAAACCCTTGGTTAGTTCACAAATTATTCGATGGCTAATATTACTGTAGGAATTTGATATTACTATAGTTAATAAGCCAGGGAAGTCTAATGTGGTGGTAGATTTTTTGTCAAGGTTACCCAATGCAGATACAACAGAGTTGGTTGAGGATGCATTTCCTGATGAAAAGTTGTTCGCAGTTTCTATACAAACTCCTTGGTTTGTTGATATAGCCAATTATTTGGTTTCAGGAAAGATTCCTTTTCATTTTACTCCTAGAAAAAAAATAGTTAATTAGGCAAAGCTCATATTTTGAATGGATAGAGGGATTATTGTTCAAATGTGGCCCTGATCATGTTTTGCGTAGGTGTTTACGCATAGATGAAATATATGATGTCTTACGTGCTTGTCATGATGAACCATCAGGGGGACATTATTCAGTAAAAACTACCATTCGAAAGATTTTGGGTGTTGGTTACTATTGGCCATCTCTGCACAAAGATGTGAAAAGGTATGTGAGAAATTGTGATGCATGCCAGAGAATGGGTAAACCTACCTTTACTAGTGAAATGCTCTTACAACCTTAATTAGGTACAGAACCATTTGAGATATGGGGTTTAGATTTTGTAGGACCCATTGATCCTCCTTCCCAAGGGAAAGTACACATCCTTGTATACACTGATTATGTAACCAAATGGGTAGAAGCTCATGCTTTCAAACATGCCCGAGAGGAGAAAGTCACTGATTTTTTGTATTCACAAATTTTTTTGCGATTTGGAATTCCCCATTCTATCACCACTGACCAAGGACCTAATTTTACTTCAAAATTTGTGGAAGCTTTTACACAACTATATGAAATCAAACATCGAAAATCCTCACCTTATCATCCACAAGCCAATGGCCAAGTTGAAGTGACAAATAGAGAGTTAGAAAGGATTTTGATCAAAACTGTAGCAGCCCATAGGAGGAATTGGGTGGATAAATTACCTGAAGCAATTTGGGCCTACAACACAACCTAGAAATCCACTACTGGACTTAATCCTTATGAATTAGTTTATGGAAAAAAGCCTTTGTTGCCAATTGAATTTGAACTGCTAACTCTTCGAAATGCTATGGAAGTGGGAATTGATTTGTCACAGGCATAAACAGATCGAATTCTACAGCTCAATGCGTTGGATGAATTATGGAGAGATGCATTGCACCAGATCGAGGTGATCCAAGAACAATGAAAATTGTGGCATGATAGTCATATCAAAAAATGAAAATTTCAACAAGGCGATTGGGCTTTATTGTTTGACTCACGATATAAAGATCATCCTGGCAAGCTGCAGACATGGTGGCTTGGACCTTATGAAATTGAGGAAGTGTTCGTGAATGGAGCTGTGCGTATTTCACCAATTGATGATTCAAGAAGAAATATGGTGGTTAACGGTCATCGTCTCCGTGTGTATCATAAGCCGTTAACAAAGGAAGAATTTCTCAAACAAGTGGTAAACATGGATGTAATGGTATTGGAAGCAACCATTGCTTCTAAAACCAACTCAATCAAGTGATTTATTAAAAAAAAAAAATCAAAATATCAGAATGTGAAAACCTCTTTGAGGCACATCTGAATTTGGCTCTCATGAAAACTAGTTCGCTGGGATGATTGCCTACTATCCACTAAACGTTCCATCCATTTTTCCTCATCATCATTCCATATCCTTTCCACTCTCTCCCATAATCATTCCATCTAATTTCCATTCTCCCCTCATTCCATTCACAATTGTTTTATTTTTCTGTTTTGAGACAGTTCTGTTCTAATTGTACTCTGTAAATGCAAAAACAGTTGGAAATCAGCATTTGTACAAAATATGGATAGAACAGTTTTTCGGTATGTGCTTTCCTTTTTAATCTTGTAAATATGTATTATATGATGTATGGAATCCTTAGTTAGCATAAACACATGCATTTAATTCAAATGAGTTCTTAAGAGAAAAAAAAAGCTTACTCTAGAATACTCTACTCTGGAATAAGTTAACTCCGAAAGCACGTGACATGAGATTTCTGTGCCTACATCAGCATCATAAGATTTGGGAAACTGTGCCACATCACAATTTCTAATGTCATAAGATGGCACATGTTTTAAGAAGGTGATCACGAGGTAGTTTTTAGTTGGCGTATAGACCACGTCACCGCATTTGTCGAGATCATATGAGGAGAAGCGCATTATTAATTGGGTGCTACCACATTCCAGATTTACTTCACGTCACATGTCCATGCATCATTCTTTTGCCGTGCATGTATCTACCAACTTCAAAACTCATTCCTTCCATTCCAAAATTAATAGCGATGAACAAAAATTTCCCGTAGTAGGGGTGTATTGGGAGGAGCTAGAAAAGAACCAGACAGGATGGTGGGTTATAAAAATCGCATTGAACCAGATAACATTGAATATTTACGGAGAGATTTAGAATACCTGCAATTTTTTGCCGAAGGAGGATTCCTACCATTCTTACAAAAATTTGAAGGACATTCAGAAGGGCTCACCGCTGAATTCGCTAGAACTTTCAAGCGAAACCGAGTACAAATTAATGGAATGACGATCCAGGTAAGCCCTCAAATTATCAATGAAATTACAAATCTACCTCTTGAAGGAATTCTTATAAATAAGTCTGGAAAGAATACCCTCGCGGACCTCGTTAATCTGTTTAGGGGCAACAATGATAGACCAACATAATATATAATGAGTAATGGCATATACAAAGGAGTTAAACGGTCTAGATTGCAAACCTCGTGGGATGAGGTCGCTTTTTGGGTTATTCGATTTATTACCTATGATGGTCAATATCCTATTCTTTTTTGCTGCCACATGAAAATCTTAACTCATCTCCGTTTTGGCCATGAAAACCCTGAGCTTAAAGTCAATTTGCCCCAATATTTATACCAGGAATTGACCAACATGTCTCAAAAATATCAAGCAAGGAGGGGATATCCAAAGCACCATGGGTTGATCAAAATAATATGTAAGTACCATTTCAGGGGTCATCCTGGAAGTTTTACCCATTTTTTCCGAACTTAGGATGAAATTGCTATAGAGGAAGTTAGTGAACATTCTGAATAGGAAACATAAGCACCTAACCCTAATTCCACTTCTACACCTAGCACCTCAACTAGGGCAACTCCTTCATCTCCTGAAGAACTTCCCTCTGCAAAAACTAGAACACAACGTCATGTTGAACGAAAGCAAAAAATTACCTGTGCACAAAAACATCACAATTCTGAGGCAGGGGAACCTTCTATTCTGCAAGATAGAAAAATTGAAATTAGTACTAAAAGGAGGAAAGGGCCATCTATCTTGGAATTGAGGAGGTCCTCAAGATTGCAAGGGGGTAATGTGCAAACAAGGAAGAACATGAAACAAAATGTTAATGTTCAAGCAATGGAAGGTAATGTGCAACAAGAAAATGTTGAAGCAGAAACAATACCATCCATGAATCATACTTATTCCTCTAATTCTAAGGAAAATATCAATATAGAAGAAACACAAGAGGATGCATTTATTCCCAATAAGTGGGAATCTCTAGTTGATTACCCTGATACTGATGAAGATGTAGAAACAGGGGCAGATAAAGTAGGTAATTCAAGTTCAGAAGAAGAGGAAGAAGTTGATATTGAAACACAACTTCGTGCAGCAAAGAGTGTGATTAAAACTTAAATGGTTTGGATTGAAAAGAATGAGGCCAATTTAAAAGAAAAGGATAATGTCATTTCCAAACTGTGGCAAAAAATTGAAACTATAAAAAATAGATTGGCAATTTTAGAACAACCCTCTCAAACAGATTCGGGGAATGAATTGGCAAATCTGTTAGTTAATCTGGAAGACACTATAGAGAAAAGGTCAGTTGCTGAAGCATCAGAAGCAACGAAAATACCACAACACACTCAACATAGTTTAGAAAATGAACCCGCATAGGCAATTGTGCAAATGTCTAAAGACTCCATCGCAATCACCTCACCAGCAGAAGCAGGTTCAATATTTCCAACACAGGTAATTACTCAGTCATCCCCACAAAAGGCCATTTCTAAAACTGAGTTGGTTGAAACAGAGACACAAACAGATAACATTGTGATAAAAACTATGGATGTTGGTGTACAAGTGGAGATTGTTTCATAAATTTCACCTATTGTTAGACCTCCTACTACAATCTCACTTGTCAAATACACTGAGGATGTGACATTCTGGATGAATAAATGTCAACAACTGGAAGAGAAAGTTGTATCTCAGAAGAACCTTGAGAAAGAAGTGGAACAAAAAACTTCTAAAGTCAATAAATTGAAAGGAAAAATTCAAAGTATGTGCCAAATTGCTGAATGTCTAGTACAATGCAGAAGGCCTCCTAGGTTTTACAGCCTAATTTTGAAGTAAAAGTACCTGCGTTGGCAAATCATGAGGATTGCCTCTGGCTTGACAGACACAGTTGAAACAGCTGAAGAATTTGTAGAAGTTTTCTAGGAAAGCACTACAAAATATAAAAATTTATTGTGTGAATTGTTTCTTCACAGATTCCTTCTGCCATCAGAAGTAATTTTCCTTCCCCACATTTTCACTGGAGATGTTCAATTGAGGGTGTTTTAGTCAACTCTGCAAAATCAGGTCTACTGGGAAGAATAGAAGAAGGCCAACAATGCATTGGAGTTACAGGTTGTTTTTCTTCTTAGACCGATTCATCATAACCACAGAACTGCCACCAATGAACATTTTACATTAATGAGGGATGACAGAGTGAAGAAGTTATATCTGAAAAATTTGCAGGATGGTATAAATAATTTTCAAGAATACTGTTCAGTATCATTTTCTAATGCTTTGTCAGCCTGCAAAGGCAGATGGGATGAACTGCCTATATATCTCTGAAAGAGAGAACCCATCTCACCCAATAATCTGCTTTGGTCAAGACGAAGGGCTACCAACATCATACAGATAATATATGAGCTCAAGGATCAATGGATTGGCCTCAGATATAGAATGCCTACCATCATTACACCTATACCATGTTTCTTTGACAGTGATCCACAGGAGGAAGATCAATTTCAAGGATGGCTCCAGGAAATCAGAAATCATAGGGGATATTATTCACCCTTCATCAAAGTATGGCCATATAAGGAACAATACCTGGATGTGGATTTATGTGCCCTTCTTGTAGAACAAAATGCATGAGGACATGCATTGAATTAGGCTGGGAGGAATGATGAGGCACTCGAATTGCCACATTCAAAGACTTCTTTTGAATACTTTTAAGACTTATTTGGCATTATTTGTGATGTGGATTCATGTTAATTTTGGATAATTATGCATTATGTAGTAATATTTGCATGAGAAATAGGAAACTGCAAATACTCTTTTTTTATTGCTTTATTCATGTTTTTGCTGAAAAATGATTATAATTCTGCATTAATTAGGATATTATTCTCTTTAGACAATCCGTGTATAAGGTTTATAGTCTTCCACAATGTATTCAACCATTATGCACCTGTTTAAATTAACTGTTAACGCCAATAAGTTGTCAGGATGAAAACTGTGCAGGATAGACTGGACTTTGTCATACAAATTCTAGCCAGTTGTATTTCTACGACATGGCTTGGAATTTTTCTGCCCCAACTCAAATAAAGGATGGAACTAGTCTCCTGGGTGTCCAAAGAAGCCATATATGCTGCTACAACCAGTCATACAAACCATTGAAGACAACACAACCATTTTCCTATTATGTCGCCTGATATTTCGAAACAACTCCAGAATGAGCGCAAAAAATCTAAACTGCTCAAATATGCTATTGAAAGAAGGAGAAAATAGTGGTTGAGCTGTTTCAATGGATTCCTTATCCAAATTTACATCTTTTCTTCACTTGGGAACGCTCCAACACTACAAGAGGATAAGGATTGAAGGGTTCAAACCTTGGATTCAAGAGAAGACCTGGACTAAAACTATTGTAACAAACCTAAATTATAGCTATAAACCTTATCTGCAAGATGTTTTGTTTAGAATAAATAAGTGCTCCCATTTGGTTGAGCGTAATAGAGGAGAAGAAGTAGAAAATAGGTGTGAGTAGCATAAATCATATTTTTTGTAATTTGTTGTAGTAATTCAGTATTCTGCAGGTTTTCCCTGCATTACTGTAATGTTGTTTTGATGAAATAAAAGAGTGCATCATTATTTATGTCTTATTCTAAGTTAAGTGTGAATAGTTAGTTAGATTAGAAAGGTTTTACTTGCCTCCTTTGGTTTTGGAAGCAAGGGCCACTTCCAGGCCCAGGGGAGGACTTTTCTTCTGGCAAAATTCTGCTTATTCTGGCTGCAGCAGGACAACAAGAAACTGACAGGTTCTATAATTTTATTAGGTTATTGCATAGATAAAATATTTCTTTCTATTTTTAACACATTTTAGATTTGTAGCATTTCTAGAATAGAATTTCTATTGACATTAGGTTTTGCAATTATAAACATTTCAATTTTGTTATCTTTCCTGCAAAATGTGTGATGATTTCATTAGGAATTTGATTTACTTTCAGTCATTTCAATTTGTAATTCTCAGTATTCAGTAGTATAGCTTTGCTTTTCTGTAGTAAGAGTGGATTTTATTTATTTCCATGCATTTTTCTTTAGTTTTCATAACTTAGGATCATTTCTATTTCTGTCACAGGCAATATTTAGCATTTTTAGTACATTCATAGGAAAACCAAACACCCCAATACTAACTGTCCCATCAATAAGAGCTATTAACTAAAGGATCTGAATAACAGTCTGTTATACCCTACTCTCGCATACAGCCATGGACACCACCCTGAATTTGACACATATTGATTAAATGGTGAAGGATTAGACGACACTCATCATTAAGAGTTTACAAATAGATACACTTCTCATATTTATATTGCACTATTATTAATTTCAAGCTCTTTTTGTGTTATTATTGCAATATTGTGTGGATGTGCTTTAATTTATTTCTAAGGTTCATGAAAATGATCCCCTTATGGAACCTTGGAAATATTCCCTAACACTTGGCAAATTTTATAAGAGCATTACTATTTTTTATTTTATTTGTTACATATCACAAGTGGTTAGATTAGTTGTAACCAACGAGATATATGATTGGTTGTAATGAAAAACTCTATCAAGGCTTAGGCTAGTGGTTGTATCAACATAAGTTTCAATGAAGAGTTTAGAGGAAGGATACTATTTCTACAACTAATATTAGGGTGCATGGTTCTATTTGGAGTTCATTGAAGAATAAATATAAGTGTTGCTCATTTTTTTTGTGCCAGGTTTTTCTCGAAAGGGTTTTCTAGGTTATATACTATCTCATTTTCTTCTTTTTTATTGTTGCTCTATTTTTTATTTATCTATATTAGTTTTCTTTACACAATAATATTAGCCATTAAAGGATTTAAAGTAGATTTATGAGACTTTTTGAATGCACTAAATCAGACTAATTAACCCTTAAATATCTAGGACTTGCAATTGTACAACACACTTAGTCCTACTATCCACAACCCTTCATAATCTAAACTAAGAAGCCAAGGAGAGAAGATATTAGTGAAAATAATATCTCCCCTCATAATGGCTACTCTAGTGGTCATCTACAGTTGAGAAAAATCCTTCTAAATCACTCTCATCATCTAGAATATGTCCACCAATCTTTAAAAACTTAGCTTCAGTTTTTTACAATTTTAGCAAGCAATTCTTGGTTAGATGTCCTTCCCTCTTGCAGTATTTGCAAATGGTATTTGAATTCTTTGAAGAATTTTCTTGGCCCTTAGGCCCCTTTATATTAGCCTCCTTAGTTTTGAATTTCTTTGCATGAGCATGTATTTGTGAAGTACCACCATAATTCCTCATTGTTACCTGAAAATGAACTAGGAGAGAGAAAAGTTGAGCAAGAGTAAGAGTTTTGTGATTCCAAGAACATAGGAATCATATGAACCATGAGGTTCAACATTTGAAAAGGAAAGATATTAAAAAGGATAATATTTACACATTTTGGACCATCTTTCTTTTTGCTTCTAGAATATGCAATATCTACTCTCAATGCCTTAAATTTTGTAGTATAGTTCTCAATGTTCAACCAATTTGAGAGAATAAAAATCTAATCCCAAGCATTTGAATTTATTTTTCCCAAATAACTCATGTAATTTTGACCATGCCTTGATAGGTTTACTCTCTTATTTGATATGGAAAAACAATTCGGGTTCAATCAACAAGGAGAATAGGCCAAGAGCTTCTTCCTTATTCTAGAAAATTTCTTCATCCAAGGCTATTGCTTTATCTTCTTGGAAGATGCATCATAGGTTATTATTATATTATATGGAAATTATTGGGTTGACCTAATATTTTAGTTTCATCCATTGAGACAGGTAACTAGGACTTGATGATCCATCTTACACATTTCAACCCTTAACACTATAACAAGTCCTTAAATTGATGCTACGAGTGTGTAGATCCCAAAAAATCATGTGAGTTGAAAAATAGTCCCTAAATGATTCTGTATGCAAAAGTTGTGTCCTCAAAAATATTTACCTAATGGACCTCAAAAATACAAAAAATAAATCCCAAACCTTTTAGTTGTAAGAATAAAACAAATCCTGACCTGACACCTAGTTATTTTTTATTTACTAGTGCTCCTTTTTTTGCCACTTCTCTAATTTTCTTAGTCATTAACACTTAGTTTTATTTAATTGGTACAATATATATATATATATATATATATATATATATATATATGTATGTATATATGTATGTATGTATGTTAGGATTATGTGGAACATAGAAGTTTCATATGGTCGCCACATCAATCAAGGAAAAAAACCACCATTAACATCATGCTATAGTGTGTTTGGAATAAAACCCAGTCCCTCTCTAAGAAAATAATGTTCATATAACCAACACACCAATGCTCCTTTCAAGACCAATCTCTCAATAAGGTACTTGATAGTTGCATTTAAGTCAAGTCTACACCCCTTGAGTTAGATGATGAAGGCTTGATCATCTTGGAGCCTGATAACATTTTGGACCAAAGAACCCACACTCTCCATAACTACATCATAATTGAAGTGTTGGTCTAATGGGAGGGTTTAAAACCATAATATGCCACATAGGAGCCTCTCCAACTTTGAGGACAAAGCTTTTTGAAGGGGAAGGGTATGTTAGGACCCCATCCTAACATTATTATGTAGTTATCCCTATACTAACATAGGGTTCCGATATTAATGATATGATGTAATGTGTATGTGGTATTTGAGGTGCCTAGACAAGTGGGGCCATTTAATGTAACCGTTATAAAGAATGTAACTACTTGTTTGGTAGAAGATTCTAGCTCGGGTGGCCACTTGCATGTGAAGCCAACCCTTGAGCATTATAGTTAGGGTTATGAAGAATATTTTAAAAGGCAAGGGGGAATAAATGAAGGCACAACATATTTTATTGTATCAAAGCTCTACTTTTAAGGAGGTTTCCCCCTCAAAGAGGTCTACGATTTTGTAATGTGTTCTTGCTTTCTACAATATAATCTGCTATATTTCCATTTCATCTTGCAATATTGTGTTTTTGGCTGGATAAAAAGTGGTTGTACTCAGGTCCCCCACCCTTAAAAAATTACAACTCTCTTGTTTATATCTTAAGAGTTTACAAATAGATACACTTATCATATTTATATTGCAGTATTATTAATTTTAAGATCTTTTTGTGTTATTAATGCAAAATTGTGTGGATGTGCTTTAATTTCTTTATAAGGTTCATAACAATGATACCTTTATGGACCCTTGGAAATATTCCCTAGACACTTGCCAAAGTTCATAAGAGAATTAATGTTTTTAAATTATTTGTTACATCTCACGGGAGTTTAGATTAGTTGTAATCAACGGGGTATATGATTGGTTGTAATGAAAAAACTCTATCAAGGCTTAGGCTAGTGGTTGTATCAACATAAGTTTCAATGAAGAGTTTAGAGGAAGGATACTATTTCTATGACTAATATTAGGGTGCATGGTTGTATTTGGAGTTCATTGAAGAATTAATATAAGTGTTTCTCATTTTTTTTGTGCCAGGTTTTTCTCAAAAGTGTTTTCTAGGTTATATATTATCTCATTTTATTCTTTTTTATTGTTGCTCTATTTTTTATTTATCTATTTTAGTTTTCTTTACACAATAATATTAGCCATTAAAGGATTTAAAGTAGATTTATGAGACTTGTTGAATGCACTGAATCAGACTAATTAACCCCTAGATATCTAGGACTTGCAATTGTACAACACACTTAGTCCTACTATCAATACCCCTTCATAATCTAAAATGAGAAGCCAAGGAGAGAAGATATTAGTGACAATAATATATCCCCTCATAATGGCTACTCTAGTGGCATCTATAGTTGAGGAAAATCCTTCTAAATAACTATCATCATCTAGAATATGTCCACCGATATTTAAAAATATAGCTTCATTTTTTTTGCAATTTTAGCAAGCAATTCTTGGTCAGATGTCCTTACCTCTTGCAGTATTTGCAAACGGTATTTTAATTCTTTGAATAATTTTCTTGGTCCTTAGGCCCCTTTATCCCAGCCTCCTTAGTTTTGAATTCCTTTGCATGATCATGTATTTATGAAGTACCACCATAATTCCTCATTTTTGCCTGAAAATGAACTAGGAGAGAGAAAAGCTGAGCAAGAGTAAGAGTTTTATGATTCCAAGAACATAGGAATCGTATGAACCATGAGGTTCAATATTTGAAAAGGAGAGAGATTAGAAAGGATAATATTTACACATTTTGTATCATCTTTCTTTTTGCTTCCAGAAGATGCAATATCTACTCTCAATGCCTTAAATTTTGTATTATAGTTCTCAATGTTCAACCAATTTGAGAGAATAAAACTCTAATCCCAAGCATTTGAATTTATTTTTCCCAAATAACTCATGCAATTTTGACCATGCATTGATAGGTTTAATCTCTTATTTGATATGGAAAATCAATTCGGGTTCAATAAAAATTGAGAATAGGCCAAGAGCTTCTTCCTTATGCTAAAAAATTTCTTCATCCAAGGCTATTGATTTATCTTCTTGGAAGATGCATCATAGGTTATTACTACATAATAGGGAAATTATTTGGGTTGACCAAATATTGTAGTTTCATCCATTGAGACAAGTTACGAGGGCTTGATGATCCATCTTACACACTTCAACCCTTAACACTATAACAAGTCCTTAAATTGATGCTATGAGTGTGTAGATCCCAAAAAATCATGTGATTTGAAAAATAGGCTCAAAATGCTTCTGTATGCAAAAGTTGTGGCCTCCAAAATATTTACCTGATGGACCTCAAAAATATAAAAAATAAATATCCAAACCTTTTAGTTGTAATAATAAAACAAATCCTGACCTGACACCTAGTTATTTTTTATTTACTAGTGCTACTTTTTTTGTCACTTCTCTGATTTGCTTAGTCATTACCACTTAGTTTTATTTAATTGGTACAATATATATAAATATAAATATAAATAAATAAATAAATAAATAAATAAATAAATAAATATATATATATATATATATATATATATATATATATATATCTATTTGTTAGGATTATGTGGCACATAGAATTTCCATATGGTCGCCACATCAATCAAGGAAAAAACCACCATTAAAATCATGCTATAATGTGTTGGGAATCAAAACCAATCCCTCTCTAAGAAAAAAATGTTCATCTAACCAACACACCAATGCTCCTTTCAAGACCAATCTCTCATTCTTACTTTCTTGAAGAGTGAATTATGAAATGTTGTGCATCAATATGCCTTTGCAAAAAGGAGGGCATGCAACTCAAACTTGAGTCCATCTCTTCCAATGCTTTTGCATCTTCTGCATAGCCAACTCACCCACACCAACTATGGTGATTAAATATCGAGTGCCTTTGTAGATGATACTGTGTTTTCCATACTAAATGTAAAATTTTAATACCTACTAACTCAAACCTATAACCAAGGGGCAAATATTTTATGCTTATATCATTTAGTCGTTCCTCCACTTCTCTCCATCTTGAACCAAAATATGTTTACTCCTTGATGATAGGTACTAGTGTGATGAATACAATAAAGAAACCAAATATGGCAAGGGAGGGATATTATATTGTGATCTCCTATCGAGCATGTATGGTCATATATCCTGCTAACTAACCTACCACAACATGGGATGTGATAGAGAGCATCCACTAAAGAGGAAACATGAATTTTGATGTAACCAATATAAAAAGCAAGTTGATGGGATTCAAACCTACAATCCTTGTGCTATAGTGCCTTAGCATGTGTTCTAATAGCCACTATAGCATATCCCTTAATGGATAGGGGTGCTTACTCACTCCTTGGAGTAGAGCGTCATGACTTCTATTCAAAAGTGATGATTTTCCCTTCAAAAAATGAGACCAAAAAGGGGTGCTAGCCTGTTTGAAAAGAAGGTGCCAAATATAAATTTATAGTAGAAAATTCATCCATTTGAATGTCAAAAGCACTAACTTCATAATTTTTGAACATGCCAAAAGGATGGATGGTGAAGATAAAATCTCCTCTTCACATCTTGTGCTAGAAATGCTTATAAAGTTTGAAGAAGAATTTTGTCCTAGAACTTGGAAGAGCAATTAGAGGCTCTGAGTAAAAGTTCTACGTGACCAAGCAATGCTGCTTCATACCAGCTTTGATACCATGTTGGTATTCACTTCTATTTTAAAAAACAATCCATCCACTCAAATATTATGTAGAAAGCATAAGAAATGACAAAAGAGACATATAGTGGGAATCCATAGGCACTATAAATAATCATTATATTATCCATAGATAAGAATCACAACTATGATATAATTTATGAAGTGGCTGGGGGGTGTTTGTATCAATACCTAATCCTCAAATTACATTAATGAGTATAACCTAAGATGACATAAGAAAATATATTTAAAATTAATGATTAGTTATAAGATGGGTTTAACCATAACAAGGTTAACTATGACCCATAGGGATTACATAATAAAATATTACAATAAACTAAACACATTATACAATTATTGCCTGTAGGCCTATAAATATTACATCAAACAATATAGACCTTGTCTATAAGTCAGATTAAACTTTCATTAAACCAAGATCATTTTTGTTTTCTTTCCTTACAACAGGTGCATATGTCCAATCATAATCTTTGCCAATTTGTTGTGCATACCCCTTTACAACTACCCTTATTTATGCCTTTCAATTGATCCATCGCTATTGTACTTGGTATTGAAAACCCAATTCATACCATTTACCTCGTCCTTTAAAATTTTATACAATTCCCAAGTAGCATTTTTTTCAATTGCATTCAATTATTTGTTGATGGCTATCACCCATACCTTGCGTTAGGCTGCTTATCTAAATTTTGAGGGCTTCACTTCAATATTGGACAATAGTGCATAGTTCACCATATTAACTTCCTTTTCCTTTTACCTTTTTTTTTGGGCTTGTGATTCGCATATTGTGAACATCCTATTAAATTTTTTATTCAATATTTGACAACTTAGATGTGATTGTAATTTTCTCTTTCATTCTTATTTTTGGAGAAACCCTTGTGCCTCCAATTAATTTTTTTTGCACACCAAAATATTTAATTATGATTTTCTTCTCAATATTTTCTACTTTTCCATGTACTCCATCAAAAATCACATCTATAGACACAACGCATTGTCTAGATTTGGGGTCCTAACATCTATATGCCTTGATTTTTTTAGAATAACCAATATAAATGCATGCTCGATTCTTTGGATATAACTTCTTCCCCTTATTATATTAAAAATGAACATAAGCCAAATAATAAATCACTCTCAAGTGAATTACGAAAGGATTATTTCTATATCATACCTTATGAGGAGTCATATTTTTTACTACAATTATGGGACTTCTATCAAGGATGTACACTGTTGTTGCAACTGCTTTAGCCCACCGATTATTACCCAAAAATTTTGGTATTACCATTCTTATTTCCATCTCCATGATTATCCTATTATTCCTTCCTACCATTCTATTTTGTTGAGGTGTATAGGCTATTGTCAGTTTTACTCTTATCCCATGCTCATCATAAAATTTATGGAATTTCTTGGAACAATACTCACCACCATGATCAATTCTTAATATTTTGATTTTATATTCACTTTCATTCTCTACTATGGATTTGAATCTCTTGAGTACTTCAAAAGCATTACTATTATTCTTTGAAAAATATACCCAAGTTTTTAAATTATGATCATCAATAAAAGTGATAAGGTAGAAGCATTTACCAACACTTGGTGTATTGGACTAGTTGGGTGCTGAACATATTTTCAATAATTAAAATAATGTATACATACAATAAGGATGATGGTGGTTGTTATTCCTAATTATATTATCAACCACCTAGTATAGATATCTCTTGTATATCTAACTATCTATAGTACATGATGTGATAAACTCCTAATATTACCTGCCTTATTACATCATGCTTCAAACAAGGAAAAAAATCAACAACTTAAAAAGTTTAGGAAGATCATGGACTAGGAAATACACATTAGTCCATGATTTACATCATCATGAATAGGGATAAAATTAATTTCTAACCTCAGTGGGACTGACCACACTGAACACAATCAAGGATAAGGAAAAATACAAGTATCCAAGATTTTATATTTTAAGGAGAATAGGACACATGCACTATCCATCTACATAGTTGCAAATAAGGACACACTCATATGCCTACAAACCTATGTGATTAGCGAAATTAAACTAATCATAGGTACAATTCTTGTGAACAAGGGCATATACAACTATTCACAAAATAATATACAAATAGGGACACACTATTTTTTGTAGAACATAGGGTTTCCACTTATCTTGAATGAAGCCCCATCTCTAGTAGAAAATATGGTCAAATTTGGTCTTCAAAATGGATCACAACTGGATCCACCATATGATCCCCGTTAAGCTGAAGAGAGTTATAAATATATGAAATTTAAAATTTAGTGACATCTTTATTAAATGGAATGGTTGCATCCAACTTGAAAAATTCTCTTTGATGAGGATAAATATGCCTATCTTTCATAATAAGAGAGTAGGTAAAACATAATTAGTTTTAGCTCCATCAATCTTCAAACAATCACATCAAACCTCAATGTTTGTGACAGTAAATATATTTAAGTGCCTCACTTCAAATTCATGTATATGCACAATATGTCATAGAACTAATCTTAACTGCTAGTTGCTCTAATTTGAATCTTTAGGGAATATGCTATCAACATTCCACGGTAATAAAAACATATGGAAAATCATTATATTATCACTTGCATTTAATAACAAATAAAAATAAAAAGTATTTATTATTATTTAAATATGTTGATGCCTCCTTTCCATGTTTGGATAGCATGTTCTTTGCATGCAAAAAATCATGCACAACACTTTACTTCCAGTAAACTACAAGTAACCAAATTTTTAAATATATTATTTATTTTTATTTGTTTAATGCACAACACAAGACTTAATTCAACAACACTTCAATAGAAGCTAACTTTCACATGAATCATGCATTTATTATACAACTTCACAATAAATGATCCTTGTGCATCTTCAGATAACCTTGTTGTTAGATGACTTGATCAACAAATGATTGAGTCAAAATTCACTTCAAATGATCCTTTTTTAATGGTAGCTATAGATGACAACTTCAGATGATAGGAGCTATAGATAACTCCAAATGGTAGAAAATATAGATGGTAGCTCTAGATGACAACTTTAGATGACAAATCGATACAATAGTAGCTCTAAATGGTAGCTTCAGATGATAACAACTCCAGACAACAAATCCAGACAACAACTCTAGACGACAAGTCTAGACAATAACAACTCTAGATGATAGTAGCTTCAAGCGATAAACTTAGGCAATAATATTTTTAAGTAGTAACTTTAGACAACAATATTTTCCATACAACACAATTATATGAATCTTCTGAGCAATAACTTTGGAAAACCTATTCACAAATTTTTATCTTGCTTTAATCTTGTTCATATCCAGCATGAACTAGGAAAACAAGATACAAAAAATGTGATTGCCAATATATTCAAACTCTAGTATAATTATCTAGATTACTCACTCACACTCTCTCTCTCTCTCTCTCTCTCTTATCTAACAACAAAAAATTTCATCACAATAATTATTTTATCACGAATTGAATTCTTCTCGAAGGAGTTTGCAAGTCCTCTGAGATTAAATAAATGCTTGCAACACGTACTATTAGGGTACCTAGAAATATATATTTGGGGATATATTATTATATTGTATAAGGGTTGGCATGGGCCACACATAACCCAAGGTTGATTGTATTATAATATTATGTGTTTCCCTACCTTAAGGGTTTTATTTATCTCTCTCATGTTAGGGTACCTAGGAATATATATTTGAGGATATATTATTATATTGTATAAGGGTTGGCATGGGCCACACATAACCCAAGGTTGATTGTATTATAATAATATATTATAATATAATATAATATTATAATATAATATTATAATATAATATAATATTATAATATAATATTATATTAGTAGTAGGCTCCCTAAAGTAGAATGAGAAGATGGATATATAAAGAAGAGATATTTGTAATTGTAATCATCATGGAGATCAATCATATATAATTGTATTTGTCCATAAAGTGGCTTATGGGACTTTGGCCTCCTTAAATGGCTCTATCATCTTGGGAGATCTTGTGGAGTTATTCCTTAATTAGGGATTATTATTGGGTTTTCCTTACCTTAAGGGTATTATCTATCTCTCTCTCATTTATGGATTGTTATTGTGGATAATAATTTTTGGATGAATGATTTGATATTTTTGCATATTGATGAATAATTTTTGTTAATGAAAATAAAGTTATGCAACACCTACAAACATAATTATGAATAAAAATAAGATTTATTTTCTTCAATCAGTAATGTATTTTCCTTGCTCGAACTTGTGTCTTCTCCTTTCTAGATTCTCTAGCAACAACAAGCTATCACAAACTCTGAGATGTGCCTGCTTCTCCATGACAATTGGATCAACTTCACCAATCAAAGCTTTGTTTTGATACCAGCTTGCTCTCATTCCACATGTTGGACCAACAAGGTGTTGGAAAAATTTCTATTAGTCAAAATTATGTATATACAATAAGGGTGATGGTGGTTGTTATTTCTAACTAGCTTATCAACCACCTAGTTGAGATAACCCCGATATATCTAACTACCTATATTACATGATTTGTTAAAGCCTTGACATGGTGTGTAAATTGGACCACACATCTCTAAATGAATCATCTACAATGGATATGATGCTCTCGATGGTATTACTTTTGGAAGGATCTCTTAATGATATTTTCTTGTCATGAAAACTTCACACACTTCACTTTTTGCTTCTACACAAGGTAGTCCATGAACCATTCCTTTAACATTCAATAAAGACAAGCTTTAAAATTTATGGTGACCATAACTTTGGTGCCATAACCAGATGTTGTTGTCAATGGCTATATGACACAAGTTGCTCTCTCTCCTCCAATATTAAAATGAAATATTATGTCCTTTTTTATAGGTACAACAACCATTGCTTGGTTTCCATTTAATTTGTTATAACTGATGCACTTATTCTCAAACAAGACTTTGTAGGTTTTCTCTAGAAGTTGTTCCACACCCAAAAATTGCATAGTATTGATATGAAGTAAGTATTTTTAAGCTTTTTTATTTCCATAATTTGTATTAATATGTAAGATTCATTATTCTTCAACCTCCAAATATTTGTTGTGTTTAAATTTCACTACTTTAGTGTGTTCAAATTTCACCTTACTCTTGTGTGAGTCATCAAAATCCACAAATAACTCCTTATTATTGGTCATATTATTTGAACAATGAGAACCTAAAGTAGTAAGATTCTTTATTTGAAAAATTTACATGAAAAAAACACATTTCTTGATCTCTCACCTTCTTGTGAAAAATATCTTTTTCATTTATTGCTTGCATTTATCTACAATCTCTTTCATCATGGACATAACTTTTGTAATAGTGACATTGAACATTTCTCTTATCCATAAATTAGCCAATGTCTCCATAGCCTCTTTCTCTCATCTACCATAGCCTCTTTCTCTCATAAAATTATGATTTTATTGCTTCCTTCTTTGACCTTAGGAATTGGAGCTTGAGCTAGCCCCATTACTGTTTGACACTCCTGTATTGGAAGCAAAAGCTTTCTTCACTATTTTTAATTATTTCTTAATGGAACATAAGTGATCCCTGTAATTTATTAAACTCTCTTCTTCAAATATTTTCTTCAAAAATCATTGCACAATTGTTCCACTTTGATATCAATGTTTTGAATAACTATTTGACAACATCTCCTTGTGCTATTTTTTCACCCTAGATACCTATTTTGTGTACAATGCCATGCACTATTTTACTTAAGAAAACCCTTGATAGGTTATCTTAAAGGTGTCCCAAGCTCCTTTAGTACTTTTGACACTTTCAATTCTTAGGAAATGCTTGTATCAATAATGGTTTGTATGTGATTATGTAGTGCCTAGTCATTACAGTAGAATTTACATTTTTGGAAGTGTATAGAATAGTACAATCAATCAACTAATGACTTCCAAAGCCCCTCAAATTTTGACTAAGTACATATTAGGTATCAATTTTCTTGACAAGTGTTAATTGTTTAAGGACTAATCTACTTGAAAAGTGGTCTAATTGTCTTAACGGATTGAAGCACTCAAGTTCAATTATCAATTTTCTAACAAGGTCAAGCAATTTATTATATTCTTGGAGCAAATTGATCTCCATCCTACAAAAGGGTAAAATTTAAGAGATAGATCCTAAATAGAATCTTTTGAAAGCAACATCTTGGCATGTCATGGTGCACTAACTCATTTTGGAAGCATTCTACGCCTAGAGGCATCTAACATTTATAGGTGCATCATTTTATTAGAGATACCTCAAAATTATTACTTTTACTAGGAGCAATAGTTCTCACCATAGGTAAATCATGGGTAAAATCCTATAAATAGGAGCCATGGGTTCCATTGTAAACATATTTTGGCGATGAGAATATAGAGCTACTTTTTGAAACCCACTTTGTGCTTTGTATCTCATGAAATTGTTGAGTATTTTACATTCCATAAATGACATTTCCCTCTTGGATTGTAGAATGCACAATGATAGAGGCATGACACTTTTGCTCATCTTGTGATTCGATTAAAAATTTCATAGTAGAATCATATGTGTCAATTGGTCATAAATTTCTTTACTATGATTATGACCATATTTTAATTTGAATCTCTTGCACTTTTAAAATTTAAAATTTACTTCCATGCATTTTAATTTTTGTATTTTTATTTCATACAATTAGTGTAGGATAGAGTATGAATTAGCAAGGATAGTGGGGATTTGGCATAAATCTAAAGGTTGGAGGGAGATAGTAGCCCTTTCATTCAATAAACTATTGAAAGGCTCGAATTGGGGTAGATCATTAAAATAAAAGTGAGGAACATTCCCTATTTCAACATAGTTTTTTTGGCATGCCTGATGATACCCTTGCCCTTAAATTTGGTTAAATTTCTTGATTCCACACCATAGTTGCATTCATCATGGATGGAGTAATTACCTCAAAATTGGAGTTTTTGTCACGTTTTTGCACTCCAATTTTGGAGCAATTCATTTCATTTTGCTAGCAATTCGTTCTAAATCTATTAAAATTACAAAAATTGAATTTATAGTGATTTATTGAGGCCAAAGAATTGATTTAATAATCCTAGTCTCAAGTTGAACTTAAATTTTATATCATTTTATTATTTATGTTTGATTTTTACAAGTGCTTCGCGAATAGTGACTTCCCTATGAACTTTAGAATATTAATTTTTTTAAAACAACCAAATGACACCATAAAATTTACATTAGACCTAAAATCTGACCCAATTTTATATCTTCCATGAGTAGGAAGCATTTGGGATAAAATTTGAATTTTTTTTCCGAAGATCAGATTGTTGTACATTTTGAGTCCCTAAGCTAAAAGTTGTCATTGATGTTAAAAGGACCTATGTAAGTAAGAACTATGATTTTACTCCACAAAGAGCTTCATGAGAAGAAAAGGTTTTGATCAAAGGTTCAAGAAGGGATGCATGGCATTTGGTTCCAAAAGGAGCTTCAAGGGAAGCTTAGCAAAAGGTTTTTATGAAAACCAAGGAAGGCAAGGAAAGGTTTTATTTAAAACCATGGATGATAGATTTGAAATAGGTTTTTCTTAAAACCCAAGTTGGCTTTTCGTTTCATCGAAAAATGTGCCCCGATGCTGGAGAAATTTAATTTTAAAGGTTTAATTTAAATTTAAATTAATTTAAAATTAAAATTAAAATTTTAAAATTAAATAAAAGAGTTTTCCCGCCATGTCCACTGACGTCATTTATTTTATCATGTAAAGGTTTGAATATTTAAAGGGGTTTATTTTATCAACCAAGTAGGTGACAATAAATATTGTCTACATTCGATTATCTCCTCATTCGCAATCGTCGATTCCCCCCTTCCGATTTCGTTTGTGCACTGCACGTGGAACAAGGGAGTAAGTTTAAAGGCATAGGTGGAGAGGACGAAAATATAAGTCTCAAAGGCTTAAAGCATTCACGTGGGAGGCCTAGCCCACACGATGGGCGAAGAGTGCACTAAGGTGCATGATAAGGAGGAACGTGGGGTTGAAACCACCCGAAGCCATTTTGCAAGGTATGCCATAATTCGATCACCGAAATTTTTGGGTGCATGAAATATTTTGAATTTTCTAAGGTTGTGTTAAGCGTCGATTTTCACGGAGAGTATAGTGGATTTAATTTTTGCATATGGCTAAGGTTTGATATTTGATTAATGTGGGATATTGCCTAAGAAGGCTTTGTGATTATTTTTTTAAGTGCAAAAGTGTTGAAAGGAAGGATATAAAATATTTGAGTTATTTTATGGTATAAGTGGTTTTTGGAGTGACAAGGTTATGAAATATTTTGATTTATTTTATTTTATGGTACAAGTGGTTTTAGGAGTGATAAGGAAGTTGTGCATCAATTATTAAAAATGTTTTTTAATTAAAAGCCTTGGTGAATATTATTGTGAAGTGGAGTAATGTTGATTATTTTGTGATCTTCTAACCCTTGTGAGGATTGGCAAAAAAATATTGTGATTGTGGCAGATTTCCAAAGAGGCTTCTTCATATTCATAAAAGGTATGGGCACATTCTCCTATTGATTTATTATGGTGGTTGATTATAAAATACCTTTGGAGTGAAAAGGATTGATTGTGGTTTCCTTTTTGAAAGTGATTGGTTTAATGCTTCAAGGTTTTCTGGATTGAGAGTTGTGATTAAACCTTGTTTTATAAGCATTGTTGTTAAAACCAATTGGTTATGCAAAGAACTTGAACTTGAGTTAGAAAATAACATGAGTATCATTGTTGTGCGAGATTTGTGGTTGAGCATTTTTAAAATTATTTTGAGTTGGTTGATACATGCTTGGACTAGGGTTTGTGAGAAAGGGTTTTTCATTGAGGTGATTGGTTGAGTTGAGTTTATTGAGCCTAGTCAAGTGGATGCATGTGGTTGTTCAAGTTCCATGAAATAAACTATTCTATATCTGAATTGAGTTGAGAATGAGATTTGAGTATAGAACATATTGAGTCTCTAACAATTCTCTTTATGCTTCTATGAGATTGATTTGAGTTGAGATTGGGATTTGAGTATAGAACATATTGAGTCTCTAACAATTCTCTTTATGCTTCTATGAGATTGAATTGAGATATTGATTGAGCATTAAGTATAGAACATATTGAGTATCTAACAATTCTCTTTATTATTCTATGAGATTGGACAATTTCTGTGTGAGCTTGTTAAGCAGATTTGAGACAAGTATTTGAGAAGGCTTGTGGACTAATTTTGAGTAAGCTTTTGCGGAATCTTGCTATGCAGATTTGAGCAAGTCTTAGAGAGGACTTATTGAGAATATTTGGACAAGTTCTGAGTGAGCTTGTTGAGCTGATTTAAGTAGGTTTTGTGTGGATCTGTTGAGCATATTTGAGCAAGTTTTGTGTGGACCTATTGAGCAGATTTGGGCAGGTTCTGTGTGGACCTATTGAGCATATTTGAGAAGGTTCTGTGTGGACTTTTTGAGCAGATTTGAGCAGGTTCTATGTGGACCTATTGAGAAGAATTGAGTAGGTTCCGTGTGGACCTATTGAGAAAATTTTAGTAGGTTCTGTGTAGACCTATTGAGAATAATTGTACTAGACTGAATGTACTATTTTTAGTGCAAGATATTGAGCAGAGTTGTGCTAGACTGACTGAACTATGTTTAGTACAGTATTGAGACAGAGCTTTGGAGGTGACAAAGTACAGAGGATAGAGTCTCAGTGGATAGATATCCAACAACCAGGACAATTGAAGACAAATATGAGTTAGGAGTCTTCAAGTGGAGAGAGATCCACTGGTTAGTGCATTAGAGAGACAAAGTCTTCTAGAAGATCACTAGCCATAGCAGAAGGGGAAAGAGTTTTCCTATGGAAGAAATCCACGAACTTGAGATTAGGGTATCAACATCTCCTTTGGATAGAGGTCCATAAATATTGTAATTGGGAAGGATTCACAAAAGAGATTGATTGAGAAAATTTTAGTAAAATATTTTCTCCGTGGAGTAGCCCACATTGGGTGAACCATGTAAATTGTGGTGTCTCTATTATGTATGGTGTTTTGTGCATTGCTTTGATTACTACTATTGATACTGCTATCTATACACTACATAATATTAAATTGAAAGAAAAAGTAAAAAGTGGTCTTATACTGTTCACCCCCCCTCCCAGCATAAGCTTGTGTTCTTCATCGATCAACTAGTGATTTGCTTTGTTCAACAAGTAATTCACTGAAAAATAGTGATTTATCTTCAAGTCAAATTCAAAGAGCTATTTTATCATAATAAGCAAAGCTATTCTAGGAAATACAAGTGTCTCCCTAACTTCTATTTGAAGAGTGAATTACTCCATATTTGAAGCAATTCGCTCCAAGCAATTTGCTTGGCCCATTGCTCTGAAAATTTTTTAAACTTAAAATTCTACTAGTAAATCACTTGAATCTGCTAGTAAATTGTCTAAGTATACTAGTGAATCACCTAAATTTGCTAGTGTTCCACTCTAGTTTGCAGGCGAATCACTTTGCAAAATAAATTATATATCTTTTCAAATATTGACCCCAAAAATTTGTTTATGTAGGTACATAAGCATAAAGGTATGAATACACACTCAAAGGCATAGAGATATGGAAATGGATATCAATTAGTGGAGAAAGTTGCATACCATTAAAGGAATGCAAAATGGAAAAAAAGAATAAACCTCTGCATGGGTAATTCAAGATGATGAGATTGAGGAGAGTCTAGTGTCTAATATTATTTCTTCAAAAGACAAGAGTCCAATGACCAATCATGTCAGTCAAAGTCCTACATCTTGATAAATTGGTTTCTTCGACCATCAAACGCGTTATTCATAAGCACTTAAAAACCAAACTTGGAGAAATACTGGTCTTACCTTAAATCACAAGAACCCACTTTACAATATGAACTTTGATGTAAATAATCATACAAATAATGTTTTATGAATTATCATCATATTGTTAATCTGAATCAACCTCCAACGTCTAGTGCTCAAATTACGTCACCTATTAGTATGACTACAAATCAAAGTCCACCTAAATACACTCTATCTAACACATCTAGTATTCCTCTTGGATAATACATAGTTCCAAATGTAAGATCTTCAAGATACACCTTTCCTAATAAAAGCTAGGGCCTTGCTCAAAATTTATAAATGTCAACTAGATAAGTAGGGATGTAGGTGATCCAAGGAAACCCCTAGGGATAAACATCACCTCCAACCAACCAGGTACAAAAAAATGCACAACAATGCCTATCTCCTCCAAATCAACCGATTCCTACACAAGGCTTGTAATATCCTCCCTCTTTCCTAAGAATTTAACCTCCTCTAAATCAATAATGGGTTTATCAAAATCCTTTCTCACCTCCTTTCCATATGCTAAATTCTCATTATCACCTACCTTACCTTTGTACCATTATCAACAGATACCTCCATACACACCTCAAGGTTACATAGTATATTATTATCCACCATTGCAATGATAGTGCAATAAACCTCCTCCATAGAATAATCCAATGCCTCTACCTAATGATTAGAGTCAAAATTTTAATTGGACCTATCAAGGGTCATTGAAATTAGAAGCCTTTTCCCTATCCCACCTACTACTATGAAAGCATTACCTACTTTTGATGAGAGTGGAAATAAGATGATATTGAATTGCCTCAATGTATTGTCTATGCTTAGATCAATTCACCACATCTAAGAGGAGGATATTATAGTATGGTTATTGATTTATTCTTTATGTGATAGAGCTACATTATGGCATATAGTATTGATAGAGCTACATTATGGCATATAGTATGAATTACCCCAAATGCATTGAGGGAAATTTTACAATGCTCCTTTCTCTCTATCAGATACAATGTTTTGATAATTGAATAGGGGTCTTCCAAATATTCCATAGGCTCGTGTGTTCTTCATTCTTCCGATACAACTTCAAAGGGGTGAGTGGGCTTCTACTATCCAATGTGGGGACCACTCCAGCTTTAGCAACTCTCCAAGATACCTATTTCCTGCACACACATGAAAAGGAAAATGGGGGTTTAGTAGCACCTATATACAAGGATAAAAACCATGTAAACAAAACCCTCGACTAAAAGTTGTAGAAAATAGAGAAAACTAAACCAGATGCCTTGCTAAAATTAAAACTTACCGATCATGTTCGTTGTACTTTTTTGCTTTCGATAAGTTACGAATGCACAGTGTAGGCTGGTAAACCATGCATAGGTGGTAGAGAAATTATGCACATGTGGTTTCAACTATGTAACCAAAGATAGGTAATTTCAACTGAGTCATAGAATGCCCTAAAATATGGATTTGGGCTTCAGATCTTGGGTTTCCTCAGGATGAATGTAAACTCCTGGTGCTATTTTGATAGCCTGATAGTACGATTTCTCAGAATCCTTTGTTTGATGGGGTAAAGGTGCCTTTATAGGCCCCTTGGGATTTTGGAGGGAAATGGGAGGTTGCAAGATAGGATTTCCAAGTGGTAATCCAAGGCTACCAAATGGAGGGGGTAGTTAGAGTAAGTCACCTAGGGTGTCTCACTTAACTGGGATGATGTGGTTACAAGTGGAGTGAGGTGTAAGGGTTATACCATGTGAAGATATAAAGGGGACAAGGGTGTGTGATATGTGGAAAAGGACACATGTCTAGTGGGTAGGCAAGGTATCCTAGGCTGATTTATTCCAGATTTAATAAATTTAGAAAATAGGACAATGTACAAGATTTTATATACCTAAGTCCAAACTTAGGTATACAATTTTACTATGCAGGATTTGATGTGGGGTGTCAAATGTGATTTTGTGGATGCCTAGGTTTTGGTGTCTACATATGCCCCTTTTTGTACTATATTGTGTGAAACACAATGTGATGCAAAAACTAATGACACGTGTATTTATTGGATGAATGGACTCAAATCTTCTCAATGCAGAAGAATGAGTGATTTTTCAAAAAAAATTGATGAAATTTTGATTTTTTTGCTTACCCAAGGGGACAAGGGTGTGTGAGATGTGGCAAGGGATATTGGTGAGGTGGCTAGGACACATGTCTAGTGGGTAAGCAGGGTATCCTAGTCTGATTTTCTAGATTTAATAAATCTTGAAAATAGGATAATGTGCAGGATTTTATACACCTAAGTCCGAACTTAGGTATATAATATTATTATGCAAGATTTGATGTAGGGTGCCGAATGTGATTTTGTGGATGCGTAGGTTTTTGTGTCTACAAATATTCATTTTTGTACCACATTATGTGAAATAAAATATGGTGCAAAAACTAATTATACCTGTCTCTATTGGATGAATGGACTTAAATATTCTCGATTCACAAGAATGAGTGATTCTTGAAATTTTTTATGAAATTTTGATTTGTTTGCTTACCCCTCAATTGGCAAATGGGTGAAGGATGAAACCCATGAGACAATTGACCAAATATGGATTATGAAAGGAGGTGGATGATTCAATGATGTGAATTATGTATGCAAATGTATAACATTGTTATTAACTTGATGCCCTAAGTTTGGGATTGTTTGTGTTGTTTCGAATTTGTCTTTGCTTTTGATGATGCAAAAAATGTTGTGGTAAAACCATTAACCATATTTGTGAGTTCTGGGTCCCTGCTACTATTAGTTTCTCCTATGAATCAGAACCAACGCATTGGGAATTCAATACTCGAGTGATTTCTTATTATACCAAATTTGATTTGATTGGTTTTTGCTTTTGTACCCAAAAAAAGAGGGCTTAAGGATAACCTTGTGCAAATTTGATTGAACACAACCAAGCTCAAATATTGAGGGACCTAGCTGATTTAATACCATAGTGATTTGATTTTTTGGATAAGTGTCCTTATGGTGAGTTACCCATCCGATCGGATTGCATGGATTTCTAGTTGTTGCAACCCCTAGGTGTATAGGGATAGTCACTAAATACTAGGTGCACTGAGTGATGATGATGTGCATGTGTTGCTGATGATAATGACGAATTTGGTTTCTTTGGAGGGATGATTATTGTTGTTTTTTGAAAAATGAAAATGAAATGCATGAACTATTTTTGTGTTTTTTTTTTGAGAACTCATGAAAATATTTTTGGTATTTTTTTTTTAAATGACTTGTGCACTGATTTGAACTTGTTTTGTATTTGTATTTTATTGTATGTATGGATGCATATGAAATGATGTGATGATAAATTGAATGGATGATGAATGCTATGCTCTAATGATCATTTGGTATGCTTAAGACTTTTTCTTGATCAAATGTATTCTTGTCACTTAATCAGGGGCATTAAAATTGGTATTTGTGAATGAAATATATGATGTGATGTAATAATGTACATGATAGTAGACGATTTGGAGAGATTATTTGTGGTTGTTTTACAAAGACTCAAACATCCTAGTGGTATCAAACAAACTCATTTATGATCTCACAAATCTTCATGATGCTAAGGTTGTCCTAGTATTTTTAATTTTCTCAAGTATTAATTGTGTGTGCAATGTTTGTTCATTTTCCATCATGAGCTAGGTCCAACTAATCAATTGTAACTAATGCTAATAAGCTATCTCATTTAAGAGTGGCCATAGGTCTATATAAAATAATTTTTCTAATGTGATAGACGTGACACTACGTGTAAGGATACCCCATTTCGAGGCAGGTTTCTTTCAACCCATTGTTGTAATGAGTATCACCCCACAATTTTTGAGAAACTAAGAGTTCCAAGGATTCAATCTCCTTTACCTTCTTTTATTGCATTGGATTTTAGGGATTTTATTTTTGAGTTTTTAAATTTTTGAAATGAAGCAATCATGAATTTTTATTGCTTTTTGGATACTTTCTCATTTTAATGAAGAGCAAGGGAGTTTTATAACTTTGGGATGCTTTTTGAGATACTTGCTCATTTTGAGGAAGAGCAACAATTTTTTTTTTTTAATTTCTTTTGTGATACTTGCTCGCTTTGAGGTAGAGCAAAGGATTATTTCTTCTTTTTTTTGGATGAAGGTGGAGCTTGTCCTTTTGTCAACTCTGTAGCATTCTGGACCATGCACATAATTGGATGACCAGTGGAAATATTTCACTTACGACAATAGCAACTTTTGACTTTGTTATTCCAAGGTTCACAATGTTTTAATGTGTTTTGATGTGCGTGGTCCAAGAGCAAACTTGATTGACCGGGAACAACTTATTGCTTCTAAATATTGTTTGAATTTGAATTGATGTTTCTAAAAATACTAGGAATGGCTAAGTGATTAAAAACATTTGGGATTGATTATGGATTGATGTGGTATGTAATGTTTTTACAATACTTTCATTACAAGCTTTTGAAAATTAAAAGGTGCACACAAAATAGTGAGTGTCCGCATAATAATTATTGATTAAAATTATATGGTATCTATCCTACTTTACATGAACCCCTTAATCATCAAATATTATAAATAAAGTTGTAAATTATTGCTATTGATGTCTTGATGAGTGATGTTTGATGATTAAGGCAACAAGACACAGTAGACTAGCGATCATCCAAATTAACCAAATGATACTTAATATGATAAATGGTATGAAAAAATGCCTAAAATACATGTATGTAATGTAGGTGGAATACATGGATGGATGTATGAAATGTAATGAATATTTAAGCAAAAATGCATGGATGGATGTATGAAATGCAATGTGTATAAAATTTTTTTTTCTTTTGTTGTTTTTCTATTTTTTTGCCATGTATATGTACATATAATGCTATTAAGTTGGCTCAAGTTTCTATTGTGGAAGGAGCAACCAAATATGGGTTGATGTGTATGAAATATTCTTATGTAGTACTCATATTGTCATAAATGGGCACTATTGGGACCACATATTTGGAATTATCAGAGGTGATAGATAGGACTTCAAATTCCTCTCCAAAGTTTTCCTCATTGTCATGATCAAAAATGTAATCTGATCATGTCGATGTATTATCTCATTTTATAAAATATCTCATGTAATTGAAGTACAAAGTCAAGGTATAGATACTTGTCATCACTATCTTCATCAACTTCGCTCTCCTCATCCTCTTCTTCTAACTCAAGAGTGATTTTTTGGAATGCATGCTTGAAATAAGAGTTTGAGGTTGATGGCCTATTTCCTAGGATAGAGCAATCAAGGACTTCTTGATATTCTAGCTACATAATGTGATGTAGACCCTGTATATGTCATCCGATGCTGAATCCCTGCTAGTTAACCCTATGAAAATATTGTAAAGGGAAATCTGGATTGGATAGATATTCTATATTGGCATAAAAATTTTGTATGGGTTCCTCATTAGGAGGAGGTGGATTGGACAAAGAATCTACTCCTCCATACACAAATTTGGTTCTATTTGGCTCAAAACCCATGCTATACATTGCATCTATGGCTAAAGGTGGGTCACATGGGTGACCATGATCTCTAAGAGTTTGAATAGGTGGTGTCACTGGGACATTCTCAAATGTGTACTTGCAAATGCTTACATTGTCAAGATGGAGTGTGACTATATTGTGTATGGATGTGGTCAACTTGGGTGTTGATGTGGAGGCTTCAATGGCAGCTTGTAATATAGATAGAGGTAAAGATTCACTCAAAAATAGTTCTTCTCAGATAGGTGACCCTATCTATGAGATAATGGGTGTGGGAGGTAGAGATAGATTTTGTTGAATATAGAGGTTAGTGGTTGGAGGATCGTGCTGGGATGACATGATGAGTGATGTTCAAAATATTGGAGGGGGATGAGATGAAGTGTTGTGGGTGATTGGGGATGTTGATTAATCATTTGGTTGTTGGATTTGTGATGTAGAGAATTGCTCCCCAGCGTAAATGTTGGATGTGATGGTTGGGATTGACCAAATATGAATTGTGGATTTTGTGATGAATGATGAGGCGTGGGCCAAATATGATGAGATTCTAAAGTGAAAGTATGGTTTTAATCAGTGATTGGAATAGCTTCTAGTATGGATGAATGATTTAGAACATGGATGGGTGAAGATGGAATTATGGGATTCCATTGTATGAGAAAATTTGTTTGTTGTGTTATAGGAGTATGTACTGCTTGCATTGGTCCATTTTCCTGATGTGTGCAATTTATGCTTGTTTACCCATGGGTTACTATGTCAATAACCCCAAAAAAACCTTGGTATACTTGTGACACATGATTAAATTAGTTTGGAGGAACTATAGAAGTCAATGCTCCTGTTGCTTGTTGATTCGCCTTATGATGAGGTAAAGGTGTCTGATATATCCCAAGGTTATTAGTGGGTTTGGCTAATGGGTTGTCATTAATTTTGATCTTCCCTGCTTCTAATAAATCTTGCACAATACCTTTAAAACCATTGTAAGTTTCAATGTCATGCCCTTTCTGCCGATGAAAGATGTAGTATAAATGCTCTTTGTAGCTTTTAAATTTTGGCTTATTCGGATATTTAGGCTGCATTTTTAGTAATGTAAAATCCCGTGCATTATAAAATTTTTGGAAGATTGATGAATATGGTTCAGGCAATGGGGTGTAGATTTTTTAAGGTCTAAACTTATGTTGTTGCCTCTTTACAGGTTGAGATTGGTTTTGTGACTACTATGGGGGTGGAACTACTTAATAATTTAGTTGTTGCAATTGTTCTTGTTGGTGTTGGGGTTGTTGTATTTGGACTTGGACGTGTTGGATTTGCTGTGAAGGTTGACTGAAGACTACTTGATTAACCTGAGTTGCACTGGTCATGGTTATTCCCATTTTGATTCTTATTTTGCCATTATTTCTTTTTGGGCTTGATCTCACCATCTTGAATTTTGATATCTTCAATTACCCAATCTTAGGTGAGTGCATCTTTGAATATTCTGTATTGTTGCAACTATAGCAACAAAGATATAGGTTTGGAACAACTATTTGTGAACATTATTGTTAACCCTATCATAGTGAGGGAGAATGGCAATTTGATCATGACCACCCTCAAACAGTTTTCAAAATCATAGACTGATTCATCATCATATTATCTCAGGTTAAGTAAATCAATCAATGTGGTATTATTTTTGATATTCAAGGCGAATTGCTCCAAGAATTGGTTCGCAAGTTGCTCAAAAGTGTAAACCCTTTGATGTGGTAGATGGTTGTACCAATCTAGGGTATCTCCACCAAATGTCTGAGAACAAGTATGGAGCATGAGTGCATCATTGTTCCTGATTTTGAAGCACACATTGATGAATCCTATCACATGCTCTCAAGGGTCCTCATCCCCTTGAATTTATCAAAATTTAGTACCTAAAAGTTTATCGAATAGGGTGGTGATGGTACCAAAGCATGAATTGGGTGATTGAGTACTTGCCTCAAGATGGGTTTTTGGTACTACAAACTGAGTGTTTGCATGGCTAGGCTATCAATATGACTCTACAAGAATTGGAACTTAGGATCCTCTAGAGGGTTAAAACCTTGGATGGCTTGCTGCTATTGGTAATACTATGCACCATTGGTGGGGATTTGATGATATGGGATGTTAGCATGAAATGGATTATGGTAGGGTTGATGATGAGGGATTTTATGGTGATGAGGTGACGGGGGTATGATGGTTTTTTGAACTGAAGAGTTAGCATATATTTGATGAATTGGATTGGTGGGTATGGTCATGGTTGGGAGGCATGACATCTAAGATGGATCTTAAGTGAAGAGGTTGTGTGGCTAAGATGTGGAGGGTTGGTTGAGATCTACCCCCAATGACTGCTACTATAGATCAAGATTAATGCTTTGGTTGGCATTATTCATAATCAATTATTGTAACCTCAAAAATATATCTTGTATGGAAATCATGAATGAAGAGAGTATCGCCATATGGGTGGTTGATGGTTGAGTCGGTTGGATACCAACCATGTTAGTGGGTGTAGGTGGAGGGTATGTGGTAAAAGGTATTGTTGCTGAATGGGGGATGCTATGAGACATGGGATTTTTGGACGTAATGTATGGGATGGATGCAAGGATCTATAAAGCCACATTGGAGTGGTATTTATAGAGGGGATTGGTGCAAGTGATGTTTTGGTTTGGTAAAATGAAGGATTATTGGTTAGATTATGATGGCTGACTATGAGCTAGGGTGGCAGCAATCAGTTCAAAAAGTGGATTCATGAATGTTTGGGTTGACTGCTATGGTTGCGAGAAGATGGATTCCTACTGAAGTGGAGGAAATGTGTGGGATGGAATGGTAAGTAGTGGCAATTATGGAAAGACAATACTTGCTGCATTCAAGTAAAGCCTAATGACATCCATGTCCATATATGTGACATGACTATCCATCAGTGTAGGTGGGTCACTCCTAGGAGTCTTAGAGATGACATGTTTGAAATAGAGGCACTACTAGAGGTTACTGCATTCAGGTTTTGGGATATATTAGGGACTACACTAACTTACCCTACCACAAAAGTGTTAGGGGTATGATAGTACCGAGATGGATCCATGGGAGAAGACAACTGAATTTGAACTAGGGCTAACCTTCTGGCTTGACCACGAGTTGTTACCATATGCTAAAGGTAGGATGAGGTATAAAATGTAAATGTATGTGTGTGGATATGTGATGGAAGTACAAAGCAAAAAAACACTCAAAGTGAGCAAAAAAAAAAGTTTTTGTTCCTAAGTTTGCACAAAGTTTGATTTTTTGTGTTTTTTTAAAGGTTTTTTATTATTTTTTTATTTTTGGTAAAAATAAAAAGCGATGGAAATGTTTTTCACTAAAATGAGTCTATAGATTTCACCTAGATGCTCTCACACACTAACCCATTGATGAAGTCCGAGTTGTGAAATCCACCAGGACTTGGAGATGAAATCCAAATCCGATGAGGGAGCCTAGGTCCTAAAAGTCACCCACATTCACCGTGGGTAGCGATACAAACTTTTAAAAGGAATGCATGCTATTTTCCATGGCTAATATGATTATTGAAGTTGGCCTTGGCCAAGTAATAGGGTAAAATATGTTGGAGGTTGATGATGAAGTCCAACCTTATCCAATGTTCATGTGAGTGTGTAGTGGCTTTGTTTGCTATTGTGTGATGAAATATAATATGCAATTTTATTTATTGCCTGATGTAGAAAGCAAGAAAATACACAACAAAAAATAGAAATAGATCAAGGGCCAGATGGCTAACTTTAGATGAGATTTTCTAGGTTTTTGAAATACAAATCTAATTTTTGGTGGGTGGTTAGTGCTGGTTAACCACAACTGTGTGGTTACCCAACCGCGTGTGCGTGCTTGGGAGATACCAATCGTGGAGATATGATTTCAACTGTATACCAAAAAAACTAGTAGAGTGAAATCTAAAATCCTAAATGAGTCTGTTCCTAATCAGGCTATGTAGATGCTTTAATGACTAAGCTAAAATGCAAATTCTTTGGTTTCTTATGAATATTTTTTTTAGGAAATTGAATATGCCTATTCTAACACCTAAATGCAAATAGCGGTAAATAGGATAAACTCTTAACGAAACCTAAAATGCAATGCTAAATGTAAAATAGATAAAATATGATTTTGGGTGTACAAACTTGTTATCCTTTCGTCACTCCTTCCAATGTGCTCAACCATCGATCCATGGTTCCACAGTGTTCCAAACGCCAATGTACGATTCTGCAGATGCCCCATTACTGGTGCATGGTTCCTTAGATTTGTAACCATGCACTCACGGTTTCTTAGGTGTAGGATTAAACCAAAATAGGCTTTGGATCTATAAATTATTGATTTTGAATCTTCACACACTTGAACCCAAGAAACCTACAACCACAAAAAAATATAGATCAGTAATCAAATTTATACAAGGCAAAAAAAAATAGAACCCTTAGGGGGTCCCATTGTGATCACCATTTCTATAGCAAAAATAACTAAACACAAATAAAGATATTTCAAAAAATGTTGTTTGTATTAATATTTGATACAATTTTATAATAACTTTTTGAATTACCCCAAATGTGCTTGGGGCAATGTTACAATGCTCTTTTCTCTCTGTGAGATACAATGTTTTGATAATGGAACAAGGGTCTTCCAAATATTCCATAGGCTCGTGTGTTATTCATTCTTATACTACAGCTCCAAAGGGGTGAGTGGGATTTTGCTATCCAATGTGGGGATCACTCCAGCTTCAATAGCTCTCCAAGATACCTATTTCTTGTGCACACATGAAAAGGCAAACATTGGTTTAGTAGCATCTATATACAAGGATAACAAGAATGCAAACAAAATCCTTGACTAAAAGTTACTAAAAATAGAGAAAAGTAAACCATATGCCTTGTTGAAATTAAAACTTACTGATCATGTTTGTCATGTTTTTTTGCTTTTAAGAAATTACGAAATCATAGTATAGGCTGGTAAACCATGCACAGGTGGTGGGGAAATCATGCACGTGTGGTTTCAACTGTGTAATCATGGATAAACAGTTTCTATTGAGTGGTAGAATGCTCCAAAATATGGCTTCGGGCTTTAGATCTTGGGTTTCCTTGGGATGCATGCAAACTCCTAGTGCTATTCTGATAGCTTGATAGTGTGAATTCTTAGCCTCATTTTTTTGATGGGGTAAAGATACCTTTATTGGCCCCTTGGTATTTTGAAGGGAAATGGGAGGTGGCAAGCCAAGATTGCCAAGTGACAATCCAAGGCTACCAAATGGAGGGGTAGTTAGAGTGAATCACCCAAGGTGTCTCATTTAACTGGGGTGATGTGGCTACAAGTGGAGTGAGGTGTAAGGTTTATCCCATGTGAAGGGATAAAGGGCACAAGGGTGTGTGAGATGTGGCAAGGGATGTTGATGAGGTGGCTAGGACATATGTCTAGTGGGTAGGTAGGGTATCCTAGGCTGATTTTTGAGATTTAATAAATTTGGAAAATAGGATAATGTACAAGATTTTATATATCTAACTCCAAAATTAGGTATATAATTTTATTATTTAGGATTTGATGTGGGGTTCCAAATGTAATTTTGTGGATGCCTAGGTTTTGGTGTCTACAATTTCAATTGAATACAATACAAAGGCATTCTCTAAAAAATATATGCAATTTTAATACTAGATTTTTGAGGACATTAACTGATTTCATAAAATATTGGACCAAATGAAGAATAATCATTCTTGTATTACAATGAAGAATAAATTTTACTACTTTAGTGTGTTCAAATTTCACTTTAATCTTGTGTTAGTCATCAAAATCCATAAACAATTCCTTATTATTGGTCATATGATTTGAACAATGAGAACTTAAAGTAGTAAGATTCTTTATTTGAAAATTTTACAAGACAAGAACATATTTCTTGATCTCTCACCTTCTTGTGAAAAGTATATTTTTCCTCTATTGCTTACCTTTATCTACAATCTCTTTCATCATGGACATAGCTTTTGCAATTGTGACATTGAACATTCCTCTTATCCATAAATTAGCCTCTACCTCTTTCACTATAGCCTCCTCTTCTACCATAGCCTCTTTCTCTCATAAAATTATGATTTTATTACTTCCTTCTTTGACCTTGGGAATTGAAGCTTAAGCTAGCCCCCGTACCATTTGACACTCTTGTCTTGGAAGCAAAAGCTTTATTAACTATTTTTAATTATTTATTCATGGAATATAAGTAATCCCTGTAATTTATTAAACTCTAACTTCTTCAAATCTTTTCTTCAACAATCATTGCACAATTGTTCCACTTTGATATCAATGTTATGAATACCTATTTGACAACATCTTCTTGTGCTGTTTTTTCACCCTAGATACCTATTTTGTGTACAATGCCATGCATTCTTTTACTTAAGCAAACCCTTGATAGGTTATCTTCAAGGTGTTCCAAGCTCCTTTAGTACTCTTGACACTTGCAATTCTTAGGAAATGCTTGTATAAAGAACTTATTGTATGTGATTATGTAGTGCCTAGTCACTACAATATAATTCATCATTTTGGAAGTGTATAGAATAGTGCAATAAATAAACTAATGTCTTCTAAAGCACCTCAAATTTTGACTAAGTACATATTAGGTGTTGATTTTCTTGGTAAGTGTTAATTGGTTAAGGACTGATCTACTTGCAAAGTGGTCTAATTATCTTAAGGGATTGAAGCACTCAGGTTCAACTATCGATTCACTAACAAGGTCAAGAAATTTATTATATTCTTGGAGCAAATTGATATCCATCTTAAGAGGGGTAAAAATTATGAGATGGATCCTAAATAGAATCTTTTGTGAGCAACATCTTGGAATGTCATGGTGCAATTACTAATTTTGGAATCCTTCTACGCGTAGAGGCATCTAACATTTAGAGGTGCATTATTTTGTTAGAGATACCTCCAATTTTTTACTTTTACTAGGAGCAATAGTTCTCACCCTAGGTAAATCATGGGTAAACTCCTATAAATAGGAGCCATGGGTTCCATTTAAAAATTATTTTAGCCATGAGAATATAGAGCTATTTTGTGAAACCCACTTTGTGATTTGTATCTCATGAAATTGGTGAGTGTTTTACATTCCATCAATGACATTTCCCTCTTGGAGTGTAGAATGCACATTGATAGAGGCATGACACTTTTGCTCATCTTGTGATTCGATTAACAATTTCATATTATATTCTTATGTGTCGATTTGTCTCAAATTTATTTGCTATGATTATTGTTGGATGTGTCTCATCCTTTGCAAAGGAAGTACTATATGACATGCCCCTTATTCGATAGTCCCTATTTTTCCTTAGATATTATCAGAGCTATTTTTAGAGGTATTGGTGGGATTCCCGTGATTTGTGGGTATGGGTGGTTTTAGCCCATGGTATTGTACCCACGGTATTAGAATACCACATTGTGGTTTAGGGTTGTAAGAGTTTACTTTATATTGATTGTAATGTCCCATTACGGGAAAATGAGTGAATAATAATATCAAAGGAGGTGTGGCTCTTGTTTGTTGGAGTAGCCCATATTGGGTGAACCAGGGTAAATCTCATGTGTTCTATGTGCATGATTTATTGTGAGTTGTTTTCTTATGAGTTATTTATTTTTGTGTTAATTATTCTGGAATAAGTTTGGGTAGAACTCTTCAATTACGACCATATTTTAATTTGAATCTATTGCACTTTTAAACTTTAAAATTTACTTCCATGCATTTTAATTTTTGTATTTTGATTTTATATAATTAGTGTAGGATAGAGTATGAATTAGCAAGGATAGAGGGGAGCTAGCCTAAATCTAAAGGTTGGAGGGAGATAGTAGCCCTTTCCTCTAATGAACTATTGAAAGGCTTGAATTGGGGCAGATCATTAAAATAAAATTGAGGAACATTCCCCATTTCAACATAGTTATTTTTGGCATAATTGATGATACCCTTTTCCTTAAATTTGGTTAAATTTCTTGATTCCACACCATAGTTGCATTCATCATGGATGGAGTAATTACCTCAAAATTGGAGTTTTTGTCACGTTTGTGCACTACAATTTTGAAGCAATTTGCTCCATTTAATTGCTTGAATATTAACCTATCTATTCTAGGGAGAAATTCATTTAATTTTGCTACCAATTCGTTCTAAATATTTTATAATTGCACAAATTAAATTTAGAGTGATTTATTGAGGCCAAAGAATTAATTTAATAATCCTAGTCTCAAATTGAACTTAAATTTTATATCATTTCATTATTTATGTTGACACCATAAAAATTATATTTGACCTCAGATCTGACCCAATTTTATATCTTCCATGAGTAGCAAGCATTTGGGATAGAATTTGATTTTTTTTTCCAAAGATCACATCAACTATTGATCTGCTTTGTTCAACAAGTAATTCACTCAAAAATAGTGATTTCTCTTCAAGTCAAATTCAAAGAGCTATTTTCTCATAATAAGCAAAGCTATTCTAGGAAAGACATGTGTCTTCCTAACTTCTCTTTGAAGAGTTATTTATTCCAATTTTGAAGCAATTTGCTTGGCCCATTGCTCTCAAAACTTTTTAAACTTCAACTTCTACTAGTAAATCACTTGAATATGCTAGTGAATCGTCTAAGTATACTAGTGAATCACCTAAATTTGCTAGTGTTTCACTCTATTTTGTAGGCGAATCACTTCGCAAAATAAATTTTAATATTTTTCAAATATTGACCCCAATTTTTTTTTTATGTAGGTACCTAAGCATAAAATTATGAATACACACTCAAAGGCATAGAGATATCATAGAGATATGGAAATTATGAATACACACTTAAAGGCATAGATATATGGAAATAGATACCATTAAAGGAATGCAAAATGGAAAATAAAAGAATAAACCACTACACGGGTAATTCAAGATGATGAGATTGAGGAGAGTCTAGTGTCTAACCTTATTTATTCAAAAGGCAAGAGTCCAATGACCAATCATGTCAATCAAAGTCCTACATCTCGAGAAATTGGTTTCTTCGACCATCAAATAAGTTATTCATAAGCACTCAAAAACCAAACTTGGAAAAATATTGGTCTTACCTTAACTCACAAGAACCCACTTTACAATATGACCTTTGATGTAAATAATCCTACAAATAATCTATTTTGTGAATTATCATCATACTGTTAATCTGAATCAACCTCCAACATCTAGTGCTCAAATTACACCACCTAATAGTATGACTACAACTCAAAGTCCACCTAAATCCACTCTATTCAACACATCTAGTATTCCTCTTGGATAATCCATAGTTCCAAATGTAAGATATTCAAGATAAAACTTTCCTAATAAAAGCTAGGGCCTTGCTCAAAATTATAAATGTCAACTAGATAAGTAGGGATGTAGGTGATCCAAGGAAATCCTTAGGGATAAAAATCACATCCAAACAATCAAGTGCAAAAAAATACACAATTATTCCCATATCCTCCAAATCAATTGATTCCTACATAAGACTTGTAATATCCTCCCTCTTTCCTAAGAATTGAACCTTATCTTAATCAATAATGGGTGAAGAACACAAGCTTATACTGAGAGGGGGGTGAACAGTATAAGACCAATTCTTACTTTTCTTTCCCAATAAATATTATGCAATATAAAGATAACAATATCAATAGTAGTAATCAAAGCAATGCACAAATCACCACATACAATAGAGACACCACAATTTATGTGGTTCATCCAATGTGGGCTACTCCACGAAGAAAATATTTCACTAAAATTTTCTTAATCAATCTCTTTGGAATCCTTTCCCTATTACAATTTTTATGGACCTCTGTCCAATGGAGATACCAATCCCATGATCAAGTTTGTGGAATTCTATCCATAGGAGAACTCCTTTCCCCTCTTGCTCTGGCTGGTGATCTATAAGTGCTACCTCCATTGCACTAGCTTATGGATATCTATCCACTAAAGACTCCTGTCCTCACTCAGAAGACCTATCATAATGGTTTTAATAAAAACATTTTAATTTGTCACCATGGTTTTAACAAAAAACCTTATAAAACAATATTTTGATAATTTTTCTTGAACTCTTCTTATTGCTCCTGGCGTCAATGATGGTGTACGCCATGGTATTAATGATCGCTTCATGTGTTCACTTTGGCATCAATGACAACTTCTCACCTTGACATCAATGACAACTAAATGAGCTCAAAATGTCCAACAATCTCCCCATTTGTCATTGATGGCAACCCAAATTCTTTTTACTGAAAACTTGACCTTTCCTTTGTTCTGCTCCCCATGGGTCATTACTCCCCCTGGCTCAATACTCTCTCCCATTTTCTCAAATACCAAATCTCTCCCTCTTACTCAAATATCTCCCCCTTTGATATCAATGGCAAAGGGTCACCTTTGGGGCTCAAGGCTAAGAATGAGCCTCTTAGCTTAGCCCCTCCCCCACCTCCTCTTGAGGTGGTTAATTTTGGGGTGGGAGTATTTCTACTCCCAAAAAGCACTGTTCTATACCTTTATCCTTATTTATTCTTATTTGACCCTTCTGATTCCTCTAACTATTTCTTTCCATGTCCATGTTCTTGTCCATATCCATATTTTTGTTCCTATTCCTATTCCTGTTCATATCCATGTTCCTGTTCCTATTCATACTTGTTTTTGGAATATCTTATCTATACCACTTTGGTGTGTCACCATAATTATTGCACTTATAACACTTAATTTTATTATTACTTGGAGGTGCAAATGTCTTAGGATTTCTCCTAGTGAAGACATATCCTCTTTTGTCATGAACCCTGCGATTCATTGCCTTGTGACCAAACTAATTACATGAGTAGCAATACCCATTGAAAAGTTGTATGTTCCCATATTCCTGTCTTTCTATTGGAAATTTGAGTTAATTTGAGGCATTTTATGTTGTCATTGATGTCACATGGATCATTGATGTCACATGGATCACATTTGGTTTTGGTGGCCAAAATATTTCATAAATAAGCATTTATGATATTTTGGAAAGCATGGCTATTTACAGAGGTTTTTATGAAAACCAAGGCAGGACAAAATAAAAGGTTTTATTTAAAACCATGGTGGGCTTATGTGGAAAGGGCTTTTCTTAAAAGCCAAGGTGGAATTTTGTTTCATCGAAAAAGGACCTCCGGTGATGAAGATATTAAAGTTTAAAGTTTAAGTTTAAATTAATGGAGGGCCGACCTATGTGCAATTAATGGAGGTTGGCATATATTTTATATATATATGTAAAGGTTTCAATTTATTTTGGAAAGTGGGCATATTATATATCGTCGAAAAGCTTATTTCGAGGGCTATTTGACTAACTTATTTAGAAGGAGAAATAAGGTGTGTGTAAAGAGATATTTCTGATTTTGCAAAGGGGTTCCAAAAGTGAAGTTTGCCTTGTTCTTTTTCAAGAGGATTAATTCTTTCATGAGGTGACAAGGTATGCAATATTGTGATTTATTTTATTTTATGGTATAAGTGGTTTTGGGAGTGAAAAGGTTATGCAATGTTTTGATTTATTTTATTTTATGGTACAAGTGGTTTTAGGAGAGATAAGGAAGTTGTGCAATTAAAGGCCTTGGTGATGATTATTGAAAAGTGGAGTAATGTTGATTATTTTGTGATCTACTAACCCTTGTGAAGATTGGCAAAAGAATTTTGTGATTGTGGCAGATTTACAAAGAGGTTTTTTCATCTTCATAAAAGGTATGGGCACATTCTCCTATTGATTGTTTATGGTGGTTGATTTCTGAAATATCATTGGAGGGAAAAGGATTGTTTGTGGTTTCCTTTTCGAAAGTGGTTGGTTGAATGCTTCAAGGTTTTCTGAATTGAGAGTTGTGTCTAAACCTTGTTTGATAAGCATAGTTGTTGAAGCCCATTGGTTGTGAAAGAACTTGAGTTAGAAAAGAACATGAGTATCATTGTTATGTGAGATTTGTGGTTGAGCATTGTTGGAAACATTTGAGTTGGTTGATACATACTTGGACTAGGGTTGTGTGAGAGAGAGTTGTCCCTTGTGGTGATTGGTTGAGTTGAGTTGATTGAGCCTAGTCAAGTGATGTGTGAAGTGATTGTTCAAGTCCTATGAAATAAACTATTCCATTATTCTGATTTGAGTTGAGATTAATATTAGAACATATTGAGTCTCTAACAATTCTCTTTATGCTTCTATGAGATTGACTTGAGTTGAGTTGAGATTGATTTGAGTTGAGTTGAGATTGAGATTAGAACATATTGAGTCTCTAACAATTCTCTTTATGCTTCTATGAGTTGATTTGAGTTGAGTTGAGTTGAGATTGAGATTAGAACATATTGAGTCTCTAACAATTCTCTTTATGCTTCTATGAGTTGAGTTGAGTTGAGATCATTGTGGATCATTGTTGTCATCCATTGAAGAGTACATTGCCATTCATTGTTGAGTTCATATTTGAGCTTTGCCTTGATATATTTGTGGATGAGATTTGAGTGCTACTTGAGCATGATTGATTGAGCCTTTGAGAAGGCATTTGTGGATAGTTTTGAGAAAGATTTGTGGATAGTTTTGTGGATAGATTTGTGGATAGAGTTTAGAGCATATTTGGGCAAGTTCTTGGTGAGCTTGCTAGAGCATATTTGGGCAAGTTCTTGGTGAGCTTGCTAGAGCAGATTTGGGCAAGTTCTTGGTGAGCTTGCTAGAGCATATTTGGGCAAGTTCTTGGTGAGCTTGCTAGAGCATATTTGGGCAAGTTCTTGGTGAGCTTGTTATTCAGATTTGGACAAGTTCTGTGTGAGCTTGTTATTCAAATTGGACAAGTTCTGTGTGAGCTTGTTAAGTAGGTTATGTGAGCCTATTGAGCAGGTTCTTAGTGAGCCTATTGATAGAGCTTTGGAGGTGATAGAGTATAGAGGATAGAGTCTCAGTGGATAGAGATCCAACAGCCAACATAGTTGAAGATAGATCTGAGTGAGGAGTCTTCAAGTGGAGAGAGGTCCACCAGTCAGTGCAGTAGAGAGACAAAGTCTTCTAGAAGATCACATAGCCAGAGCAGAAGGGGAAAGAGTTCTCCTATGGAAGAGATCCATGAACTTGAGATTAGGGGATCAACATCTCCTTTGGATAGAGATCCATAAACATTGTAATTGGGAGTGATTCCCAAAGAGATTGATTGAGAAAGTTTTAGTAAAATATTTTCTTCGTGGAGTACCTCACATTGGGGGAACCACGTTAAATCTTGTGTCTCAATTGTGTATGGTGACTTGTGCTCTTGCTTACTATTGATATATGAGTTATTAATGCACACTGCTATATTTGGTTATTCAATTAAGGACATTAATTGATATTGAATTGGAAGAGAAAGTAAAAAGTGGTCTTATACTTGTTCACCCCCCTCTAAGTATAAGCTTGTGTTCTTCAATTGGTATCAGAGCGGGTTCCTTCGAAAAGGCTAACAACTTGAGGGCAGATTCTACAAAGAACACAAATGGCTTCATAGAAAGGATTATCTTCAAATAAGGCTCCATTGTTTGATGGTAACAATTATGCTTTCTGGAGCATGAGGATGAAGAACTACTTGATATCACAAGGATATGAGGTATGGCAGATGGTTGAAAAAGAGTATAAGGTTGAAGGTGATCCCGAGGAAGATAAGACTACTAGGAAATTGGTTGAGATCAATGCAAGAGCAATGAATTGTATTTTGAGTGGGCTATGTGAGACAGATTTTGCAAAGGTCATGGTATGTACTTTAGCTAATGAGATGTGGACCAAGTTGAGGAATACTTATGAAGGAGATTCCAAGGTAAAGTTGGCAAAACTACAAACTCATAGAAAAATATTTGAGGAATTGAAAATGGAAGATTCTGAAGATATTGCAAAGTTCTTACTTCGAGTTGATGAGATTACTAACACTATGAGAGGCCTAGGTTTTGAGATGAAAGAATCAGAAGTTACTCAAAAGGTTTTGAGATCACTTCCCATGAAATATGATGCAAAGGTTTCAACAATAGAAGAAACAATGGATATCAACAAGTTAACAATGGAAGAATTGCAAGGTACTCTCACAACTTATGAGATGAGGGTAAGTAAGCATCAAGCTCCAATAAAAGAGATTGCATTCAAGGCTTCAGAAAAAGAGAAAGGGAAAGTTTCAGAAATAGATAGAGTTTTAGAAAATGATGAGGAAGCTAACTTCATCAAAAGGAATAAGGACTCAAGGAATTTCAGAGATATAAGGAAAGTCAGGTGCTACAAGTGTGGTGATCTTGGTCACTATGCATACAAGTGTCCACATGAAGAAATCAGTGATGATGAAAAATAGGGTCATAGAAGAAAAGAATATGGAAAGCATAAGCATGACAAAGATGACAGATTCAAGCAAAACAGGTATGAGAAGAAGAAATTTTTTCGTAAGGCAAAGAAATCTTACTACATTGTAGAAGCAAGTGATAGCTCAGATCATAGTGATAGAGACAATTCAGATGATGAAAAGGAAGAGCATTTATTCCTAGGAATAGAAGGTGAAAGAGAACAATGTTTTGTGTGTGGTCAAAGAGATCACAGATCAGGGTATTGCAATGGTTTCAGTGATAGTGAAGATGAGATGACACATCAAGAAAATATGCATGGTCAAAGAAATCTTGAGAGTTTGTTTGCTATAGAAGATTATAATGATCTTAGTGATAGTGAAGATGAAGAAGGGTTTTTCTATGGAATAAAAGAAGTAGAAGAAGAACATTCACTCCAAATAGAAGAAGTTAAACAAGAGGATAATGTCTCAGTTGATCTAAAGGAAGACTTCAATGTTATCCATGAGCAACTACAAGAGGTTAAGGAGAATCTAAAAGAATTGAGATGTTCCCTACATGAGAAGTTTGATCCATCACATGACTCAAAAGGTCAAGATATTTGTACTAAGAAGGAAACATGTATTTCAGAGGCTATAGATATGGATGCCAAGTTGCTACTTGACACAAATGAAGAGAAAGAAGAGGAAGATTCCAAAGCACCAAAGGTCCCATATTTCAGGTTTGGGGAATCACACTCAAAAGGAAAGGAAGTTCTAAAATATGAAAGCAAAGAAGCACCTAAGATTTGTGAGGAAAGTTCCAAAGTTCCTATGGCTCCAAATATTTAGTTTGGTTCTTGTTTTGAGATAGGTGAATCAAGTTCAAAGGGAAAAGAAATTCTTGAAGAGAAAGGCAAGGAAGAAACTAAGGAAGAGGTTTTAGATGCTACAAAGAAGGTTCAAGAATGCAATGCACAAGTTGAAGATGATCATAAGGATAATGGTCAAGAAAGGTATGAGGAACCAAGGCATGAACAAAGGGCTTTTCAAGGATATTGTTTTTCTTGTAATGGATTTGGACATAGGGCTATACATTGTAGGATCCATGGATCAAAGAAGTTTGATTTTTCTAGAAGAAACTTCAAAGGAAGAAGGTATGGTTTTCAGGGACATTGCTTCTCATGTAACAGGATTGGTCATAAAGCTTTTCAGTGCAAAGGAAATGAGCAACATGGTTTTGGTTTTAGAGCTACACAATTTAGAAGTCATGGTCATAATGGTCATGAAAATAGAGCTTCACAATACAGGGTTCAGGAAAGGAATGGATATGGAAATTACTTCAAGAAAGAATTCAGGACATGGGCACCATCCAAAGGCTACAATATCAAGTGTTTTAATTGCAATAACTTTGGGCATATTGCAAGATGGTGTAGGACTCAATTCCAAATAGGTTCAAGGCAAGAAGGTCAAACAGGTTCTAGACAAGAAGATCAAGTAATTCATCAAGAGAAGGATATCAGAAAAACATGGAAGGAAGTTGATAGAGGAAAGAATAAATGTAATATGGGAGTAAAGGTACTCCCACCCCAAAATTAATCACCTCAAGAGAGAAGGTGGTGAGGGGGCTATGCTTAAGAGTCATATATTTTAGCCCCATAGGTGTCCCTTTTGCCATTGATGTCAAAGGGGGAGAGATTTGAGTAAGGGGGAGAGCATTGAGTTAGGGGGAGTAGCCTCCAAAGAGAGAATTGAGTTAGGGGGAGTAGCCTCCAAAGAGAGTATTGAGTTAGGGGGAGCAGCCTCCATAGAGAGTATTGAGTCAGGGGAGCAACTTTGATTCTCAGAGATGGTTTTTGCAGTGATTGTGGTGTTTGCATTAGAGGTGTTGCCATCAATGACAAAGGGGGATATTGTTGGAAATTTGAGTTAATTTGAGGTATTTTATGTTGTCATTGATGTCACATGGATCACATTTGGTTTTTGTGGCCAAAATATTTCATAAATAAGCATTTATGATATTTTGGAAAGCATGGATATTTACAGGGTTTTTATGAAAACCAAGGTAGGAAAAATAAAAGGTTTTATTTAAAACCATGGTGGGCTTATGTGGAAAGGGCTTTTCTTAAAATCCAAGGTGGAATTTTGTTTCATCGAAAAAGGACCTCCGGTGATGAAGATATTAAAGTTTAAAGTTTAAGTTTAAATTAATGGAGGGCCGACCTATGTGCAATTAATGGAGGTTGGCATATATATATATATATTATATATATATATATATATATATATATATATTAAGGTTTCAATTTATTTTGGAAAGTGGGCATATTATATATCGTTGGAAAGCTTATTTCGAGGGCTATTTGACTAACTTATTTAGAAGGAGAAATAAGGTGTGTGTAAAGATATATTTCTGATTTTGCAAAGGGGTTCCAAAAGTGAAGTTTGCCTTGTTCTTTTTCAAGAGGATTAATTCTTTCATGAGGTGACAAGGTATGCAATATTGTGATTTATTTTATTTTATGGTATAAGTGGTTTTGGGAGTGAAAAGGTTATGCAATGTTTTGATTTATTTTATTTTATGGTACAAGTGGTTTTAGGAGAGATAAGGAAGTTGTGCAATTAAAGGCCTTGGTGATGATTATTGAAAAGTGGAGTAATGTTGATTATTTTGTGATCTACTAACCCTTGTGAAGATTGGCAAAAGAATTTTGTGATTGTGGCAGATTTACAAAGAGGTTTTTTCATCTTCATAAAAGGTATGGGCACATTCTCCTATTGATTGTTTATGGTGGTTGATTTCTGAAATATCATTGGAGGGAAAAGGATTGTTTGTGGTTTCCTTTTTGAAAGTGGTTGGTTGAATGCTTCAAGGTTTTCTGAATTGAGAGTTGTGTTTAAACCTTGTTTGATAAGCATAGTTGTTGAAGCCCATTGGTTGTGAAAGAACTTGAGTTAGAAAAGAACATGAGTATCATTGTTATGTGAGATTTGTGGTTGAGCATTGTTGGAAACATTTGAGTTGGTTGATACATACTTGGACTAGGGTTGTGTGAGAGAGAGTTGTCCCTTGTGGTGATTGGTTGAGTTGAGTTGATTGAGCCTAGTCAAGTGATGTGTGAAGTGATTGTTCAAGTCCTATGAAATAAACTATTCCATTATTCTGATTTGAGTTGAGATTAATATTAGAACATATTGAGTCTCTAACAATTCTCTTTATGCTTCTATAAGATTGACTTGAGTTGAGTTGAGATTGATTTGAGTTGAGTTGAGTTGAGATTGATATTAGAACATATTGAGTCTCTAACAATTCTCTTTATGCTTCTATGAGTTGATTTGAGTTGAGTTGAGTTATAATTGAGATTAGAACATATTGAGTCTCTAACAATTCTCTTTATGCTTCTATGAGTTGAGTTGAGTTGAGATCATTGTGGATCATTGTTGTCATCCATTGAAGAGTACATTGCCATTCATTGTTGAGTTCATCTTTGAGCTTTGCCTTGATAGATTTGTGGATGATATTTGAGTGCTACTTGAGCATGATTGATTGAGCCTTTGAGAAGGCATTTGGGATAGTTTTGGGATAGATTTGTGAATATTTGGGATAGTTTTGGGAAGATTTGTGGATAGTTTAGAGATTTGGGCAAGTTCTTGGTGAGCTTGCTAGAGTATATTTGGGCAAGTTCTTGGTGAGCTTGCTAGAGAATTGGGCAAGTTCTTGGTGAGCTTGCTAGAGAGATTTGGGCAAGTTCTTGGTGAGCTTGCTAGAGCATATTTGGGCAAGTTCTTGGTGAGCTTGCTAGAGCAGATTTGGACAAGTTCTGTGTGAGCTTGTTATTCAGCATTTGACAAGTTATGTGTGAGCTTGTTAAGCAGGTTCTATGTGAGCCTATTGAGCAGGTTCTTAGTGAGCCTATTGATAGAGCTTTGGAGGTGATAGAGTATAGAGGATAGAGTCTCAGTGGATAGAGATCCAACAGCCAACATAGTTGAAGATAGATCTGAGTGAGGAGTCTTCAAGTGGAGAGAGGTCCACCAGTTAGTGCAGTAGAGAGACAAAGTCTTCTAGAAGATCACATAGCCAGAGCAGAAGGGGAAAGAGTTCTCCTATGGAAGAGATCCATGAACTTGAGATTAGGGGATCAACATCTCCTTTGGATAGAGATCCATAAACATTGTAATTGGGAGTGATTCCCAAAGAGATTGATTGAGAAAGTTTTAGTAAAATATTTTCTCCATGGAGTACCTCACATTGGGGGAACCACGTTAAATATTGTGTCTCAATTGTGTGTGGTGACTTGTGCTCTTGCTTACTACTGCTATCCGAGTTATTAATGCACACTTCTATATTTGGTTATTGCAATTAAGGACATTAATTGATATTGGTTTGGAAAGAAAGTAAAAAGTGATCTTATACTGTTCACCCCCTCTCAGTATAAGCTTGTGTTCTTCACTTTCATGTGTCCTGCACTATGAGGCCATGTGCCCAAACCTGTGACATGAAAAACATATTTCATTGAAGTTTCCTTGTCTTGACCTCATTGGTATCTTAGTCTCTCTTGAACTATTCTGATTGTTGTTTCATATGTATCTTCTTTGTGCATTGTTCTTGTTCTTGTTGAAATTTCTATTGTCCAACTCATCCTCAGATGTCTCACTTTGTTTTACATTGTCTTCTTCTGAAGTTTCTTCTCCTCCAGAACTTGAGGTTGATTTTCCTTCCCATTTCTTCTCTCCTTGTTCAAATCCAAGACCTATTTTGCTTTATGTAGGCTTTTGTATCCTGATGAACTTATCCAATTTTTTTGAGTTGTTTTTTAATCCTTTTAGCTTGAATTTGGAGTCTTATAAATCTTCCCTTAGTAGTGCCACTTCTTGTGCTAAATTTTCACATTCTAAGATCTTTGCTTCTAAATTATCCTTGAACTTCTTTGTCTTAGCCTTTGATTTTTCTAGATCCTTTATAAGCATCCTTCTCTCGTAATCACATTCTTGAAACTAAATTTCAAGTTTAGAGTTTTTATTTCTTACCTTCTTTACTGTGTCAAGGGCATAGATAAGTTCTCTCTTGAGATCATATCCATCCTTTTCTGAATATTCCTCTATTTGTTTTCCTTTGTCCACATCTTCATTTTTTATTGGTTTATATTCTATAGTATCACCTTATTCTTTCTCTAGAGCCATTAGATTATTCTCTTATGGTCCTTTAAGGCATCCTCATATTCATCATCATTGAAACTATAACCATTCCTTGTACAACTATCTTCAAGATGTCCAAAGTTACCACATATAAAACACTTGAGAATCATTGGAGTCCTTTTCTTAACTTGTTCTTTTTCTTCAATCATAAATAGGACTTCATATCTATAATTATCTAAAAAACTAGCATCACTATCACTTGAGTACTTACTTGCCTTATCCGCATAGTAGCTCCTCTTTTGCCTTTGAAAGAACTTATTTCATTGTCTGCTTTGTCCATCTTTACTTTTATTTTGATGCCTGTATCTTTATGATTCCCTGTTCCTATGATCCTGTTTTTCTTCATCGTTGTTATTCTTAGATTCTTGACAGTCAGTTGCATAATGACCATAATTTCCAAAATTGAAACATTTAACAAATTTTGTATCCTTATATCTTCTCGAATATTTATTCCTTCTACCATAATTTGCTTCTTCATCACTAGATGAATCACTACTTTATTTAGACTTCTTACCCTTTATCTTCTTGATTGCTTTGAAGGCTGCTTCCTTCTGGGGAATAGGTTCTTTTGTTCTTAACTCAAAAGCTATAAGAATACCAAGCAACATATCTCTTTTCAAAGAATCACCATCCTTTGACTCTTCTATAGTAGAAATATTTTCACTGAATCTTTTTGGAAGAGATCTTAAGACTTTATCACAAACATCTGATTCATCAACCTTCATTCCAAGTCCTTGCATAGCATTAAAAACCTCATCAATTCGAAGTATATAAGTACTAATTTTTTTCTCATCCTTCATTCTTAACTCTTCAAACTGTCCTTTGAGATTTCGTATCTTTACTTTCTTGACACATTTATCTCCTTCATATATATTTTGCAACTTATCCCACATTCCTTTTGCATCTTCACAATGCATAACTTTTATGGACTCTATTCTATGAAAACCTCTCAAAAGTGCATTCATTGATTTTGAATTGTACTATTGTATAAGAATACCTTCCTTATATGTAGGTGGATCAACTGGTGGTATGTATCCATTTTAAACTGCTTCCCATATCTCATTGCCAAGTACCTTCAGGTAGATCTTCATTCTCAAACTCCAATATACATAATCACTTCTATCAAATACTGGTACTGAGATATCTTATGATATATTCTTAGAATCCATTGTGTTCTTGTTATCTTTTATTTTAAGCTGTTAAACTATTTTGAAGGAACCCGCTTTGATACCAATTGAAGAACACAAGCTTATACTGAGAGGGGGGTGAACAATATAAGACCACTTTTTACTTTTATTTCCCAATCAATATTATGCAATATAAATATATAAATATCAATAGAAGTAATAAAAGCAATGCATAAATCACCACACACAATAGAGATACCATAATTTATGTGGTTCACCCAATGTGGGCTACTCCACGAAGAAAATATTTCACTAAAATTTTCTCAATCAATATCTTGGGAATCCTTTCTCTATTACAATGTTTATGGACCTATGTCCAATGGAGATACCTATCCCATGATCAAGTTTGTGGAACTCTATCGACAAGAGAACTCCTTTCCCCTCTTGCTTTGGCTGGTGATCTTCTAGAAGAACTTCTACCTCCACTGCACTAGCTTATGGATATCTATCCACTAAAGACTCTTGTCCTCACTCAGAAGACCTATCCTCATTTCCATAGATAATGGAACTTTATCCAATGGAGACTATCATCCTCTATAATCTATCACCTCCAAATATCTATCTGAAATATGTACTAAACACGGTCCGTCGATCTACCATAAATATACTCAATATCTGTCCTCAAATCTACACTAAATACAATCCTTCATTCTAGCACAAATATGCTCAATATCTATCTTTGATCTAGCACAAATCTATCCTCAATATAAATGGTAAGCTTCCATAAAAGCTTACTCAATTCTGTCCATAAGTCTTCTCAAGACTTGTCTCAAATATGCTCAACAAGTCCACACTAGAACTTGTCCAATCTCATAGAAACATAAAGAGAATTGTTAGAGACTCAATATGCTCTATACTCATCACAAGTGCTCAATCACTTTCAATCACTCTTTCAGAAACATACATAGAATTGTTAGAGACTCAATATGCTTCAACTCAATCACTTTCAATCACTCTTTTAGAAACATACAAAGAATTTTTAGAGACTCAATATGCTTCAACTCAACCACTTTCAATCACTCTTTCAAAAAAATATAGAGAATTGTTAGAGACTCAATATGCTTCAACTCAATCACTTTCAATCACTCTTTCAGAAACATACAGAGAATTATTAGAGACTCAATATGATTCAACTCAATCACTTTCAATCACTCTTTCAAAAACATACAGAGAATTGTTAGAGACTCAATATGCTTCAACTCAATCACTTTCAATCACTTTTTCAGAAACATACAGAGAATTGTTAGAGACTCAATATGCTTCAACTCAATCACTTTAAATCACTCTTTCAAAAACATACAGAGAATTTTTAGAGACTCAATATGCTTCAACTCAATCACTTTCTCAAATCAATTTAGAATATAGAATAGTTTGTTTTATGGAACTTGAACAATAACTTCACACACCCACTTGACTAGGCTCAACCAACTCTACTCAACCAATCACTTAATAAAATAATCCTTGCTCACAAACCCTAGTCCAAGCATATGATTCTTCACTCAAAATATTTCCAACAATGCTCAATAACAAATCTCACATAACAATGATACTCATGTTCTTTTCAAACCCTAGTTCAAGTTCTTTGCTCAACCAATAGCTTCAACAACAATGCTTATAAAACAAGGTTTTAATAACAACTCTTTATTCCATAAAACCTTGAAGCATTAACTTAAACACACTCAATAAGGAAGCCCTAATCAAATCCTTTTCACTCCAAACTTATTTTAATAAAACCAATCAATCAATTTAACTATGGAAGAATGTGCTCATACCTTTTCTTGATGATGAAGAAACCTCAAATATCTGTCACAATCACAACCACTTCTATGCCAAACTCAAAGAGGTTAGAAGATAAATCTCTCTCACAATGTAATACAAAAACTCAATTACACCTTATCACTCCATCTATAAAAACAACCATCAACATACATAAAATATTTTTCAATAACACCTTATAATCTCCCAATTAAAATAAATTTAACATCCACCAAAATTTAACTCAAAAACTTCTTTAATTAAATTTTAATGGCAAGAAGAACTTTGGCAAAAATAAAATCCACTTTCCTTATAACTCCAATAACATAAATCAATTACCAAACAAACAACTTTTCATTTACCCTTATAACTCCATTTTTACCTTAGGAAAAACATTAGGCAAATAAAAAATTATTTAACTAAAAGTACCTTTGCCACTTATGGGATTCGAACTCCCAATAACTGCCTCCTTGTGCACCCTAGTCGTGGGCTTGACCACCGCGTGCACTAGACGCATGCTTGGAAGGTTCAGATCACCTCGTGCTCTTTCTTACAAGGTTGGTGCTCTAAACGAGCACGTACCAAAATTATTTTCACCTCAGCACTCAATACAAACATGCCAACAACCTCCACGTGAATCGATCATGGTCACTTCCACTCCCAATGCTCTCACAAAATGCACGCTGCCAATGGACCACACTGTCCAATGGGAATGATGCCTTAAGCCCTTCCATTTCGTCTTCTTCCTGGCGCTAAAATAAAAACATAAATTTTTGTCTTCTTCCTCAACGATTGCACAAAATACACTTTTCTCGGTCACATGAATATTAATCAATGAAGGGTAAGTTTTAATGCCCCTTTGGCATAGCATTTATATATAAATTTCACCATTTGACATAGACGTCGGTGCTCCACTAAATTTTATGATTTCGGTGCTTTTATAACCTTTATAATTTATAAATTATTTAAATTATAAAAGAATTTAAATTTTATAAATTATATTTATAAACTTTTGACTTTAATAAAAATTAAAGCCTCCTTGAGATAAAATCTAAACCTTTATTTGTACTCCACTGATTTGATGAAAATTATTCTGCCACCATGGTTTTAATAAAAACCTTAATTTTTCCATCACAATGTTTAAGTAATCCTTTATATTATCATAATGGTTTTTATAAAAACCTTTTAATTTTTCACCATGGTTTTAACAAAAACCCTTATAAAACAATATTTTGACATTTTTTCTTCAACTCTTCACATTGCTCCTGGCGTCAATGATGGTGTACTCCATGGTATTAATGATAGCTTCATGTGTTCACTTTGGCATCAATGATAACTTCTCACCTTGACATCAATGACAACTAAATGAGCTCAAATTTTCCAAAAATGGGTTTATCAAAATACTTCCTCACCTCTTTTCCAAATGCTAATTCCTCATTATCACCTACCTTACCTTTGTACCATTATCAACATATACCTCCATACACACCTCAAGGTTATATAGTATATCCTTATCCACCATTGCAATGATAGTGCGATCAACCTCATCCATAGAATAATCCAATGCCTCTACCTAATCACTAGAGTCAAATTTTTAATTGGACCTATCAAGGGTCATTGAACTTAGAAGCCTTTTCCCTATCCCATATGCTACTATGAAAGCATTACCTACTTTTGATGAGAGTGGGAATAATTTGATATTAGATTACCTCAATGAGTTGTCTATGCTTAGATAAATTCACCACATCCAAGAGGAGGATATTATAGTATGCTTATTGATTTATTCTTTACGTGATAGAGCTACATTATGATATATGGGTTTGCTCAATAATTCTACCACTAGTTGGACATCAATTATGGAACTATTCATGGGTAGCTTTGGTACTATGGGAAATGGTTAGTCTATTTTTTTTTCTGTAGTAAAAATAACTAAACATAAATAAATATAAACACAAAAGAGAGAGAAGATTACCAAAAATACTCTTTGTATTGATATTTGATACAATTTTACAATGAATTTTTTAATTACCCCAAATGCGCTGAGGACAATATTACAATGCTCCTTTCTCTCTATGAGATACAATATTTTGATAATTGAATAGGGTTTTTCCAAATATTCCACAGGTTCGTGTGTTCTTCGTTCTTCCGTTGCAAGTTCAAAGGGGTGAGTGAGCTTTTACTATCCAATGTAGGGACCACTCCAGCTTCAACAACTCTCCAAGATACTTGTTTCTTGCACACACATGAAAAAGAAAATAGGGGTTTAGTAGCACCTGTATACAAGGATAAAAACCTTGCAAAAAATCCTGACTAAAATTTATATAAAATAGAGAAAAGTAAACCAGATTCCTTGCTAAAATTAAAACTTAATAATCATGTTCATTGTGTTTTTCCGCTTCTAAGAAACCACAGAAGCATGGTGTGGGCTGGTAAACCACGCACGAGCGGTGGGGAAACTGTGCGCGTGTGGTTTTGAATGTGTAACTATGGACATAAGGTTTCGACTAAGTGGTAGAATGCTCCAAAATATGGCTCTAGACTTCAGATATTGGGTTTCCTCGGGATGTGTGCAAACTCTTGGTGTTAGTTTGATAAATCGATGGTATGAATTCTTAGCCTCATTTGTATGATGGGGTAAAGGTGCCTTTATAGTTCCATTGGTGTTTTTGAGGGAAATAGGAGGTATCAAGCCAAGATTGCAAAGTGGCAATCTAAGGCTACCAAATGGAGGGGGTAGTTAAAGTGAGTCACCCAAGGTGTCTCACTTAACTGGGTTGATGTGGCTGCAAGTGGAGTGAGATATAAGGGTTGTCCCATTTGAAGGGATAAAGGGGACAAGGGTGTGTGAGATGTGGCAAAGGACACATGTCTAGTGGGTAGGTAGGGTATCCTAGGCTGATTTTCCAAATTTAATAAATCTAGAAAATAGGATAATGTGTAGGATTTTATGGAATAAAGAGTTGTTATTAAAACCTTGTTTTATAAGCATTGTTGTTGAAGCTATTAGTTGAGCAAAGAACTTGAACTAGGGTTTGAAAAGAACATGAGTATCATTGTTATGTGAGATTTGTTGTTGAGCATTGTTGGAAATATTTTGAGTGAAGAATCATATGCTTGGACTAGGGTTTGTGAGCAAGGATTATTTCATTAAGTGATTGGTTGAATAGATTTGGTTGAGCCTAGTCAAGTGGGTGTGTGAAGTGATTGTTCAAGTTCCATAAAATAAACTATTCTATATTCTAAATTGATTTGAGAAAGTGATTGAGTTGAAGCATATTGAGTCTCTAAAAATTATCTGTATGTTTTTGAAAGAGTGATTTAAAGTGATTGAGTTGAAGCATATTGAGTCTCTAACAATTCTCTGTATGTTTATGAAAAAGTGATTGAGTCCAAACTTAGGTATATAATTTTACTATGCAAGATTTGATGTGGGGTGCCAAATGTGATTTTGTGGATGCCTAGGTTTTGGTGTCTATATATATCCCTTTTTGTATTGCATTGTGTGAACTACAATGCGATGCAAAAACCAATGAATCTTGTCTTTATTGGATGAATGGTGATTTTTAAATATGTGATTTTTGAAGATTTTTGATGAACTGTCTTTATAGAATAAGTGATTTTTGAATATTTTGATGAGATTTTAATTTGTTTGCTTACCCCCTCAATTGGTGAATGGGTAAAGGATGAAACCCATGAGCCAATTGATAAAATGTGTATGATGAAAGGAGGTGGATGATTGAATGATGTGAATTATGTATGCAAATGTATATCATATGCTAAAGGCGAGATTAGGTATAAAATGTAAATGTATGTGTGTGGATATGTGATGGAAGTACAAAGCAAAGCAACACTCAAAGTGAATAAATAAATAAGTTTTTGTTCCTAAGTTTGCGCAAAGTTTGATTTTTTGTGTTTTTTTTAAAGGTTTTTTATTATTTTTTTATTTTTGGTAAAAAGAAAAAGTGATGTGTAAATGATTTTCCCTAAAATAAGTCTACGGATTTCACCTAGATGCTCTCTCACACTAACCTGATGATGAAGTCTGAGTTGTGAAACCCACAAGGACTTGGAGATGAAATCCAAATCTGATGAGGAAGCCTAGGTCCTAACAATCACCCTCATCGTGGGCAGTGATACACCCTCTAAAGAGGAATGCATGCTATTTTCCATGGCTAAAACAGTTCTTGGAGGTGGCCTTAGCCAAGTAACAAGGTAAAATATATTGGGGGTTGGTTATGAAGTTCAACCTTGTCCAATGTTCACATGAGTGTGTCATGGATTTGTTTGCTATTGTGTGATGAAATCTAATATGTAATTTTATTTATTGCTTGATGCAAAAAGTAGGAAAACACATAGTGGTAGACAAAAACAAATCAAGGATGAGATCTGATAGGTTTCTGAAATACAAATCTAACTGCTGATGGGCAGTTAGTGTTGGTCAACCGTGACTGTGCGGTTAGCCAACCACATGCATGCATTTGGGAGATCCTAATCGTGGACCTACGATTTCAATTGTATGCTAGAAAAACTAGTAGAGTGAATCTAAAATCCTAAATGAGCCTATTCCTAATCAAGCTATGCAGATGATTTACAAACTAAGCTAAAATGCATATTCTTTGATTTTTTATGAATGCTTTTTTTTAGGAAATTGAATATGCCTATCCTAAGACCTAAATGCAAATAGTAGTAAACATGACAAACTTTTAATCAATCCTAAAATGCAATGCTAAAGCTAAAATAGATAAAAGAGGATTTTGGATGTACAAACCTATTATCCTTTCATCGCTCCTTCCAATGCACTCAACTGTCGATCTGTGGTTCCATAGTGCTCCAATCATTGATGCATAATTTTTTAGATGTCCCAATGTTGATGCATGATTCCTCAGATCTGTAACTGCATGCTCATAGTTTCTTAGGTACATGGCTAAACTAAAATAGGCTCTGGATTCATTGATTCCCAATTTTGAATCTTCGTGTGCTTGAACCCCAAAAACCTACAACCACAAAAAAATATAGATCAGTAATCAAATTTATGCAAGGAAAAATAAATAGAACCCTTAGGGTATCCCACTATGATCACCATTTCTGTAGCAAAAATAACTAAACACAAATAAAGATAAACACAAAAGAGAGAAGATTACCAAAAATGCTCTTTTATTGATATTTGATATAATTTTACAATAACTTTTTGAATTACCCCAAATACTCTAAGGGCAATGTTACAATGCTCCTTTCTCTCTATGATATATAATGTTTTGATAATGGAACAAGGATATTCCAAATATTCCATAGGCTCATGTGTTTTTTGTTCTTTCATTACAACTTCAAAGGGGTGAGTGGGCTTATACTATCCAATGTGAGGACCACTCTAGCTTCAACAACTCTCCAAGATACCCATTTCCTATGTACACATGAAAATGCAAATGAGGTTTTATTAGAACTTGTATACAAGGATAAAAACCATGCAAACAAAACCCTCACCTAAAAGTTGCAGAAAATAAAGAAAAGTAAACCAGATGCTTTGCTAAAATTAAAACTTACTGATCATGTTCGTTGTCTTTTTTTGCTTCTAAGAGACTGCAGAAGCATGGTTCTGGTAAACTGTGCATGGGCGATGGGGAAACCATGCACGTGTGATTTTTACTGTGTAACTGTAGACAAGAAGTTTTTAATGAGTGGCATAATGCTCCAAAAGATGGCTTCGAGCTTTAGATATTAGTTTTCCTTGGGATGCATGCAAACTCCTAGTGCTATTTTGGTATCTTGATAGTGTGAATTATTAGCCTCCTTTGTTTTATGGGGTAAAGGTTCCTTTATAGGCCCCTTGGGATTTTGGAGGAAAATGGGAGGTGACAAGCTAGGATTGCCAAGTGGTAATCCAGGGCTGCCAAATGGAGGGGGTAGTTAGAGTGAGTCACCCAGGGTATATCACTTAACTGGGGTGATGTAGCTGCAAGTGGAGTGATGTGTAAGGGTTGTCCCAAGTGAAGGTAAAAAGGGGACAAGGGTGTGTAATATGTGGTAAGGGATGTTGGTAAGGTGGCTAGGATACATGTCTAGTGGGTAGGCAGGGTATCCTAGGCTGATTTTCTAGATTTAATAAATCTAGAAAATAGGATAAATGCAAGATTTTATACACCTAAGTCCAAACTTAGGTATATAATTTTACTATGCAGGATTTGATGTGGGGTGCCAAATGTGATTTTGTGGATGCTTAGGTTTTTGCGTCTAAATTTTCAATTGAATACAATACAAAGGCATCCTCTAGAAAACATACACAATTTTAATACTAGATTTTTGAGGACATTAACTGATTTTATAAAATATTGGACCAAATGAAGAATAATCATTCTTGTATTACAATGAAGAATAAATTTCATTACTTTAGTGTGTTCAAATTTCACCTTACTCTTGTGTATGTCATCAAAATCCACAAACAACTCCTTATTATTGGACCAAATGAATAATAATCATTCTTGTATTACAACAAAAGTTTACAATCCAACATAGCTTTGATAGTTTGTAATGATAATCACAATATGCTAATTGTAACATTTGAAGAGGTAACCCATGTAGAATATTTTATAATTAGGGTAGAAAAGTTATTACCTACCTCACCTATGGCTTACACTACTTATGATGCCCAAAAATCGCCAATCCTTGGCTCTACACATTTTGTTTCATCATCAATTATTACCTTTTGATCAATATTATGCATAAGAGATCGTACCCAAAATGTATTTATAAAAGTGGGGTGAATAAGTTTTAAAATCAAGGTGAATCATGTCTAAAATCATATAAAACAATGGCAAATGCTTCCATTTGTTTCCAAAAAATTATAATTTTTTCATGAATTCGACAACAAACAAAAGACATGTGATGATAGACAGGTTGTGGTAGACATGGTGTGACTGACATGGTGTGATGAACATGTGCACCCGATATGGTTTGAATGAGACAACCAGGATACTAATGTTGAGACTTAGTTTCAAATCTTGTTAGGTGATACATGTATAATCAATAGTTGTAATATTACTGTATGGTTGGTTAAAATACCTTGTTAACATGGTCATGGGATAATATAGGTGGAGAATATTTCAATCCTATATAACCAATTTAAAAATATGTATTTAAATATTTTTAAAATGAAGTAATTGTTATGTCTAAGTAGCACCCATTGTCTAGAAAATATATTTGATAGTATTTCAACACTATAATGGTTCATAGGCACTACATTGGCACTATAGTTAGTCACTATGTTGAGACATAGAGAGTATACAACAACACAAGTATCAGAGCTACATATCTGATGTGCCTTTGATATATCAAAGTATTCTTTTTATTGCTCTCATATGATTATCATGAGGTTCTATCATGAACCTAGAAATAAGACTCCTAGCAAAAGTAATATTAGGCCTAGTAGCTATAAGATACATCAAACTACCAACAAGTTTGCAAAATAGAGTCCCATCAATATTGTTGCTTCCATATTCCTTGTTTAACTTTTCATCTTGTGCTACCAAGGTTGCTACCTCCTTGCACTTGCCTAAATTGTCTTAATAGATCTTGAGAGTATGACAAGAACCATAAAAAATACATCCATATTGCTCAACTTTGAATGATTCATGCAAAAAATTTAATTATGGCTTGAACAATTCATGGAAGCTTTTGAATGACTTGATGTTGCTTTCAATGAACATGCTATGTGGGTTTACAATGAAAGCTTTCATAGGATTCTATTAACTATAGAAAAAAATAGCAGTGCAATGCTCAGTTGTCATATCGACTAAATTTTACTATTTTTGCGAGGATGATTTTACACATGGTATTTAATGAAATTTTTAATGGTTCAAATTTAAAATTTAAATAAACCTCAGTTAATGAATGCTATTTGATTTTATTATATATTTATTTTTAATTTAATATTATGAAATTAAATTTTTATATATTTATGTAAATAGCTAAAAAATATTGTTATGAGGCCTTGAATATTGAAAATATTCAAGATAATGATATATAAAAAGTAAATAAAAAATAAAAATTCAGGATAATAACCAATCCAAAGGGAAGTGCTTGTTCATTAAATACTAGCATGATGTGGATAACATCATGTGGCTGGCACAGTGCAGTCAACATGGTGCAACCAACATTGTGCAATTGACACGATGCGATTGACATGATGTAGTTGGTATGATGCAAATGACATGGTGCGACCAACATCGTGTGGCTGACACGATGTGACTGATATCATGCGACCGACATGATGAAGCTAACATCGTGCAATTGACAAGGTGTAGTGGGTGCATCATGTGACCAGTATGGTGCATTTTCCATGTGTGGCTGACATTGTACGATTGACACCATGCGATCGGTATGGTGAATCTACCACATGGAGCTAGCATGATGCGACTAACATGTTGTGATAGCCAGGGAGTGACTACCAAGGCACGATATACAACATGCATCAATAATATGCTACCACGTGTCCTTGCATCTATCATGTTTTGTGCATGGACTGACTTTAGGCATGCAAAATTTTATAAATAGACATGCAAACTTATTTTTTCTACCTTTTTTCCTAGTGATGATTTTTTCTCCATTTTTTCCTACTGTAGATTATTTCCCATCATATATTTTTTCCTTATTTTTCCCACCCACAACCCAGATCATTTACCTACAATCAGATCAAAGCACCATCCAGATGGTTACCTTCAAAAATATTTATTGCTTTAACATTTGCAATATTTTCAACACACCTGGAAGAGATACACAATGGGTCGAAAACTTTGGTCTTCCAAGGGTAATAAAAATGGCACAGTACAACACAAATATTGCCCTCATGCAAAGGATAGTCAAATCCTACAACGATAATGCATCCACTATCTAGATGACCATCGACAACAAGAATATTTGTTTTACTGTCAAAAATTCAGATCTACAACGACTAACAGGGCTGCCATATATTGATGGTCAACTAGTGATCAATCAATATGCTTTGAGGGATGATGATAAAATAACATTAGAGACCAAATACGGTCTTGATTTGTAACATTTGATAGATACTTTTTTAAATTTAGTTTTTATTATTCTGCATTTTTGAGGTATTCTAATTTTTATTTTTAAATAGTGTTATCTTTTTTAGTTCATCTCGTAAGTCCAAAAGGGGCTTAAACATTTCCACCATTGTAGATAATTTTCTTCATGCTTGCATAGAACTCTTCCAAGCAATAATTGTTTTGCAAAAGGATGACCTACAAACATGTCATTTTGGGAATTGACCTATTTGGTTCGATGTCTTTTGGGCACCAAATTTGATTGGTGCACCTACATTTTGAACCTCATTAAACATGATCTTCTCAACGTCTAAAGACAACAAACTATATGTGTAGTAACATCCATCCATTTTATTATTTCCATTTTTGATGAAGCATAATACAATATTAGTGATACCCCACCTCCAACCGCATTGCACTCAATATTGTTGGCTATTGGTCTGACCGAAGAAGAAATACAAGTACAATTATATTTTTTAAAAATATATATATTCTTCTTTACAAATATTTTTTTAATTTTCTAATTTTTTCTTGAGTGCAAAAAAAGCAGTTGGATCTACTACTCGAAGGGATGTCATATTAAGAGGTCACATGCATAAAGCCATTGGATATTCTAACACGTAGTTAGAATCGACACCAGTAAGTGCTACAAGAACTACGAAATGTATGAGGGTTTACTCACTTTCTTAGTGTACACCTTCGACTCCTTTGATTTCTAGACATGTTACAAGTGATGTTGAAGAAGTAACCTCCAAATCAGAAGGCAGCCTTACTATTTGAGAGCAACAACAAGTGGATCCATCATCGGCTATGCAAGTCACATCTTCCTCTGGTAAGTATGGTTTAATTAAAACTATTTTTATGACATTGTTTTTTACACTAGTTTTAATTAAATTTTTTAAATAAAATTTTGTAGAGAAGCCGACTCATTTTCAAAGATAGAAAACTGATGCTTCCACTGCCTCCGCCATGACAAACACACCCATATAAAGTACCACCAATGATGAGAGGCCACATATCACGCATGTGTGGGAAAAAATACCTTACACCACCACCTCCGAGATAAGCCATAAGTCAAACATAGACCTGTTATGAATTCTAGATTTCCCTTGGGAATCTTTCAAATATTTAGAGCACTTCTCAAATATCCTCTGGTAATCTTGATGATGATTTTATTTTTCAGGATACCAATCCTTAATATTTACCTTTCAAGGCAACCGATTTACTTCATGATCTACAAAAGCATAATGAAGCACAAGAGGATGTTGGGGCAGCTACCATTGCACTTAGCTCATCCGTCTCCCATAAAACCGCCACCCAACATCCTCTTAGTGATGATGAGAAATTTAAATTTTTAGAAGATATTTCATTAGCTCTTAGTTGTGAAGCTACAATTAAGAACATACTGCTTTTAGATATTGCTGGCTAAAAAAAATGGGAATATCAAACAAAGGTTTTAATAAAAGAAATAAATGCTCGATACAAGAATTTTTCAAAAATAAATGACATGTACTCATTGGTGGAGTATGAACCGCAAAAGCTTGATGCATTGTTACATCATGCTGAATCTGATAGCGTGAAGGCCAAGTCCACATAAAATGATGAAATTCTACAAATTATGCTAAACAGATTGGAAAACCTCAATGTTGAGGCCCAGACATTTTTCAACGAATGGTCTAGAGATAAGCAAAAAGTAACAGTTGTAGAAATTACAAGAGTTATCATTGATGTAAGTTTTATATATAACTAAAAGTTATTTCTTTCTTACATATATTTTATTTATTTATAATAATGTCTTTCTCTTTTCTTTTGCAGTCTAATTTTGAATACCTAAAGATGCAAGTGAGTGGCATAAAAATGTTAATTAAAAATTTAAGAAATAGTATGTAACAAGCTCTCGATATGAAAAAAGATTGCAATACATCGTGAGGGAAAATAATTGGCTCAAGAAGTTCATAAGAGATAACAACTTGGATGTGGATGTTTTGTTAAAAAAAATAAGAGAACTATATGCACCATTTAAAGAAGATCTTGTGAAATTAATGGAACATTACTAGTGGGGTTGATCACTATGACACAAGGTCTGCTAAGAGCTGGTGCATTGGAAGAAAGAGATATTTATGAGGGATCATCAATACAAACTCATTCTATAGAAGATCCAACTCATGCTTCAAGTAACTAGGAGAAAGCCAACTAGTTGATTGTAGCTTTTGTTCTATAACAGTCAACAATTTTGTAAATTGTAAAAGTGCTTTCAAATCAATAAAAGAGACCATTTCCAAAATTGTGTATTGTCTTTTTGAAATTCTGTTTTAAAAATTATGATGTTTTAATTAGTTAATGTGGATGCAATAAATAATTGTCAATTATGAATGAATTGCTAGGAAATATGGACATAGGTAAAAAGTTCTCTTATGTTTTATAAAAACTTTTTAAATGAGTGAATTGCAACACAAATATCTTCTTTGCCATAAATGGTTTATAGAATACAAATCTAATATAATAATTTAATATCATAGACTGATAATACAATAACAAGGATTAAATGTTAAACATACAATTTCATCAACATATATATAATCAAATAGCAGGGCTATGATATTTAAAAAGCTTATGAACATATACAAAAAATCCAATAACACATCTATGATATAATAAATAGATTTTTTTGGAGATAGACACAATAGAATAACAATGACATGATATAAAAACAACAAATCCACAATGCTAGAAGCCAAAACAAACACTTTTCAGATATCAAAAAATACATGTCCTAGTAAAATGAAAAATCAATTCTCAATATCCTATAGAAAGCTAATAATGAATAATGTGAAATTTATTCAAAATTTTAAATCATCCATTGATTACAATGCTAGAAGATGAAACAAACACTTATGCTACCCAAAATGTTTGTACTCATACTAAAATTTTCGTAATTATGGGTGTGGTTAACACTTATGCTGAAATAAACACTTATGTTGGAAGCTAAAACAAACACCTATTCTCAATATCTTCTGTACTCATATCCAAAGTATTTGTCTCTACAATCTAATTAGTGTTCCCCTTATGCTCATCATCATGAGTATTCATGACATCTCTTCTGTATACTAGAGATTTTCAATATGCCAAAGCTCTTTTATAAGAATACTTATCCACCTCATAGGTCAACACATATAATCTCAAACAATTTTTCAATTTTTTATCCAATCTATTTTGAACTTTAGATTTTATAAACGATAATGCACTAAAAACTCTTTCATCTTCCAAAGATCCCAAAATCATTAGTTGACATAATTCATATAAAAGAAAATATTCACTTATTGTATGTTGTAAGACACTATTGGGATGAAATATTTTCCACAAACATGAAATAGAACTTGGTTCATGATGGTTATGCAATCATGAAACTTGACCAACCATTGTCATTCCAAAATTGTTTGATCATTTTCTCAAAATATCTTTGTTGAGAACACCATTGATTTTAGTACCATTGACTTCCACACGTTTAGTAAAATGGTTAAAAGGAGTGCCCATGTATTTGAGAAACAAACCATTTATAGTTTGGTATTCAGTATGAGGATCCCAAAACATGGGGTTAACCACACCCGTAGCTTCAAGCAATTTATTTCTTTGAAAACGGTCTCTTATTTCTTTTGTTAAGGTTTTCGCTATTTTTCTTAGTTAAATATTTGTATCGTGTACAACTACATCAAATATGTTGTATGTTATGGGTATTTATTCAAATTCATTTGTAGCTATATCTAGTCACTTATGAAAACAATATAAGGGTATCACCTTTTCATGGACATTAATACAAAGATGATTGTTTATGTTGAAATTCAAAATTTTTGAGGATAATTGATGTTTGTTAATGTTCTCCATCTCTCAAATATGGGATTCATAAAATTTTCACCAAATGTGTATATCATATCAATATGCATACAATTTTTTTTTCTCATCCTGATGAAATCCATAATATAAATTGATCTTTGTTGTGCAAGTTTAATTAAAGTATTCATTTCTTCCAACATTGTAAGAATACCACATAATGTGAGAAGTGTTTCCAAGTCACTCATTCGAAATAGCAAATATTTAGCCTTATAAATTATCCTATAATTTGCGTATATAAACCCTGCCAGGGATTGATATTATTTGAAAACTCTATATGCTGATTGATACAACGAAATCCACCTAGTATCTACATATTTTAACAAATTTTTACCTTCAATAACTCCTAGTGCAAACTGTTGAAACTCTAAAAATATTTTTGGACTGCATGAAAAATAAGTATGAATTTCGTGAACAAGTTCTTCCACTCTCGCTACATTTTTAAATGTGCTCACAATTTTTTATGCAATATTCATTCTATGAGCCTTGCAATGAATAGGGATCAAATATGGTGTAATTGATATTTGTAGTTGAACATAAAGACCATTCCTGTGTCCTTTTATTGTAGCAACACCATCAGCTTTGATGCATATTAAATTAGTGGCTATTTCTATATTATATCAGTTCTGATGCATATTAACTTAGTGGTTATTTCCATATCATTCATTCCTACTATTTTCTTTAAACTAATTTGCATTGCAATTTTCCACCATATTATGTAGTGCAAGTAAATGAGGTTACCTAAAATGATTTTCCAATGTGTAAACATACATGCAAATAGAGAAAGAGAGAGAGAGAGAGAGAGAGAGAGAGAGAGAGGATATTAAGGAGAAGAAGATCCATACCAGTGACGACTACAAAGGAGGAAATCATAAGAAATCAACAAGCTACCTGGAAATGTTTGGTAGAAGAAGCGATTGTTCTCAGGTTGGAATACCCTCACCTATTTTTTTATTATTCTTTTTTTAGTTGCGTGCTTAGATATATATCTTTCAATGGGCTAGGAGTGTCGCAAAAGTATTAGGGCAGCAAAGGTGAGTGCAATAGTGCTAGGGTAGTGACATAAAAATATTTTAATAGTGCCACAACAGTGCTAGGGCAATGAAGGTGAGTGCTACAGTGCTAGGGAGGTGAATTAAAAATACTTTAATAGTATCGTAGTAGTGCTATGGTACTGAATGCAAGTGCAACAATGCTAGGGTAGCGAAGGTGAGTGCAGTAGTGTTAGGATAGCAAAGTAAAAATATTTTAACAGTACTACAGTAGTGTTAGGGTAGTGAATACAAGTGCAACAGTGCTAGGGCAGTGAAGTAAAAATATTTTGATAGTGTTGCAGTAGTGCTAGGGCAGCAAAGGTGAGTGCAACAGTGCTAAGGGAAATTAAAATATTTTAACAGTGCTGCAACAATGCTAGGGTAGTGAAGGCAAGAGCAGTAATGTTAAGGCAACAAAGTAAAAATATTTTAATAGTACTATAGTAGTGCTAGGGTAGTGAAGGCGAGTGCAAAAATGCTAGTGTAGCGAAGTAAAAATATTTTAACAATACCACAATAGTGCTAGGGAAGTGAAGGCGAGTGCAGCAGTGTTAGGGCAATGCAATAAAAATAATTTAACAATGGTGCAATAGTGCTAGGGCAGCGAAGGTGAGTGCAGCAATGCTAGGGCAGCAAAGGAATAACATTTTTTATTTGGTATTTTTAAAATGGTAGTATAATTTGGGAAATTGATTTCTTGTTTTTTATGGATAATGAAGAGGAATGTTTGAACTTCTTAGAGGACCCCTTTGAGGGGAAACACATATTTTCAACTCCAAGGCCCAAGGGGTACATTTCTAGACAAGACTTAGAAGTTGAGAACTAGGGGTCCTTGGGTATTTTGAGTGACAAAAATAATACTGTAGGTAACTAGACTTTAGTGGACAGAGGAGAGTCTATGTCAAAATGTTTAGATCAGATCAGTTGTCCTATTGATTGCTCACTCTTAGGTGTCTCTAAGCACTCTACTCAAGTGATGGGTCTAATGAATGTGAAAGTATTTTATTGTAGAGAAGAAAAAATTGAAAAGACTCCAAATAATCTAAAATCGCTTTTTCTGACAAAGTTTCCTTTGTTTGGTTCTAGTTTTATTGGTAAAAGTCTTGATTTAGAGGTCCTAAGTGGATTGGGTCCAAACCTTCAATCAACATAGTCTACAACTCCGATCAGTAAAGTGTGTAAGGCACATAAAGTGGTTAAAAAGAGAAGGTCAAAGACCAGAATGGTACTTGGGAAAGACTTGAGGATGGAACAAGTTTTGGAGTTTTCAAGGAAGACCCTTATTGGAAAGTTTCATGGAAGTCAAATAACTGATAATACACTAAATGAGTTATTGCAGAAGGTATGGATCCCAATATTAGGATATGGGTCAATTTTTCACTTACTTTCCAAAGGATGGATAGGTTTCCTTTTTTGATCTGAGGAAGATGCACAAAAAAATTTGGGAGGTCATTGGTATTGGGGGTCTTATTTTTTGGATTTGAAGGCTTGGACAACTTGCTTTGATCCTAGGACTAAAGTTGCTAGGAGAATCCTAATCTGGGTAAAACTTCCAGGTCTACCAATGGAATTAGGTCAGAAAGAGCTTTGAAAGAGATTGGAGATTCATTAGGTAAAAAATTGGATATAGATATTTCTTACAAATCTAGTGTTATTTGGTCTGTAGCTCAGGATTTGGTTGATATGGATATCTGTGAAGGTATATTGGACTGTATGGAGATAGTTGTGGGGAATACAATTCATAATAAAATATTGAATTATTTAAAGATTCATTTATATATGTTCATTGTCATGTTTATGGACATATTTCTAAGGAATGTTCTCAATATTTCACATAGAAAGTATGGAGGAGAAAATAAATGACTAGTGGAGATTTCAAGTCAGCTAACAACAATCAAGAGATACCTATTTTTTAGAGCTCAATAGTGCTCCTTGATTTGGCACAAACAAGCAAAAAAAATATTGTTGAACCTGGAGCCAAAAATCTAGAGGAGGAAGAAATTTTGGGCCTAACTTTATCTCCATTTCACTGTTCACAAGTTGTTAGAGGAGATAAAGTCATAAAGAAAACTATGAAAGGATTGGAACTAGATACTATTAAGTTTGTTGGTCAGCCATCTAAACCTTATGATAATTATTGTCCAATACATGAGAATAATATGGACTTAGGTAATAAATAACTTTTTACACTTCTTTATGAATGTTTGAAGAGAAGTCCCATGGACAAGGATTTTTCTAAGATTTTGGACAATGGACCGGAAACCTCAAACTCATTGAATAGGGATTGTAATCCAAATATTTCAACTATTGGAGGAAGTCTTTACGACCTCTCACGTGAATCTTCTAGGGAGGTATCTATTTCAGGGGATGGTTTGGAGATAGGTTCCTCTTGCAGATATTTGTTATGTTATAGGAAAAGGGAATCTAAGCTAAGAAATTGTGCAGTTTTTGGAAGGTTAGGGTTAGATGTGGACCATATGAAGGAATCTTCCACTACTTCAGCAAGTAGGAACTCATTTTTATTTCATGCACAAGAGAAGGCTTTGATGGAAATTCAGTAAGGTGAAAAAAAATCTATCAAAAGGGTCCTTAGAGCGGGACAAAAACCCTCTAGGATGTTTACATGATCTTGTTATCCCTTAATATCTGAGGTCTTGGAAGTCCCTCTAAAAGACTCGCTTTAGCCAGGTTGGTGGAAATTCATAATCTAGATGTAATATTTCTACAAGAAACCATGGGGGCAAGTACAAAAGTCATTGAAGGGTTAAGTAAATTGCTTAGGGACTGGTAGGTCTTGGTTCTAGATGCTACCAAAAATTTAGGGGGTGTTTTGACTGGCTGGAAGAACTTAGTTTCCTTAATTAATTCTTCCTTTATGGTTTTAGGCTTGTGGATAGAATTCTTTTTTAAATACTTGGGTTTGAGGTTATCAGTTATTAATTGTTATGGTCCTTATGAAGATAAGCAGGTTTAGGAAGAGTTTTTCTCACAAACGTGTGTTAGGGATGAAAGAGTTATCATCGATGGGGACTTAAATTTTACTATGAATAGAAGTGAGTTCTAGGGAGAATATGCAAGACTTGATAGGCTTGTAGATTACTTCAAGCATAAGATTGAATAATCTAGTTTAATTTATTTGGAACCAATAAATTTAATGCCTATGTGGAGAAATAATAGAGTTGGGGAAGCTAGGATCTCAAAGAGGTTGGACATATTTTTGATCTCAGAGACATTACATAATGAAATAGATAGAAAATTATCATGGGTTGAGACAAGAGGTGGCTCAGATCATTCTACCATATTTATTCAATTAGAAAATCAAGAGGTAAAACATGCCAATCCTTTTAAGCTCAATCTAATTTGGTTGGAGGAAGAATATTTTCAACAACTGATTAAAAATAATGGATTGGTTATGACCAAAGTTCTAGGTCATCAACGAGTTTTCAATTTGCTGCTACACTAAAATAATTAAAAGGAGTCGTTTCATCTTGGATTTCATTTAAAAAGGAGAGTATGGATAGAGATATTAAGTTGGTGGAGAAGGAAATTTTAGAAATTCATAAAAATAATGAGGCTGGTTTGTTTAAAGAGGAGGAGAAAACAAGATTGGTTGAACTAGAAATTAAGAAGAACAAATTCTTGGAGTGGAGGGAAGCTAAATGGAGAATGAAAAGTAGAGTTGTATGGTTAAAAAAGGGTATGAAAATACTAAGTTTTTCATAATTTTTCTAATCATAGGAAGAAGGTTAACACTATTTGGGAGATACAGAATGAAGAAGGGGTTCCTATTAGGAGTTTTTTTGAGCTAGCATATTTGGGAGTAAAACATGTTCAATCTATCTAAAGAACCTGATAGAATCAATATTGGAATTTTTTTAAAGTTAACTACTTTCTTCTCTAGTTTTGTGATAGAGCAGGACAATCAATTACTTATGAAAGAGGTCACAAAGGAAGAACTAAAAGTTGTCCTAACTTCTTTCAAAAAGGATAAAAGTCTAGGGCTTGATGGATGGCCTGTGGAGTTTTTCCTAGTTTTCTATGATCTGGTTGAGGAGGATCTTCTTAGAGTAATGGAGGAATTTAGGTTGAGTGGTTAGGTTTTGGGGGCTTTTAACTCCACTTTTTTAGCTTTGATTCCAAAAAAGGAGAAGCCTAAAATATTTGATGAATTTAGACCTATTTTGTTGTGTAGACACCTAAAACGCGGCATGTCGAGGGCGACTACTCATATGGACATGATACAAGACCATATGAAGGATCTTGGACAGACTCCAAGATAGAGCAGTGGTTCTAACCACTTAAGTTGGACTCCTTGGCCTAATCAGTTTGAATCACAGCCCAAACCTACGGTCTATAGAATGAACTATGGCTGAGACCTACAGTTTATAGTCTAGACCGTAGTTGTAACCTACGGTCTTAACTGAAGTTTAGTTGGCCTTAATCCAAGCCAAATATGTTTAAACAACCATTTGATCTAGAATACGGTGGTTAGAAGGCTAAAGATTCCAATCCAACTGTCCTAACCACCCCTTCTTGATCTTGGCTTCTCCATGAAGCCACTCCTAGCCCTTGGGTAGTCCTATAAGTACCCCTCAAAATTAGGGCAAATGATGAGAGAGATCATTGGATATTTGAGCAGCGAAGCCCTGTCAAATTGTACACTCAACCGAGTATACTAAGAGAGAGCTATTGCACTTATCCCCTACCTACTTATAAATATTTATGATGAATTACATTATGGATGCCCTAGGAGCCTAGGAGAGCGAAGAAGCACATATTCAGGCAAACGAAGGTCCATCACAGTAAATCAACAACAAAATTAGTCTAAGGACATTAAAGGCGACCATTGAACATCAATTTGGACAAGGAGGTCAAGCCCACTACCCTTGAAATTGAGGGTAAACCTATTAGATTGCTAACCGTGGCTTTCAGCTACGATTTACAGTGCAGACCGCTCACAAGAGTTGCGGTTTACAACAGAGGTATCGACACCTTACTGTTTCCATTTCTATTTGGCTAGATAGTTTAAATTAGTCATTTCTATGGTTCAGTTGTAGTTTAGAAGATTTTTGACTGGTAGAATTAGGTTTAGAATAGTTTCATTGTATTTGCATTAAGTAAGCTTTAATGGAATCTTTATGTGATTTCATGCTCTATTTTATGTGATTGGTCCATTCATTATTTAGTTGCTATCTTTATTTATGCAATTCCATAAATCTTGATCCAATTAACATAGTTTAAATATGCTTTTCACGCTTTCTTGATTATACATTCTTAATGGTATCTTTATGCATTTTTCCCAAAATGGCCTCATCATGAGAGGTTGCCTATCTTTTTGACACTTTTATGTTGTTTCTTGATCGCAATGAATAGATTCGAAGGAGATTCAACCATCAAGTTCCTTCCTCAACGTGAAGAAGAGGGCAAATCCACCCTAGAGCAGTTTATGACTAGTTGAAAAGCAACATTAGTGCACCTACCCTATTGAGGGCTTTGGCATTGTATTAATTGTATCATTATTTGAGTGACCCTAAGAGGGGCATGATTGTAATTGGGGATTCTTTGCAAATATTAATACAAGAAACACTTATTTTGTTGAATCTATGTAATCTTGTCATTATTTTATGCTTGAATGAATGAATACGATATAATACAATGGATGGGCACCACGCTTTTTGGTTAGATCATTGTGTAACTATATCTATAAATCATTGTAAAGATTTTGGCTATTATATTGAAGAATATTTTTTTTGAAGTTATTTCCCAGGAGCAATTTGGATTTTTAGTAGGTAGACAGATTTTTGAAGCCATAGGAGCTGCACAAGAGGGCCTTCACTCTATTAAAACCAAAAATCTTCCTACAATGGCCCTTAAACTAGATCTATATAAATATTATGATAGAACTAGTTGGTTGTATCTCATATTGATGCTCTTACATATGGTTTTTAGCTATCTGATAGCAAAGTGGATTATGAGATGTATTTATTCTATATATTTTTTTTTGTTCTTATCAATGGATCATCTTCTAAATTCTTTAGATCCTTGAGAGGACTGAGACAAGGATGTCCTTTATCTCCTTTACTATTTTTTAGTTTTTGAAGGATTGAGTAGATCTATTTTGGATGCAAAGAGGGTGGGATCCTTGTCTAGGATCAAAGTGGGGTCCCTTTATTTATCTCATTGATTATTTGCTGATAACATATTATTGTTCACAAATGACAGTTTAAGGGAAACTAGAAAGTTGAAGGAAACCTTGGATACTTACAGTATTGCTACTGGCATGGAGATAAATATTCAAAAATCCTCTATTTGCTTTAATGTTCTAGAGCAAGATACTGAACAAGGTCTAACCAAAAATTTTCCTTTTACTATCTTTGATTTCCAAGAAGGCTTTAAGTATCTGGGGTTATTATTGAAGCCAAATACTTATAGGAAGAGATATTGGGGATCACTTTTAGAGAAGATTGAATTTAGGATTGATCATTGGTGTAATAGATGGTTGTCTATTGGTTGGATATTAACACTTGTAAAGTCAGTTCTTGAGGCAATTTCTATGTTTTGGCACTCCATGGCCTTCATTCCTAAAGGAGTTCTAGAGAAAATAAGAAAACTTTGCTTCAATTTTCTTTGGACTGGATGCAAGGAACGTGAAGGAATTCCTTTAGTTAAGTGGAAAAGTATTCTAGACCAAAGGAGGAATGTGGTTTGGGCCTTAAAAATATCCATATTTTTGGTTATTATTTTGCAAAAAAAAGTTTATGGAGGATTTTGACCAGATAAGGATTATGGAAGAAGATTATTAAATACAAGTATCTGTCTAGGGACCTTTATGTATTGGATCAGATATCCACAGAAAAGCATTACAAATATTTACATTCAATGGAAAGCACTAGTACATGTATTTTCTATGATTAGAAAATATTTGGCTTGGAAAGTGGGCAATGGTGAAAAAGTTAGAATAGGGGCTGATTTTATTTTAGGTTGTGGAGAAAATATTTTGTTATTGAAAGCTATGATAAGTTATTTACAAGACAAGGATTTTTACTTTATTCATTAGGTGGGGAAATCATATTATTCTAGTCTTTGGACCTAAGGTTGGAAGCAGGCTCAGGTCTTAGATTTTTTAGATGAGTAGGCATTTTTGTGGAAGGCTTACACTGATAGTCTTAAGAAGAGTCATATCAAGCTGAGATCTGAACCAAATACTATTGCTTGGGTATACAATAAATCTAGGGGTCAATATATGATTAGACTTGGTTAAAAAGCAAGTTTTGACCCTCATCCTCAAGGACCTACTTTGTGGTAGAAGCAAATTTAGAAATTATCTGTCCCAAAAAAGGTAATTATTTTCATGTGGTTAGCTTTGAGAAATAAGGCTTTGACTTGGGAAGTTTTATAGAGAAGAAGTAGACAAGGTCCAAGTATTTGCATGTTTTGTCAATCAGAGGAGGAAAACATCACACATTTGTTAATAAAATGACCTTTTTCTCAACAGGTTTGATTAGAAGCTGAACAAATAATTGGAGTAAAAAATATTTGGGAAGGAGAAATAGTGGAGGTATGCTTAAGACAGTGGTTTTTGAAAAAATATTTGAAACAATTTCTTTCTTTACCATGTCTTATATGTTGGGGTATATGGTTGGAATGGAATGCAACTATTTTTGAAGGGAGGTTAATACCCCCATTTCTGGTCATTTTTCAAGTGAGGACTTTGGTATCAATCAAAAAAATTCTTGAAAAACATAAGAAACCTTGAAAAGTAAATAATTTATTCATTGAAAAGTCTTAGCCATGGGTTTTTTTGATGGGGATAGTAAAAGAGTCATATTTTAGTAGTGCGGGAGGTATTATGTACTTCTCGGATACCCACTATATCAAATTTAAAGTAGGTCTTGGGATAGGTTCCAACAATTTTACTAAGTTTTAGGTATTGAGATTTCTAATTAAGTGTGTTGTGGAGAGAAATGTAAAAAATTACAATTTTTTGGAGATTCTACTCTAGTAATCAACTGGATGAATAGATCTACTCAATTAAAAAATAATTTGCTTAGACCAGTGGGAGATGAACTACTGGAGGTGATTTCTCTTTTTGAAAATATCTCTTTTACACATGTTTATATGGAATTAAATCAAGAAGCAGATAGGTTATCAAAATAAGGTCAACAGGTTCCAAAAGGTTTCTTGCAAATGGAAGAGAACAAGGATGAAGTTTCTTCTTTCACCCACATATCATATCCCTATTTTCTATTCTAGCTTTGGGTTTTTACTATGGGCCTATTTTATTTGATTAGAGCTTTATGGCAGCTTTTAACTATTTTTTTTCTTTTCTACTAGTTTCTTTTTCACTGATTTCTATCCAGGTTTTGGACATGGAGGTTATTTGGATGATTAAGTATTGATATATAAGGATATTTATCCTTATTATTCGACTGTAATTATTATATTTCCTCCCATTAATATGCTTTTATCTGGGTTTTTGTTTGTGCTAAGGCACCTGAGAAGTGTAATTTTCTTTTACTCTTAAAATAAAATTACAAATTTTCTTGTAAAACAAAAGGATATATTTGCATCTTCCACAACATACATTTTCTCATAGCAATAAACACATAGTCAAGTATCTCATCCATAATATAAATATTTTTTTTTTTGGTAATTAAGGATCAATTTCATTGCAAACGGGTTTCCTAGGTTGACCCAAAACCTTTTACAATAATCAACACATAAGCTGTTATGGATAAGAAAACAAAAGGGCGCACCATAGCCACCTGTCACCAATAACCCCCACCTCCGCGATTTCATGACAAGTCACGAAAATGAGACAAGTCGCGAAATTGCGACAGCAACCGGCCAAGCGCTACGCTTTTCAGCAACACCGCGATTTCGCGACAAGTCGCGAAAATGTGACATGTCGCGAAAATGCGACATGTCGCGATTTCACGACAAAAAACATCCAGCAGTATCCAAAGCCAAAAAATCTGCAATTTCGCAACAGGTCGCGAAAAGGTGACAAGTCGCGAAATCGCGACAACAACGAGCCTTCTGCTTCACCTTCATGCAGCACCGCGATTTCGCGACAAGCCGCGAAAAAATGACACGTCACGATTTCACGACAATTTTTTCCATTTTGCTTTGCCTGCAAACCCGCCCGCGATTTTGCGACAGGTCGCGAAAATGCGACAAGTCATGAATTCGCGACAATTTTCTGCCTTCAACAACAATTCCCAACCACTTCGCGATTTCGCTCCTTGTCACAAAAATGGAAAGTCTTATCAAAATTAACTTCAACTTTAACTTTTTCTCTCGACATCTATCTACCTTTAGTTTCACCATCTGCATCTCCGCAAAATTGTGACAAGTCGCGAAAATGCGACATGTCGCGATTTCGTGACATCTAACAGCCTTCTGCACCATAGTCACATCTGCGTCGCGAAAACGCGACATACTTTCCAGGAGCTTCCTTCTGACGCTGTTGGTCACGAAATCGCGAAAACTTTCCATACTTAGCAAAATCCAAGCTTGGGCGCCGCAAAACTGCATCAAGCCACGAAAATGAGACACTCCGCGAAAACGCGACAAAAATACTCTAAGCTCTTGAATGTTTCTTTTGGGTGTGACAACGCGACATGTCGCGAATCCGCGACATGTCGCGATTTCGTGACACTTTTCGGTCAATGCCACTCCTGCTTTACTTTGACCGCGAAAGGGTGACACGTCACGAAATCGTGACAGTTTAGTATGGCGCTCTCTTCTGACTCTGTCGGTCGCGAAATTGTGCCAAACTTCCACACTTAACTTTTTCCAGCCTCGAGCACCACGAAAACTCAGCAGGTCGCAAAAATGCATCAAGCCACGAAATCGAGACAAAAAATCATGAAGCTCAACACTGCTTCTCATAGGCGCGAAAGCGCGAAAAGTTGTGATTTCACGACAATTTTGGGTCAACACATCGCCGCCTCTACTTTGACCGCGATACGACGACACGTCGCGATATCGCGACAAAAACCTTATGAACTTTCCACTGCAACTTTGGAGCACGACACCGTGACAAGTCGCGATATTGCGACAACTGATGGTCATAACCTTTGCTGCTCTGCGTTGACCACGATACGACGACATGTCGCGATATCGCGACAGTTTTGGAACATGGTCACACTTGTGTTTTTTGGTCGCGAAAACGCAATAGAAAATCTTTGGGAGACAGAACACATCTCTTCCTTTTACCAACTTCCACAGATGCAACATCATTGGCGGTCGTTTTGGATAATCTTGTCCACTTCACTTGGAACCCCGAGTTCCCAAGTGACCAAACCATCAGCTTCCACTCCTAAATTGGCTAAGATATCAGCAGATTTATTAGCTTCCCTAAATAATGCTCGGCTCTTCGCTCATTCCTGGCTTGGTAGAGGTACCTCGCCTCTTCTATGACAGTCTTAAACCGCCACGGAGGAGTTTTCCCATTGTTGATAAGGTTAATGATATGCATGGAATCTCCTTCAATAATAAGATTATCTTCTATGTCCTGAGCCAACTGAAGACCCCTCCAGAGCGCTCTAGCTTTCGCCTCATTATTAGTTCTGGTTCCTAACTGCTCAGAAAAGGCCATCACCAAACATCCTTGATGATTTCTCACTACACCTCCAGCCCCTGCTTTGCCAGGATTACCTTTGGAAGCCCCATCAAAGTTGAGCTTGAGCCATCCAACAGGGGGCGGATTCCACTTGACATTAACTCTGGGATTAACCTTGGGGGTCATGGGATTTTCAGCCAGGGTAAAATTTAAAGAGTGAGCGATCAGTCTCTCCCAGAGGGGAGGGTTGCGAGCTTCAAGGGGGATAAGGCTAACGTTTTCACGGGCAAAGGAAATGATCTTATTGGTGATGGAAGAGGCATCATGGCAGGACTCATGGAAAGCTCTATGATTTCGTTCAAGCCAAATCTGCCATAGAAAATGATGAAGACAGACCTTCCAAAAAAACTTCAATCTAAGGCTGACAAAGGGATTTGGCCATTGGTGGAAGAGGTCAAGGATGGTAGCAGGTCTGACCCAACAAATGTTAAAGGCTTGCAATAACCTATTGAGGATGCTCGAAGAGACCGGGCATTCAAGGAAAATATGGAGGGTGGACTCCCAATTGGCCCTGCATAAACAACAACGGTTAGCAACAATCAAACCTTTCCTAATCAAGTTGTCAATAGTAAGAATCCCGCCTTGGATCACCAACCACGAGAACATAGCAAATTTGGGAATAAGCTTTTTGACCCACACCAACCGAGGCTGGAGGATGGGGTCCCGAGAATCAACCATTAGCATATAAGCAGATTTGATCGTGAACTGCCCATTTTCGGAAGGTGCCCAAATCACCTGATCCTGCCCAGGACTCATGGAAATGAATTGAAGATGCAATATGCTTTGGATTTCTTCTAAGACTGCTTCAAGCCCAGGGATCCTAATCTGTTTCTAGCTAAGCCTTCCTCTATCCTGCCTCATAAAGTCAGCAACTTTCCTTCCATATAAAACCTCCGTGATTCTTTTGACCCTAGCAAGGTGAGAAACCTGAGACAAAGCTACTTCCTTGGCCCACCTCGTCATCCCGTAACCCGATATTCTCGACCATTGCCAAGGACCCATCTTAGGCCTTTCTTTAGGACTTCTCTGCTAGATAGGATAGCTCTCCAGAACGCAGAACCTCTTCTATGCACCGTATCATCTAGGAAATCAAGATCTTGAAGATATTTCCTTCTAATTATGGCAGTCCACTCATTTTCCTCATTGTTAATAAGGCGCCAAGCTTGTTTAGCTACTAAAGCTGTGTTTAGATGTGCAATTCTTCTCAGTCTAAGCCCTCCAAATTATTTCGGTCTACAAACCTTGCCCCAGCCCACAAGGTGGATCCTCTGTTTTTATTCAGATCCAGACCAGAGAAAGTTCTTTTGAATCTGTTCTATTTTTTGAAAAATTCTGGTGTGAGCTCTAAAGACAGAAAGAAAATAAACTGGAATGCTCTGGAGGGAGGCCTTGGTGAGGGTGAGTTTCCCGGCCTGAGACAGAAAATGACCTTTCCAACCAGCCAGTTTCTTTTGGATTCTTTCTACCACTCTATCCCACATAGAACTACACGAAGAGCCGTAGAAGAGGGGGAGGCCTAGGTACATGGTCGGGAGAGACGCTATCGAACAACCCAAGATGTGAGCAATTCTGGCTTGTCTCTGATTTGGGGTGTTAAGGAAATAAAGTTTGCTTTTGTTAAAATTCACCTTCTGGCCCGCCGCATCTTCATAGAGTTGGAGGATGAGCTTGATCCTTCTAGCTTCAACCACAGACGACTGGGTCAACAACAAAGTGTCATCCACAAATTGTTGGTGACTAATAGGGTTGATGAGAGAGGTGGCTTTGATCCCTAAAATTAACCCAGTATTGCATGCTGCTTTAATAGTTCTTCCCAGAGCCTCTGCCACAATGACGAACAACATTGGGCTAATTGGATCTCCTTGTCTGAGCCCTCTGTGACTCTGGAAGTACCTAGCTATCGTACCATTGACCAGAACTGAGAACTAGGGTTCAAAAATGCACTCTTTTATCAGCCTGACCCATTGAGGATGAAAATTGAACTTCAGGAGAACAGTCATCAGAAAATCCCAGTTGATACGATCAAAAGCTTTGTTCATATCGAGCTTTAGGGCTAAGACCACCTTGTTGGTTTGACTTGCAGAGTGCAAAGCTTCATGGACAATAATCACACCATCCAAAATCGATCTCCCTTTGACAGAGCTGCCTTGGCTTGAATCGATAATGAGGGGAAGAATTTCTTTCATCCTATTAGCAATGGATTTTGAAAATATCTTGTAGGACACATTGCAAAGGCTAATCGGTCTGAAATCTACCATGGTCTCAGGAGATGGGCCCTTAGGAATCAGGGCGATAAAGGTGGACTTGAACCCTCGTGGTATATGTTTTGAAGCCTGAAATTCTTTGATAGCAGAGATGACATCCGGTCCTACCGTATCCCAGAAAGCTTGGTAGAACCGAGGAGGGAACCCATCAGGGCCAGGGGCCTTCTCAGGATCCATGCTAAACAGGGCTTTTCTAATTTCCTCGTCAGTGAAGGGAGCAAGAAGCTTACCATTTATGGCCTCACCAACCAAACTCGGAATGGACTGAAGGAGGGTTTCCTTGGCTTCTTCTTTAACCTGGGATTCATCCCCGAGAAGGGAGCTGAAGTAAGCTACTGCTTCCTCCCTGATCTCCATTAAATCTTGGGTTTTGGATCCATCAGCTTTGGTTAACTCTCTGATCTTATTATTACTTCTGTTCCTCAAGGTGGTAACATGAAAAAACTTTGAGTTCGAATCTCCATCCTTTAGCCATAGAGCCCTGGATTTCTGTCTCCAATAGGTCTCCTCACATGCTAAGATATTATGATATTCTGACAGATTGGCTAGTTCCTCCTTCCTAGTAGCTTCATCATTGGTACCACTCTGGATGGAGTTGTCAATGACCTGCAACCTTTCCCTCACTTTTTCCTTGTTCTCAAACAGGTTCCCAAAAACCTCCTTATTCCAAGTTCTAAGGTTATTCTTAACTAATTTTAGCTTTTGAGCAAGAATAAAACCTGAACTTCCATGGAAAGGTTGCTGCCACCAAATGGACATGCTTTCTTTTAGATCCGGGTGTCTGATCCACATCGACTGAAAACGAAAGGGTTTTTTGAAAGAGTTAGACTTTGGGACCTCCAAGAGGATGGGGTTGTGATCAGAAGAGATTTTGGGGAAGGTATGCAAGGTGGAGTCTCCAAACCCAGCCATCGCCTCCTTGGATAAGAAGAACCTGTCAAGTCTTTCTTGGATCAGTTGGTCGCTGAGACCTCCTCGTTGCTCCAAGTATACTTGGCTCCTCTTAGCTTCACATCCATCAGTTGATTCGAGTTAACAAACTCGTTGAAGTCTTCCATGCTTCTGGAGGGGAGCCCAGATCCACCCTTTTTGTCTGATGGGTATAGCGGCATGTTGAAGTCACCTACCACAACCCAGGGGATGTCATGGAAAGCATCACCCAGATTGCCCAAAAACTCCCACAAAGAGGCTCTCCCCTGAACAGAGTTAGGAGCATACACATTGGAATAGATCCACGATCTATTATTTTCAAAATCATGGAAAAACACACTTAACACCCTGTCGTCCTCTTGGATGACACTGCCTTCCACTACCCGAGGGTCCCACAAAACCATGAGGCCCCCAGACGTTCCCCTTGTTGGAATAAACACCATTTCCCCTTGATTCCACATCTTTTTAGTTATCGATTTTGACTGGACTTCATCTAATTTTGTTTCTTGCAACATCAAAATTTTTGGATTGTACTGCCTTCTTAGCGAACTAACCACTCTCTGAGTGGGCTGTCCATTGAGGCCTCTCACATTCCATGAGAGAACCTTCATTTAGATTGTTTAGAGTTCTTCCCTTTCCCCCTTCCCTGAGGAGGTTTTCCTGATTTGTTATCTTCGAACCCTGGGATAACTTGTTGGATCAGAGTTTTCTGTTTACCGCTGGAAATTTCATTGTCAGTCCTCATTCTGTTATGCTCTACGTTTGAAATCCTCCCCTTATTTCTCTCACAACCAAAGTAAATGGGTGACTTAGTCGTGCTCCTGGTCTTTTTGGGGCTAAATTGAGGGGGATCTAACTGTTGAAGAACCGGACTACCACATTCCTCAAAATCATCCAGTTCTATCATCTCAGTCCTCGAGTCTAACTCCTCCATCTTCTTCCTGTATTCTCCTAGTTTGAAAGAAGAATCTTCTATCTGGTTGGGCGGACTTCTGGCTATGATATTGGGTAGGTCTGGTTTAGAAGACGAAATCTCCTCCACTCTTTTTCTATAATCTCTAGGGCTAAGCCTAGGTCCTTCCTGAGGGATTGGAGGGATATTTGATATGGGATTAGACGGGCCCACCTTTGATGGGGATTCTAGGGTTTCAGGGAGAGAACATTGCCTGTTATCCTATTCTACTTCCTCGATCTCCCCTTCTTCTGGTAGATCGGCTAAAATATTGAACTGATTTGAGCTTGGAGATTTAGGGCTTACCTAGTTTTTCAGATCTTTGGAGAGATGATGCTTGTCTTTGCTCTGAGAATGCCTTGCACTCTGATAGTCTTTCTCCGGAGACATGTAGTTATTTTTGAATGGCCTAAACCCTCCTTTGCCACCAGGGCCTCTTTTTAGAGGGAGGTTCCTAGGAAGCCCTTTCTCATTTGCGTGATTGCTTTCCGATCTGGGGATGTCTCTCTTTGCTGCTAGTGTAGGGCACTGATTTTGCAGGTGGCCTTGTGATTTACACTTAGGGCAATAAGCTGGCTTATTTTCGTATTCCACCGTCTGATATCTAAGATAGTTGCCATACTCAAGTTCCACAACATTTGGCAGTTCAAATTCAAGATTGGCATTGACGCAGAGTCTTGCATGAGTCATCCTTGTCCTAGCCAAGGTTGCATGATCTATGGACACCAGTTCACCGATCGTTCTAGCGATGCCATGTAGCCAATACTCGTTGACAAACTAAGCTGGAAGATTGGGAAGCCGCACCCAAATGGGAGCAGTATTAATGTTCTATTTTTCAGGGTCAAAATCTTCACCCCATTTCCTAAGGAAAAGGTTGCATTTCCCTAAAAACTAGGGTCCTCCAGTGAGAACGCAACTCGCATCCTCCTTATTGTTAAATCTTAAGATGAAAAACCCCCTGGAAAGGGCAACAACCTCCAAACTACCCATCGTCCTCCGTTTGGATAGGGCCCAAGAACGAATAGTTTCTATATCTGGTCTTCCACCCAGAACTTGCCCACTAAAGAAAACTCTTCCATGGCTAAACATGGCCCCATCGAATCGATAGGTGCCTTTACCCTGTTATTTACCGAAATGAGGGGCGGGAGAGAAAGAAAGACACTCTTTCTCCCTAAGACTGTATTTGCAAAGGATCGGGCTCCTCTGGGGCCCGCCCCACTCAGCTGGGTCCCTTTGTCCGGGTCTTTATGGGGGGGGGTCACGCTCTCTCTGGATAACCTCTGCTGCCGCCGCTAGCCTCCCATCCTCTGGATTCGTGCCTGGATCAAGCTCAAGGGTCCTGCCCAAACCCTCTGAACCACCGCTGCTTTTCCCGCCTAAAAAATTTGAAAACTCGTCGCCGCTGCTCCTCTCCTCCATCTCGCTCATCCCTTCACTTTGTTCAACTTCTGATCCTTTGCATAGAGATCAATTTATAATATAAATATTCAAACCATAAGTCAAATCTAAATAAAAAGCTTTACCAAGGGGTGGGTCATGACATTATCCCCCCTTAGGCTTAACACAGTCCTCTATGTTTTAAAACTTACAAGCACAAAAATAGTATCTATTCAACATTTTAAAACAAAAATGGAAAATGTTTTTGCATATCCGCTACTTTCTCCCAAGTATCATTCCTTTTAGTGTAATGGTTGTTGAGCAAGGTGCAGCAACAGTATTGTCATTGTTTTCAACAAAATCAGATAGATCTGTTGATGCAGTGGACCGAAAGTTCAAAAGCTATTCAGATGTAGAAGATAGGAGTTCAAAGGTTATTCAGAGTATGTACAGTGATTTTCCAAGAAGACCGAAGTGGCCCATATGCAAAAGATCAAAGAAAAAGACAAGTAAGAAAAGTGTCGCGATATCGCGACATATACAACAGGCAAGAAAAACTATCGCGATTTCGCGACATGTTGGAAAAGAGAGAAAAAGCAAGAAAAACTGTCGCAATTTCGCGACATGTTGGAAGAGAGAGAAAAAGCAGGAAAAACTGTCACGATTTCGCGACATGTTGGAAGAGAGAGAAAAAGCAAGAAAAACTGTCGCGATTTCGTGACATGTTGGAAGAGAGAAAAGGCAAGTGGAAAAACTGTCACGATTTCGTGACATGTTGGAAGAGAAAAAGGCAAGTGGAAAAACTATCACGATTTCATGACATGTTGGAAGAGAGAGAAAAATAGGAAAAACTGTCACGATTTCGTGACATGTTGGAAGAGAAAAAGGCAAGTGGAAAAAGTGTCACGATTTCATGACATGTTGGAAGAGAAAGAGAAAGTAGAAAAAGTGTCACGATTTCACGACAAGTTCGAAGAAAGAGAACAAGTAAGAAAAGTGTCACGATTTCGCGACATGTCGCATTTTCGCGACTAAAATAGGAGAGAGAAAGTAAGTTTGAAAAGTGTCACGATTTCGTGACATGTCACATTTTCGTGACTAAAATAGGAGAGAGAAAGTAAGTTTGAAAAGTGTCGCGATATCACGACATGTCGCATTTTCATGACAAAATAAAGAGAGGAAGCGTACGAAAGTAGAACTATCACGATTTCGTGACAAAAGCAGAAAGCAAGACTTCGAAAGGAGTGTCACGATTTTGTGACAAAAGCAAAGAAGTAAAGTACGGAAGTAGAAGTGTCATGATTTCATGACAAAAGCAAAGAAGTAAAGTACAGAAGTAGAAGTGTCATGATTTCATGACAAAAGTAGAGAAGAAGACTTCGAAGGCAGAAGTGTCACGATTTCATGACAAAAGCAAAGAAGCTAAGTACGGAAGCAGAAGTGTCACGATTTCATGACAAAAGCTAAGTTGAAGACTACGGAGGCAGAAGTGTCACGATATCGTGACAAAAGCAAAGTCAAAGTCTATGGAAGCAGAAGTGTCGTGATATCATGACAAAAGCAAAGATGAAGTATATGGAGGTAGAAAGTGTCACGATATCATGACAAAAGAAAAGATGAAGTCTATGGAGGTAGAAATGTCGTGATATCGTGACAAAAGAATAGAGAAAGCGTATGGAGGTGAAAGTGTCGTGATATCACATGTTGTATTTTCGCGACAACAGCAACAAAAGAAGCTACAAAGGCAGAAATGTTGCGATATCGTGACAAAAGAATAAAGAAAGAGTATGGAGGTGAAAGTGTCATGATATCGTGACATGTATTTTTGTGGAAACAGACAAAAGAAGTCGACGAAGATGGATGACAACTGACTAAAATTAGGGTTTATAGTTGTTATGAAAGCCGACTAAGATTAGGATTTACAACCGACTAAGATTAGGGTTTTCATCATAAAAAATATTGTTATAAAAGGAGGGTTGTTTGGAGAATTGAGTAGATGATGAATTGTTGAATGTGTGTGAAATACGATCATTGTGCGTAGAGAGCAAGTCATGTTGAATCGTGCTAAGTGTAAAATTTGTAAAGAGAGCAGAGTGCACAAAAGGGAGAAGATGATCGTGAAGTTCGACTGTAATGAAGTAGAGTGTGCGAAGTGATTGCGTAGAGAGAGCAGAGTGCATAGAGAATGCAAAGGTGAAGAAGACTAGTTAGGGTCTTGCAAAAGCAAAGGTATCTTACTGTCAAACTTATAGATTCAAATTGAAGTCCAGGTTGCAACTTGGCATCAGGGGTTGGTGCTCCTTTTTGTTGGTGTAGATAAATAAGGGGTTGGTGCTCCTTCCAGTTGGTGCTAGTAAATCAGGGGTTGGTGCTCCTTTCTGTTGGTGCAGATAAATCAGGGGTTGGTGCTCCTTCCAGTTGGTGCTGGTAAATTGATTGTAAAGTTGGTGCTTTGCAAAGGCTGGATTTGGATGGTAGTCCAAGCAGTCAATTTTTGAGGAGTAGCCACATTGGTGAACCTCGTTAAATCTTGTGTTGTGTGATGCTCTTTTGTTATACTTGTTGTATCTAGTAATAAGTTTTAATTATTACGGTATTAAGAGCTATAAATTTAAGTTTATAGAGCTACACTGATTCACCCCCCCTCTCAGTGTCATTGTAAGACTAACAATTGGTATCAAAGCTAAGTTCCTGTACAAGCTTAACCGGCTAGGGTGATCTTGGAAGTAACACAATGGCATTTGAAGAAGTAAAATCAGAAAAGGAAGGAGTGAACTCTGAAGTATGTGGTGAAAACCCTGAGGTTGAAGTAGATCTAGAAGGTGAGTTGATCTCTGCACTTGAAGAGTGGAAAATAGAGAGGAAAAAGAATAAGAAAATTTCAAAAAAGCTTGAGGATGCAAATGAAATCATAACCAACTCGAAAGTACAGATAGAAGAATACAAGAAAATATCTGAAGATCTCGAAGTACAAATTACCATGAAAATAGATTATTGCTGCAAACTAGAAGAAGAGAATGTTGGTTTACGGATGCAGATAGAAGAGATGAATCACAAAATTAGTTGCTATCACAAATGCGAAGAAAGTTCTATGAAGTTGGATAAGATTATAAATGACCAAAGGCCTGCAGGCATCAAATTTGGTCTGGGTTTCGTCGAAGGAGAATCATCAAATGGATCAAAGGCCAGAAATGTAGAATCCATAAAGAATGAAGATAAGAAACAGGTTGATCAAGGAAAAATGTCTCATGCAAAAGAAAGCAATAATGCCAGGCACGAAAGGAGAATTGACAATGATGGATTCACCAATGTCACACATCAAAGAAGAAGAAGACCTATGGCTCCTACGACAACATGGCAAAGACCATCACCCAGGTTCAATTATCCCTTTTCTGGTTTCTATTTTAAATGCAATGGCTATGGACATAAAATCTCAGACTGCAAATATAATGTAAGACCAAGGAATTTCACCAATAGAAATGCTTTTTCTCCTCTGATGAATTATACAGTAGAATGTTATAACTGTCATAATTTTGGGCACATTGCAAGAAACTGTAGAAGTACATTTGCATCAAATCAGTTTTAGGGAAGAAAATTTCAACCAAATAGGATGAGACAAAATAGAAAACTTCCCGAAAAACATGCACAAGCTATTGATAAGGGAAAGGCAAAACAAGAGCCCAAAACTACTATCAAAATGGAGTGGAAAGAAAAAGAGCGACTTAAGGAAGAAAAGGAATCCTTAATCGTACAAACAACATTTAAAGCACAGAATAAATATGTACCATGGATACTTGATAGTGGATGCTCCAGTCATATGACAGGTGACAAACAAAAATTTGAGAAGTTACAGAAATATGAAGGTGGTTCAATAAAGTTTGGAAATAATGATGGAGCTAAGATAGTTGGCAAAGGTTCAGTTAAAATTAGTGATGAAAAAATTAAGTCAGAAGAAGTCTTGTTTGTGGATGGTTTGAAACATAACTTGTTGAGCGTAAGTCAGATTTGTGATAAAGGTCATGAAGTAGTTTTTATGAAGCAGGGTTGTGAAGTCAGAAAAACAAATAGTGGAAAATTGATAGCAACTGGATCAAGGACATCTGGCAACCCTGTACACGCTCTCGGAGACTTCAAAAGGAGCTTGTTTTATTGGACAGGAAGAAGAAAATTGGTTGTGGCACAAGAGACTCGGTCATATCAGTTTTGATAATCTAGTAAAAATCAACTCAAAAAGGGCAGTGAGAGATATTCCCACCATCAAGCAAACCTGCAAACAACATTTGTGCTTCATGCCAAAAGGGGAAGCAAACTAGAGTCACATTCAAAACAAAAGAGTACTACACAAGCAAACCTTTGGAACTAATACACACTGATTTATGTGGACCCATGAGAACACAAAGCATAAATGGTGACAAATATTTTATGTTGTGCATTGATGACTATTCCAGAATGACATGGATATTTTTCTTGAAGCATAAATCAGAAGCTTTTAAAATGTTCAAGATTTTCAAAAACCATGTTGAGAATGAAATAGGAAAGAGGATCAAATGTTTAAGATCAGATAGAGGAGGAGAATTCATTTCAGAGGAGTTTACAGAGTACTGTGAAAAATACGGTATTAGGAGACAGTTTTTAGCAGCCAGGACACCTCAAGAGAATGGAGTGGTAGAAAGAAAGAACAGATACAAGTGCAGGAAATGGCACGGACTATGTTGGCTGAAAGCAGAGTAGCAGACATATTTTGGAAAGAAGCAGTCCATACTACGGTGTATATCCAAAATAGGTACATGCTGAGAACACATGAAAGCAAAACTCCTTATGAGTTGTGGTTCGGTAAAAGGGCAACAACAAAATACCTCAAAGTTTTTGGCAAGCAAGTGCTACATCAAAAGAACTGGAAGATAATCTTGGTAAGTTTGAAGATAGAGCGGATGAAGGTATTTTTGTTGGTTATTCATCAAAAAGCAAAGCTTACAAATGCTACAACAAGAGGCTAAAGAAAATTGTGGACAATGTCTGATGTTAAATTTGATGAAGGTAGAGAACGAGTAATTAGCTATGAAAAGAACTACCCAATTTATGAAGAGGTTATTGAAGGAGATGAGGAAAACGAAATGGAAAAGATACAAAAAATTGACTCAGATGATTTAAGTTGTGATTCAGAAGTGGAAGAAAATAAGAAATTCAAAACAGGCAGTTGGCAAAAAAATCATCCTAGAGAGCAAATAATTGGAGACCCCAAAGTTGGTGTTCAGACAAGAAGAAGAGTAGTAAGTAACTACTCTCTATTATCCAGCATTGAGCCCAAAAATGTTGTTGACGCAAGCAAAGATGAAAGTTGGATGAAGGCAATAAATGAAGAATTAGATCAGATCGAGAAAAATGAAACTTGGGAGTTAGTACCTAGACCTGCAAATAAAAATATAATCGGGACTAAATGGATTTTTTGAAACAAATTGAATGAAGACGGATAGGTAGTCAGAAATAAAGCAAGATTGGTATGTAAGGGTTATGCACAAGTTGAAGGCATTGACTTTGAGGAAACTTTTGCACCAGTAGCTAGACTAGAGGCAATTAGAATGTTTCTGGCTTTAGCAGTCTACAAGAATTTCAAAGTTTATCAAATGGATGTGAAATCAGCATTTTTGAATGGGAAACTTGAAGAAGAGGTTTATATTGAGCAACTAGATGGTTTCCAACTTGGTGATGATCCCAACTTGGTTTGCAAGTTGAAGAAAGCATTATATGGCTTAAAACAGGCACCCCGAGCATGGTATGCAAGGCTAGACAACTATCTCACTCAACAAGGGTTTAAGAAAGGTATGGTGGATAGTAATTTGTATGTCAAAATAGAAAATGGGCATCTTATTGTTCTTGTTGTATACGTAGATGATATCATATTTGGCAGCAGACAAAGATGAGTCATGTAAAGATTTAGCAAATAAGATGCAGAAAGAATTTGAAATGTCAATGATTGGTGAACTTTCGTATTTCCTCGGGTTGCAAGTTAATCAAAATAAGAAGGGCATATTTATTTCTCAAGTTAAATATGTGAAAGAGATGTTAAAAAAGTTCACAATGGAGGATTGTAAGCCAGTTAGCACTCCCATGACGACAAGTTGCAAGTTGAGCAAGGATGACAAATCTCCACCTGTTGATCAAACCATGTACAGATCTATGATTGGGAGCTTATCGTACTCGACAACTACTAGACTCAGATATTTTGCAGGCAGTATGCATGGTAGCATGATTTTAGGCTAATCCCAAGGAGACTCATGTGACAACAATGAAGAGGATTCTTCGGTACCTCAAGGGTACTATGGAGTATGGGTTATGGTATCCGAAAGGTAAAGACTTCACCCTTATTTCGTATTCAGATGCAGATTGGGCAGGATGTGTAGATGATAGAAAGAGTACCAGTGGAGGTGCATTCTATCTTGGAGACAGATTGGTCACGTGGCACAGTAAGAAACAAGAGTCGGTTTCTTTATCGACAGTAGAGGCAGAATATATTGCAGCGACAACATGTTGTACGTAGGTATTATGGATGAAACAAACCCTGAAAGATCTTGGTATTAGCTTCAGTGAGCCAATATCACTTAAGTGTGATAACACCAGTGCCATTAACATCTCCAAGAATCCGGTTATGCATTCACGCACAAAACACATTGCTATCAGTATCACTTTTTGAAGGAGAAAGTTGCGGAAGGTGAGGTTAAGTTGGATTTTGTTCCAACTATAGAGCAAGTAGCAGATATCTTCACAAAACCATTGCCCAAGGAAGTTTTTGAGTACCTTCGCAATAAATTGGGAGTGGTCACACTTCCCAAGAATTGACTAGCTACAGGGATCACATTCTCATGGGGAGCATTTAAGTATTTGATTATCTTTTTGCTCATGTTCATGATTTTTGCTAAGTGTAATAAATTTTGCTTGAGAATGTTGTGCATGGACTCAGGGGGAGTCTGCAGTAGCCCTTTGGTATTATTGTCAAAGGGGGAGAAGAGTTACAGGAAATTGCACATGTGTTGCCAACAATTCCAAAGGGGGAGATTGTTGAGCAAGGTGCAACAACAGTATTGTCATTGTTGTCAACACAGTTAGATAGATCTGTTGATGCAGTGGACAGGAAGTTCAAAAGCTATTCAGATGCAGAAGACAGGAGTTCAAAGGTTATTCGTAGTATGTACAGTGATTTTCCAAGAAGACCGAAGTGGCCCATATGCAAAAGATCAAAGAAAAAGACAAGTAAGAAAAGTGTCACGATATCGCGACATATACAACAGGTAAGAAAAACTATCGCGATTTCACGACATGTTGGAAGAGAGAGAAAGTAGGAAAAACTATCATGATTTTGCGACATGTTGGAAGAGAGAAAAAGTAAGAAAAACTGTCACGATTTCGTGACATGTTGGAAGAGAGAGAAAAAGCAGGAAAAACTGTCACGATTTCGTGACATGTTGGAAGAGAGAGAAAAAGTAGGAAAAACTATCACGATTTTGCGACATGTTGGAAGAGAGAGAAAATCAGGAAAAACTATCATGATTTCGTGACATGTTGGAAGAGAAAAAGGCAAGTGGAAAAACTATCACGATTTCATGACATGTTGGAAGAGAGAGAAAAAGTAGGAAAAACTGTCATGATTTCGTGACATGTTGGAAGAGAAAAAGGCAAGTGGAAAAACTGTCATGATTTCGCGACATGTTGGAAGAGAAAGAGAAAGTAGAAAAAGTGTCACGATTTCACGACAAGTTCGAAGAAAGAGAGAAAGTAAGTTGAAAAGTGTCACGATTTCGCGACATGTCGCATTTTCATGACTAAAATAGGAGAGAGAAAGTAAGTTTGAAAAGTGTCACGATTTTGTGACATGTCGCATTTTCGCGACTAAAATAGGAGAGAGAAAGTAAGTTTGAAAAGTGTCACGATATCGCGACATGTCGCATTTTCATGACAAAAGAAAGAGAGGAAGCGTACGGAAGTAGAACTGTCACGATTTTGCGACAAAAGTAGAAAGCAAGACTTCGAAAGCAAAAGTGTCACGATTTCATGACAAAAGCAAAGAAGTAAAGTATGAAAGTAGAAGTGTCATGATTTCATGACAAAAGCAGAGAAGAAGACTTCGAAGGCAGAAGTGTCACGATTTTATGACAAAAGCAAAGAAGCTAAGTACGAAAGTAGAAGTGTCACGATTTTATGACAAAAGCTAAGTTGAAGACTACGGAGGTAGAAGTGTCACGATATCATGACAAAAGCAAAGTCAAAGTCTATGGAAGCATAAGTGTCATGATATCATGACAAAAGCAAAGACAAAGTATACAGAGGCAAAAATGTCGTGATATCATGACAAAAGAAAAGATAAAGTCTATGGAGGTAGAAATGTCACGATATCGTGACAAAAGAATAGAGAAAGCGTACGAAGGCGAAAGTGTCACGATATCGTGACATGTATTTTCATGGCAACAACAACAAAAGAAGCTACAAAGGTAGAAATGTCACGATTTCATGACAAAAGAATAGAGAAAGCGTACGGAGGCAAAAGTGTCGCGATATCGCGACATGTATTTTTGCAACAATAGCAACAAAAGAAGCCGACGAAGACCGATGACAATCGACTAAAATTAGGGTTTACAGTTGTTATGAAAGCCGACTAAGATTAGGATTTACAACTGACTAAGATTAGGGTTTTCATCATAAAAAATATTGTTATAAAAGGAGGGTTATTTGGAGAATTGAGAGATGATGAATGTGTGTCAAATGTGTGTGAAATATGGTCATTGTGCGTAGAGAGCAAGTCGTGTCGAATCATGCTAAGTGTAAAATTCGCAAAGAGAGCAGAGTGCACAAAAGGGAGAAGACGATCGTGAAGTTTGACTGTAACGAAGTAGAGTGTGCGAAGTGATTGTGCAGAGAGAGCAGAGTGCATAGAGAATGCAAAGGTGAAGAAGACCAATCAGGGTCTTGCAAAAGCAAAGGTATCTTACTGTCAAACTTATAGATTCAAATTGAAGTCCAGGTTGTAGCTTGGCATCAGGGGTTGGTGCTCCTTTCTGTTGGTGCAGATAAATAAGGGGTTGGTGCTCCTTCCAGTTGGTGCTGGTAAATCAGGGGTTGGTGCTCCTTTCTATTGGTGCAGATAAATCAGGGGTTGGTGCTCCTTCCAGTGGGTGCTGGTAAATTGATTGTAAAGTTGGTGCTTTGCAAAGGCTGGATTTGGATGGTAGTCCAAGCAGTCAATTTTTGAGGAGTAGCCACATTGGTGAACCTCGTTAAATCTTGTGTTGTGTGATGCTCTTTTGTTATACTTGTTGTATCTAGTAATAAGTTTTAATTGCTGCGGTATTAAGAGCTGTAAATTCAAGTTTATAGAGCTACACTGATTCACCCCCCCTCTCAGTGTCATTGTAAGACTAACAATTGGTGAACCCGACATGAAACGAACACGCAACCTTATGAGCACAAAAATAGTATCTATTCAACATTTAAAAAAAAAATGGAAAATGTTTTTGCATATCTGCTACTTTCTCCCAAGTATCATTCCTTTTAGTGTAATGGCCCCACTAAAATTTACACTATAATAAAGTTCTTGTCCTCATTGATTTAGATCGAAACTCAAGGATTCTTACTGGTTGAACCTCTATTGCTTTTGGGTTCGCCATATGCAAATTATAAAATTTCCACATATGCTCTGGATTAGCAACGTACTTTTTAAGCAAAGAAATATAAAAAGTGCTATAAAAAAATGGATAGATTGGGTGGTAAGACAAGTTGATATGCCACATGACTAATCTTCTCTAGAATTTCAAAGGGTTCGACAAAGTGAAGATCTAGCTTTGTAGACTTAATTGTGCTCTTTCTTGGTTTTGTTGGGACTGAAACTAATGGGATTGATTTTATTGATACAAATGGTTACAATATATAGGCATAAGCCTATATTCAACACATGACACTTGTCAAGAGAAACTAACAAGTGTCAAGGTGAAGGCATAGTGCACTTTAACTCTAACATTCCCCCTTAAAGTGCACTATCCTAACTAAAAAAAAACAAGTCAACATTAGGTAACATTCCCCCTTAATGTTGACTTCTCTAAAACAACCTATCATCCTCGCTTATTGCTGATTTGGTCTAGGCTCGTGCTTTGTGCTCTTGGCTCTCCAACTATGAATAATGCTAGATTCACTGTGTATACATCTTGGTCTGTTGCCTCAGGGTCAGCCACTTCCATGGGTCTGTTGCCACTGGGTCAGCCGTATAAGTGCCTCGGGGTCATCATGGGTGCCTCAGGGTCAGCCACTTCTGGGTCTGTTGCCTCTGCAGGTCATCCTCAGAGGATGTTGCCTCTCGTAGGTCACTGACTAGTCCCACCATAAATATCAAATCCTTCCTTATGGTGAACTCAATCTAGAAGGTGTCGATCTCAGCCGAAAATGCACCTTAATACAAATGAAAAATGAGCCATATAAGAGTGTCGGTCTCTGCCAAAAATGCACTCAATACAATAAAATGAGCCATAGATCCAAATAGGAGGAGAGAAGAAGAAAAGAAAAGAATCTTCTGAAGTGTCTTTGTCTATAGTCTTCAGAAGTAGATTCAAAAAAAAAAACTCGGATAGAGTCTAGGGTGTCTATGTCTATAGTCCCTAGAATAAGTGTCCTTATGGTAGTCACCTCATCTTACCGGAATGCATGGGTAACCAGCCTCTGCATCCGCCAAGTAGAAAGAGGAGACTACTAGATACTAGGTTCACTTATAAGTGCCTTGGGAGTGTCGGGTACAACCGAAAGTGCACTCCAAGGTAGAAAAAACTTTGAGGCTAAAAAAACTAAATTGAAATAGCCTCAAAATTACAATATGACACCACCATTGTGTCCGTCATGGAAAACTATTTCCAACGACTATAAATACCCCTATATTCCACCATCAAAGGGGCCTTCATCATGTGGAGAAAACAATAGCATGTCTCTCTAGGCAGCAAAATAAACAACCTCACTCAATGGCGGCATCGCTCTCAGGTGGAATAAAAAATAGTCTTAAAATTTCCCTCGCAGGGGAATTACTTAGGCCATCTAGGCCTGGCCTTTTCACGTCCACTTCCACTTCCACTCTTCATGTGAAAAAAAAAAAACATTACTTTTCATTAGATGCCCCCTCACTTTTCATGTTTTAAATAAAAGGCCCCACCCATGATTTATGAAGCAATATTTAAAAGAGGAATAAAAAAACATTCTACAGGGGAAACTTATTTCAGAATTCTGGTGACACAGCACTCTACAACGGCACTCTGCAAGCATTCTTCATAGAAATAAGGCCAGGTTTTCTCCAGGCAAGGCCATCAGGTTATTTAGTTTATTTAATTTATGAAGGCACAAAATATACAAAATATTTGCTTGGAAATCTATGTGAAGAATAAATATGAAAAGGTGGCCCCCTGCCTTGACGGTGAGACGACGTCGTCACGTAAAATGATCGACTAAGATGGGGAAATTATGTGCTCACTGTGGGCCCTGTCTGCCCCCATCGCCACTGACAGCTAGCACGAGTGCAACAGTTGACAGACAAATCCATCGCTCGAAAGCTACGGCATTAATTTGCCGACGTCGATAGTCTAACGCCGTTAAAGCCAAGCCAAGGCAATGCAAAATTTAAATTAAACCACATTATAAGGTAAAATTTAAAAGTAACAGGATATTCAACCATATTTTATTGGCATTTGACGTGGATTGATAAGCTCTAGCAAAGTTTTATGTGGTCCCTAAAAAAAACCAGGCATCTAAAAATCGGGCATCTGTGGTCATCGGATCTACACGGATATATTTTTAAAAATACACGTGCCCATCCGACGACACCACCGAAGCGTCCCAATGAGGTGGAAACTACAACATAGAGAGCGCTCGCGGCTCTTACTTTCCTCTTGCCCTCCATAGCCAGCAACGCGATCTCGTCGACCGCCAACAACAAACTACAACAACACGATCCCACCGGCGAGTCCAAGCAGCACCCTCGTGATGACACATTTGCAACACAGGAGAGCATAGCCGCTTCCTCCACCATTTTCATTTATACCCACATCGATCTTGCCCTCGCTCTCATCAAGATGCACACAGGTCAACATATCAGCGAGCGCCACTACTCTTTACCACTGTAGCGACAGCAAGTGGCAGCCAACTGCAATATTGTCTCTATCATCGAGGTGAGTCTGCCCAGTACGGCCGAGATCTTCGTCGGCCTGATCTCCACAGTAGCAAACCTCAAAATTGATGCGTCTCCCAGTCTGACTAACGGTAGGCATGATGGCGTCGCTCTCCAGAAGCATGCGAGCGGCGTACAGGTGGCCCACGGAATGCCAGGCGTCTGCATCCAATAAAAACCTCTCGATGCAGAGAGCTCAAAATGGATCCGTTATTGGAAATATCGAAGATGACTTCTTCACCTCACACATAAACTGAACTGTAAATAAATATGCAAATTCAAAAAAACAAAAGTCACCAAATCAAATCAAATCATCCACCCCTCTTTTTGTTATATTAAGCCGTCGCTGGAGCTCTCGGGTTCGAAACTGCTCATATTATTGCGGATTTCAGGGTCAAACAAAAAGATGACGATTTAGAACATCTGTGATGCTTGCTGGGATAGATCAGGCACAATGGGTATCATAGAGAAAATCAAGGAGATAGAATTTAAGATGGCATGGATTCTTGCCCGCCTTCATCGTCTGCACCACCGTGCAGTTCCCCTCCTCCGAGTCAGACGACAACGCCCACGTCCACCGTTGGTGGTGAAACCGCAAAATAATCCACATGAACGTTGCCTGCACAAATAGAATCAACTTCTTTAGCGCCCTCAATGACATCGTCGCCTCCCTCAAGTTCCTGAACACCGGAATTATGTGCCCGCTAGCGCCCGATTTTAGCTCTGTCTCCATCTCCAATTTAATCTCTACCATTAAATCCCAGAGAGCATAGATATTTATTAATTCTCTGCCTTTGCTATGCTCTCTGCGATGTTATGTCTTTGATTCTACGAGAATATCTCTTCGATTCTGGAGAGGTATGATGTAAATGCTCGGTCACGGATACATATGTAAACCAGGAACCTAAAGTGGTGCATTCAGACGGTTCACGAACTGCCAATGGTAGGGATGTGTTGGCTGTATGAACTGGAGCACTTTTTGTATGTAATTTATCTGGGACATCAACGGACACTACAGCGGCAAGCACAGCTACAACTGTCGCAAATGGCCTCTGCATGAATCCAGATAAGGACCCCATAAATCTGTTTTGAATCCTGGATTTCCAATGGCTGGGAAAATGTCTGTCAAAGACGGAAGACAGAAATCCACAGCGAAGGTCTCCAATGCATGCAAAAAGACCACCAAATTGAGTTCACCCGTTGGTCTGGCCTCCCAGAATAAACAGCTGTGGACCGCGGTACATGATTTTCCGTCTGCAGACAGAGAAAAAAGGTTCTCTGAGATCCTTGGATGGTGTAGACATTTCTTTTATGGTATTCTACTATGTTTTGCGGTCGTTATTACGCTGATCAAGAAGGCTTGAGGCCTTTAACCTCCTAATCCCTACTGCTACGCGGTAGCTACAGAACGAGAGCCTCTCGGTGCCTTGGAGCCGCATGTGGACACCCGATCGAAGGTTAGGTTCGATGGCGATGACGTTAGCATGGATCCCTCGGAGGAATTCACGTTCGAAAGCATGGCCATGAAACTGTGGCATTGCAGTTTGTCTCCAAGCCAAGATCGAAACCGTAGGCTTCCATTTTTTTTTGGAAAATAGCGAAAAACAACAAAAAGCTTAAAGGTTAAGTTATTCCTGACTTTTGTACCAATCTGCTCCTACAATAGTCATAGATGGCTTGCTTTGCCAAACAAACATCCAATCCATCTACACACGAGAAAAAAAATCTGACAAAAAAAAAAATGGTAGCCATTCTGTAAACCCTAAAAAAACTAAAAATGACCTCCCAATTTTTAATATTTTTACCATCTGGTTTTTGATCCATCAAATGATGGAGAGCATACTCCCTTGGTAAAAAAACTTAAAAAAAATAGGGAAGAAAAAAAATCATGGGGGAGGGAGGATTTCCATGAGGGAAATCCCCCCTCAGGGGTTTCACAGGGCAGGGAAAGCCTGCTTTGATACCAAATGTCGAGACTAAAACTAATGGGATTGATTTTATTGATACAAATGGTTACAATATATAGGCATAAGCCTATATTCAACACATGACACTTGTCAAGATAAACTGACAAGTGTCAAGGTGAAGGCATAGTGCACTTTAACTCTAACAGGTTTCACTCTCAGAAATACTTTGTCACCTACAACAAAGTATTTTGGTGATATCTTAAGATCGACATAACTCTTTTGATGGTTTGCATCCTCCTTCAACCTCTCTCGAATCACTTTTAGTTGTTGCTCCATTTCTTTGACCATGTCTAGTCCAAGCACAATCTGGTCTTCTAGATTATCCCATGTCAATGGCATCCTACACTTTCTACCATACAAATATTCAAATGGAGCCATGCCTATGGTTGAATGGTGACCATTATTGTAGGTAAATTCCACCAAATGCAAGTAATCCTCCCAACAAGTTTTTTGATCCATACAGTACATGCGAAGCATGTCTTCTAGCAGTGATTTACTTTTTTAGTTTGCTCATTAGTTTTTGGGTGGTAAGTAGATTTTATGTTCAATCTAGTACCAATGGCATGGTGTAAGGATTGCTAAAACTCATATGTAAATTTTGGATCCATATCTAATATGATTACCTCTAAAAAACCATGAAGCCAAAATATTTCCTTGGCAAATCTATTAACCATAGCCACAACATCATCCTTGGTGTTCCCAGGTATAAAGTGTGTAATGTTGGTCAGTCTGTCAACCAATACTAGGATTACGACATGCTAAAACTTATTCTTAGGTAGTACTACTATGAAATCCATTAAAATCACTTACCATTTTTGCATAGGCACATCATGCGGATACAACACACCAACAAGATGTCTATGTTATGCTTTTATCTTTTGGCACTCTAGGTATTGAGCAATAAATTCAATTATGTCTCTCTTCATTCCTGGCCAAAAGAAAGTATTTTTTATATTCTCCCTCATCTTTGCTCCTCCTGGATGAGAAAAATATGGATATTTGTGTGCTTCATTCATAATTGTCTTTCTCAAATTACCAGCCTCAGAAATCACTACCCTATTCCTAAAACATAAGGAACCATCCTTGATGTGAAAATTCTTGTTTTCATCAGGATTCTTTTCCATCCTTTCTCAAATTTGGTTGCAGTATACATCCTGATTCTTCATTTCCTTGACTTGTTCCATCAAGTCGACATGGATGCAAGATAAAATTGCTATATGTCTTCTTCTACTCAACGCATTCACAAATTTATTCTTTTTTCCTTAATATACTTAATGCCAAAATAATATTCTGCAAGGAATTCCATACACCTTCTTTGCCTATCATTGAGTAAAGGCTGAGTGAATATATATTGCAGACTCTGATGGTCTCTCCTTAGCTCAAAGGGTCTTCCAACCAGATAATATTGCCAACTCTTGCGATCAAGCACTACAACTACCAACTCTAAGTCATGGGTTGCATAATTAACCTCATGTATTTTTAGTTTTTTAGATCCATAGGCTACCATTGCTTCTTCCTGTGAGAGCACTCCTCCCAAACCTTCTAGTGATGCATTTGTACAAATAGAGAAACTTCCCTAAGTATCAAGTACTTTTAGTATAGGATGCATGGTAAGATTTTTTTTAAGCAAGTCAAAAGTTGCCTCATATTTATCTGTCCACCTGAATTCTTTTCATTTTCTTTGAAATTTAGTTATTGATGAGGTGATCTTGGCATAATAATTCACATAACACCTATAGTACCCAGTTAAGACCATAAAAATTTAAACTTTTGTCACATTAGTAGATGGTAGCCAATTCAAAATAGCTTCAATTTTCTTAGTATCCAATACGATCCCTTCAACCAAAATGATGTGTCCTAAGTATTGCACTTCTAACACATAAAATTCACACTTGGTTAGGTTTCCATACAAATAATTTTTCCTTAATAGTTCTAGCACAATCTGGAGATGCTCATCATGCTCTATATTATTTCTAAAATATATCAAAATATCATATAGAAATACTAGTACAAACCTATCCAAGTACTTCCTAAAGATACTATTCATCAGATTCATAAATACCACTAGAGCATTTGTCAAACCAAAAGGTAAGACAACAAACTCATAATGTCCATAATGAGTTTTAAAGATTGTCTTATGTGTATCCTCCTCATGGATCCTCAATTGGTGGTATCCTAACTTCAAATCAATTTTTGTAAATATTGTGGCATATTTGAGTTGATCGAAGAGATCTTCAATTCTAGGTAGAGGATATCTATTCTTGATGGTTGCCTTGTTTAACATTCTATAATATATGCATAATATCAAGGAACCATCCTTTTTCTTTACAAATAACACTAGTGCACCCAAAGGTGATACACTTGGTTTGACCAACCCTTTCTCTAGTAACCCTTGCAATTGCACCTTCAACTCTTGCATTTCTATGGGATTATTTCTATAAGGAGCTCTATGAATGGGTTCTGTTCCAGGTTGAAGCTCAATAGTAATTTCATATTCCTATTTAGGAGGTAATTCAAGCAAATAATCTGGAAAAACATCCCAAAAATCTTGAAGAATTGGATGTTTCTCAAACACTTATTCCTTCTTATTTTTATCCATTTCATTTATCTTAACTATATAGACCATTCGTCCATTCTTTATGGCCTTGTTAAGTTGCATTTCTTATAGGATTTGGGGTTGAAAAGACCCCTATAGACTATACATACTTCACACAACAACCCTATCATCTATGTACTTAATCCATCTATCCTAAAAGTTAAATACTACCTTATGCATTTGCAGCAAATCCATTCCTAGAATTATGTCAAAAGCATGCAAAGGGGCTACATACAAATATCCTACAGTTATTTCACTAGGCAATGTGATTTTTTTCATAGGGTAACATTGATTAATGGAGTAGGTTTATCTTAAACCATACTCAAACTTCCACCCATGAGCCAATATTCTTGGCCTTTTTGAAAAACATTTAGCTAAAATAGTGGAAATAAAACAATTTGTAACACCACTATTAATCAAGATTTTAATATTTCTACCAAAAATATTACCTTTGATCACTAGTTGCATGGCTTGACCATCAAGATTATGGTTTTCTGTAGCTACATAAATCTTGTGCACAAGATCCCTAGGTGTAGTTTCTTTGTACATTGTTTCATTTCCCTTAGAATTCATTTCTATTCTTCGTGGACAATTAGAAGTATAATGTGGTCCTCTATAAAGATAACATCCTTCTTTCAGTATTGGATGTTCTTTTTGCTTCTGTATCTCTTCTACTTTTTTGTAGATGGAGAATTAGCCTATCCTTGTAACTGTCTATTGTTACCCTTACTATTGTTTCGGTTATTCCCTTGGAACATTTTCCTAAACTTCCCTTTCTTCTTGTTATTTCCTCGGTCCTGTTGAGAGAAGTTCCTATTCGCCTGATTCTCTTTCCATTTTACAAAACTTGCATTTTTTCTCTTTCTTAGTGCCTATTTACCCTCTTCATCTAATATTTATTAATCAAAGTAGGATTGAAGATATGTTTCAGATTTCCTGTCTAAATCATAGGCTTTCTACAGAGTTCTAGGTTCTCGCATATCCATTTCCTATCATATTCTAGGATTCGATCCCAAAATAAAATTATGGACATTCATTTTCTCATTATATGTAGGCACATACTTCATTAGTTTGACAAATTTTTGATAATAATTTTCCACTATCCTAGTTCCTTGGTGAAGTCTAGTGAATTCCTCAAATTTTTGGGAATAAAAGCATTCTGTGAGGAATCTATCTTTGAAGGCTTTTACAAAATCTGCCCATTTTAGGCCAACTACTACCTCAATATCTAGTTCATAACTATATGCTTCCCATAAATATAAACCATTACCTTACAGATGCACTGTGGTGTAGGATGTTTGAGTGCCTAAGGAGAAGCTCTTCATGTTGCAATATGTTTCAATTTCTTTCAACCAAGCCTCAGCCTTAACTCCATATTCTTCTCCATTAAATTTGGAAGATTTCAAATGTTTCATTTCCTTGCCTAACTCAACCTCTAATCTAACCCTAGCTTTTTTTGCCTCAATAAGAGGTTCATTTGGCTAACTCACTCTAGGGTTACTAGCCTATGTTTCTTGACTCAACATGGTATCCAACAACTGTTTTTGGGTTTTTACCTGTTCCAAGAGTAGAGCCACTATCTCAAGAAGATTCTCGTTGCTAGGGATATTCCTTTCTTGTCTAGGGTTCTCTGAACCCATAAGGAATCCTATCTTCCACATTAGTCCTATGTGTCTGCCTTATCGATTGGATAACACTTCCTCTTCTTCTCTTTGGTGGCATTATCCCTAGCCATACACAAAAGAGGTAGTAAGAATTCATTAGCAATTAGTCCTTCAAATTGCTCCTCTTACTAAATATTCACCCAATCATCTCAAGTAACTTCAAGCAAATTTTACTTCTAATAAGCATCCTATTGGCAAGGTTAAATTTATTTATAAGTATATTTTCAATTACATACAAACCTATTTTTTGCGTAGTGAACCTATCCCACTATGAATCATGCTCTAATACCAAAATATCACTACCCAATATCTTAATCAATTCTAACCCTTATTTATATAGAGAAAATTATAATTAAATACCCATGTCCATAGTCTAATTATTTAAAGATAAGGATCACTTACTCATTTTACCTATCTCTACTTCTTATGCAATTCCTTTATACGTAGGAGTATTAAGTGAAACACCCTATTAATATATTAGTCTCTTGGGCTAGATGAGCTATCTTAATTTCTTTCTTTCATTCCATTGAAAGAATCAAACTAATCTCTGCTCCTCACACAAGTCCCTATGCATGAGTGCACTTAGCACGATGGGCATTGAATACTACTCATATCCATTTGAGGGTTAGTATTTAATATTGAGATAATTTTTAACTAATGGTGGTATCCATTCCTTGAGTACCTACTAGAGAATTTCTCTAATTATTCCCATTAATAAGAATATTTCCTTAAGTTCTTTTCACAAGAAGTTTCACCAATTCAAAGAACCACTATTACCCTAACAAATTAATAATCATACATTATTAATTCCATCCATCAATACAAGTGAGATATACCCATAAGGTAAGGATAATAATAATTCTCTATGTACATAAAAATAGATTTACCTATGTATGTAAATTAAAGCTTATCACTTAACCAATTCATAAAAGATCTTCCACAATTCTGACGTATGGAAGTTCCAGTTTATGAGGGGTCGTTAACTACTCTTTCTATTAGAGAATCCAATCATTCAGATCTGTAACATGAGATTAGATATCAAAATATCAACATAAAGTATCTATTCAATTAAATACAATTAAAATTCAACCTTCGACTATGATAACGAAAACTCCATGTGTGAAGGGTACAATACTTTCCTTTTAAAAACCAAACCAGTTAGCTACACGATGATCATTAACAACTCCATCACTTGAGCTTGTGTGCTACTAGATAGACATCCATTACTCATTTTAGAATGGATATCACACAAAATATTTGATCTTCAACTGCTATCCTTTCAAGTATGACATCTACCAGGCTCTTAAATCCATTACCAAGAGTCTTTGATTCCTTAGAAGAAATCCCAGTCGACCTCCACGTCCATCAAGACTGCACGAATAGGAGCCACATTATTGGTATCTAGTCCATCGTTATCGACTAGCAAAAACATAACTCCTCCATCACGTCCTCAATAACCGTTGAGAGGAAATGCCTTTCATATGGGGATCAGATATGGCTCCAACATAATTTAGCAAATCATTTTGTCGATAGTGTAATTTCAACTACCCTTTCATAGTACCCATTCTCGGATAAAGTTTTAACAGAGAGCATCTCAACATAAAATTCCATCCATTTCCAAGTACAAAAAAATCATAAATATTGTTCCCCTTTAATGTGATATTTTCCAATTAATGAATCGCATTGATATGGGCCAGCAAGATGCTCATTCTTGTTCCCAACAGCAAACACAAATAGCAGATTTCAAACCCCATTCCATTCCAAGCCAACACACCTACTTCACCTGACTTATCTTGGGTATCACCATATTCTCAGGTTGCTATACCCACACCCCCATTCACCCACATCAACCCCACTTCCACAACCCAACACATTCACATTCCCCAAACTTCATCCTCACTCCATCAACAACAATCATTCCATCACCAAGCTCAACAACATGCCCAACATCATCAAGTACCCTTCAATCCATCAAGCCATCAACATCACATTCCATCTCAATAATTCACCACTCCACACACCCCACCTCCACACAATCATCAAATAATTTAGGGCTTCTACACACATGGAGAAGACCCTAAAATCCAAGCAATGCAACAACATATTGATAGCTTGATTCTGCATACTCCTGGTATGATGTACCAGAAGCCTACCCTAAGATAGCTAATCAATCAACCTATTCATTTTTTGGTACCATCACCACCATATCCGATAGACTTCACAGTACCAAAATTTGACAAATTTAAAGGGACTAAGGACCCTAGAGAGCACATCAGCACATTCATCCACTCATGCTTTTAGATTCAAGATCAAGATGCTTTGATGCTCAAAAATTTTCCTCAGACATTGGGGGAGATGCTCTAGACTGGTATAATCATCTGCCTCACCACAATATTTACACATTTGAACAATTGGTAGATAAATTTTTGGAGAGGTTTTCCCTCAATGTTCACAAGAAAACCACATTGACTGACCTGTACAACCTTAGACAATTCGAAGAAGAGTCAGTCTATGATTTTGGAAACCATTGGAGGGTAGTTATCACTAAGTTGCCATTCTCCCTACCAATGGAAGAATTGACTCGAATGTTCACAAGGAGTTGCTTAAAACCCATATCTTTGTTATTACAACTACAACAATATAGAATATTCGATGAAGCTCTCACTCAAGCTCATGTAATCGAAGAGATAAAAATCCAAGAAGGTGAGATAAAACCAAAGAAAAAAGAATGGAAAAATAAGGGCCAATCAAAAGGAAATTATTCTGGCCAATCAAAACCAAGTCAAGTAAATCAAGTGGTCCTGAGTCAACCGACAATGACTCAACAACAACAACAAGTGCAACAACAATCACAACAAGTGTCCTATCAAGCGGTTCCCCCACCCCAACAACTTCATAACATAATGCCAACTATGGAAAATCACCAATATCGATAATCTGCTTGATAAGACCACATCTTCACACCTTTTCCTGAATCATACACCTCCCTCTTCCATAGGTTGTATGACACCAATGCTATTGCCTTACCCAAAATCATACTAGAAGATCAAGTTAAACATGGCAAGGGCTATAAGGAGCACTTATTTTATCCTTTCCATCGATATAAAGGGTATGACATTAACACCTACTTTATATTTAAACACATGGTGCAAGATTTGATAGAGCTAGGGGCCATCAAGTTTGATAGTCCTTTGGCCCAACAAAACCAAAACCTTGGTATATACCAAACACCACTTCCTCATCATGAGGAACAACAATAGACAATAGGGGGTCAAACATTAAGACTCCTCCTAATCAAGTCAACCATGTACAATAGTACCAAGGTTTTGTGGGGGCTATTCATGTAGTCACCTGAGGTCAAAGAAGCACCAATAGATAAAATGAACAACAATAGGTAGTTCAACCTCCTATAGCACCTCAAGCAAGTGTGTCTCCACAACCTACCAATTCATCATCACCCATCCATTTTTCCACCAATTCATCCCAACCAATTCACCTTCCAAGTCATCCATATCAATCCACTCATCTTCCAAACCATCCACAAAGACCCATCATCTCACTGAGTAGTCGATTGACAACTAGCCTCAAAATAGCTTCAACCAAACTATCTATCTATGAGCTAATACAACAATCTCCCCCACATCATGAGGCATTAATGGAAATTTTAAAATCCATTGAACTTCAATCCCAAGACACTAATACCTTCAACAATTTCATGGGGAGTATTCAAATATGCATGGAGCCTTCCATCACATTCTATGATTTTGAAATTAAATCAATTTCATCAGAATCGATGGACCCTCCACTACATATTATGGCTCAAGTTGATAGGAAGCCATTTAAATGAGTATTTATTGACACTGGCTCCTCCATCAACATCATCACCACATCTACCCTTCAACATCTCAATCTTCCACCATCACACATAACCAAATCCACCTTCACCTTAAGAGCATTCAATGATGCTCTTTGTTCCACAATTGGCACTATCATTTTACCCATAGAAGTGGGGGTAAAAATATTGCATACCATGTTCCACATCTTGGAGGGGTCCATGGCTTACAATGTACTCCTTGGATACCCCTGGATTAGGGATATGAGATGTGTCCCTTCCATACTACATCAATGCTTAAAATATGTACATGAGGGATAGGTCCATTGCATACCAATGGACATCAAACCATTTAAGTATTACAACTTCATTTCAAATCCCTATGAATCCACACTTCCATCCACCCACCTATTCCTAACCCCATCAACCACACCATCCACCACTTCTTCATCCAAATCTCCTATTCTTGAGGAGCTTCCCATCACTACCCCACATCAAGCTTCCACTTCCACACCCCCACCTTCATCATAATCGACTACATGTACATGTGGTCGAACCCAATCCACATCATCCACATCATCAACATCAACATCACCCATTATCACCACTCATTCATCATCACCCATCCAACCTACACCCACTACCATTCCATCCACATCAACATCATCAACCATCCATCAAACCCCTCAACCAAATCCATCTTCATCTCCACCAGCTAATGTCTCACAAGTCGATTTAATAGATTGTGAGATGCCATTTCACCACACATCCCTCCCACTATCTGAGTCACAAGTCATCCATGAGCCTTCCACTTCCACATCCACTCCATCCACCTCATCCACATCCTCACAAGTTGTAGTCCACCTCACCAATCTTGGCATTGGTGAATACATGGTCCAAGATGTCACAGTTACACCGCTAAGCATCCAAATTGTTAGGGATTATGGTCACCCATGTGACCCACCCTTATCCATAGGAGTGGTGTATAATATGGGTTCAACACCTAATAGAATCAATTTTATATATGGGGGATTGATTCATCGTCCGATCCACCTTCCCTAGATGAACCTACACAACCAATCCTTGCCAATATAGAACACATGATCAGGTTTTCCTTCATGATACTTTCATCAAGTTAATTGGTAAGGATATGGCCTAGGATGATATGAATAGGGTATGCATAAAATCATTGACACTCAATATTTAGAAGTGCATGACCATTCAGGTTTGGGATACCACTCTCAATCTTTCAATTCCTCTTTTGAACAAGCTTTTCAAAGACTCAATTTGAATCATGAAGAGGATAACAATCATAATGATGACTTTGAGGAGGAATTTTATGAAGAATATGATATCATGTCGATAGCTTTTGATGAATCTAAAGAGGAATCAATCCCAATCACTCCATTCACTGAATAGGATGAGCATTATCTTAGAATGTTCCCCATCCATCAACCCATATTTCATTTGCTTCTCCCAAGGGAGCGAGCTGAGCCAACTAGTGAACCACCACCTCCACCTCATCCCCTTCAGTGAAATAACATTTTGTAACATATGTACATAATAAAAAAAATCAAAAACACAAAAAAATTTGCATTACATTTGCATGGCTTTTGCCATTTGCATTTACACGTGTTGCTTGTTGCTATTCAGGATTCCAAGGTTCCTTCATCAATTCTAGTAGATAAGACCAACCCACCCTTCACATTGCCAACTACCATTCCCCCACTAAGTCAACATGAATCTTGTTGACTTATTCACCCCACTCCATAATCCATATGATTTGGCAAAACCAATTCCAATTGACATTAGCCTCATTGATATGGAATGGATTTCATCACCACCATCCTTTTCCAAATTTATCCTTTTTGAGGAATTGTTAAGAGCTTCCACCACTTACATTCCTCTATCACCCTCACCTTCACCTCCTTCACCTTCGCCTTCACCCTCGGATCCTGAGGTTTTCCAGGTAGACATGGAAGAGACTGAGCTAGAAGAGTTTGATAATGTCATTGATGACATTCATCTGATCCCAATACCCCATCAGCTTGAGGAAGGTTCTCACATGTCCATTGAAGATACCATTGATGTGAACCTTAGTTCAGATATGGACAATCCACAAATCATCAAACTTGGAAAAATTTTATCCATTGATGAACAAGAGCAATTGATAGCTCTCCTCAAGAGGAAGAAGGGCATATTTGCATGGTCCTATAAAGACATGCCTGGCCTTGACCCTAACTTGGTTGTCCATAATTTAACCTTGCATCCCGATGCTAAGTCGATCAAACAAAAACTGAGAAAGATGCATCCTACCATTGCCCTCATGGTCAAAGAAGAGCTTCAAAAGCTATTAGATGTGGGTTTCATTATACCCATTGACTATCCTGAGTGGCTTTCAAACATGGTACCCATTCGCAAGCCTAATGGGGTGATACATATTTGCACTAACTTTTAAGATCTTAACAAAGTGTGTCCTAAGGATGAATTTCCTCTACCAAACATCGATACTCTTGTCGACACTTGCGCTGGCCATGAAATGCTTTCTTTAATGGATGGTTTTTCAAGATACAACCAGATTTGAATCAATCTTGATGACCAACACAAAACAACATTCACTACACCTTGGGGGACTTTTTGTTACAAGGTGATGCCCTTTGGCCTTAAAAATGTAGGTGCCACTTATCAACGTGCCATGACATACATCTTCCATGATTACATGCATAAGATCATTGAAGATTATGTGGATGATCTCTTGGAAAAATCTAAAACTCGACAAGAGCACATTGGTGTCTTGGAAAAAGTCTTTGATCGACTTCTAGAGCATAATGTAAGGTTGAACCCCAAGAAGTGTGTCTTTGGTGTCACCTCAGGCAAACTACTAGGATTCATTATCTCCAAAAGAGGCATTGAAGTGGACCCAAACAAAGTCAAGGCCATTATGGAGATGCCTCCCCCAAAAAACTTGAAAGAGTTGCATAGTTTACAAGGAAAGATCCAATCGATCCATCATTTCATTGCACAACTCTCTGATAAATGCAGGCCATTCAATCACCTGCTACAAAATGGGGTGACATTTTCATGGATAGATGAATGTCAAAAAGATTTTGATGATATCAAGAAATACCTAGCTTCTCCACTAGTCTTAACTCCTCCTTATCTGGGGTCCCCTTCCATATTTATGTTTTAGCAATAAACTTTGCTTTAGGGACAATGCTTGCTCAAAAGAATGAAAACAATTAAGAGCAAGTTGTCTACTACATTAGTCGAACATTGGTAAGCTATGAAACCAGATACGCTTACGTAGAAAAACTATGCTTAGCAGTGGTTTTTACCACTAAGAAACTCAGATATTACATGCTAAGTCACACTACCTATGTCATAGCTCATGAAAATCCTCTACGTTACATGATGTCTCACACTTACAATAACACCCACACCACAAAATGGATAATGCTTCTCACTAAATTTGATCTTGAGTTCATTAGCCAAAAATCCATTAAAGGTTAGGTAATAGCCGATCAGCTTATGGAAGCTCCACTTCCTAGTGATCAACCCTTGATTATTGAGCTCCTAGATGATTTGGTATTTACTATCACTGAACAAGAAGAAGATGTCATTCTTGAGGAAGATGTCGATATCACACTATTCTTTGATGGTTCTAAGTGCAAAAAAGGACAAGGTGCAGGAATCATGTTTCATACACCCTAAGGGGTACCGATTCCATTATCATTCAAACTTGATTTCCCATGCACAAACAATAATGTAGAGTATGAAGCCTTAATATTAGGACTTCAAGAAGCCATAGCTATGAGCATAAAGTATATCAAGATATTTGGTGATTCTCAACTTGTCATTCATCAAGTAAATGGAGAATACCAATGCAAAGAACCAGTCTTAAAACTTTATCATGAAGTAGCAATGAAATTGCTTGTAAAATTTGACTAGTATGAAATTGATAGCTTGCCTAGATCGACTAATAGATTTGTAGATGTGATGGCCTCTCTAGGATCACTGATTCCAAAGAACTCTGAAGGAGAGGTACAACCATTAATTATCACAATGATCTCTAAATCTACAATTTCTTAAGTTGAGTCTAAATATGAGAAGGATGTTTGCTTTATCCATGCAGAGTCATATGAGCCTTGGTCTAGCCAAATAAAATCCTTCCTCAAGTTTGGAACACTCCCATCTGACATGTCATGAACTACTAAATGCACTTTCAAGCAAAAGGTAGCTCGTTTCACTCTCTTGGAGGACGTGTTGTATAGACATGGTTATGATGGAGTCCTCCTTCATTGTCTCGAGCCTGTAGAGGCCCAAAGAGCAATATCAGAAGCTCATGATGGTACTTGTGGTGGTCATTTTAGTGGAATGGCCATCGCAAAGTGTATTTTATGCATGGGTTATTATTGGCCCACCATGGAACGTGACTATTGCAATTATGTCAAGAAATATCAATAATGTCAACAACATGCTAATTTAACTCATGTACCATCACAAGCATTTTTTTTTTTTATAAAAAAAATAAAAATAAAAAAAAAAAAAACCCCCCCCCCCCCCCCCCCCCCCCCCCCCCCCCCCCCCCCCCCCCCACCCCCCCACAGAGGGGGGGGGGAAACCCCCCCCCCCACAAAGAAGGACCCCCAAAAAAGGGAATATATTTATAACAAAAAAATTATTTTTTTTGTCTCCCCCCCAAAAAAAAATTAAAAAAAAGAAAGTATTTCAAGAAAAAGGATGTTTGAAGCACTTTGTAAGAAATATAATATCCAACATAGTTTCTCGACTCCTTATTACCCATAGATAAATGGACAAGCTGAGGCAACCAATAAGACCTTGATTACTATTCTCAAGAAATTAGTCAAATAAAATCATCGATATTGGCACACTCAAATCCCCTTGGCATTATGGGCTTATCAAACAAGCATTCACACCTATTGGGGCAACACCATTCTCATTGGTCTATGGTGTTGAAGCAATCATGCCTCTTGAGCTTGAGATCCCCTCATTACGAATTTCATTGTAGGAATTCATAGATGATGATACTTCTAGACAAGCACATCTTGACCAACTTACACTCCTTGATGAAAGGTGAATCAATGCCTTGGAACATTTACGAGTATACCAAGATCATCTCAAGCATGCTTACAATGCCAAAGTCCATCTACATGAATTCCAAGTAGGAGATCTTGTCCTCAAAGAAAATCAACAAAACACCAATGCATTAGCATCTTCATGATAAATTCATGGCTAATTGGTTAGGTCCATACATTATCACCCAAAAAGTGGGTCAAGGAACATATAGACTTGCTAGTCTAGAGGGAGAAGAAGAGCTCGAACCACTTAACATCATCCACTTGAGAGTATTCTATGCTTAATGTGATTTATATATATGTATATATACATGGCTAATACACATCATACACATTGCATTTCACACATCCACATTGCACAATCACATTCATTATCATTTCAGTGCATTTCATCCACCATATTAGGGGTCATTTGTTAAGTTTAGATAATAATTGATCCAATAAATCTTGTTGCCTTAATCAGGGGCACCCCCAAGTTCACATCCATTTCATTACACCATTTCACAAGTCAATTTACCATTTGCACTATCACTTCATTACCCCTAGGTGTTTTTGGTCACTCAGCCACTCCTAGTGTTTCAAGCAACCTCCAATACATGTCAAGTTTTCTCTAGGACCAAGGCACATTTTCACTAAAGAAAATCTTGAGTTCTGGGATTGACTCTAACACTCTTGAACCAAACACATCTCACACATATTAAAAACATCTTGTGTCAAAGAGGGATAACACCATGATTGGGTTGAACCTCAAAGAAAAAAGGTCATCTTTGCTTGTCCCATTATGCACATAGTCCAAAATAAAAAATAGTGGTCTTCACCACTACTCACACTTGCCAAAATAAAAGAATGAGTAGTAAGGATAGGGTAAAATTCTCATCACACCTCGGTTGAGAATCTGATTCCCCAAAGCTCTAACTCTTTTACATATCACACACCACAGATCCTCAAGTCGTAAGGATAGAACTACATTTCCATCTAGATGGTTAGGTAGTCCGAATCCCCAAAGCTTAGAGATCATATCATTGGACTATGGAGCTAATCTCCATCGAGGCTATAGATGCTTGACTGGTAGTGGAGTACGCTCATGCATGGTGACACATCTCTCTTGAAGAGACCTCTGACCACACATAAGGACAAGCTAGCTTCTTGGTCTCCTCCATGATAGGTTTCATCTCAATTTACTCAAGATGGGTTAATGAACTCACTTGCACACACATTGGTTCTTGATTGCCTTGAGTCATTACCATGCTCATGATTTGGTAATTGAACATTTCACTACACACACATTTGGTCTTAGAGAAATTAGATAGAACTTAGTGAGTTTGTTAGAAATCACTAGGATGTTTGAGTCTCTGCAAAACAATTCCAAATCAGCCATCCATAAGCCACAACACCATCCATATCATTATCACATCATTACATGAGTCTTCCATTTCACATACCACCATTTTGGTGCCCCTGATTAAACAACAATGATAAAACATGGTCAAGCAAAATCTAAACTACAAATGATCATTAGCATGTTAGTTCATTTGCATTATCATAAACATACACATCATCATTACATTATCATCCATCACATATACATATGCATTCACACAAACATCCACACAAATTCATAACATAAAAGTAAAATCCATGTATATATATATAATCACATGTACAATGAATTCTCGAAGGCTATATACAATGGAGCACCAAGGCTCATATACAAAAAGTGCATCTAAGCACTAGCTAATACCCATAGGTAGACCCCTATGACCTTGAAGGAGCCCTAGACCTAGAGACACTATGCCTAGAGTCACTATACCTAATAAAACCCACTATAGAGGAAGAAGGTCGATCTGGCAACCCAATGTGGTGTTGCATGAGTAGATCCTCTAAATCTTAGATATACCTATCCTAGGATCGAAGGTATAGTACATCATACCTCTGATGAGAGTCCCTCTATGTTAGCTCTTCCTAGAGCCTCACTATCATATCCTCACCTCCACCTATCACCACCATGACTCCAGCTCCATCCATAGCTGAGCTATCTCTACATCTCACTCTACCACCATCTATTAGATTTGGTCCTACTCTACCTCGAGCCTAGCCCACTCCTCCTCACTCTAACCTAGAGGTCTCTCTAGAACCTCCTCCATATCATCCCTACCACCATCATCACCTCCAATATCTAGAGGCTACTCTATTGCATCCCTCACTCATCTGCTATATTGATGATATCTCTGACATTGGGGAGCCTCATCTGCACCCTCTACTACCTCCTCCTCATCTTTGTTACCCTCCTCGACCACTTGACTCGGTACCCATGGTGGTTATGAAGTAAACCATGCATCATACTCCATTGTGGTCCTAACATCATCCACATCTAGGAGATCTATCTCCTCATCATCCTTATACTCCACCCACCACTCCTCCACACATGGTAGGCTCGACTCATCTGATTGATGCCTATAGAGCATAGGAGCCTCAAGTACTCCCTACCTCAACCTAAACTATCATAATACCTATGAGAATTAGATTAGCTCCACCTCACTCCCATGCTATCCAACCACCCATCTAGCCTATCTAACTCTCCATAATTGCTCTCCATCACTAGGCCACCTAGCCTCCTACCATGGCCTCCAATACACCTAATCTAGTGTCAAGCCTACCCATAGATCCCTGCACTCCTAGCCACTATGACTAGGATGACTCAATTGAACCTCCTCAACTACCCACCATCTCAATACATAGGGTTGATCCCTATCCCACTCCTCATAAGGTAGGCCCATAGGATGAGCCACACTAAAGTGCTCCCAACCCCAACACTATAGTAATACACTACAACCCAACCCCTTCCACCCCTACCTCTTCACCTCATACAACTCCATATACATCTGCACTAGTAGAATAGGTGCCCATGCATATACTTAAGGCTCATCGATCATATCGTACACTATCCTAATCATGTTCCATGGGAATCAATACCTAGTGTTATTAGGCACCAATATGTTGGCCAACAGGAACATGATCAAGGTAGGTAATACCTCCAACTCCTTCCTCATATACATGGCCAAATACCTTATCCCTCCACCTCAAATTCATATCCCTCCATCCATATCCAAATATCTACCTCATCTCATACTCCTTATCATGCCCAACTTGGACATACAACCCCTCCATCGGCACTCAAAATATGTGATATACATCTTCCAATGTCACTATCATCTCCCCTATTGGGAGCTAGAAGGTCCCCCTATCTGGATCCCATCTCTTCACTAAGGTAGAGAGATACCCCTCATCAGCCCTCGCCACCTCTATCTATGCAACCCCAACCAATCCCATCTCCTCCAACTTATCCCAATGGGCCTTCTGCAAGGCCTTTCTCACCCCTGGTATGATAGGTGAGAATCGATGTTGAGCCTCCAAGATCCTCAACTACAACACAATATAATAGAAATACATTACTAGCACATTCATTACAAAAAAAATTGAAAAATCCAAACAAGAGTGCCAAGGGCACTTACCTCAGCCACCTATGCCTCCATGCCTATTATTGCATCCACTCCCTCCATCACCATCACTTCACTCCTTCACACTCCTTCACTCACTCACTCACTCTCCTTTAGATATTACTTCTAGAACTCATGAATGCAAGAATGAATCTAAATTTACCCTTTAGACCTTTTATAGCTATTTTTGGTGCACTCAAATGCCCTAGGGTATCTACAAGGTGCATTCAAATGCTCCCCTACATCTACCATGTGGTAAATGCTCTCTCGTATTTGTGCCTGATGTGGATGTTGGTCAACGTTTGGTCCTAGAATGTTGTAAAAGGAATCCAAAAGCTTCAAAAATGTATATTACCTCCATAAAATCACCTCAAATTTCATCCATGCATCCATTTCATCATCCCATTATGTTTTGTGAAGATACAGATCGATTTGGATGCTTCATTTTTGTTTGTGACCAAAAGTCATGAAAATGCCAAAATCACATACAAAAGCCTCAAAATGGTCCAAAATTTCATAAAATTACCACATTCATTATCCTAATCATTCATCACACCATTTCATCATATTTTGTGATAACATGGATTGATTTGGGTGGTTAAATTTTGTTTGTGATCAAAAGTCATGAAATTATCCAAAATTGCTTCAAAAACATTCCAAAACAATTCCAAATTTCACAAAATCATCCAATTCACTCATCAATGCATCTCCATCTCCATTCAACATCATACATCATCAGTCCTTTTTGCCAACTATCATTTATCATTGCATTTCCATTCAACATTTGCCAATTCCACTCACATTTTCAAGTGAACCTCGTATCTAGTGGTTTACTCTATTCAACTTGGTGATTGCAGCGATTGGTTATCCATGCAATTCAGTAGGATGGGTAAATCACCATAAGGACACTTGCTCATATCATCATCCAACATCCTCTTGTTCAAAATCAAAATCTATTTGGTCCCTCATTTTTGAGTGAGACTATGCTCAAATTAATTTTCTCAAAAGTTATCATTGATGGCCTTGTCTATGGGGCTTGAAACATGGATAAATTTAATTACATCATCTCTTTTACACCCATAGTCATCGAGGATACATGCCTATTAGGATGATTGGTTCTAATTTAAGGAATTTCTCAATAGTCACTATACGATCACATTCCCCCATGTCATCTTGCATTTTCATCACTTTGCATTTCAATGATGCCAAAAGGCATATTCTTCAATAACATAGAACCACCCCAAACTTGGGGTAACCAAATTTGATTTTTATTTCCCACATCGGGATACATCATTTACATCATTCATATCATCCACATTATCAAAAATCCTCTTCTTCTATTGGGGTAAAAATAGAATACATCATACACCCACATTTACATCCACACTATCACCCACAATTGGTAAAAACCTTTTTTTGTTAGGGCAAGAACATAATCAATCATTGCATCATCATCTATGTCACCCACATTTACATCATTCATATCATCCACATCATCAAAAACCCTTTCATCTATTGGGGCAAAAATAGAATACATCATTCACCCACATTATCACCCACAATTCTATCAATTGGCTCATGAGATTCATTCTTCACTCATTCACCAATTGAGGGGGTAAGCTACACCCACAATTTTTGTCTCCAAGATCTTCTTGCACTCCAAGGAAAGAAAGCTGCTTCACCAAACCAGGTGTCTCTTGTTTTTGCACCACATTGTGTTTCACGCAACGCGATACAAAAAGGGGTATCTGTAGACACCAAATCCTAGCCACTTGTCATCCACACATCATCCAATCACAACCATCCATTATTTATTTATATATGTATATTTATTTATATTTATATATAAATATAAATATTTTATATATTTATATTTATATATTTAATATAAATATATATATGTATGAATAAATCACAACCATTCACTACATTTTAATCTCAGCCATCCATCTAACTTGATCCATGTCACATATCAAAGTTATAATCTTAGCCATTCATCATGTTTTAATCTCGACCACCCGTTGGTGTCATCGAAACCCTAACATGTTGAAGGTAAGTTATAAAAGATCATTCACTTTTGTGAATGAGGGTTAAGTAGTTAAGCGATCAATTGGTTGATTTGTAAGGTTAGATATCATCAGAGCCCTTGCATCCATCATCACCCAAAACCCTAGCATTTCTCTAACATCTCCTCCTCCTTGCCACCGTCGCATCCTCCATTTCTATCATCAAAAACCCCTACGAACCAGATCTGGTTCTACAGATCGCTCCCCCATCACCCTTGAACACTCTAGGATATTTTCATAACACTTCTAAGCATTCTAGGAATGCTATAGTGCATTCATAGCCCTTCCAGAATGCTCCTATATATTTTCCAGCCTTCGGTTTTCGTTGTCAAACCCTCAAAAACTTGTGGGAATTTTTTCACCATCAGATCATAAAATCAGAAATGTGAATCAAATAAATCAAGTATCTCTAACAAGGTAAAATGTATTCTTGCATTCACCACTTATATTTGTTGAGCAAGGTGCAGCAAAAGCATTTGAGAAAGTATTGTCATTGTTGTCAACACAGATAGATTGATGCAGTTGATGCAGTTTAGAGGTCAGTCAGATCAAGTGTAGAAAGTTTCAAGGAAAACAGAGGTGACCCAGATTCAAAAATTGGCAGAAAAAGACAAGGAAGAAAACTGTCGCGATATCGCGACATGTTTTCTGTCGCGATATCGTGACAAAACAGGAGAGAGAGAAGGCGCAAGAAAAATTGTCACGATTTCGTGACATAAACCAGGAGAGAGAAAGTGCACGCCAAATTGTCGCGATTTCGTGACATAAACCAGGAGAGAGAAAATGCACGCCAAAATGTCGCGATGTCGCGACATGTCGAGTTTTCGCTGAGGAGAGAGAAAATGTGTTGCGATTTTGGGACAAAAAGCAGGAGAGAGAAAATGCACGCCAAAATGTCGCGATGTCGCGACATGTCGAGTTTTCGTTGAGGAGAGAGAAAATGTGTCGCGATTTCGTGACATAAATGGAGGAAAGGAGCTTGCAATGAAGAGAGTAGTGATTTCCATGCATGTTAAAGTTTCGCATTTCAAAGCACAGCTAGAAATGTATGGAAACAAAGGTGTAGCGATTTCGCTACAAATCGAAAGTTAAGAAAACTGAGATGCAACGATTTTGACACAAGTAAAAATTCACAAGAAGAAGGTGTAGCGATTTCGCTACATGTTGAAACAAAGAGAAACTAAGGTGTAGCGATGGCGCTACATGTTGAAACAAAGGGAAACTAAGGAGTAGCGATTTCGCTACTAGTCAAAAGTGTAGAACTGAAAGATGCAGCAATGATATTACAAGTCAAAATTTCATGAAAAGAGGCAAGGTGAAAACACAAGGAACAAAGATGTAAAAATTTCGCCATTGCATGAAGCATAGTGTCGTGATTTCGCGACATGTTCCATTTTCGCTGGAGTTGGCAAGGAGAGTTGTACGGAAGAGCAAAGTGTCACGATTTCGTGACATGTTCCATTTTCGCGGTTGCTGGCAAAGAAGATTGTACGAAAGCAGAGAACGTCACGATTTTGCGACATGTTCCATTTTCACGGTTGCTGGGAAAGAATATTGTACGGAAGCAGAGAATGTTGCGATTTCGCGACATGTTCCATTTTTGCGGTTGCTGGCAAAGAAGAGTGTACGAAAGCCGGAAGCGTCATGATTTTGCGACATGCTTAAGGATGACGTCAGCAAATGTTGAAAGTGTCACGATATTGCGACAAGATGCAGGGAAAGCTTTCAAGAGCCAAAATGGTCACGATTTCACGACAGCAAGGGCATGAATGGTATGGCTACAGAAAGTGTCACGATATCGTGACAAGCAACTGTTTGGTGGGTAAAAGCCGTAGGAGCATGCAAAATGACACGTGTCAAAAAAACATAATCATGCAGCCTGTTACGTAAATAGTAACTGATGTCAGACAGACAGTTACACATTGACAGGTGTCAAACATGCATGGAAACAGATGTAGATGCATGCTTGAAACACTTTCTAAGTGTCATATAGGCTGTATCAAAAAAGCATTCGAACGGCCGAAGTGCAGCATTCGAACAGTCGATTGAAAGTGCAAATGAACAACCGATTGAAGAATGCATTAGAACAGCTGATTAAAATAGACGCATTTACAGCATTCGAAACATAAAATAGGAAGGATCGAAAAGCTTTCGAGAAGAAGGATGTGCAGCATTCGAATAGTCGTATTTGGAAGGATTCGAACAGTCGCATTGGAAAGAAGAAAATAATTTGAACGGCTCGAGAATGTCATCCGACTGCATGAAGAATTGAAACGCGAGAGAAGACAAAGAGTCCCGATGAGAAAAATAGGGTATAAGAGGACATTCGAGCACAAAATAATGTTCTGTTGTTAGAGAGAAGTTGTTGCTGAAAGAGAAATATTCTCTGTGAAAAGAGGGTTTGAATAAGAAAATTAGCAGAGTCATGAGAGTGTGCAGAGTTGAATTAATTGCAGACCAGTCAGGGTTGTGCATGAAGTGAAAACACTTTTATGTCATTCTAATTGATCAGAATTGTAGTCCAAGTTGGTGCTTGGTACTATGGGTTGGTGCTCCATCTGTTGCAGCAAAAAATTACAAGGGTTTGCTCCTTCCAGTGGATGCTAGTAAAGAAGTTGTAAAATTGAAATTTTGCAAAGACTGGATTTGGATTGAAGTCCAAGCAGTTAATTTTTGAGGAGTAGCCAAATTGGTGAACCTCGTTATATTGTGTGTTGTGGTGTGCTCTCATTTTGTTCTTCCGGTTTTATAAGTTTTCTGTGCTTCAGTCTTTGAATGCTGCTGTTTTGAAGTTAAATAACTACACTGATTCACCCCCCCCTCTCAGTGTCATTGTGTGAACATCAATATTTTTTGTTTTTTACTTGCATTTCATGATTTTTGCACCTAGGGTTTGTAGATTTGATTATTCGAAGGGTCTCAGACAGTGGAGCCCTTACATATGCTACTAACTTCTTTGTGTTGTGATATGTGTGTAGGTTATAGGTATAGAAGACATCTTATTTGATATTTTTTACAACTAGGGTGGTCCCGTAGGGATACTCAAGCCCACCCACAACCTGTTTGGAGTGAAGACGAGTTTTGAAGACACCAGCTATTCTTTAGAATGAAGGTTTTCAACCCTTGCATTTTAATATTATATCAAAAGCAATAAAGTGCATTATAACCCTATATTTGGGGCAAATCCATTGTACAATTTGGAGATCCAAGCTCCTTGAGTTCCATATTAATAAAATATTTCATTTTGTGCAATATTGTGTTATTTGCTTTGATCTATTGTTATATTGGTGTTGTTCATTTTTACTTTACAAATATATATCATAAAAATATAATAAAATTGGTACCATAACTAAATAAGGTAGACAAGAAGAGAATCATATTAGAAGAAGCCAACAGGGCAAAGCTCAGATAGAGGCTAAGTTGGCTAAATACCTTAATAATGTTAAAGTAGCCAAATTTAATGGGAAATAAAGAGGATATGCAGTTGATTCATGGTTAAATGAGTTAGAAACCTTACTTTCCATGAAAAGCTACTCCTTTAAAACTTATACTATGTGGGCTACTCTTCATATTTAGGATGTAGCTCTAGAATGGTGGAACACATTCAGAACAAGCAAAAATATCCAAGCCATGGATCTTAAGTGGGATAGTTTCATTGGGGCTTTTAAGAAAATATTTCTTTCTAATTAGTTTTATGTAGAGAAGTTTGAAGAATTCTCTACACTTCAACAAGGTTCACTATCAATAGAGGTATATTTTTAAAGATATGTGAAACTTTTGAAGTATGTTCTAGAGTATGAGAATAATGAGCAACTAAAGGTGCATAAGTTCATTTTAGGGGTAGACCCTAATATTAGGATAGTAATTAATCTGCTCAAATCTAAAACTTTACAAGAGGCTTGTGATTTATCAAGATAAGAAAATACTAATACCCAAACCAAAAATTCTTTCTTCAACTATTCTGGGTTGATAGAAGTAGAAAGGTAGGAGCTTAGGAAAAGAAAGAGTGTAGGTTTTATGAAATGAGATAAGGATAAAAATAATAAGAGTAAAGGGAATCCAAATTTTAGTAACAAGAACAATGGGAATCAAGGACAAAATAAGAAGAAATTAGAAAAAGGATAGTTCCAATCCTCATCCACCAAAGCAGAATGAGTCAGCACATAAAGAAGAAATAGGGGAGAAAGGGCAAGAGAGATCTCAGGCACCTAGGATAGGTTGCTATATATGTGGGGGTCCTCATTATTCCAAGAAGTGTCCCCAACAGGTAAAGTCAAGTAAAAAAGTAGAGGATCAAGCACACCAAATATATGTCGCTATTGGGAATCAGAACTTGGATGGACAAGCAACACCTATGTTACTAAATGGTAAGTTATTTGATAAAAATATTAAAGTTTTAATAGATAGTGGAGCTATAGATAGTTTTATTTCCACTAGTATTATCGAGGATATGCTAGAAAGACCTAGATTTTTGGCACAAGGGTGGAAATTCAAGTATGGTTCTAGATAAACCTACTCAATGGATCAATGTTTTCCTACAACTAAGATAACTTTACCCAATGGATCCACCATGTGGCACTTGTATGTAGCACCACTCCATGCTTTTGATATTATCCTAGGGATAGATTGGTTAAAGGCTCATGGAGCCTTAATCAACTTCCAAGAAAGGTGGATGGATTACACCGATAAGGATAATAGGAGGGTAAGAGTCCAAAGTAGGCAAGGGTCTTTTCAACCTCACTTATTATCAGCTATGCAGCTAAATAAAGCCATTAAAAGAGGTGGTATGTTATATGTAGTCAAGATTAATGGAAAGAATGGAGAAAAGGAGGATGAGGAAATGTTTAAGAAACATCCAATTTTGCATGAGTTCAGGGATGTATTTCCAAAATATCTCCGAGGTCTACCACCTTAATGAGAATTTGACTTCACCATAGAGTTAATGCTAGGGGCTGAACCTATTGCAAGGACACCTTATAGAATGACTCCAATTGAGTTGCAAGAATTAAAGGTGCAACTTCAAGATTTGTTGGAAAAGAGTTTGATCAAACCTAGTGTGTCGCCTTGGGGTGCTCTAATATTATTTGTGAAAAATAAGGATGGTTCCTTGAGGTTATGCATAGATTATAGGATGCTAAATAAGGTAACCATTAAAAATAAGTATCCTTTACCAAGGATTGATGACCTCTTCAATCAGCTAAAGGATGCTACTATATTTTCAAAAATAGATCTAAGATCGGGGTATCATCAGTTAAGGATTCAAGAAGAGGATACCCATAATACAACCTTTAAGACCAGATATGGACACTATGAGTTCATAGTATTGCCATTTGGGTTGACAAATGCACCGATAAATTTTATGAATCTGATGAATAGTGTGTTCAAAAATTATCTAGATCAATTTATCTTGGTATTCTTAGATGATATCTTGATATATTATCACACCAACAAATAGCATGACCATCATTTGAGGTTAGTGTTAGAGGTTCTAAGAAAAAACCAGCTATATGGAAAGTTGTCCAAGTGTGATTTTTATACCTCACAGGTACAGTATTTGGGACACATCATCTCAATAGAAGGAATTATCATAGATCCAAAGAAAATTGAGGCTATATTAAGTTGGCCTACACCAACAAATGTGTCAGAAGTCAAGAGTTTCATGGGACTCATTGGCTATTATAGGTATTGTAAGAAATATTATTCCAAGGTTATATATTCAATCACCAACCTTTAGAGAAAAGGGATGGAGTTCAAATGGATGGATAAGTGTGAGGCCACCTTTGAGGCTTTGAAGAATAAGTTAACTATGACATTGATTCTCAAGATACCAAATCCTCTTGGGAATTTTATCATGTGTACAGATGCTTCCTTAGAAGGTTTGGGTGGGGTATTATCCTAGGAAGAGGCTACAGTAGCCTATGAGTCTAGAAAACTCAAGAAGCATGAGGTAAATTATGCTACACATGACCTAGAATTGGTAGCAGTTGTGCATGCACTAAAGGTCTAGAGACATTATTTGTTGGGCAAACCTTTTGAGCTAAGGATAGACCATCAAAGTCTAAGGTATATTTTTACCCAACCTATGTTGAATGCAAGACAGAGAAGATGGATAGAGTTCTTAGCAAAATATGACTTTGGTATTGAGTATATCAAAGGGAAATAAAATAAGGTTGTAGATGCCTTGAGTAGGAGAAGGCACATAGTAGTGTTGACTCGAATTCATATAGAATTGATGGATAAAGTCTAAGAAATGCAACTACAAGATCCGTATTGCATAGAAATCTAGGATAAAATTGAGAGAAATCCTGAAGAGAATAAGGATTTCAACATAAAATATGGACTTTTATGCTTCAAGGATAGGGTTGTTATACCCAAAACTAGTGAACTAAGGAGATTTATTATGCAAGAGGTGCATAATTCTCCCTATTTCACTCATCCAGGAGGGTCAAAAATGAGGAAAAACATGAAAAATACCTTCTATTGGGTAGGAATGAAGCAAGATATCACTAGTTTCATTGCAAGATGTTTAGAATGCTAGAACATTAAGGCAGAATATCGACACCTAGCAGGGAAATTATACCCACATGACATACCTACATAGAAATGGTAGGTAATATCTATGGATTTTATTGTGGGTTTACCTAAGACTAGGTACCAACATGATGCAATCCTGGTAGTGGTTGATAAGTTGACCAAGGTTGCACATTTCATACTAGGGAACATCAAGGATGATGCACTGGTGGTGGAAAATAAATTTTCTAAAGAAATTTTTAGGCTACATGGGTTTCTTGAGGTGATCATATTAGACAAGGATTCTAGGTTCACATTAGAATTCTAGCAGGCTCTACACCGTGTAGTGGGTACTAAGTTGAATATCAGTTATGCATATCATCCAAAAATAGATGGTCAAACAGAGAGGGTGAACCAAGTTTTAGAAGATATGCTTTGCATGTACTACATGGACCAAAAGTCTAAGTGGGAATACTTTTTGATTTTGAATTTACATATAATAATGGGTACCATGCATCTTTAGGTATGGCTCCATTTGAAGCCTTGTATGGTAGAATATGCATAACTCCTCTATCATGGGATAATCCAGAGGATCATATGGTGATAGGATCAGATATTATCCAAGAGATGTAGGAACAACTCAAAGCAGATTGGCTTAGGTTCAAGGAAGCAATCGATCACTAGAAGAGCTATGCTAATCTAAAAATATCACCAAGAGAATTCTCTATGGGGGATAGATTTTTATTACAAGTAAGACCCATAAAAAGTTACCATAAACTTAACTAAGTTGGATCCTTGCTATGTTGGGTCTTTTGAGATCATTTATAAGATTAGTCCAATAGCCTATAGGCTCGCCTTACCATCCAACCTATCAAATATCCATGATACTTTCCACATATCCCTGCTTAGGAAATATGTTGATGATCCTAATCATTTTTGGAATATTTCTAAATTGTATATGGTAGGTCCCTTAGCTGTTAAGGTGAAACCAATAAATATTCTATGATTTCATTCCAAAATGCTAAGGAAATGAACCCTAGAACAATGTAAGGTCTACTGAGATAAATACTCTAAGAAATGTGTAGCTTGGAAATATGCTGAAAAATAAGAAAGCAATTCCCATTTTTATTTGAATAAAATATATGTATGCTTATCTATATGAGAACATAGATAACTATGTTTATCCCAAGGTGGAAAGTATGTAACACCCCTCCTTGGTAGGAATTATTATTGACAATGAATTATGTATGGTTGCATTGAAATTTAATGCATAGCCTCATTTTTGTGATATCAATAAGTGTGAAAGTTAAACTTTATGATTAGGATTTTATTCTTGGAATATAGCATTGCTAATGTGTTTATGGTCATGGGACTAGGTGCTCTCATCGATGGATTGAAAAGGGGAAAACCACCTGAGTTGAGAGAAAATTTGAGGAAATGATGGTTGATGACTTGTTCATTAGAAAATCGAGGGTAAATTATACCCTTCGTATAGTTGCATTCGCATTTGCTTATTTTTTGAATATATCATTGAGCCATGAGATTGTTATTGGCAAAGGATTCATTTGTAATGTTAGTCTCACAATGACATTGAGAGGGGGGGGTGAATCAGTGTAGCTCTTTAAAACTTAAATCTTCAACACTCAAAGAAAAAATAATGAAAATATAAAACCAAATAAAGCAAGTATAACAAGAGAACATCACACAACACAAGATGTACCGAGGTTCACAGATTTGGATACATCTTCGAAAATGACTATTTGGACTCCCATCCAAATCTAGAATTTACAAAGCACCAACTTTACAATCAATTTACCAGCACCCACTGGAAGGAGCACCAACCCCTGATTTATCTGCACCAACAAAAAGGAGCACCAACCCCTGATTTATCTGCACCAATAGAAAGGAGCACCAACCCCTCTACCAAGCACCCACTTGATTTTGATATTGATAATAAAATAAAATATATGAATGTCTTCACTGAAACCAGAACTATCTATGGTCTGTAAGCTCAAAATCTAAAACTTTCTATCTCACCCAGTATAACATCCCTCTCTCTGCATTACTCAGAATTTGAATCTTATCTTCTCACAAAAAAAAAATTGATTGTTCTCTTAGATCATTCTCCAATTGCTAAAAAAATTTTGGGTATTGTGCAACACTTTCTCTGCGAACTCCTCTCAAAATTTTAGCAAAAATTAATATCATATGAGAAAGTTATGCCCAAAATACTGAAGTGACATTTTTTACCACTCTCTAAAAATCACGGATTTTCACTCTTTATTTTTCTCCACACACACTTCTCTCTTCACAAAATAAAGTTCCACTTTTCAATAAAATCCCTTGTCACTTAAAAAGCACAAACTTACATTATTTTTCAATTTTCAATTTTAAAAATATTTTCTTTAATGAAGCTTCTTAAAACAATATAACTTCCTTTTTTTTATTTTGAGAAGGCATTTTGTCAAACACGTCACATGCAAAGAATTGACACCTTACTCGTTCTCTTACTTCGAAGCCACGTGACACCTCAAAACAAAAATGAAATATTATCTATTTGATGCCTTGAAGGTGTAACAACACTGAAACCAAAACTCTGGCGACTCTGCAAGGTCAAAATGACCAACTAAAGGATTTTGCACAAGTGGAACAAATTGACATAAAAGTGACATGTATCGTTTTTGCAACAATCATAACTCTCACCTCGTAACTTTGTTTTCTCTAAAATTTGAAACGTAGAATATCTGCAATGCTGACTACATCCAATCTGAATCTCACTATATAACTCCTTACGGTTCACCTATACCACCTCCACGAAAACTGTTGCTGACACACTTTTTTTAAAAATAGCGTTTTTGTGAGTCTTGCAACGCTTGTAAAATTCACCTCATTTCTCTATTTTGCTAGAAATTTGGAACACATGTTCTTGAAGATAGCGACCACCTCTAGTTTGAATTTTACTATCAAATTCTTCTTGTTTTTCTCGCAGTGTTTCTGACAAAACTGCCCTTTTTTGGCCTGTACAACCACTTGCCAAATCATCCGCCAAGATACCAAAAATGTCACCGATCAATCCAAATACTATACTGAAACCCCCAACACTATTTTAGATTGTTTCTTGACATGCTAGAATGTTCCAGACTGATCCATCCTGTCCAACTATGCCTATGATAACTTTTGCATTTTTTTGATAACTTTTTGATGATTTTTTCAACTTTTGCAAATTTGCACGAACAACCTATAACAACTTCACCCGAACATCAAAAACATCCTCATAAGCATTGAACATCACTGTACATACTCCTTATGGTTCACCTAAGGAGTATGTATACCACCTATATAACTCCTTACGGTTCACCTATACCACCTCCATGAAAACTGTTGCTGACACACTTTTTCTAAAAAGAGCGTTTTTGTGACAGTCTTGCAACGCTTGTAATGTTCACCTCATTTCTCTATTTTTGTGGAAATTTGGAACACATGTTATTGAAGATAATTACCACCTCTAGTTTGAATTTTACTATCAAATTCTTCTCATTTTTCCCGCAATGTTTCTAACAAAACTGCCCTTTTTTAGCCTGTACAACCACTTGCCAAATCATCCGCCAAGATGTCGAAAACGTCACTGATCAATCCAAATACTGTGCTAACACCCCCAATCTATTCTAGATTTTTCCTAACATGTTGGCATGTTCCAGACTGATCCATCCTATCCAACTATGCCTGTGATAACTTTTGCATTTTTTTGATAATTTTTTGACGATTTTTTCAACTTTTGCAAATTTGCACGAACAACCTATAACAACTTCACCCGAACATCAAAAACATCCTCATAAGAATTGAACATCACTGTACATACTTTGACAAACCTTTGAAAAACTGTCCACTGCATCAACCTGTCCATCTGAGTGTGTTGACAACAATGACAATATTGTCACTGCACCTTGCTCAACATGTAATAAGTAGGGGATAATGTATGGTTATCTAAAAATCCACTTACTCAAGGATAAAGCAATGTAATGTATTATGGCTTAATTAAGTTTTTTTTAAGCAAAGAATTATTTATCTCAAAGAAGTGTTAATATATAACTAGAATTATTAATACTAGAAAATGTTAATATTAAGGTTAATATTTGATATTAACCCTTGATGGAGGTGGCAATTAGTTTAATTAATTAAAATATTAGAATAAGTCTAATATGGCTTATTAAGCTTAGAAGGTATTTTTATTTATGATTTTTCATGCTTTGGTGACACTTTAATTAAGGAAAGAAAAATGTGACCATAGTTGAGCAACGCATTCTTGAACATTTCATAAGTTACCTTGGCCATGCAAGAAGGTGTGCCCTAGCTTATTTGAATTTGTATAGGATATTTTGGGTGGGAAAAATTATTTGGGAAGAAAGGATTTAGAGGTTTGGAAAGATAAAGGACTTGGTAGCATGAATTTGGATCGGAAGATGTCAGGAAGGCTTGGTAAAGGTAGCACTTTCTAAGTGCAATGTTGCTTTGTTATGGCTATAGAATTACCTTCTTCCTTTGTTTTGGTTGTAGATTGCCTCCTTGATTTGGTGTGGCTATGGATTACTTTCTTGCTTTTGTTATGGTAAATTTTCTTTCTTGTTGATTGTAATTTGGTTTAGTTAAGCATGTGTTAGCTTGAAAAGCTCTCGAAGTGTTGTTTTGACCAAGATGATCTCTTTTTTTATGGTTTGGTGCTTAGCCATCACCATGGTAGTTAGTCAGATATGTTTCAAAGGCTTGTGTGTAGCTAGTTAATTATTTTTTGTGATTCATATGTGAGTCTTTCATGGCAATGTTGTGTATGTTTGTATATGTTGCACTGGGTTGTGTTTGTTGTTGCATTGAATATTTTTAGCCTATGCACCCCCTTCTAAGCCCTAGCTTGCACATTCTTGTTTTTTATGTATTGGCTGACCAGTGAACTATTGCTTGAGGTCTCCTTTAATCTTTGGGTTAGTTCAAATTGATATTTTTATTAGTTCTTAGACCTCTTGTTGTTTTAAGTTAATGTTCCTTCTCTTGTTTGGTTGGAATTTGGGTAGATATTGAGTTTAATCTTTTGTTGGTTGCTTATGTGTTGATATAATATATTTTTTAAGTAGTTTTGTTGGTTAGTATTTGCTTGGATATTGAGCCTTTTATTATTTTAAGCAAGTAAATCCTTGTTGTGTTATTTTATTTGTGAAAACATATATAGCTCAGGCTAAATAGGAATTAAAAGAGGAATCAAATTTGTCTTCTTTCTTTATGTAGAGGAGTTGGATCCTTTTGTTATAGATGTTGCAAAAGATTTAGTTGGATATTTGTGTATCATCTGTTTTTCATTAGAAGGAAAAGTTTAAAAGAAAACTCTTTTAGTATATTTTTTTAAAAGTGGAAGTTGAAGCCTTATGATATATGTTTCCATAATTGTTTTAGCTCTTTATTGTATAGAAACTTTGAATATGGGTGATAGTCCTTTAGAATGGGAAAGTAAATATAGTTTTGGATATTTTGCTTTAAAGAAAGTAAAAACAATTATAATGGTTCCTGAGACTTGAGTAGGTAAAGGAGCCATTATAGAGAGAAGTATGGGATTCTCTTCTTATTTTTTTTATTTTGTTAATGCTTATGCATGGTTGCTTGTAATTTACTTAGAGCATGATAAATTGCATTGCATATATATAAAGTTGTCTTGATCCCTAAGTATTCTTCAATTTGTGGGCAATCCCTTTTCATGAAGAAGGTTGCAGAGAGAAGGTGGCATGGGGACTACTTAGATAGATGGATTTATCTTGTTTTGGAATTGTAAAGATGTTATGTAAATGAGAGCTTCATAGATAAAAACTTTCAAGTTATGGATAGCTAGGCAGTTTATTTTGTAAAACAAAGAGAGTTCGATTATTGAACAAAATTAAGGATTGATTTATTTTTCTAGTACTCTTATTAGGAAGTTAATGTTATCTTACAATATTCTTTGGTGAAAGGTTATTGTAACTCTTTAAATATAGATAGCATTATAATTCCTCGCTCTTATTTAAAATAAATGCTTATATACATGGCTTTATGTTAGCACTTCAATCAATTAAATTTATGGTGTTTTAATTGATGAAATTTTTCTTAGTGGTGTTATTATTTGAAGCTTATGAGATGTACATATATTCTTGTTCTCTTATAAAATTTTGTGCTATGGTTGAAGCATGTTTTTTTATCAAGTGAAGCATTTAATTATAGAGGGAGTATTTATATTTTTGCTTGACATTTATCTTGGGTTAAGGAAAATTTATGGGTTGGATCTAGAACTGCTTTTAGGACCCAATTCAAGGAAATATACCAATCTTAGGAGGAGTTGGGATGATGCAACAACCAGGTAGATATAAATCCTAGGAGTTGTGAGGATTCAATCGCTAGGAAACTCATAAATCTAGAAGAATTTTTGTTTATGCAATAGCCAAATTCTTGTGAATTGATGCATCTTGAACATTAAGGATCGGGTGTTCCACAACTATAAAATATGTAGGGGTCATTCACAAGATAATAGTGGTGGTACCTTGGACATAGAGGTTCAATTGACCTTGTTCATTGTCAGTTGAGTGGTAATGACCTTAGTTAACCCATAGAGGTCTGGTAACTAAGCATCAAGGAATACGCCTAATTAACCTACCTAGATGGACTTAGGGTAAATTTTGGGAATAGACATTCTCCTTTAAGTGTTATGGGCCTTAAAGGATAATTCCTATGTTGTGGTCACATTGTCCTATATCATGGAGGGTATAGAAAATGTGGGGGGACCACTTTGGCATCCTTCTAAACATTGATGTTTAGTAAGGTGAATCCCAAAAACTATAGGATTTTTGCCACTCCTATCCACTGAGTGTCATCTATAGTGACATTAAACTCAAATGTGGTAAAGCCTTGAGATTGCTGGAAATAAATATATTGGGAGGGTTGAGAACCTTTACAAAAAAAGGGGGGAATTTAATATCTCTCTCTTGGGTTAGTTTTGGTGGGTTGTTACACTACTCCTTAAATTCGTGGTGCTCTTCCCCAATATAATTAATATCAATGTTTAATTATATATTGTATCCCATGAAAAGTATTATTCCAAGCTACATAAATCGATGTCCTCCATCATTGAATACAAGAGACCTTATATTCCATCATATGCCATTTGGATCTATTGCCACATTAAAACCATTATTAAAAAAATTATAATGGACTCCACCTCACCCTTCATTTTTTCTCTTATGTATTATTTTATATTTTATATCATTATTTTTAAAATAAAAAATCCCAAGATGATTTTGAAATTTTTGTAAATTCTAGCCTTGCATACATAAAGGAAAATTTTATTTTAATGACAATTTTAAAAATTCTACTAGGTGTTCATAGTGAAAATATTGTAGAGAAAACATCCACAAAGACATGGGCCTTATATTAGATGGAGTTCATATAGAAAAATAAATTAATCCTATGGAATAGAAATATCCTAAGGGGAAGGTATTGTATTTAGAGGAAAAATTTTCATCATAAGAGATTATTTTGATGGGAATAAACATACTAATAGAGAAGACTTTCGCTACAAGATTATGTTTACCAAGCAGATCTCATGTAAGCAGACATCATAGAAGTGGATACTATAGTGGTGGAAATCAAAATTCAAGAACCATTTGATAGTAATAGGGTTTAATTAAATAATAATAGTACAAATCAAACATCCAAAGCACTTTAGACAAGATGATTGAAGTGCTTAAATCTACAAATAATTTTTTTCTAAAAGATTTTCAAGAATGGTTCATAGATCTAGAATTCAACAATAATGGATTCATGGCTATCTTAGTGGATTTATCTCCATTGAGTCATCACTTGATAATATGTTTACAAAAATCACTTTTTTATTTCCAAAGCATTTCAATTTATGAAAATTATTTGAATTTAAACTCCGCTAGATGGAGACAATTGTTATCTTCACTGACTTGGTAGTTTTTTAACTACCTTTTAGACTCTATATTTTTGGGAGAAAGATAAAATGATTTAGGGTTTGATTCAAACTTATTTTACTTTAAAAAAAGTTTAAAACAAAAATATTGAATGCTATTATCTTTTCTTTCAAGTTTATAGCTATAATTTTTATTCAAGATCAACCAACATCGTTTTTAGTTTTTCTTGTGAGAAGGTGTTTTCTTTGTTTCATAAATATGAATGGTTTCCATATCTATGAAATCTAAAGTAAAGTATTAGTGAATGGGTTTTAATTCTTGCTAGTTTAAAACTTATTTATTGATATGCTTTATATGATTCAAGTGTTTGATGAATGAGTTATTGTATGTGGATTTCTAATTGTTATTGGTCTAGTTACCTACCTTTGAAAGTAAGTAGTTGATGAATGAATGAGGATATATGGATTTATAATTGCTATTGGTCCAAATATCCACTCTTTTAAGTGAGAAAGCAACTAGTGATTTGAATTGGAGGGTTGTAAAATCCCTTGGCTATTGCTTGCTTAAAAATCAATCAATAATTTTTTATGACTCTACTAGGGAGTGAATGGTTCTACCTGGACAAGCCCCAGTTGAACAATATGAAATGCCAAACCTGTGGTCATCCTAAATAGACATTATTGAATAATTAAAAATAATTATTTGATATAATTTGAATGGAGTACCTTTATACTTACCTATGAATTATCATCATCGTAAGCATTATTTTGAGTAAAAGGTACTTCCCATGTACATATATTGTTGGATTTTTATATGATCATTTTTTTAATTTTGATTTCACCCATAATTGCTTAATTTTATTTATTTTTATGCTTTAATTTTTAGAGAAAGAAAGTTGTAGACACCTAAAACGTATCATGTCGAGGTGACTACTCTTAAATAAAGGGGTAAAAATTTATTGATAAAAATTTTGGATTATAGAGTACAACTGATCTTCCAACCAGGACTCAAAGAAACAACCAAACAGGCTAAAACCACTAGAATAGATTGACACCCAAAGAAGACAACAAAAAAAAACCACATTAAGTCTAAACATCCTTGTGGATCAACTCCCACAAGCGTTGAGAGTCCCCAGATGGGAGACTCTCCCAGTGATCGATAATCCAAGGATCCAACAACTCATAAGACCTTTTGGTTATGTAATAAACAACCACATTCCATTACCTAGGAATGTGCACAAAGGATATAAATTTGAACTCTTCACTCATTATGAGAATCTAAATGGCTACAGAGGTCAACTGCCAATTAAATTCCTCCATCCTTTTACTGTTTAAAATATTAACCACAATTTGAGAGTCAAACTCACAGATAATCCTATGCCAACCAAGATAAAACCCCCTCTACAAGACCTCAAGAATTGCAAGAGCTTCCATAAAATTATTGGAGTGAACACCTTTATAAATGGAAAAGAAAAAACTAACACCGCCAGTAGAATCTCTCCCGACACTGCCAATGCCAGCATGTCCAGGATTACCCCTAGACGATCCATCAGTATTAATTTTTAAAACTCCTCTAGGGGGTGGCCTCCACCTACCATCTCTCCTAACCTTCTTGTTGAGCTAAGGAACCCTGCTAGGTCTATAAGAGTTCACACCATCCCCAAAGATACCAAGGGCCTACTGTACCTTCTCCTCCCTAGAATCCAAAAGAGGGTACACATAACATTTGCTATGGATGGTTTCTTGAACCATACATAGGATCCTTTGCCAAATATATTGAATAGCCAAATGACTGCCCCAAAATATGGAATGATTCCATTCAAGCCAAATCTTCCAGATGATGCAAGAAGGGCCCAAATTCCAAGCCACCCGAAGGAAGGGGGCCTTGGCCGGAGGTCTGCCTAGACTACTCTAAAACTCCACCAGGGATAGCACATGGAAACATGGATGGTTCCAAGTGCTCCACCAATGGTGCCAAATGTCTCTGGAAAAGGAGCATTGGAAAAATAAATGAGAAGATTCATCCTCATTCTTACTGCAAAGGAAACAAAAAGAGAGACCCTGAAATCCCCTATTATTCACATTTTTCCAAGTGAGGCATTTATTACGAGCTACCAGCCAAAGAAAGAAGTTACATTTCGGCCAAGTAAATTTGTTCCAAAAAAATTTCCACCATGTAACAGGAAGACTCCCATACTTTTGCTTATCAAGAACCTGATAACCATAGGCTACTGAGTAGGTTTCCTTGGGATCAAGGTTCTAAGAAAGAATATATTTACCCCTCAACGAAGAACAGGGCCTCCCCATAAGAATAATAGCAATATACTCTATGTCCTTGGCCAGTCCCCCCTTGGGCCATTCTTGTGTATATTTCCAACTGTACATCTTCATATTTCCAAAAGACTATATTTTTTTTTTAAGTCCTCCACACGAGACCAACCCACTTCCAAGAAAAAAATGCTTAGGGAACGTAACCTAGGATATTGATTCAATATAGGAGGGTGGTCATCCCAATAATCCTCCCAAAAAAGAGCATCTGATCCTCGATTGCAAATCTAGAATAAACCCTACTTGATTAAATTAGCTCCTATTTTTATAGTGTCCCAAATAACTGAACCTTTCCCAACCAAGATGACTCTAGGGATCTCAGTCTCAAAAATACCTCTCAAGTATTTACAAGATAATATTTTAGCCCAAATCTAATTCTGAGAGGTACACCATCTCCAACAAAGTTTTGTAGCCAAAGCCTATCCAAAAAGATATGTCTATCGCAACCCAAGGCCTCCCTATTACACTAGCCTACATATAGAATCCCATCTAACCAAACTCAATTTAGATTGATTAAGTTTTTCAGATCATAAAAACTATCTTGACAAAGCTTCCAAGTCCTTGATGAAATGAGAGGGAGATATTTGTACAAAACATCTATAAATTGTAAAGCTTGAACAACATATTTTAAAAGCAACACTCTACCTGTAGTAGATAGCCATCTGAAATTCTAGTGATTCACCTTCCTTCTAAACTTATCAAGCATAGACTACCAATAAGATCTAGATAGAGGATGAGATGAAATTGGAATACCAAGATAAATGAAGGGGGAGTCCCAACCTGGAATCTTAGAATATGAGAAATCCTGGATTGAATAAGAGGAGGGGTATTAAAGAAGAAAATAGAAGACTTGTCCTCATTAATCAATTGTCTAGAAGCACCAAGATATATGTCAAGATATTGTCTAATATTTCCAGTTTCCCTAATAGTGGCAACTCCCAACAAAGCAGTATCATCAAAAAATTGAAGGTGGAAAAGAAGTGCCAAACTACTATCCCACTTCCACCCCTAAATGATACCCTACTTGACTTGAGACTTGAGAAATCTTCCCAACCCTTCCACCATAATGATAAATAAATAAGGAGATAAAGGATCTCCTTGCCTCAATTCCCTTGAGGTCTAAAATAGCTCTGATGGCTCATTATTAACAAGAACAAAGAATGAGGAAGAAGAAACACAACTCATCACCCATCTAATCCATTCCTCCTCAAATCCAAAAGTCATAAGAACTTTCTGAAGAAAGGACCATCTGACCCGATCATAAGCTTTGGCCATCTCCAACTTAATGAACATATTTTTCTCCTTATAAATTTCCATCGAGTGAATAGCTTTTGTAGAAATAACAACCCCATCCAAGATTTTTTGACCAGCAACAAATCCTCCTTGCTCCTCAGAGATGATTTTTCTCAACCATATCTTTAGTCTCTCGGCAATAATTTTTGTGATGATCTTATACACAACATTGCATAGAGAAATAGGCCTGAATATATCCAAGGAATTTTCTCTCTATTTTTTGGGAATAAGCACCACAAAGGTAGAATTTAGGGCCCGTAGCATCTATTTGTAATCCCAAAAATATTGATAAAACTCAGTCAGGAATCCATCTGGACCTAGGGATTTTCCATATTTCATCCTGAATACAACATTTTCCAACTCCTCAAGTGCTCATTCATATCTCTAGAAATAATCTATGGAATATAGTTTAGAATAAGCTTTTCATTCTCATCATCTGAGAGGGAGTTGTTCAACTTTTTGTTTGGGGATGTTGTTCAACCCCCTTACATTACATGAAATGATAATCATTTTTGGGGGTTAGAAAAATGGGATTCCAATTTTCTCACTAAGCCTGACTCCACCAAATTCTCCCCCATTAACTTAATTTTATCCTGGTCCTTCTTTTGACCCACCTTCATATTCTTATCTGAATTTTTTTTTAATTATTTTTTGTTGCAATCCCAACATCGTAGGAGTTTTGCAGTCCAAGGATGACTGCATCAATGCTTGAGTAGGAGAGGGCATAACTAAATCTGTACCACTTTCTAAAATAGTTTCCCTTCTAGGGCTAGATCCAACCATATCACCTATACTCAGATCCAAATCCCTTTGTTCTTCATTTAAACCCCCTAGATCTGATTCCTTAAGTTCCACCTCAAGAAGAGACATCTGATTTGACCTTGTTATATTTGCATCAGGTAGTGACGTTTCAGGTATCTCCATGCATTGATAAAGATCATATAATATTTCAAAATAGTTGAGTAGAGCATCTGGCTAGCTATCCTTATGGTCTCTGTTTGCCCTTCATCCTCTATTTTAGGATTTTACCAGAATAAATCCTTCCTTATCCCATTCCCCTTCCTTTATCCGAGCTTTTCCTTTATCCAAATTTTGTCCAAACTGAGAGGGCCCAGGATTTGAAGCCACGGGTGGGACAAAAATAGGGCATTTTTTTTGTAGGTGGCCATATTCACAATAAATCCAACAATGAAATGGAAGAGCTTCATAGTCAAGTTTTGAACCCATGTAGTCGATCCAAACTGTATTTCAATATAATCTGGAATGGGATTATTTAAATCAATTTCAACACAGATACGGGCAACAGAGATTACATTTTTATCCATTGTCTGTTATGAAGGTCCAACCAACTTCCCAAGAAGAAGTGTAATCTTATGCAAGATATCAATTCTCCATAATTCCAATGGGAGCCACGAAATCTGAACCCATATTGGAACCCACAATGGTCGCTCCTCTGACGGGTTGAAACCCACATGTCAGGGTTTAATAAAGAGTATCGCTTGGTTATAGAAATAATGACCCCCTTCAAATGCTTTTTTGCAATCTGCAATACAAGAGAAAACCACCATAAAATAGTTGTTCACACTCAGCATCACCTCCACGTCACCTTTAGGATTCCAAGTCTTCCTGACCCAAGCCTCCAAAAAGGGGAGAGAAATTTAGATGCCCAAAAATTTTCCAATAAGTGCATGTTTGGTTAAATATTTCACATCTTCTGCCACCAAGTCTGGTTGAACCACTAAAACCAGCCTATCTTCACATCATTCCAAACATCCATTATTCTTTAACAAGCGGCTCCTGACATGCACTAGGAAATCCTATTCCTTCTAGTCATTTTCAAATGAAAAAAATCATGAGCATGTACTCTTTGTGACGGACCTGATGCCATCACGATATTCCTTCAATTTTTTAGACCTCCTCAAGAAATGGCAGCCATCCTCGTAGAGCAGTTTTTACTCATCAAACCCTAGCAACAGTTTTTCCTCATCAAACCCTCGAGGTGACTACTCATATGGGACATGATAACAGACCATATGAATGACCTTGGACAGCTCCAAGGTGAATCAGTGGTTTTTACCACTCAATTTGGGTATAATTTCTTAGCTTAGCCTTAGCCATGGCTGAGACCCATGGCTAACGGTGCTAGCTGCACCTCAGAGCCGCAACTAGCATCAAAGCAGTTTTGGACCTAGAATCAGTTGCTACGGCCTGGGTGACGAATCCAAATGATTTTTAGGTGGGGAAACCCATAGAAATTTCCCTCAAATTGATCCAGCTATTATTTCTTGATCTTGGCTTCTCCATGAAGCCTATTCAAGGCCTTCTCAAGTGATATAAGATACCCCTCCAAATTGGGGATAAGTTAGGAAGGATCTCGAGTTGAAACGTAGCAAAGCCCTATCAAATTGTGGATTCACTTATCACCTTTGAGAGGAACACTTTTGCTGCCCCATTGGAGATCATGAATGCATTTGAAATCATGAAGGTCATAGAGGTCTAGGAGAATCAAGAAATACAATTGAGTCAATGTCATCAATGATTCATATAATTCACACTACCAATCCATCTGAGGATACTGAGGTGACCCTTGATCATCAATTCAACGAGAATAATTAGATATCCAACCCTATATTTGGAGAGCAAAGTTATTTTTATCTCAGCTACAGCTATCAGCCATGGATAATAGTGCTTTTTTTACCTCAGAAATGCGTCTAGGGTTTGATCCCTAATTTCCCTTATTTAGCAGTAGATTTATCTTTGATGCAGGAGCATCCAATGGTGTAAGAGTGATCTTGCATCACCCAAATTGTATTTATTTCATTTTGTTCTAGCATTTGTTTAGTTGTTTAGAGGATGGAGAAATAGACCCAACGCTAAAATAATCATCCCAATATCCTGAGCGGTTTGGGAGATATGTAAATTTTAATGTCTTCTACCCTATCAAAACTAGTGAAAAAATCTTGCTAGTAAAACTAGTAAAACTTGGAGGCCAATTTTGAAGGCTTTAGAGGCCTTTTTAAGGGGTGAAATATGGTGGTACTATGTTTAAACATAGTATTAGGCTTCCTAACCCTTCGAGAGCTTTTCGAAAAGGTGCTATAATAGCCATTTCGAGCAACGAGCGAGGAGTTATGACCTCGGTAAGTTTACCCCCAAAATTCAAATTTGAAATAGATGGTTTTAGGTGGGAAAAGGGAAAATAGGGTCAAAAGGGGGAATTTCAAATTTGTAATTAGTTAGTCTTGGTAAGCTCCATTCTCAGCAAGGAATATCATAAATCTTTTGGTATTTTTCTCTATTTTCTCTATTTTTGTGGATTTTATGTGTTTTGGTTAATGCAACTCTACTTCAAGTGGTATCAGAGTAGGAGTTCCTGAGTGTGTAAATAGATCACCGGATGTGAGGTAGTTTACACCAAGATTTGTGGTTAGGGTTTGTGAGAGATGTGAGCAAAATGCCTCCATGAAGAAATCGTGGTGGTGGGAGAAAAGTTGTGGTGCCAGAAGAAGATTTTAGAGCTTTGCAGAGGTAAGTTCAAGCTCTGCAAGAGGAGCTACGTAGAGGGTTTGAGCCAAGAAGAGAATATGGGAGTGAAGATGAAGCTGAAGAAGAAGAGGCCCAGTTCGAGGAAGAAGAAGAGGTGGTAGATCCTACACAAGCCAGGTTATATAGAGCTATATCACAGATTGGGAAGAGACCAAAGATGGAGGTTTCTACGTATTCTAGAAATCTTAATCTAGAAGAGTTGATCGACTGGATCAATGACATGGAAGAATACTTTGAGTATGAGGAGGTTGAAGATCCTGAGAGGGTCAAGTTTTCTAAGACCAAGTTGAAGGGTCATGCTAGTATTTGGTGGAAAGGAGTGCAGTTGGATAGAAATAGAAGAGGGAAAGAAAGGATAACAAGGTGGGAGCGGATGGTGGAGAAGTTGAAGAGACAGTTCATTCCAGCTGATTATGAGTTGGATCTACTCAAGAAAATGTAGGGTTTGAGGTAGTCAAGCAAGTCTATCAAGGAATACACAGAGGAGTTCTATAAAATTTTAATTAGAATAGGCCATTCTGAGGCCAACAAGGAGAAGGTAGCCCATTATATAAATGGGTTGAGAGCAAGTATTCAAGAGGAGCTGAGTCTGGTCAGGATGACCACCATAGAAGATGCTTACCAGTTTGCCTTGAAGGTAGAAGAGAAGCTAAATATGAGGTTTGAAAGAAAACAGAGAGGAAGAGGTCATGGTGGAAGAACTGGTGGGAGAACAAATGGAGGATGGAATGAGGACCAAAAGAAAACTGGGGAAACAAGCAACAATCAGGACCAGAAGGGGGAGAATGCTTACCACCCCCGTGAGAAGAATAATAGCTACTAGAATAATAGCTACCAAAGAGGAAGAGGGAGGTCTGGACGAGGGCCTGGAAGAGGAGGATTTCATGGAACCTACTTCCAATGTGGAGAAGAAGGACATCGGGCATACGAGTGCCCACAACACCAAGGGGGAACAAATAAGAGACCTGAAGGTAATGCTCGAGCTATTGTTGTAGATGAAGGTGTTGAATATGAGCACTCTAAAGAAGCAGAAAGAGGAGAAGTTTTGGTCACAAGGAGAGCCTTGTTGAATGAGGAGAAGGATCCAGATCAGAGGAAGAGCCTATTTTGAACAAGGTGTAAATGTGCAGGTAAGGTGTGTAATGTTATCATTGATAATGGTAGCACTGATAACCTAGTTTTGGAAGGAATGGTTACCAAGTTACAGTTAGAGAGAAGGAGGCACCCACATCCATATCGGATTGCTTGGTTGCAGAAGGACCATAGGGCTTTGGTCAGTGAGCAATGTTTGGTAAAGTTCCATATTGGGAATTACCATGATGAGGTCTTGTGTGACATCCTACCTATGGATGCTTGCCATTTGCTATTGGGAAGGCCATGGTAGTTTGATCGACATGCAATACATGATGGGCATGCCAACACTTACTCCCTGACAAAGGATGGAGTGCACCACAAGCTGAAGCCCCTGAAGGAAATGGATGAAAAGGTATGTAGCAGTGCCAGAATATATTTAGTAGATGGTAGAAAATTTTTGGATGGCCTGAAGCACGAGCATATGTGCTATGCATTAATTCCTAGAGTTAAGGATGAGCAATGCAAAGATATCCCAGTAGAGGTCTCAGGTCTATTAGAAGAATTCCTAGATATTATATCAGATAATGTACCTGAGGGTTTGCCACCAGTGAGGAAGATCAGTCACCACATAGATTTGGTACCGGGAGCTAGTTTACCCAATAAAGCAGCCCATAGAATGACTCCTGTAGAAAGTGAGGAGCTAAATAGACAAGTCCAAGAGCTACTAAAAAAGGGACTGATTCGAGAGAGCTTAAGTCCATGTGCAGTACCTATAGTACTAGCACCAAAGAAATATGGGGAGTGGAGAATGTGTACAGACTCCCGAGCTATTAACAAGATCACCATAAAATACATATTTCCATTGCCAAGGATGGATGACATTATGGACTGTTTGAGTGGAGCCAAGTGCTTCACCAAGATTGACCTGAAGAGTGGGTATCATCAGATTCGTATCAGAGAAGGAGATGAGTGGAAGACAACCTTCAAGACCAGAGAGGGTTTGTATGAGTGGTTGGTCATGTCGTTTGGGCTAACCAATGCACCAAGCACATTCATGCGACTGATGAATGAGGTATTGAAGGAGTTTTTAGGAAAATTTGTCATTGTATATTTAGATGACATTTTAATTTTTAGTAAGACTTTGGAGGAGCACCTGCTGCATATTCGATGAGTTTTTGAGAAGTTGAGGGAAGAGCAGTTGTTGATTAATTTGAAGAAGTGCAGTTTTGTGAAGGAGTTGGTGTATCTGGGATTTGTCATCTCAGCTGAAGGTCTTAAAATGGACCCAAAAAAAGTGAGGGCTATCATCGAATGGCCTACTCCAAGGAGCATTACAGAGGTAAGATCATTCCATGGTCTAGCCAGTTTTTATAGAAAAAATTATTAGGAATTTTAGCAGTATTTGTGCACCCCTAACAGAGACAATGAAAGGGGATAAGAAGGAGTTTAAGTGGACTTTAGGAGCAGATAGGAGTTTTGATATGTTGAAGAAGAAAGTCATAGAGCAACCTATTTTAGCACTTCCATATTTTAACAAGGTATTTCAGGTAGATTGTGATGCTAGTGGTAGTGCCATAGGAGTTGTATTGAGTCAAGAAGGTAAGCCTATTGCCTACTTTAGTGAGAAGCTTAATGAGGCTAGGAAAAAGTATTTTGTCTATGATCAAGAGTTTTATGCTATAGTTCAGGCTTTGAAGAAGTGGAGACACTATTTGTTGCCAAAAGAGTTTGTTCTATATACTGATCATCAGGCCTTACAGTATATTAATAGCCAAGGAAAACTAAATCAGAGGCACTTGAAATGGGTTGAGTTTTTGTAGAGTTATACCTTTGTGTTAAAACACAGGAGTGGGAAGTCAAACAGGGTTGTAGATGCCTTAAGTAGAAGGTAAAACTTGTTGACAAAAATGAAGGTGGAGGTCATAGGGTTTGATGAACTTAAGAGTTTGTACCCTGAAGATCCAGATTTTGCAGAGGCTTGGAGAGCTTGCATGGCACCTATTACTTTGGATAGGACAAAATGGTTGGATTTTCTAATCCAAGATGGAATGTTATTCAGAGGAAACCAATTGTGCATTCCAAGGAGTTCAATGAGAGAGAATCTGGTCAAGGAGAAGCATAGTGGAGGGTTGGTTGGACACTTTGGTCGAGATAAGACCATTGCCCTCGTTAGTGAGAACTACTATTGGCCACAATTACAACAAGATGTGAAGATATTTGTACAAAGTTGCAGAGTATGCCAGAGGGCCAAGGGTGTGAGGCAGAACACTGGATTATACCAGCCATTACCTATACCAGAGAAACCATGGGAAGACATCAACATGGATTTTGTTCTTGGCCTACCAAGGACACAGAGGGGGAATGACTCCATATTTGTGGTGGTTGACAGGTTTTCAAAGATGGCACATTTCATTCCCTACCAGAAAACTAATGATGCAGTTCATGTTGCAGGGTTGTTTTTCAAAGAGGTGGTACGACTACATGGTCTACCAAAGAGTATTGTTTCAGACAAGGATACCAAGTTTGTTGGGTATTTTTGGAGGACTTTGTGGAAGAAATTGAAGATAGATTTGAAGTTCAGTTTTGCATACCACCCACAGACTGATGGGCAAATAGAAGTGGTGAATAGAAGTTTGGGTAATCTACTGAGATGCTTAGTAGGAGATAAGCCCAAGGGGTGGGACTTGGTTTTACCACAGGAAAAATTTGCTTATAACAATTCTGTCAATAGGAGTACTAATAAATCCCCATTCTAGATTGTGTATGGGAGCAGCCCAAGGAATGCTTCTGAGTTGAGAAATATGGATAGAGGGGAAAAGAGCAGTGTTGAGGCTGAGGACTTTGCAGAGCACCTGAAGAATTTGCATGAGGAGGTAAAGAAACATATTAACAAGATGAACACTCAGTACAAGACAAGGGTAGACCAAAAGTGACGGTTTAAGGAATTCGAAGTGGGAGATGAAGTTATGGTCCACCTGAGAAAAGAAAGGTTTCCTGCTAAAACCTATAACAAGCTGAAAATGAAGAAGTTTGGACCATGCAAGATCATAGAGAAATGGGATTCAGGAAATGCATATGAAGTAGAACTGCCAAGTGGACTTAACATATCACCTATGTTCAACATTTCTAATTTGGTAGAATATCATGAAGGAGACAATGATGATGGACCAATAATAGAAATTTGGGATATTCCAGCATCTACTCCAGAGAAGGAAGAGATAGAAGAAATCTTGGATACCCGCATCGACAAAAGTACCAGAAATAGGTAGTATGAAGAATATTTGGTTAAGTGGAAGGGCAGGCCTATTGAAGATTCATCTTGGTTGTCGAAGATAGAGGTTGACCACCTGGGTTTTCCTCCAACAATAGAGAAGTGAAGGTCACTTCTAAATTTACCCTAGGTGTCTGATGCAGGAGCATCCAGCGGTGTAAGAGTGATCTTGCATCACCCAAATTGTATTTATTTCATTTTGTTCTAGAATTTGTTTAGTTGTTTAGAGGATGGAGAAATAGACCCAATGCTGAAAGAATCATCCCAATATCCTGAGCGGTTTGGGAGATATGTAAATTTTAATGTCTTCTACCCTATCAAAACTAGTGAAAAATCTTGCTAGTAAAACTAGTAAAACTTGGAGGCCAATTTTGAAGGCCTTAGAGGCCTTTTTAAGGGGTGAAATATGGCGGTACTTGTATAAACATAGTACCAGGCTTCCTAACCCTTCGAGAGCTTTCTGAAAAGGTGCTATAATAGCCATTTTGAGCAACGAGCGAGGAGTTATGACCTCGGTAAGTTTACCCCCAAAATTCAAATTTGAAATAGATGGTTTTAGGTGGGAAAAGGGAAAACAGGGTCAAAAGGGGGAATTTTGAATTTGTAATGAGTTAGTCTTTGTAAGCTCCATTCTCAACAAGGAATATGAGAAATCTTTTGGCATTTTTCTCTGTTTTCTCTATTTATGTGGATTTTATGTGTTTTGGGTTAATGCAACTCTGCTTCAATATTTCTTCACATTTGTTTAGATAGATCTTAGTTAGATTTACATGTTTAGATACAATTGTATAGTTGAATCAAATATTTAGGATAGATTTCCTTCATTTCTTAGCATTTGGTAATTAAACTAGTTTCCTTGTTATTTCCATGTATTCGATACGTTTAATGGCTAATTAGATTAATTCATAGCTAGATCTTTATTTTTTTATCATGCTTTATGATAATTTCACCATTTCTTGCATAGATTGATAGATTTACAAGATTTCTTGATTTCATAACATGATTTATGCAATATCCATTTAAAAGCCTCATCAAGAGAGGTATCCTTTGCTTTTAATTGTTTCTTGTTGTTTCTTAAATGCAAGATTTTTAGGACTCCTTTGTCAACACAATCAAGGCAACAAATACCTCTTCATAGGAGAGAAGAAGGTCATACTTGACCTGGAACAGTTCGTGTCATTCTGAAAAGTCTATGGATTACACCTACCCTTGTGAGGGATTTCTTATGATTGTAGCATTGTATCATATTGGGTATTCTTAAGAGTGATGAATTTGTAACCATGAATTGATTCAATTTTAATAAAAGACACCTTTCTTTTGGTTATTTCAATTTTTTCAATTTATGCATGTGCTTTATGTGATTTTCAATCATTACCAGATTAAGTGTATGCTTTTTATGATTGTATAGAAGGCGATCACGGTGGAACCCTGTAATTTAAGTGATCTAAAATCTGACTTACTGTGTTTTTTCATGGTAGGTATCAACCATGACTGATAGCCACGGTGAACAATTATAGCTGCACCTGACAGACGTAGTCAACAAAAATAAGAAAAGAAGTAGATATCAAACACCATCATCAGACTTGGATCTGAGGTATGACCATTTCACTATCTCTATATTTTTCTATCTGTGTTTTACAAAAGCAGAATGCAATAGATGAATAGGTTAAGTAGAAAACATAGCAAAAAGTAGAATGGAAAAATTTGTAAATGCTTTTTAGTTTTCTACTAACCGTTGCTAGGAATAGTGGATCTCTGATTGGAGTCTGCCCTAGTCTCCAACGGTCTAGGCCATTTCATGTTTCGAGTTTTCATGCATGAGTCCCAATTAGTGGTAATTCCTTCATAGGTAGATTTGCATTCTCTAAAAATTCATCTAGCATAGTCGTGCATTCTCTTAAAATCAAATGTTCTTTTTCAAAGCATGTATGGAAAATAATTTGAATGATCTCTGATGTATTTTATCTTTCATACAAAGTAAAAATAACCACACACACCACAACATACTTTAAAAACTAGTGAGTTGGAAGTCATATCCAACCACTAGTAGGGTTCAACGATGGTGGTAGTGATTTCCATCCATTGGCCCAACTCCCTCGATACTTTTGTTACTAGACCAATACCAATGCCAAGAACCATCATAGCCCATGCAAAATATCATGCATTCCTCTTCGAAGGGTTGTATCACTACGCACGAGTGAACTAGGTGAGGACCGGGAGGACCTTGACTCCCTACCCGAGTGTGGGTTTCATCTCCACATTTTGGGGGGTTTACATGAGCATTACTTTCATTGTCGGTTATCGAGCTATGAGTATACAGGTGAAAGCCCTTAAAAATTGAGTATATCATCAATATTTTGAAAACACAATGAGAGTTACTTTTTGATACAACAAACTTGAAAAATCATCAAACAATTTAGGGTGCATTAAAATTTTAAAAGATATAATCATCATTGTATTCTTTATGTGTTAATAAAAATTAAATTTAGACATAGGATACACATTATGGTGGTTACAAGGAGGGTTCCATCTCAGTATAGATCTGAGGTCAACGCCCAAGCTCCACCTGATACACAACAGCACGCATCAGACCCTCAACCATAGAATCCTCACCAAACGTCATTTGATGAGTATTAGAGGGGATAATTCTACATGCGGGGATCCTATTGAGAATACCCCAATTAGAGGAGGTACTAGATACACCTTGAGATACAAATCATAGCATGGGGCTTCCCATCATCGGGGTCCCAAAAATGGTAGCATTTATCGTGATTGCACTCTGCGTGCATCCACGGGATCTGCTGAGGAGTATGTCATAGAGAGATCTAGGTTGGTACCCCTTCGACCTATATCTAAGGGAGGCTCAAGGCCCTCGCCATCTGAGTATATATGGGCTCAAGATCCACCCATTCAGGGGTAAGTAGAGAGAGCCACTTCTGAGCGTAGGCCCATGCAAACTCCCAATAGAAGTAAACCTTGTAGGATCACCATAGACATGTCTAAAGTGGGAGAAAATGGTATGCCACCATATGAGCCATGGCGTAGTAGATAGTTATATGGTATGGATAGAGTCTTAGGATAGCTAGGTTATAAACCTTTGTCTATGCCCTCTTGTTCTACGAGTGTGCATAGTGGAAGTACAATTAGGACCGTCAGGGAACCTGGAGAATGCTCCAAGTATTCTCATGATATACATGCCCCTCCATCCCATGCAGGAACAAAGTATAGATGACATCTAAACATAAATACCATCTTCATATATAAGGGAAAGAGGCTAGCAAATTAGTCTATTGGGGGGTACGCCCACAAAGTCGCTCGATTAGAGCGCACACACCAAAGGCCTCATACGACTGATCACAGAGATAGATCTCACAAGGTGGTGTCAAAGCAGATATGTCAGATCTTCCTAGACCAATTGGAAGATGTTTGCATAGAGCATGAATACCTCAAAAATGAGGATACTTAGAGGCAAAGTTTCATAAGACAATGCTTATATGAACAACACATGCACGAGCAATGCATTCTTGATCAAAAGGAGTGTGCTAAGGGGGGGGACCGATTGGCTAGTGCTAGTTTACCTCCCTGTAGTGAGTATAGAAAGTGCATTGATAGATGAGTTGCTTCATAGCCTGAGTTGCACCTTGAGCATATAGACACCCATACTCGCCATATGACCCAACATAGGTATTAGCATCCAACGCTCGAACATCGTGGGCATAGGCAGTATGAGGAAGAAGTGGGAGATGAATTAGATCAAGAATATCCCAAAATATCTCTACTTGAAGTGGACAATGAGCCTATTCCTCCACCTTGATCGAATAAGAATCTCCCTCCAAAGGTGCCTCAAATGCAATCTAGAGAAGAGGAGATCCTATCTTCCCAGGCCTATAATGCCTTGGTAGAAAATTTTAAAGCTATAGAGAAGCAAGGAATGGCTTATAAAAAGCCTACCTTGAATAATATTCATAACGAACCTTTATGCCCTTCAGTGCCTATTATGGCCTATCCTAAACATTTTGAGATGCCTAGGCTAGAAAATTTTTAAGGAGAGGACGCTCAAGAGCACATCATGAGTTTTCTAGACATGTGCTTTCAAATCGAGAGCAATGATTCCTTGCTCCTATAGACCTTCATTACAACCCTCTCAGGCTTAGCTGGAGAGTGGTTTAATCAACTCAAGAGGTACAACATCACTAGCTTTGAGTAACTGGCCAATGCATTTCTTGAATGCTTCTCCTTCGACATCAAGAAAAATGTGAACTTATCTGATCTGGCTGCTTTAATGCAACATGATGACGAGCCAATTATGGATTACGATAAATGATGAAGAAAATTGGTATAACTGCCATTCTCCACACCTACCACTGAATTAAATTGAACGTTTATGAAAAGTTACATAAAGAACATTTCATTATTGTTGTAGTTGCAGCAGTATCAAACATTTTAAGAGGCTTTGATGCAATCCAAAGTGGTATAGGATATCAAGTTATAGGAGGATAGCTTGAAAATCAGAACAAGAATGAATGGAACAAGAAGAACACCAAGAAATAACAAGCCAAGCTGGCCCACGTTAATTAGGTGGTTTTAAACCTTCAAAAATGGGATAAGGGGTAGTAGTAATGAAACTATCAAGCCCAACCTCCTCCAGTGCAATATGAGCAGCGCAACAACAACTAGAAGGGTAAGGAAAAAGAAAGGCGTCCTCCTCACATTTTCACTTAATTATCATAATCATTAACATTGATTTTCCATCAATTATGCGAGGCGAATGCAATAAACTTATCTAAAATAAAATTAGTGGACCCTAATCAACCCAAACTTAAGGGATATAAAGATAATCAATATTACATATTTCATCGAATGAAAGGTCACGATATAGAGTTATGTTGGTATTTCAAACATCTAGTGCAAAATATGATTGAAAAAGGTATGCTTCTTGTGGATAATTCACAAGCATCAGATAATCAGAATATGGGGATTTACAAAAATCCACTACCCAACCATGAGGCACCAAGGAACAATGTTGGTCAAGTCAATCAAGTACACATCAAACCACCAACCCATGAGTTCATCAAAATGGTTAACGTCATCACAAGACATGTGAGGCATGAAAGACCAAATCAACCTCCAGTGCCTATTAGGGTCCAAGCTGCACCTCCTCCAAGGCAAGCCCAGAATGTGCCAGGTCCACCAACTAGACGGGTGGTAACAATCAAGAGTAGGTTAGTTCAAAACCTATAGATGACTCTAACAAATTTGTCAATATATGAGCTAATTCATAAGTCTCCCAAGCACATGGATATTCTTATGGATATTTTAAGGTCCATAGAAGTGTAGTCTCGATATCCCAAAGCGTTCACACACTTCTTGCAGTTTTAAAAAGAATTTACACGAGAATAAAAAAAATGCAGTCAGATCATAAAAAATGTAAACAGGAAGCAATTAAAATATTTTATTTAATAATCTTTCCAACACCAAACATTACAATAGGAAAGCCTTATATAGGCTTAGGGAGTGCGGGGAAGTAGGAAAAGGAAGTTGGCAGGAGTTGAGGAAGAGGAGAGGACGAAAGCGTAGGGGAAGGAGAGGGAGGTGGCTAGGAGATAGGTGGCCGAGGGTGTGGGGAGAGGAAGGGTGTGGAGCGATAAGGGAAAATGGATGGCAGGGGATAGGAGGATGTGGAGGAAAAATAAAACCATAAGAAAAATCATGTCGACCTTGTTAAAACATTGTGCCGACATCTACCAGGAGATTTCACATTGAGGATTTTTCTAAGCTACTTAGAAAAATCCTCTTTCACATTGGTAACATTCTCCCCCTTAAATTTGAGAGGACTGACTATACAGTCTCTTAACTTTACAAATTGAGCTTTGGCCATTGCTTTGGTGAATATGTCAGCAACATTTTCCAAAGTATGGCAATATTGAAGCTCAACAACTTCAATTTCCACCATATCTCTAATGAAGTGGTACCTCATATCAAAATGCTTTGATCTACTATGGTAGGCAAGATTGTATGCCAATTGAATGGCACTGATGTTGTCACAGTATATTCTAGTTGGACCACTTTGCTTCTCTCCAATCTCTTCCAATACCTTTCATAGCCATAGAGCTTGAGTACTAGCATGAGTGATTGCTATATACTTGGCTTATGTTGAAGATAGTGCTACTACTATATGTTTCTTAGAACTCCAAGTTATTAGTCTCGAACCAAGACTAAAATAGTTTCCTGATGTGGATTTTCTATCATCAATATTGTTGCCTTCACTGAAGCCTTCAAGCTTGATAGTATCACTTTTGTTGTACTGGATTCCAAAATCCAACGTACCCTTCACATATCTCAAAACTCTTTTAGCTGCCTGCAAATGCAGCTCAGATGGGTTAGACATAAATCTAGAGACAAGAGACACAACATACTGAATATCTGGTCTGGTGTTGGCGAGAAACATCAAACTCCCAACAATGCTTATGAAAGTGGTCACATCAACTTTCAGTGAGGAACTTACTGATCTCTACAAAGAAGGACTTGGTGAAGAATTTGAACTAGAATATGAACTTGGGCTTGTGGGTGGAGACTTCTCACCTTTCTACAGTGACTACTGCCACACCTACTTAGAAACTACATCATAGGATTCATCATCACTGAATATTTGGGGCTTACCCCATTCTCCCCCTTCATCAAAAATCACATCCCTGGAAAGCACAATCTTTCGAGTCTTGGGATTGTAGAGTATGTAAGCTTTTGTGTTCTCATAGTACCCTACAAATACGCATGCCTGAATCTTTGGATTGAGCTTCTTTCTTAGCTCATCAAGAATGTGAGAATATTCTAGTGAACCAAACACTCTAAAATACTTAATAATTGGCTTCTTACCATACCAGGCTTGGTAAGGTGTTTGCCCTTCCAAACTTGAAGTAGGACTTTCGTTCAAGATATGTACACTGGTCCTGGCTACATTTTTCCAATATGAATTAGTCAAATGCTTTGTCTAAAGCATAGACCCTGCCATCTCCATAATGGTGCGATTCTTCCTCTGTGACACCATTTTGCTGTGGAGTGTAGGTAGCTATGAATTGCCTCTTAATGCCATGTTGCTTACAGAAATTCAAAAACTCATTAGAGGAGTATTCTCCTCCCCTATCTGATCTAAGACACTTTACAAAATATCCACTCTCATTTTCAACTCTTCCTTTGAAATCGACGAAGCATTCAAATGTTTCATCCTTATGTTTCAAAAAATATATCCAGCACATTCTAGTAAAATCATCAATGAAAAGTAATAAGTAAGAGTTGTTACCAAGACTCTTGGTCTGCATCGGACCACAGATGTTTGTATGCACTAGCTTAAGTGGATGAATGGCCTGCCATGCTTGTCCATGAGGAAATTTTGACCTAGCATGATTGCCCAAGGCACACCCTTCAAAGACTTCCTTACTATCTTGAACTTTGGGAAGTCCGATTACCATTGCTTGTGAAGTTAGCATTTTCAAACTAGCTGAATTCAAATGACCATATCTCAAGTGCCATAGGACACTTGGATTGGTAATAGCAACATTTGCTAACTTATCTCCCCCTGGATGGCCAAACTTTAAAGGAAACAATCTATTCTTTGACATTGGCACTTGTGTAATGATTCTATTACTATTATTTTTATCAAAAATAGTGCATTTACCCTCATCAAAAAGTAACTTGTAGTTATTTTCTAACATTTGACCAACACTTAAAATATTGTGTTAGAGATGGGGTGTGTAATAGATATCACTTACTTTCTTGATGTCTTCTTTAGTTGGAACCGCCATGGCTCCAATGCCTTCAACCACCAATGATTTTTCATCTCACAATCGGATGCTGGATTTGTATGAGGATTCTAGAGTAGCAAAGAGTTCTTCTTTGCCAGTCATATGGTTGGAACACCCAGTTTCCAAAATCCATGTATCATTCATGTTCTGATCTACTTGACCATATGAGAGAAAGAGATTATGAGAGAAAGATATTTGTGGCCTCTTCCTCTTCTCCAAAATTTCCAAACTGACTGCTCTGGCTGCTGCTGCTGCCTTGTGAAGGCTTTGACCAATAGTCATGACCATAATGGCTAGGTTTGCCACAATTGTAGCAAGATTTTTTTGATTTATCTGCTCCTTTTCCTCTGCCTGATTGTTTCCCTCTATTTTGATGTCCTCCTCTATTCTGATGTTCTCCTCTATTTGAGAATCCTCCTCTATTCTGATTTCCTCCTCTGTTAGGAGTTCCACCTATCTGATTATATCTGCCTCTACCTCTATATTGTCCTCTCCCATGGCCTCTACATCTACCTTCATGAGAAGCAAAGCCTTTTTCATCTCCTTCGTAACTTGTGGAAGGAGATTGTTGTAACCTCTCTTCATGTGAGAGAAGTGAACCAATGAGGGATTCAAAAGACAAAGAGGTTAGGTCTTTGGATTCTTCTATAATTATGGCAACTAAATTCCACTTAGGAAGAAGTGTTCTCAACACTTTATTCACTATAACTTTAGGCTTGACTTATTCTCCTAAAGTGACCATCTTATCTACTATGGTTTTTACACACATGCAGTAATCACCAACCTTTTCACTCTCCTACATTTTAAGAGTTTCAAAATCTTGTTTCAAGGTTTGTATTTTTACTTGTTTTACTTGGTCACTACCCCTATAGCTTTCTTTTAAAGCATTCCAAGCAGATTTAGCAGTTATAAAAGAAGCTATTCTAGGAAAAATACTTCTATCAAGGGCAGCTTGGATGTGATAAAGGGTGGAAGAATTATTCTTCTGGGCTTCCTGTTTAGCCTTTTTATCGGCAACATTCAAAGCAGCCCATTTAGCAGTAGTAGGTTCAGTATATCCATCTTCAATCACATCCCATAGACGTTTGCCTATAAAAAGGGTTTTCATTTTAATTGACCAATACTCGTAATCACCACCATTGAACTCAAGGATAGGTAGACTAGTATTGGATGCCATTTTAGAAAACAAACTTTATTTTACTAGTAAACAAGAAGTACAAAGCAGTACAAAGTGATCACTGATTTAAATCAAATCTAGCCTTTTTAACACGCTCACTGATTTGGCATTCTTATTCTTGAGGATTGCCCAACACTGGAGGGGCGAAGTTGTCTGCTTCGTCGTCACTAATCACAATGACTTCTAGTTCTACTTCTGGTTTGGAACTGTTGTTGATGACTATAACATCTGGTTCTTCAGTTTTAGGTTCCACTTCCAGTGGTTCTTCTTCCCCTTCTTCCTCTTCCTCTTCTTCTTCTTCTTCTTCTACTGGTTCTGGATCAGGAGAGCGTGGTGTATAGCTCTCACTTGATTCTACTTCAGGCACTATAGGAGTATAACTTTCACTTGATTGTCCTTTAGGTACTATTTCAACCATCTCAGACTCTTCTATTCTTTGCCCGAAGATATTATCTTCAGAATCCACCTTGTATCCAGAGTTCGATTTCCTCAGATGAGCAATCACCTGATTTTCCAATTGGCAAAAAACTATGTGGAGACTGGTCTGACGGACCTTCTCGTCGAATGATTTCGGGGTCTCTCTTCTCAAGAGAGAGAGTAGTGCATTATAGCATCCGGCTGACCGGATCATCTACTCATAATCACACCGCATGAACTGGGTTACAACATTAATTTTTTATGGTGCCAAAAAAACTTTTACCTCCGAAAAAAATATCTTTTCACTTTAAAAATTTTCAAAAAAAATTTATAAATTTTTTTTTTAAATTTAATAATTTTTTTATATTTTTAATTATTTAAAAAAATAATTAAAATATAAATTAAAACCATTAAATTAAATTTTTAAAACTTTAATAAAAATAATTTAAAAAACAATTTTTTTTTTATATATCAAAAAACCTTTTTGAAGTTCGAACCCGCGACCTTGTCTGTTCGGACGGGCGTCTTAACTGCTGCACCAAGCGGCCTCTTTGAAAGAATTACCGCTCTTCTTTATTTTAACTTCTCCTTGGCGGAAATTTAAAAAAAATAACAAAAAACTTTGTACTTTGAACCCGGCGGGTTTCGACCCTGGTTCTCTTCTCTGCTGGCGGGAAGCTTTGACCGCTAGGCCACGCCTGTCGGACGAGAGGAAAGGGTAGTGGGGGCCTCTATATCATCATGCGGCGGATTTTTAAAAAAAAAAAATTATGCCTTTATCCCACATGCAGCGGGAGAGAGGCGATATAATACCTTTTATACTCGCGCCCTCGCGTATCCTCTTGATTGCCTTCGGGCAATCGCTCCTTCGAAATTTTGTCCTTTCGAACAGTCTGCCATGCAAACCAACCGGATTCTACCACGTTTCACAAACCAAATTTTTCCAGCCACCTTCCAGCGAGCACCACATGTCTTTCTATCGGCATCAAAATCTACGATCGCGGGATTCATGCCCTTGTGTCTGATGTCTATCTCATTGGATTTCCTTGAAATCCAGGTCGAGCGTTGATTGAACCTCCTGTCCAGTCATGCCACATCTGCTGCTACCCTCCTACCACATCACACTTTCGATCCTCATCAGCTCCTCGATTTGCATGCTCATACCTGCTCTCGTGTCTCAAACTACATGCCACTTGGGGTTGCATGCCACGTCAGTTGCGGGCCCCACAGAGCTTCGGCTCTGATACCAAATGCAGTTTTAAAAAGAATTTACACGAGAATCAAAAAAATGCAGTCAGATCATAAAAACGTAAACAGGAAGCAATTAAAATGTTTTATTTAATAATCTTTCCAACACCAAACATTACAATAGGAAAGCCTTATATAGGCTTAGGGAGTGCAGGGAAGTAGGAAAAGGAAGTTGGCGGGAGTTGAGGAAGAGGAGAGGACGAAAGCGTAGGGGAAGGAGAGGGAGGCGGCTAGGAGATAGGTGGCCGAGGGTGTGGGGAGAGGAAGGGTGTGGAGCGATAAGGGAAAATGGACGGCAGGGGATAGGAGGATGTGGAGGAAAAATAAAACCATAAGAAAAATCATGCCGACCTTGTTAAAACATTGTGCCGACATCTACCAGGAGATTTCACATTGAGGATTTTTCTAAGCTACTTAGAAAAATCCTCTTTCACATTGGTAACACTTCTTGGGATACATGCAACAGTGTCAGGAACCGATCATACAATTCTATGATCATGAAATCAAGATGGTTTCCACTATCACAACGGACCTGCTGCTTCACATCATTGCATGTGTAAATCATATACCTTTCAAGCGAGTTTTGATTGATATGGGATCATCAATCAACATAATCACGACCAAGGCATTGACATACCTGAAGTTGTCAAAGACGCATATCATACCTTCTACCTTCACGTTGAGATATTTTAACGATGCATTATGCTCAACTGTCAGCACGATAGTCTTACCTATTAAGGTGGGACTAAATACCATCCTAGTGATGTGTTATGTGATTAAAAGTGCTATGCAATACAACTTCCTTCTAGGAAGGCCTTGGAGAAGAGAAATGGATTGTGTCCCTTTCATTCTCTATCAATGAATTAAATACGTTCATGAGGGATAGGTTCATGTAGTACCTTCAGATGAGGAACCATTCAAATACATGAATTTAGCATATTTATCGAGGGACTTCATGCTCCCCTCAATGCACTTGGACATACGACCAACATCATTGATCAAAGAGCCAAGAGGTAAAAGGAAGGAAGTATGTACCAAACCTACAATGTTTGCATCTCAATGATCAGAGCACATGACAGTTGCTTCTACCAGACCGATGGCATCCATGATGCCTTGTGATGATAAGAAGCTAAAAGAAAATGTGGATGAAAAATAGATAAAATGAGCACCCAAACCAGTAACCATCGAGGTCGCTACTCCCATGGAAGTAGAGGATGCTTAAGAAGAAGTTAAAGAGGCACCTCAGCCTACTTCACCTGCATATTTAGTATGGTCATCTGCACTATAGATGATCGATAATTTGGTTAATCCTAGATTAAGAGAGTATATCATGTAGAATGTGACATTTACATCGATCATCGAGACTGCAAAGGATATGGACCGACCACAATCCCATGATCTTCCTGTAGGGATGGTGGTACCACTGGGGGTATCTCCTAACCAAACCAATTTTATCTATGGAGGGCTCGACCAACTCACATCTCGCACTACCATGTATGAGGACGATGATGAACCATTCGTTATGAATTTTCATTATCTCTCTAACTCGGAATATACCTTATGATATTTCAAGTGTTACCATTGGCATGGTTATGATCTCAAATTATTTAAGCAGGGGCGTAGAAGGCCATACAAACCATAATATCAGTTGCCAACTTATGACAAGTATTATATTGGAGGATAGGATGATCTCCTTGCGGTATCTTTAGATCACATGTACCTAATTTTGAGGGGTGAATTATATTTCAATCTTTATCACCCCAATCCCTCCTCCTTTCGAAGGGATAACTGATTAGTTTCTTACGTTACTATAGAACTGCCTGAGATACATCACAAGAACATCTTGGTGGAGACCATTTCATAACACATACCAAGAGACAACTTGGATGAACAAATCTATGGGGTAGTCGATGACACAGGCCTACAGGTTCATAACACTAGAATAGTGGAATATTTCAAATCAGATGATCACTCTAACGAGGATAAAGTAGAGTCCATCTCTGAGAGAGAGGGATCGAGTTGTGTGTATGAGAGTGATGATGATGGTGAGTCCTCAAACAATGAGCAATATAATGATGAAATTGAGGTGGCTTATCTAGGCCCTTTGAATTTATGTCATATGTTGCCCCTGGATACAATCACATAGGATGAGCAATCCTCCATTGGTGATAGAGGCTATCAATAGTGGGCTTACATGGGGCCCCATATTACTAATCTCCCAATTTCAATAAGTAGCGGTGAGGGTTTTTATTACGATAGTGACAACGAATATGAAATAGAGAGAGCCTATTTATGGCCTCCCTACTTGCATCATCGTAATGCGCCATACACTATAGAGGATATGTACAGAGATATCAATCTCCACCCTCACCTTAGGGGAAGACCATCAAATATCAAAGTGATTTATCATATGGTGAATCCTAATTCGTCGACATACATGGACCTCCTTGAGCCCAGTGATCCTATTTTCGAGTTTATACATAGACTGGATCCATAAATGCCCATACCCCCATAACCACATCTCGGGGATGGAAATTATATCAATGTATAGTTGCATGCATGTGGTCCTAGAGACATAATCCATTCCATCAATATGATCTCCATTTATTTGACCACTCCACTTTGCAATCCAGCCAACCCCTCCAAACCATTGTATATTAATGTAGATGCTATTGATTGGGATTGTGCTGACTCACCATTGGAGCCTAAATATTTCTTCCCAAATGAAGAGATGTTTCAACCTTTTCATTTTGTGCCAAGATGTGCACATGATGTTTATCATGTTGAAGATACTTCCAACGTGGAACCCATAAACCTAGCAGATGACATCCACTTGATCCCTACACCTCATCAGCTTGAGGAGGGATCTCATATGTCAGTACAGGAAACCTTTGAAGTGGATATCAGCAATGATCCCATAATTTCTACGAAGGTTAAATTTGGACAAATTTTATCTCCTGATGAGTGTGCCAACGTCATCCCTCTACTAAAAGAGAGACCTGATCTCTTTGCTTAGACTTATAAATACATGTCGGGTATAGATCTGAAATTGGTTACTCAAAATATTTCGCTAGATCTCTCAAAAAATCCAGTCAAGAAAAAACTTAGGAAAATGCATCCAATAGTATCCTTAATGGTCAAGGATGAATTGCAAAAATTGTTGGATGTAGATTTTGTCATTTCCATCGACTATTTGGAATGGGTATCAAATATGGTGTCTAAAGAAAAACCTGATGGAAGGATCTGTATCTGTACAAATTTTAGAGACCTCAATAAGGCAACACCAAAGGATTCATTTTCATTGCCAAACATAAATGCTATCGTAGATGCAACTGTGGGTCATGAGATGATCTCCCTAATGGATTTTTTTTTTGGTTACAATAAAATTTGGATTAAGCCCGAAGACCAGCATAAAATTGTGTTCATAATGCCATTGGGAAAATTTTGTTATAATGTTATGCCATTTGGTCTTAAGAATGCTGGTGCTACATATCAGTGGGCTATGACATACATATTTCATGACTACATGCATAAGATCTTGGAATATTACATTGATGACTTGTTGGTGAAGTCATTGTTGTGTTTAGAGCATGTAGAGGTTTTGAGAAAGGTCTTTGATTGCCTGATAGAGCATAATGTCAGGTTAAATCCTAAGAAGTGTGTATTTGGCGTGACTTTAGGAAAGCTCTTGGGATTCATAGTTTCAAAATGGGGGATTGAAGTAGATCCATCAAAGGTCAAGGCCATTTTAGAGATGCATCCTCCCACAAACATCAAGTAATTAAAGAGCGTACAGGGCAAAGTAGCATCCATAAAGCGATTTATCGTACAATTATCAGACAAATGTCGATCCATGAATTGACTGCTACACAAGGGGGTCCCATTTAGTTGGGGTAAGGACTATCAAGTAGCCTTTGCTAATATTAAGCACTACCTAGTGACACCACCAGTGCTAGATCCACCAAGACCAAACGTACCACTCTTGCTACATATATCGAAAATTGACTTCAAATTGGGGACCATGTTAGCCCAAAATAATATGTAGGACAAATATCAGGCCATATATTACATTAGTAAAACCTTGGTGAGTTACGAGCTAGGATATACCTACGTGGAAAAGTTATGTTTAGCAGTATTATTTGCAACAAAGAAATTACAACATTATATGCTAAGTCATATGACATATGTCATATTGAAACAAAATACTTTGTAGTATATGATGAGCAATACATATCATAATACACGTACTGCAAAGTGGATCATGCTATTAAAAAAATTTGACTTGGAATTCATTAGCTAAAATTCCATCAAGGGACGGGTCATAGCTGATCAACTAGCCTAGGTGCCTCTCGAGAATATTAGACCTTTCACCATTGAGCTTCCTGATGATGCAATCTTTGCATTATCAGAAGCACCCAAACCTAAAGAGCTAGATAACAAAGCTAATATGACCTTGTTCTTTGAGGATTCACATAGCAAGGTGCTCCCAAGGGTGAACAAGGGGAAGGGTGAACAAGGGGATGGTGCATGAATAGTGTTGTTCACATAGCAAGGTTCTCCCATGCCCTTGTCATTTAAGTTGGACTTTCCTTACACCAAAAATAATGTTGAATACAAAGCCCTAATCTTGGGCCTCCAAATAGTTGTTGCCATGAAGATCAAAAGGTTAAATATCTTTGGTGATTCCCTTCTCATTGTCAACCAAGTGAAGGGACTTTTTCAATGTAGGTGTCCTATCCTAAAGGCCTACAAAAATATTTTTGACTCTTATCTAGCTCAGTTGGAGTGGTCGACATTGAGGCAATACCTCGTTCATCAAAAAAATTCATAGACACTATGGCATCTTTGGGATCCTTAATTCCTCAAAATTTTTCTATCGATTTTACTACCATCCACATAAAAATATTTTCACACTCTGTCATACAGTGCGAGGCTTTGGATAATAAATAATTAGTCAACATGATTCATATAGAACCAAACCATGAATGGTTCTACAGAGCCAGAGACTTTCTCAAGAGGATGCCCTAGGGGTCATTCATCTCACAAGGTCCTACGGGGAATGCTACTACCATTCACCATAAGGTTTTTTCCTAGTCTACATTTGTGAATGTTAAACCACAGGGAGAACATGTTTTATTAGTTGAGGCTAAGGTCTATCAAAACTGGATGTCACAAATGTATGACTTCCTAAAACTTGGTGTAATACCCCAAGGATTATTGTGTGCTGTAAAATACACATTTAAACATAAAGTGACAAAGTATGTCTTGTTAGGAGATATTTTGTATCGTCAAAGCTATGATGGAGTGCTCCTTTATTATCTTGATCCCCAAGAATCAGCCTGGGCAATTTCTTAGGCTCACGACGGTACATGCGATGGTAATTTTAGCGACATGGCTATCATCAAGCGCATCCTACGCATGGGCTATGATTGGCCTACTATGGAGAAGGATTGCAATGTGTATGACAAGAGATGCGTTAAATGTCAGTATCATACTAATCTTGCACACTTGCCATCACATACCTTACAGCCCATTCAAGTGACTTGGCCATTTGCTTAGTGGGGCTTGGATCTCATTAGAAAGATCTCTCCTCCATCATCAGGTCGACATACATTTATTATTATGGCTACTGAGTACTTTACTAAGTGGGTGGAAGCAATCCTGATAACAATGACAATTGGAGCACGTATTATAGATTTTATACTCACCAATATCATAAGTCATTTTGGGATACCATCCAAGATAATCTTAGATAATGGAACATCATTCAAAAAAAAATTGTGAGGGCTTTAACATCCAAGTATGGGATCAGACATGGTTTTGTGACTCTATATTATCCATAAGCAAATGGGCAAGCTGAGGCTTCAAATAAGATAGTGGTATCCATATTGAAAAATATGGTACAAGAGCACCACAAATATTGGCACACCTAGCTACCCCTTACATTATGGGCTTGTAGGACTAACATTCAGACACCTACTAGGGCAACTCCGTTTTCACTAATATATGGCATGGAGGCCATTATGCCCTTAGAGTTGTAAATTCCAATGCTATGCATCATATTAAAATAGTTCATTGATGACGACACTGTATGGTAAGCTCACCTTGATAAGTTGATGCTACTCGATGAACGTCACATGAATACCCTTGAGAATCTATGCGTTTATCAGGAGCACTTAAATTGATCTTACAATAACAAATTCCATCTAAGAGACTTTGAGGTTGGTGATCTTGTGTTGAAAGAGAACCAACATAACTGAAATATACCACCAAAATTACGAGATAAATTTATAGCTAACTGGTTAGGTCCTTATATAATCTCTGATAATATTGGACCTAGGATATATCTCTTAACATTGCTTGAAGGTGTTGAAGATCCTGAACCTCTCAACATCCTTCATCTTAAAGCGTTCTATGCCTAAAACCATCAAAAGGCTCCAAAGGCATCTGTAAGCCCTTTGGTCATTCACAAAAGGCTCCAAAGGCATTTGTAAGCCCTTTGGTCACCCCATAAAAGGCTCCAAAGGAATCTAAACCCTTTGGTCAAATCAAAATTTCAAAAATCCATAAAAATTAAAAAGCAATAAAATTCTAAAAAAACATTGCAAAACAGAAAAATTCAAAAACATTTGCATCATGCATTTCATTTTGCACTTGCCTTCATTTAATTGCATTGCATTAGGTATTTTCATATGTCGCACTTGCATTAGGATAGGTTGTGTTTACAATCTTACAAATGTCACCATGTTTGTGTTTCAATCATGCATCTATGAATTATCATCATCATCCATCACCCTTGTGAGTAACTGTGTTTCTCAACATAACCCCTCCTATTGCTATGAAGAATATACTAGGGTTTTCCAGTTATTCAACCATACCTAGTGGTCTTCTCAAGAGTTTTGTAGAAATCTTACTTTGATTTTATAGACGAGGTCTAGTTTTGATAGCACTTAGTGTATCAGAATTCTATCACTAATCAACATATTTAAACAATCCTAATTAGCTTAAGGAAGGACAAAAACTACAAAAGTGGTTTGGGTCACCTTAGGTGAAAGGTTTTATTACTTGCTCATCTGTGAGGAGTAGTGGTCTAGAGTAGAGGTCATTGGAAAAAGGACAAGTTCACCCCCTACCCGAAGAGATCCCTTGCTTAAATAAAAAGGAGCAAAATCCTAGAGTCAAATCCTATCCCTTACCAAAAAAAAGTATATACAAAATAAATAGTGATTTTTGTCACTATCTATGGACAAGTATCCCAATAAATTGAAGAAAATAAAGGGGTGAACTTGAATCCCTAGAATGGTCAATACTCAAAGCCATGGAGTGATCCCCAATACAAAAATGGGTTGAATGAATCCTGCCTGACATTGGAGTAGGTCTAGCAAGACACAAGTGAGCTAGCTTTAGGTGGCCTGGATTGCCTAGTGGTCTAGTCTGACTAAATTCAAACATAGGATTGAATAGACTTTTGAGGATCCCCAATACAGTAATGGGATGAATGAATCATGTCTGACGGGTATTCTTATGCCTTATCTAATATATTCATTTGCACACACAGGGGTAATGAATAGCTTGGTCTTTCAGAGCAAAAAAAATATTTTTCAGAAGTCTAGTATGGTCATTATACAACTTTTGATAGGTCAACTAGGGTGTTTGAGTCTCATGGAAAACCTCAAAAAATTCCCAACTATCAACAACCGATTTTAAAGCAATCATCAAATAGCAATTTCTTCTTATAAGAGTTTATTTATTATAATATAACATAACATAGGTTAGATACCGGATAGATATCAACAATGATATGTAAACGGCCACTGACTATGTTGTACATATTCTTTTAATTTAAAAAAGCTTATGAATAGAAACAATACATCATTACATCTCATATATGGGTGTCCAAACAATAAATTCTTATAATAAGATATAGCAATTGATTGTTATACATTCTGTGGTGTCATCCTATAGATTGTCAAACTCATATTGCATTCATACATTATGTTTTAAGTGATTAAAGCATACATGTCCATTTATAGTAAATCATCATCATAAAAATTATGCAGTACATACATGGCATGAAGCATGTCATAACATCATAAATTAAATGTATACAAGTACAACAAATTAAACATGCATTTAAAATCAAATATTGCATCTATGTTCATACATCACATTAGTCCATCTATATATCAAGATCACAATATCTAGTCATACATCTATCATCTAGCTAGTGCATGTCATCCATACATCACATCATATAAAATCAAATAAATATAGCATAAAAGCATTGCATCCATATGCATCTCATATCATAAAAAAATAAAAATAATCTACACATGTAATGAGTCTCATAAAATTCTGATCATACACATATATATTTTTTTATATATATTATATATATATATATATATATATTTTTTGTGTGTGTGTGTGTGTGTGTGTGTGTGTGTGTGTGTGTGTGTGTGTGTGTGTGTGTGTGTCAAAAATAGAGAGTGTCCAGGCATATGTCAAAAATTCCCATAGGCTACAATTGTGTAGGTCCTCGACCTTACACTAAAAAATGGTACAATAATATCTGTTAATATCTGTACTAAGCAGGCCCTGTGCCTCTTACCTATGAGGATCCTCCACCAGTTCCGCCCTCCCTGTGAGTCCATCTAGAGCTGGTACCTAAGGATCTCTTTGTTCGATGTGTCCTATGGCTGGACCAAGCTGAGGACTACCCTATCTCCCATGTCCTGGTGCGTTGAGACTCTATAGTTATGGGTCACTTTAGCACCTCACTACCTAGCAGTCTGATCTCTCCTACCATGAGAGTGATGTAAGCTGCATCTACTGACTACTATGCATTACCCTCCTAGACGAGGACATGTAATTTATGGATCTTCATGCCTGGATCCAGACCTACTAGTCCCGGTATAGCTAGAATAGTAGGGGTAACCTATGAATTTGAGGGATCTCCCCTCGCTACCCTGAGCAAGTCTCTCTCTATAGTGATAGCATATAGTCGAGCCTAGAAAATATCATGTTGTCCAATGATCTTCCCTATCTCTGTGTCTGTAGTGGTGATCTATTCTTGGAGAGATATCCTCTCCTTCTCATAGCTCTGCCACTACTCCTGCCCCTACCTCAGTTGTCCCTATACAGTGCTCAACTACACCTATAAAGTAGCCATAGTGGTATACCTATGAAGGATCTACATCTATAAAGTCCCCACCTATCTCTGTAGGTTGGCTACCTAAACCCAAATTTGTGCAACCTCATCATCAGGCTTCTCCTCCTCCTCATCTTAGGGCACATCCTTAGCAACTATGCCATCTCCCCATCCTCCCTCTGTCTAATGGTGAATCCGAAACCCATGAGGATCTACTCCCTCTGGGTGTACCTCAAGTGCCTCTACTATTGAGGCTCCATATTCATCCCAATCGAGTGGGTCACCACCTTGCCATATCAATAGATCCCACCAGCCATCATAATCGATAGTAGTCCCCATGTCTGCTAGACCAAAGTCCTACCAGTCGTCATCCTCATCATCCAAGGGGGTGACCTATGGCCATGCTAGATCTCTCTCTAGAGTCAGGTGATAGTAGATAGCAAGCACTAGTGGAATGTATTGGCTGATACTAAACTACCTCAGGATGCATGAGAAGTGGAAAAAATCATGTATATCAACCTTATGCCCGATCAGCCACCTATCTCATCTGGTACACCTCAAGTATTCATATGCCTCTGGACATGTAGGGTAATCCATGTAATCCCTCCATAGTACCTATATAGTCTATAGTCATGAGATCCTATTAATGTAGTACTCAATATCTCCTGCTCGAGTCTTACTTCGAAATCCCTCAGCCTCTCTGGGCTAGCACGTAGCATAGCACTATGAAGCCTATGCTATGACATCAATCTAATGTGGAATTCTCCCTAGAAAATCGATGGTAATATGCTGCCACACCCATATCTACAATAACATGCTACAAGAGACTCCAATGTGGCCTCGCTGTGTAATTTTATATAGCTCATCATAGAGTTGGGCTAGGAGGGCATTGCCCCATGATAGAATCATCGACTCCTTTGTAGTACACCCGAGAAGATCTTGCATCCTAGAGAGGAGGTTCCAAGGGAACCTCATTCCTGATGTATCTAGTAGGAGGATGTGGATGCATGAGAACATCAAGATGGCCTATCTCTCTGAGAAGACATGTGCCCTATACCAACGCTCTATGGGCACACCCTTCTGGTCAATATCCTGGAGCATCACATCGCTTCGATCATCGGAGATCCATCTAAAAACTATAGTCTTTGTTGTAGTAGGCAAAGAGGTTATAGCCTCAATATCAATGGGGATGTAGAAGATGTGATAGACATCCTCCAAAGTGACCATGATCTCCCTGGTCGATAGGTGAAACATATTGGTTTGCGCATCCCAACGGTTGACCAACGCAGTCAGGTAGGCCTAATCAAGCCTGATGGTAGGGAGATGAAGGACATAGCTGAGCCCTATAGTTTTGAACAAATCTTGATCGACATCACTGATCTCTCGAAGGAGATCTTGATAGAGCTTAGATTCCCTCTCTCGAGAGGTCAGCTAGAAGAGCACATAATAATAAACATAAAATCAACCAAAAACATCAAAAAACAAACTTAAAAAATAAAAAAACTTCAATTATCTTAAAAAGAGATAAAAAAATCATAAATACATGCAATACATTTCAACAATCAAGATTGCATTTCAAAAACATTTTAAAAAAATCAATAAAACCAATAAAAAATCAAAAAAATTGAAAATTTTGGAAAATTTTCCTAGAGTTGCCTCACCGCAGCTAGGACCCGCGGCTGGCACCAATGGTCAAATTTATTTATGTTTGAATATGAACTTAGCTGTTACTGACAATCATGGCCTCCAATTTTCCAATTGGGAACCATGATTGCCACCCGCAGCTAAGGCCTATGACCTTTTTGGGGTCACATTCCACTTAGAAAATGATAGAAAAAAAAATAAAAAAGAGAAAAATTTAAATAATTAAAAAAATTAATTAAACCCTCCCCTACACTAACCTAGACTAATCCTATGCTAGGGTGAGGTTCATTATCAATAATTTAATGTGGTTCAATTAACCCATTACTTTATGAGGTTTATTTTTAATTTCTAACCCTAAACTACGATGAGGTTCCTTATCGGTAGTTTAGTGTAGTTCATTTAACTCATTAATTAGTGAGGTTCAATTTTAATCTAGTAAATCAAATGAGAGAGTTGCAGTGTTACTTGTGCAACACTAGATTTGCCACTAGACGATCCCTCCATCATGTTAGCCATGTCGAGAAGAGTGAGTATGCGTTTTGATAGTATTTCGGATCAAAATGTCACTTTCTCCTCTGATAGCTCTCAGGTGTATAGATTGGAAATTGGAAAATAATGGTTAAAAAATGATAGATTTTCTTTTATATTTTCCAAATTTGCCCCCAATTGTGCTTTGCACCCATAGGTACAAAACTAGGGTTTGTCTACCACGTATCAGAGTCGTGGCTAAGAAATTTATAATTTCTAGATGTTGTTGGCACATTCGGCTAGCATCTAGACATAGATATACTGAAAATTTCACCATGAGGAGTTTTATAATGAAAGATTAAAAATATTTAATGGGTCAAAACCCTCAAAATTTTCAAAATAACAAAAAAAATTTAGATAAATCAAAATTGCAAATGCGCCTCATATCTAGTTATTTACCCTATACACTTGGTGGTTGCAGTGACTTGTGATCCATGCAATATGGCAAGATGAGTAAATTACCATAAGGCCATTTGGGGTAAATTAGTCATCGTGGAATTGATATGCTTCACCTCTATCCCTAAGAAGGCCACAACAACCGGACTACTCCACGGGAATGAGGTATTCATCTCAATGCTTCTATGCCATATTTTCAGCAGATCATCAACCAATATGATTCAACACATGCCTAATTGGAATTATTATCATCTTGATTCCCTAAGAAGGCCTTCATGGTTGGACCGCTCCACGGGATAGAGATATACAATTACTATTAATAGTTGCAATCATGGTTGAATTAAGCCTTGCCAAGTAATCAAAGTGTTAAACCTTACATTGTTCAAGTCATTCATAGTGGTCAAGTGACTCGTCACTTCATTTAATAGTCCTACTCTCATCGACTCGTCGCTTGAGGGGGTAGTCATTATATCAATTATCATAATCAAAGTCAATAAAAGATCCCTTGATCGTAGATACCTTGATCTTGTCAAAATTATATTCATCTTAAAAATCATTGCCAATGACTATCATAAGCTTACCCTTTGCTAGGGTAAAAACACAACTATGACAGTTAAGTTAGTAGCTCTCCTCCTTTCGGATCTATATGGTGCATAAGCCTATAGTAGCATTGAAGCTACCCGATCACCACTAGAGCTTGCAAAAGCTTTACAAATTTAAGCCTTCCCTCAGTTGGAAGCAATGATTCTAGGATGCATGTTCTTTTATAGAACTTGGGCATCTAATATTGATCTGACTAATGATCATCATTCAACCTGTGACATCATTTTAGGAGGTCTATTTTTTCTCAAGCATTGTTCAATCTCACAATGCATCCCAAAAGGGGCATCTTTAGACACCTAAAATATGTCATGTCGAGGTGACTACTCATATGGGACATGCTAATAGACCATATGAATGATCTTGGATAGCTCCAAGGTGAAGCAGTGGTTTTTACCACTCAATTTGGGTAGAGTTTCTTAACTCAACCTTAGTCGCTGCTAAGACCCACGACTGATAGAGCTAGCTGTGCCTCAGATCCACAACTAGCATCAAAGTAGTTTTGGACCCAGAATCGGTTGCAACGGCCTGGGTGATGAATCCAAATGGCTTTTGGGTGGGGAAGCCTCTAGAATTTTCCCTCCAACTACTCCAAATGTAGGTTCTTGATATTGGCTTCTCCATGAATCCAAGGCAAGGTCTTCTCAAGTGCTATAATATCCCCCTCCAAATTAGGGATAAGTCTGGAAGGATCTCGAGTTGAAACGTAGTGAAGCCCTGTCGAATTGTGGATTCACTTGCCACCTTTGAGAGGAACACTTTTGTTGCCCCATTGGAGATCATGAATGCATTCAAAACCATGAAGGTCCTAGAGGTCTAGGAGAATCAAGAAACACAATTGAGTCAATTCCATCAATGATTCAGATAATTCACATCGTAAATCCATCAGAGGACACTAAGGTGAACCATTGATCACCAATTCAATGAGAATAATTGGAGATCCAACCCCAAATTTGAAGAGCAAAGTCATTTTCATCTTAGCCACGGATGTCAACCATGACTAACAGTGCTCACTGCACCTCGAACATGCGGCTAGGGTTTGATCCCTAATTTCCCTTGTTTAGCAGTAGATTTATCTTTCTTCGCATTTGTTTAGATATATCTTAGTTAGATTTACATGTTTAGAGACAATTGTATGGTTGAATCAGATATTTAGGATAGATTTCCTTCATTTCTTAGCATTTGGTAATTAAACTAGTTTCCTTGTTATTTCCATGTATTCGATACTTTTAATGGCTAATTATATTAATTCATAGCTAGATATTTATTTATTTATCATGCTTTATGATAATTTCACCATTTCTTGCATAGATTGATAGATTTACAAGCTTTCTTGATTTCATAACATATTTTATGCAAGATTCCTCTAAAAGCCTCATCAAGAGAGGCATCCTTTGCTTTTAATTGTTTCTTGTTGTTTATTGAACGCAGGGTTTTCAGGACTCCATCGTCAATGTATTAAAGGCAACAAATGCCTCTTCACAGGAGAGAAGAAGGTCATACTTGACCTGGAGCAGTTCATGTCATTCTGAAAATTCTACGGATTACACCTACCCTTGCAAGGGATTTCTTATGATTGTAGCATTGTATCACATTGGGTATCCCTAAGAGGGATGAATTTGTAGCCATGAATTGATTCAATTTTAATAAAAGACACCTTTCTTTTGGTTATCTCAATTTTTTCAATTTATGTATGTGCTTTATGTGATTTTCAATTGTTACTAGATTAGGTGTGTGCTTTTTGGGATTGTACAAAAACAAATTTCAACTACTTATTCATGGTGACATGAAAAAATTATTTTGCTTGATTGTAGTCTCAAGAACTTTATTTACCTGAAATTATCAATTATTGAATTACAAAAAAGGTTCATTAAATATCCACAATGTAAATAGGTTAATGGTGCTACTTTCACCAAAATTCTTAATTAATCATCTTCTAGATATCTTAAGGGCATATCAATATTTTTACCCATTAGCAATAAATCTCAAAAATAAAAAATAGAACTGAGCTATTATAATCTCCTCCAGAACTATAGACACTCAGTTTGTAGTGAAGCAAGGCAAGCTGTAACACCCCTCCATGGTAGAACTTTTGTGGAAAATGAACTATACATTGACATGTTGATGTAATGATATATTTTTTGTCATTATTATTTAATAATAGAATTATTGCTTTCTTTAAGCATGGGACATCGTACTGCAAATGTATTTGTAAATTCAGGATCAAGTAATTTCTCGTTGGTGGGGCTACGAGTAGACCATCTACCATGAGGGATACCTAGGGAAATGATGATGATGATTCATTCATAAATAACTTAGGGTAAACATGGAAAATTTACCTTCATATAGATGCATATCATTTTGTTGTTGTTTCCACATTTGCACCATTGGACCAAGATATTGCTTGCAATGAGCCTCCTCAATGAAGTTGGCAATATCTTAGACTATCATAAAAAGGACCACCTACTTGGGGATAAAACATTGGTGTAGAATATTGTGGATGTGATGCCTTGTTTGATTAAGTTGCTTTATGGATAAAATTGTTATGTTTTGATTAAACAATTTAATTACTCTTGTTTTTACTTAGATTGATAACTTAATTTAAGTGTTATTAATCAAGAATTATATGGTTTCTTTTATCTATATATATATATATATATATATATATATATATATATATATATATATATATATATATATATATATGCATACACCATAGGTTTGTTTTATTTCCAAGCATCAACTTTATATTACCATTGTGTTTGGTTTGTTGGTGTGTTGTGGTTCTAGCCACCCTAGGGAGATGAAGGGATATATTCAATTGGCTCATGAGCGTAGCAAGAAACTACTCATGGAGTGTAATTCTCTTTGAGAATTTGAGGAATCCTCCTTACATGTACATTATGCTCCTCTTTAAATCCAAGAGAGGGGGGCATGAGAAAAAGGTAATGGGAACCTGAGGAAGCAGTGGAGATGTAGGTGGAGAAGAGGTGCAAGTAGTGACATTGGAAGAAGATTGGTGGAGGTAAATGAACCTACAACATAGGTGCTTATTTTATGTTTGCTCTATCATGCTTTAATTGCTATGTTGTTATGAACCTTTTTCTTGTATTGTTGCTCTGTGCCTTTATCTTTGTTGGATGTGCTTTAGTTTGTTGGTTGTTCACCTACGATGTGTTTCTCTAGTTGTTTCACCTATGGTCTATTTTACATGTTGGTTTGAGAGGTTCCCTCTCATTTTAAGTCATTTTGTGTGAGGAGCATATTACTCTTTGCTTAGGGTGGTGGTGACATCTTTTTGAAATCCTAAGTTTTGTTAGGGTGGATCTCATGTGTCTCTCCTTTGAGCTAAACATCCAATTGTTTTATCCCCTCTTCCATCTATTTGTTGTTCTTTAAGCTTTGTGTGTGTTAGTCTTGGTGGGTTGAGTGTGGTTGAGTTTACTACATGTTGAGTTGGTTGCTTGTGGTTGGTCACATGGTTTCCTTAAGCTTCTCCTTGTCTCTTTTGGTGTTTAGCTTTACTTTTTTGGTGTGTTGGGTGAACCATACAACGTGTGTAGAGTTATGCTTGTTTTGGAGCCAGGGGTTTCTTTTGGTTGTGTAGCAATCCTAGTTATCTTCGTTGGATATTCACCACCTTGTTTACCTTCCTATGGATGGAAGTTGTGTGGTTTTATCTCCTATGCATATTGTTGTCATGTGGTAGTATGTTTGTGTCTTAGGGAGGCATTTATTGGTCATCCTTTTTTATTAAAGTTTTTTATGGTGGTTGGCACTTGCATGGTTTAGTGCTTTAGCTTAAGTTTTGAGGCTCACTTGCTTCTAGGTTAAAAATAAACTTTATCTTTGGTTATTTTAATTATGCTTGGCTTGAAAAGAAAAGAAACAAAAGGGTTTAGAGGTAACTCTTTAGGTTTCAATTTTGTAGATGATTATGAATGAGAAACTTGAAGCAAGGGTAATAAAGTACTTTATAAGTGTTTTGTTATTGTATTCTAGTTAATATTAAAGATGCTATGAGGATCATGTTTTTATTAAAGCCTTTGATGTGAGTAAATTTTAGAGGTGTACTTGTTTTGTAAGCTTTAATATAATTGTATTAGAGTACTTTGATCTTTGTTGTTAAAAAAAGGAAATATTTATAATGATTCTTGAGATCTATGTGGATTAAGGGATATTTATAAAGAGAAGTATGGGATTCTCTTGAATTATTTTGAATATTGTGTTTTTCTAATAGAAAATAAAAAATATTTATAATTATTTCTAAGATCTATATGGATTAAGGGATCATTATAAAGAGAAGTATGGGTTTCTCTTGTATTAATTTGAATGTGTGTTTTATTTTTGGAAAGATAAAGTATTTATAATGATTCTCTGAGATCTATGTGGGTTAAGGGATCATTATAAAGAGAAGTATGGGCTTCTCCTGGATTGCTATGGATTGATGTAACTTTTATGACTAAAAGAATGCTTGTTTCTTTATATAGAGAGGAAGGTTTCTCCTCTTCTAGTTTACCTATGTGCATGGTTGTTGCATATTAGAGTAAGGCATGAGCTAAGTTGTGTTGTATTTTGAGTTGTTATGATTCCTAAGTAAAATTCATAATTGGTGGGTGGTATTACATCAAAGAAACTTATGAACTTATATGGCAGAAAATCCTGGAAGATGGTTTTGAGCTATTCAAAATGTTATTGTTATAATTAAGCAAAGACTTATTTTGCTTGAAAGAATTGTAGTCTTGACTCTTATTTTCAAGGATGGCATTACACTTCTTTATGCAATGAAGAGATACTTAAATATTGTTGAATGATGTATCTTTAAGTTTGGTTATGTGGGTTCTTGTGTTGATTAAGATAATATTTAATGTTGTTTATGTTGTCTAATGTTAACTTGGAGCTAAACTCCTAAGTAATTTTTGGATATGGTTGTTAATGTGTTTCTTTATCGAATCAATATATATGCTTATGTTATATGAGTTATCTTTCTAATGCATAAATGAAGGGAAGTTTTTGTGATCCAAGTTTTGATAAGAGCATAGTATAGTTTATGGTTATGAGGAAATCCTTGTATGTTTTCATTTGAGATGAATAATACAATGTGCTTCTACATATATGCTTTGGTTTAGCTTTATGATGTGTTTATGTTGTTATCTATCCTTGGGATGGGTAGTCTTTCCTCTTGATAACCATAAAAACCCAATCATGGAAGTAATTGCAAGTATGCAATAGCCAGGTAGCCAAAATTTCTAGGAGGAGTTACGATAATGTAATAGCTATGATCTCATGAACATAGGAGTTATACGTATACAATAGCCAATGGTACTTGTGAGTAGTCACACCTTGATCGATTAGGATCTAGTGTGGGGGAAACCTATTCATAAGACAACAATGGTAGCTCCTTGATCACGTAGGATCAAGAGGCCATTGTTAGAAATTTTGAGTATATTTTTGTCATTGATGTCAAAAGCTTTGAGGTCATAGGTTGATGACATTGGTTTTCATTGATAACTTGGCATGGAAAAAATAAAAGGTTTATAAGTTGGTTAAAATGCAAGGCAAATTGACAAAAGGAAAGGGTTGAAATATTTATATTTTAATCCCAAGAGGTTTGGGACAAAGCTCCAAGTGATTGGTCAAAAAGTTGAAGGACCTGGTTTAAAAATCCTAAAGGAAGAAAGTGACTAAGGCTCCAAAAGGAAATAATATTATAATATTATAGTTAAAAGGTTAAAGCCTAAAGTTAAATTATAAAATAAGTATAATTTTTATATTATATTATTTTATAACCCAAGGTGGGTTTTGGCAACAATTTTAAAAAGAATTTTTAAATACTTAAAAGCACCAACATTTGAAGCATGATTGAAAATCTATATAAATATGGATAAAAATCCTAGCCCTAAGATGTATTCAATATGTGTTTCAAGTGTTTAATGTGCGATTGATTCGAATAACCTGTGTGTGACATTGTGAGTGGAATAAGACGAATTATTATTAAAAAAAAAAGGTTTGGACGTGATAAAAAGAAGATCGTGTGATCTTGTCTCTAGCCAAGCGATTGGTCTAGTGGCAGACTGGGTAGTGTTTAAGTCACAGACGGGCAACAGGTCATGAGTTTGATTTCAGGTGATGACAATTTTAAAATGAATTATTGTTGCAGGATAGGTTGAGTGAAGGTTAAAGTGCAAATCACGTATTATTATCTTCATGTGGGTTGATCACCTAGCAGTAGCCCAAGCAACGTGGGTGTTCTGACAGCCAGGAGATGCAGTGGTTGAGTCTCACCATGACGTTTTTGGTAAGCAAAATATTTAATTTTATTAAACCTAAGGTTGAGTTGCTAGGCGCTTAAGGTTGAGTTATTAGGCACTTAAGGTTGAATTATTAGGTGCTTAGGATATGTTTGATTGTTTGAGCGCTATTGGACTTAGGGAGCTATAAGGAAAATATTTTTATTTCTTGCCATTGTTGAGAAGAAAAATATAATGGAGAGTGTATTTTTCTGAAATGTTGTTTTTAGAGTAATAAGGAAATTAGTGGCAAAACTTTTTGGTATTTTTAATGATATTTTAAGTGGGAGATAAAAGGTGTAGAATGTACCTTTATTATTTGTAATATTTGATAATTATTGAAGGACTTGGTTCATGAGTTAATGTTTTATGTTTAGAAACCAAAAGAGGTATAGAGTATTGGTTTGGAACAAATTGTGCACATAATTTGAAGGTTTGCTAACTCATAAAGAGGTGTTGTGCTAACCCTTTTATAGTTGCAAAATATATTGTGTGTGAAGTATATTTTTGAAGACATATCTCGATAAGAGCAAGCTAAAATGTATGGAAATATCATTCCTTGGTTTAAAGTGTGTGTTGGAATAAATTTTTTGGAACGTAAGGTGGAGTGAAAAGAATTATTTGATAAGTATTTTTGGAAATGTTTGAGTGAGGATTGTGTGCTTCGTTGTTGAATGTTTTGAGAACATTTGAGATAGATATTGTGAATTATTTAAGTTATGGTTTGAGACTTACATTGTTCTATTTATTGGAACAAGTGTGAAAACACTTGTTTAGGGTTTGTGAGCAAATTGTGCTTCATTGGTTGAATGAATGTGTGAAGCTTTTTGACATTGGTTTTGAGTGATATTGAAAGTGAATGGGTAAACATTAGAAATCAGATTTGTGAAAGCAAGTGTGTGCATCAGGAAGATAAGTGTGCTAGACTAGATCTATTTTTAAAAGAGCAATAAATGTGAGATATGTGAAAGTGATAGACTTAATGATTGAGTAGAACATATTGAGTTTTTGATAGAGCATATCATTCTCTATATGTTCCAGAGGTTAAACGAATTCTAAGTAGAATTTGTTTGTGTGAAGAAATATTTTTGAAAAATATTTAAGTTGTGTTTGTATGCAAGTTATAAAAATATTTGAGCAGGTTTTGTGAGTGGCTTGAGGACAAATTTGAGAAAGTATTTGAGAAGGCTTTATGACAGATTTGAGCAATTCATTGAGAAGACTTGAAGGTAGATTTGAGTAAGTCTTTGAGAAGACTTGAAGGTAGATTTGAGAATTTTTTTGAGAAGGCTTGAGGATAGATTTGAGCAAGTACTTTGAGAAGGCTTGAGGACAGATTTGAGATAGAATTGAGAGCGGGTTTGATTTTTGATCTATTAAATATTTGTGTTAAGGCTTGTGCTATATTTGAGACAGAGTTTGGTGCAGATTTGTAAGTAGATATAGAGTATATTTGTGCTATACTTGGGACACATTTTGATGCAGATTTAGAGCAGATTTGTGTTAGACTTGGGATAGATTTTGGTGCATATTTGTGAGTAGAGTTAGAGCATATTTATGCTAGAATTGGGATAGATTTTTGTGCAGATTTGAGATATATTTGAGAGTAGGCTTTGGAGGTGATAGAGCAAAGAGGACATCGGTCTCCTGTGGAGAGAGATCCATAATGAAGTGTGATGGGGATAGAGGTCTCCAGTGGATAGAGGTCCATTATCCAAAGCAATGGGGGTAAAAGTCTTATATAATATCACCAGCCAGAGTAGAGGGGAGAGAGTTCTCCTGTGGAGATATATCCACAAATCAAAGCAAGGGCAAATATTTCTCCTATGGAGAGAGATCCACGGACCATAGTAAGGGGAAAGAGTTCTCTTGTAGATATAGATACATGAACCAGAGCAATAGGAAAGAGTTCTCCTATGGAGTGATATCCGTGAACTAGTTGGGGAGATAGAGTTCTATGGAGAGATATCCATGAACTAGTTGAGGAGACAGAGTTCTCCTGGATAAAGTTCCATGAACCAAAAAAATGGAAAAGAGTTCTCCTGTGGAGAGAGATCCACAAATCAAAGCATAGAGGATTGGTGTCTCCTTTGGAAAGAGGTCCATAAACATTGTAATAGGGAATTAATTTCCAAGATATTTGTTATGAAAATTTAGAGGAAATATTTTCTTCGTAGAGTAGCCCACATTGGGTGAACCACGTTAAATTTGTGTCTATCTTGTGTGTGATAATTTGTGTATTGCTTTTATTACTTCTCTTGATATTACCATTGATAATATTGGATAATATTATTTGGGAAAGAGAAGTAAAAGTTGATCTTATACTATTCACCTGCCCCTCTCAGTATAAGCCTGTGTTCTTAAATTGATAGCAGAGTGGGTTCCTTCATAAGAGTCTAACAACTTGAAGGAAGATGTTACAAGAACACATATGGCATCTTAGAATGGATATTCATCAAATAAGACACCATTTTTTGATGGGCACAATTATGATTTCTGGAACATAAGAATGAGGACTTACTTTATGGCACAAGGATATGAGACATGGAAAGCAATTGAGGATGGGTTCACACCTACAACTAATCCTCCCATAAATAAATATGGTAAGCTCTTACATGTGAATAATTCCAAGGTTATGAATGCAATATTAAGTGGATTACGTGAAGCAAAATTTGTAAAATTGATGCATTATAAATCAGCAAAAGAGATTTGGGAAAAAATTAAGAAAACCTATGAGGGAAATAAAAAGGTCAATATGGCAAAACTACAAAATCACAAGAAAAGGTTTAAATATTTAAATATGGAATATGAGGAAGACATGGCTACATACTTACTTTGTGTGGATAATATTTTTAATATCATGCGTGGACTTGGATTTGAAGGTGAAGAATCCACTGTTGCTCAGAAATTTTTAAGGTCACTTCCTACAAGGTATGATGGAAAAGTTTCAGCTATGGAAGAGATGAAATATATTGATAAGATGACTATGGATGAGATACATGGACTTATCACAAATTATGATATGAGAATAGTAAAGGATCCTAACTCCAAGAAATAGGTAACTTTCAAAGCATCAAAGAAGACAAAATATAAGAAACCAAAATCAAGTGGTGATTCAAGCAGTGATGAAGAAGCTAACTATGGTAGAAGAAACAAGGACTCAAGAAAGCACAAAGGTATGAAAACAATGAAATGTTTCAATTGTAGAAATTTTGGTCACTATGCATCTAATTGTCCAGAATCTGGAAGTAGTGGCAGTGAAGAGAAATAGGATCATAAGAAAAAGGAAGGAGGAAAATTTAGGTATGAAAAGAAAAACATGTATGGTCAAAACAAGCATGAAGATAAGTTTTTTCAAAGGCACAAGAAGATTTTATATGTTCATAAGGGAAGCAAGGATTCAAGTGATAGTGATGAAATACCCTTACATAGTGAAGAAGAAGAAGAGATTCTATTTTTGGTAATAGGAGAGGAAGAAAATGCTCTTGTTGAAGGTAAAGTTGAAAAGTATGAAGATGCTCTTGAAGACCAAAAAGTAGAACAAGATTCAAAAAATGAAGAGGAAGGCATAGTAGATATAGAAGCAAAATTTATTGCTGCTCTTAAAGAATTGAAAAATGTTAGAAAGCAGAATTTAAAATTCAGGGCTCAAGTTCAAGAATGTGATGAAGAAAAAGAAAATCTTATACATGACTTGACAAACTCAATAGCTAAGACAAGGAGATTTAAAGAAAAATTAGAGGTAAAATTCTTAGAATTTGAAAGATCAGAACATGAGGTAGTTTCACTAAGGATGGAAGTGGAATATTCTATGGACAAGCTACACAAGTTTGGGAAAAGTTCAAAGACTTTAGATAATATTATCAATGCACAAATATCTTCATCTATCGAAACAGGACTTGGTTTTGAAGAAGGACAAGGGAAACAAGAGAAGGGTCGAGCTCAAGATCAAAGGAAGAAGTTTTAGATGAAGGGAGTGAAGGAGAAATTGAGACTTATGAGGATAAGTTGAAGAATAGAAGATTCACTAAGAAAGGAAAGAATGCACAAACAAGGAATGTGGATCATCACAAAGAAGAAAGAACTAAGAGACAAGTGGGCTCAAGACAAGATTTATTCAAAGGATGATGTTTCTCATGTAATTGGTTTGGTCACAAGGATAGCATTTCAAGGTTCATGGAAAGAAGGAATATGGTTTTACTAAGAGGAACTTTAAATATGGACATCTCTTCCAAGGGTATTGCTACTCTTGTAATCGATTTGGTCATAAAGCAATCCACTACAGGGTTCATGATAGAAATGATTATGGCTTCACCAAGAGGAACTTCAAGTCATTTGCACCTTCTAAGGACCACAACAATAAGTGGTATATGTTCAATAATGTTGGGCATAAGGCCAAGTGATGTAGAAAAAAGTTTCCAGAGCTTTTAGAGACAATCAAGAATAGGGACACTCAAAAGGATCAAAAGGGTATGTTGAAAAGGAAGGTAGACAAAGGAAAAGAGCATTGTATGATGGGAGTAGAGATGCTTCCACCACAAAATTAATCACCTCAAGGAGAGGAGGTGGGGATGGGGCTGAGCTAAGAGTATTATCTTTAGAAAGGATTCCCTTTGCCATTGATGTCAAAGGGGGATATATTTGAGTAAGGAGGAGAGCATTCAGTCAGGGGGAGCAGTTTCTCAAGGGGAGCATATTTGGAATCCAGTGGTTGAATATATATTTTTAAAAGGGTTGCCATCAATGACAAAAGGGAAGATTGTTGGAAATTTTGAGTATATTGTTGTCATTGATGTCAAAAGCTTTGAGGTCATAGGTTGATGACATTGGTTGTCATTGATAACTTGGCATGGCAAAAATACAAGGTTTATAAGTTGGTTAAAATGCAAGGCAAATTGACAAAAAGAAAGGGTTAAAATATTTATATTTTAAGCCCAAGAGGTTTGGGACAAAGCTCCAAGTGATTGGTCAAAATGTTGAAGGACCTGGTTTAAAAAGCCTAAAGGAAGCAAGTGACTAAGGCTCAGAAAGGAAATAATATTATAATAGTTCAATATTGTAATATTATAGTTAAAAGGTTAAATCCTAAAGTTAAATTATAAAATAGTTATAATATTTTATATTATATTATTTTATAACCCAATGTGGGTTTTGGTGCCAATTTTAAAAAGAATTTTTAAATTCTTAAAAGTGTCGATGTCCAAAGCATGATTGAAAATCCATAAAAATATGGATAAATTTCCTAGCCCTAAGGTGTATTTGATATGTGTTTCAAGTGTTTAATGTGTGATTGATTCGAATAACCTACGTGCGACATCGTCAGTGAAAGAAGATGAATTATTATTTAAAAAAAAAAGAAAAGGATTGGACGTGATAAAGAGAATATCGTGTGATCTTGTCTCCAGCCATGCGGTTGGCTAGCGATAGACTGGACAATGTTTAAGTCATAGGCATACAGCAAGTCGTGAGTTCAATTTCGAGTGACAACAATTTTGAAACAAATTCTTTTGGTAGGACAGTTTAAGCAGAGTTTAAAGTGTGAATCACACATTATTATATTCGTGTAGGTGGTTGGCCTAGTGGCAGCCCAAGCAGTGTGGGTGCACTAGCAACCAGGAGGTGTAGTGGTCGAGCCTCACCACAACCTTTTTTATAAGAAAAATATTTAATTTTATTAAACCTAAGGTTGAGTTGCTAGGCGCTTAATTTTGAGTTGTTAGGCGCTTAAGGTTGAATTATTAGGTGCTTAGGTTATGTTTGATTGTTTGAGCGCTATTGGACTTAGGGAGCTATAAGGGAAATATTTTTATTTCTTGCCATTGTTTAGAAGAAAAATATATTGGAGAGTGTATTTTTCTAAAATGTTTTTTTGGAGTAATAAGGAAATTAGTGGTAAATCTTGGTATGTTTGATGATATTTTAAGTGGGAGATAAAAGGTGTAAAATGTACCTTTTTTTTTTGTAATATTTGATTCATTCTTGAAGTACTTGATTCATGAGTTAATGTTTTATGTTGAGAAACCAAAAGAGGTATAGAGTATTGGTTTGGAACAAATTGTGCACATAATTTGAAGGTTTGCTAACTCATAAAGAGGTGTTGTGCTAACCCTTTTATAGTTGTAAAATATATTGTGTGTGAGGCAGATTTTTGATGACATGTCTCCATAAGAGTAAGCTAAAATGTATGGGCATATCATTCCTTGGTTTAAAGTGTTTATTGGAATAAATATTTTGGAACATAAGGTGGAGTGAAAATAATTGTTTGATAAGAATTGTTGGAAATGTTTGAGTGAGGATTATGTGCTTCATTGTTGAATGTTTTGAGAACATTTGAGATAGAGATTGTGAATTATTTGAGTTAGGGTTTGAGACCTACATTGTGCTCTTTGTTGGAAGAAGTGTGAAAACACTTGTTTAGGGTTGGTGAGCAAATTGTGCTTCATTGGTTGAATGAATATGTGAAGCTTTTTGACATTCGTTTTGAGTGATATTGAAAGTGAATGGATAAACATTAAAAATCAGATTTGTGAAATCAAGTTTGTGGATTAGGAAGATAAGTGTGCTAGACTAGATCTATTTTTAAAAGAGCAATAAATATGAGACACGTGAAAGTGATAAACTTAACGATTGAGTAGAACATATTGTTTTTGGTAGATAAGATACTATAGCATTAATACCGAGTTTTACAGGTTGACCCAAAACCTTTTACAAAAATTAGCCCAGGGCTATTGATGAACATGTCCTTACTAAGGATCCTATATATGTAAAATCTACATGCCGCCAAAGCCATTACATCCGGTAAGGAACATAGCCTGTTATCAAAAAGAAACTTCCCATACAAAATTTTGGGTATACCCCAAGAAAACACACCTACATAATAATTACAAAAAAATAAACAGACACGGATCCCTTCCTTGAAATAGTGGAAAAACAAAAAGCTGCAGACACGCATATCAGAGTACTAAAAAAAACTCCCACAAGCTCTGTATTGATAGTTACTCTTAATAATTCTTTGGTAATTGCTTTCTTATGTATATGACATGCTTTGGGACCACATCCCATCTTGGCAAATCAACCTTGGAGAAGTGAACCTACTGGCTAGATTTATGGTGGTGGCTATCTAGTGGTCCATGTGGCTCTGGTTCGAAGTCTTATATTGACATTTCTTTCTTGCCCTGTGATTATCAACCAACCTCAAATTACTAAGATGACTAGGAGCCATGTTATCTAACATGTAACTGTCCCCATTAGTCTTTGTGGTATTTCCAAGCAACATCCACCAAGACTGATATCTCGGATAATTTTTATTATGAGTCCATTTCAAAAAAGAGACAAGAATACTCATAGCCTTCGAACTTACAGTGCCTTCCCTATGTGTAAATTTGACTATCATTCTTGGAATTTTTTTTGAATAAGCTCCTCTACTTCGCTTGGGACACCGTATTCCCATTTGAAAAGTTTGTCACCATCGACACCCAAATTGGCCAGCTTATTAGCAACTTTGTTAGCTTCCCGAAAGACATGTTGGGTTTTCTATCATGTCTTCCCTGGAAAAGGATCCTAGCCTCTTCAACAATTATTTTAATCCTCCAAGGATGTGTTTTCCAATTATTGAGGAGATTTATAACATGCATAGAGTCTTCTTCTATGATCAAATTGCCTTCTAAGTCTTGAGTCATTTGAAGGCCTCTCCACATAGCTCTAGCTTCAGCTTCATTATTCGTCCTTGTTCCCAAATATTTAGAAAATGCAAGCATCATATTCCCATTATGATCTCGCACAATGCCACCAACGCTTGCTCTACTAGGATTGTCCTTAGCCACTCCATCAAAATTAAGCTTAAACCAACCCGTAGGATGTGGGGACCACTTAACATTAGCTCTGGGGTTGACTACCCTAGGCACAAACTCATCTAACAAGGTTAAGCTTAAATATTGAGCAATTGTGGTCTCCTGCAAATGAGGTTTACGGCTATCAAAAGGGATAAGGTTCACATTCTCATTGGCAAAGGATAGGATCCTGGCAATGATAGTTTTATGATCATGGATAGACTCATTAAAGACTCTATGGTTCCTTTCTAACCACACCTGCCAAAGATAGTGATTGAGATAAATTTTCCACATGTATCTAAGTATTTGGCTTGAAAAGGGGTAAGGCCATTGGATGAACAAATCAAGTACGATGGCTGGTTTAACGCAAAAAATATTGAAGACCTGAAAAACCCCACTTAGGACAGTCAAGAAAAATGGCACTCAAGGAAAATGTGATAAATGGTCTCCCAATTAGCCCTAAACCTTTATGCATCATATTATCAATGGTTAGAATTCTTCCTTGGATAACCAACCATGAAAAGACTGTAATTTTTGGAATTAAATTTTTTATCCAAACTAAGTCCTTTTGGAGGACAAAATCCTCGTCATCAAGCAAAAGCTTGTAAAATGATTTAACAATGAACTGCCCTTTTTCTGTAGGAGCCCAGGTCACGTGATCTTCCTTGGGTCTCATGGGGGTAAACTGTTTCTCGAGAATGTTACAAAGATCATTTGATAGAGCATATCATTCTCTATATGTTTTAGAGGTTAAATGAATTCTAAGTAGAATTTGTTTGTGTGAAGAAATATTTTTGAAAAAGTTTTAAGTTGTGTTTGTATGCAAGTTATAAAAATATTTGAGCAGGTTTTGTGAGTGGCTTGAGAACATATTTGAGCAAGTCTTTGAGAAAGCTTGAGGACAAATTTGAGCAAGCCTTTGAGAAGAATTGAAGGTAGATTTGATCAAGCCTTTGAGAATACTTGAAGACATATTTGAGCAAGTCTTTGAGAAGGCTTGAGGATAGATTTGAGCAATTGTTTTGAGAAGGCTTGAGGAAAAATTTGAGATAGAATTGAGAGCATGTTTGATTGTTTATATGTTCAATATTTGTGTTAAGGCTTATGCTATATTTAAGATAATTTTTTGTGCAGATTTATGAGCAGAGATAGAGAAAATTTGTGCTAGACTTGGGACAGAGTTTGGTGTATATTTAGAGCATATTTGTGTTATACTTGGGACAAAGTTTGTGCAAATTTGTAAGCATATTTAGAGCAGATTAATGCTAGACTTGGAATAGATTTTAGAATAGATTTTTGTGTAGATTTGAGACAGATTTGAGAGTAGGATTTGGAGGTGACAAAGCAAATAGGACAGCAGTCTCCTGTGGAGTGAGATTCACAAGCCAGTGCAATGGGGATAGAAGTCTCTAGTGGATAGAGGTCCATTAGCCAGAGTAGTGGGGGTAGAAGTCTTCTATAATATCACCAACTAGATCAGAGGGGATAGAGTTCTCTTATGGAGAGATATCCACAAGTCAAAGTAAGGGGAAAGAGTTCTCCTATGGAGAGATAACCATGAACCATAGTAAGGGGAAAGGGTTCTCCTGTGGAGAGAGATCGACAAACCAGAGTAATGGAAAAGAGTTCTCCTATGGAGTGAGATCTGTGAACCAGCTGGGGAGATAGAGTTATTCTATGGATAGAGATCCATGAACCAATTGAGGAGATAGAGTTCTCCTGGATCAAGTTCCATGAACCAAAGAAAAGGGGAAAGAGTTCTCCTATGGAGAGAGATCCAAAAATCAAAGCATAGGGGATTGGTATCTCCTTTGGACAAAGGTCCATAAACATTGTAATAGGGGATTGATTCCCAAGATATTTGTTGAGAAAATTTAGAGGGAATATTTTCTTCGTGGAGTAGTCCACATTGGGTGAACCACATTAAATTTATGTCTCTCTTGTGTGTGATGATTTGTGCATTACTTTTATTACTGCTATTGATATTTCCATTGATAATATTGGATAATATTTTTCAGGAAAGAAAAGTAAAAGTTCATCTTATACTGTTCACCCCCCCTATCAGTATAAGTTTGTGTTCTTCAGCCATATTATTTTTCATCGAAGTGGTAATAACTTTAGTTAGCCCATAGAAGTATGGTAACTAAACACCAAGGCTCTACAATGATTAACCTATCTAGGAGGAGCTAGAGCTACGTTAGGGAATTGGCATCTCCCTTTAAGTTTTATCAACCTTAAATAATAATCCCTATGCCATGGTCACATGTTCCTATATCATGTAGAGTATAGGAAAGGTGGGGGTATCACTTAAGGCATTCTTCTAAACATGTAGGTTTAGTAAGGTGAACACCAAAATATATGGGAGTTGGCCTCTTCTATCCACTGAGTTTCATTTGTAGCAACTTAGAAACTCAAATGTGGTGAAGCCTTGTAATATAAATTAATAAGGGTATTTCCCTTGAGATTCGGTGTTTTGTAGGTGCTCTTAAAAAAATTGGGTTGGTATATTTTGGGTTGTTACATAAGCCTTAGTTTGGATAGGGAAGATACAAAACGTAAGTGACTAGAAGAAAAGGAATAGTTAGGCATTAAGGTTGATGTAACATTACAATACTAAATTTGTTAAATACTTGAATATTTCATCCTCATACTTTTAGAATCGGTAACTTAGAGTTTTAACAACTGGAGACTAAGTTCAAACAATGCCATGTTCCTTTGATAAGTCACTAGAATGTTGCCACATAAAACCCATTATAAAAAAAATTATAATGGGCTATAACGTACCATTTATTTTTCTCTTATATATTGATTTATGTTTAATTATTTTATTTTTCAATAAAAAACCCTAAGTTAATTTAAAATATTCATAAATTCTAGCCATGCATACATGGAGAAACTTTTTATTTTAGTGATGATTTTGAAAAATTTACTAAGTGTTGATAGTGAAAAACTTGTAGAGGAAAATATCCATAAAGACTTGGGCCTTTCATAATACAAATTACTTTTGATGGAATAACTCAATCCTATGAATGGAAAAGATCCTAAGAGGAAGGCATCATCTTCAAAAGAAAAAAATTCATTAGAAGAGATGCTCTTGATAGAAATAAACATATTAGTAGAGGAGAATTTTACTAAAAGACAATGTTGCTTAAGTGAACTGAAAGAAGCAAACATCATGGAAGGGGTTTCAATTAAATAATATTATTAATTAAATGTCCATAGTGCTTTAGATAAGATGATTGAGGTGATTAAATATACAAAAAAAATTCTTTAAAAGATTCCAAAAATTGTTCATAGACCTAACTTTCAATAATGAAAAGATGCATGGCTATTGCAGTCAATTTACCTCCATTGATTCATCACTTGAGGATTATTTTATAGCCATCATTTTTTGTTTCTCATGCATTTGAATTTATGACAATGATCTAATTTAGAAGTCCATTTGGTGGAGGTAGTTGTTATCTTGACTGATTTAGTAGTTGTTTAACTACCTTTTAGACACTTAATTTTAGGGAGAAAAATGGAATTATTTGGGGTTCAATTTAGAAATATTTTACTTTCAAAAAAATAAAATATAAAATACCTGAATACCTTTATTTTTTCTTACATTTTTATAGCTATAATTCTATTTCAATATTAGCTAGGATCATTTTTTATTTTTCTTGTGAGGTGTTTCCTTTGTTTCATAAATCTGAATGTTTTCTATCTACATGAAATATCAATTAAACCCTTACTGAATGGGATTTAATGCATATATTTTAAAACTTATTTATTGATATGCTTTATATGATTCAAGTGTTTGATGAATGAGCTATGGTATGTGGATTTTTAATTGTTATTGGTCCAATTACCTACCTTTGAAAGTAAGTAGTTGATGAATGACCTAGGGTAGGTTGATTTTTAATTGCTATTGATATATATAACACCCTTTTAAGTGCAAACAAAACATCTACTAGCAGATTATTTGATCATATATATCAAGGATATTAGAGCATTCACATGGCTCCCTATGCTACCAAGGGTACTATTCCAAGTATGGTGGTTTTAACTTAGGTTTTACTACTAATATTGATCCCTTTGTAGGACAAGTCATTCATTTTTTTGCTTGTACTCACAATATTTTCATTATATACATTAATATCCTAACCTTTAAGGGTATATATCTACATCATTGGGTAGCCAATATAGAAGCATCATTTTATTACACCATGTGCCTAATGAACAACATATCACTTTTGCCCCTACTGATTTGGGAACCCATGATCATTATTAGTTATCAAATTTCTATCAACATAGGCACATTCATTTTTAGTTATAATTCAAAGTGTTGTACCTTCAAAAGTTTGAATATGGATCTTTAACTTCATATGTGGTCCATTTAATGTAAACCAAACAAATAGGATCAATTGAGGATTATTATGTAGAGTTCACAAGACTAATCACCTATACTTATCATTTGGATCCAATAGTGGTGGTCTCAACCTTTTGACATAGAATTAAGGAGGAAAACTAATATGAGGCCAATATGCATGATCCATACACCCTTGATGAGGCTAAACATGTGGTTATAGTGGTAGAAAAGAAGCTCTAATTGTATTATCCCCAACCATGCTATTTTTAAATACTCAATGAACTTACTTTAATAACCACAATAATGAGCATCCCCAAGGATTATTTTATTATAAAATATTATTTAAACCATCCCTAATATTAGGCTTGTGAAGCATGAGATAACTTCCTATTAGAAGCTAAGAAAGCAGCAATGTCAAAAGGTGAATATCAAGATTCTTTGTAGTAAGAGACACTAGTTGAAGTAGAATATTTTGAGCACAAGGTTGATACGATGGATCTCTCTATATTTTCTAATGGTAATCTAGTCTCACCATACCATAAAGGTCTAAATATTCATCAAATGTTAGCATGTCAATGTGTTAATCCATTCATGTAGTATGCATAACTTTATTGATAGTAAAAACCAATATTTGGAACTATATATTAATATTTTGATACAAGATAAATTCCAAGTATTTATTACAAATGCAAGTATGAATTAGTGTGTATGTCATATAACTAAGGTTAACATATGTATAGATAGTTATATTTGGTCTAGTTATTTTTTCCATGAATCTTGGTAGTGCTTATGTCATCTTGGGAGCATAATAGCTACCCAAGCTCAATGATATTACTATTAACCTATAATGACTATATGTAAAATAAATGGAATATGATAAGGACATTTGTCTCTAGGGAATTCAACCTCATTTTTACAAAATGGAAAGCTTCCATAGCATGAAAAATATATTAAATAAAATCAATCATGGATTCTTTTCCCAACTGAATTGCATAGAAGTTTAGTCTTTTGAGCCACTTCTTCTAGCTCTTCCTTCAAGATTGTAAACTATTGTTAATTGTTATGCAAAAGCCTTTGGAAAATCCTTGGGTCTTCCTCCTAAGTACGCACATGATTATACCATCAGTTATATATAGTTAGCCTCTCAATGTCCATTTTTACTACTATTCCTAATCTTAAAAGTATGATATTGATAAGATGGTTTAGGAGATGTTGGCATAAGGAATTATCCATATAAGAATTAGTTTTTATTGCTCTCTAATGGTTATGGTATAGAATAAGAACAAATCTTGACATATATGTATTTATTTCTGACCTCTGAAGAATATGACCATCAAAGATAAATTTTCTATACATGTTCTAGATTATTTTTTGGATGAATTACATGGAGCTAAATACTTTACCAAGATTGAATTACATTCTAGGTTCTATCAAATTAGTCTTATATAAGAGGATGTTTCTAATACTACTTTTCACATGCATGAGGTTCATTACAAGTTCTTAGTCATACCCTTTGGTCTTACTAATGCTCCTTCCACTTTCTAGAGCCTCATGAATTTTGTCTTTCATCATTTTCTTTGCAAGTTTGTACTAGTATTCTCTGATGATATTTTAGTTTACAAGAAGCCTTGAAAAACTCATTTAGTTCATGTTGAAAAAGTTCTCTTAATCTTATAGAAGGAAAACTATTTGTTAAGTATTTTAAGTGTTCCTTTAAGATCCATGAGGTAGAATACTCGGGATATATAGTATTTCAAAAAAGGGTCAATATGGATCCCTACAAGATCAAAGCTATGAAAAATTGGTCCCAAAATAAATCCCTTAAGAAGATTCATATATTTTTAGGTTTAACAAGGTATTACATGAAATTTATCTACAACTATGGTAAGATTGTCACTAAGCTTAAGCATTAGGGTTAGGGTCATTACTGGTTTAATCTATAAATAAGACATTTTATGGAGTAGTTGGGATCTTCATTTATACTTGAAATTATAACCATCTCTATTTTGCATATGATACTTATCTCTCTTCAAGTAGATATGATACTTTGATCTCTTTGAGTGCCTAGGATTTATGTTGATTTGGAACCTAAAAATTTATTGTTTGCATAATTATTTTCGAGAATTGGATTTTATTTAGTATTCTAATGGCTATTTTTTTTGTTATTAGACTATTACTATTGTTGTATTTGTAGAATTTTTATTATAAGATATCTCCAAGTCACTCAATGAAGTTGCTAACATGGTTTGAAAACATTTTTGTTGCATTGGCATGAGAGGATATCCTAATTCGTTATGTTCAATAAAAGGGTTATGTAGGGAAAATTATGATAGATATGAACAAAAAATAAATTTTAAGAGGGGCCCTAGTTCAACATTTTTCTTCACTTTTCCTTTAGGTACCTATTTTCTTGTGTTGATTTTTTTATTTCCCTCTATTTTTTGAAATTTTGAGTTCAAAATTTTAAATATTTCGAAGAATATTCCTTATGGCAGTATGTAAAAAAATTAATGGGATATGTTTTTTTTGGTCAAATATCTTCCTAATCAACAAACACTATTTTTGTGCACCCTAGATACGACCAACATTGAAAGGTCGAAGGAAAGAAATATCCCCCCTGCCAATCTCCAGATAGGGTTGGTTCTCGAACTAAATCCTACACAGGTAGAAGACTAGGGATGCAGGAAAGGAATTGGAAAAATGCAGAAAGAAATGGGAAATATGGCCATAGGCCAGAGTGCAAGATTTAGGGTAGACTAACAGCAAGGAAATCACCAAAGCATAAAATAGAATTTAACAAAGGGAAAAGCAACAAAATTTACTTAGAAACTTGCAGTAATATCCTCTAGAATAACACTCCAACATTCACTCCATTGCTAGCAATATTTAAATCCAAGTTAAAAATTTAAATCTAACAGCAAACAAGAAACATGAATGTAAAATAGAAGTGCACCGTATAGAAGGAAATTGCACACAAGATCACTTGGGATTGCACCTCTTTCATTAAATACACAAGAGAACAAAATGATCACATATTGAAAACAAAAATGAGAAAATTCCTCCCTGGAATCATTGAAAATCTCTCCATCAAGGACAACAATCCATATTTTAGGGAATAATTCCCAAGAAAATAGGTAACTCGGGCGATAGTGCACGGATAATTTTGGAAGCATTGTATACTTTGGAAATGTTTCTATGCCTGGGAAATCATGAAAATCCTTCTGATCTTCTTGCACAGCTCCTTTTGTACTTGGGATCCATGATCTAAGTTACTTATCACTACCATTATTTAATGTTTAAAAATATGGCACCCTTGGAGACTTCAACCATGATCCATTTCACCCAAAAACTATGTTCGCCTTATGACAAAATTTGTTTTGCTCGATCTTCCTTTAAGTGCTCACGATCTTTCCTTAAAACATGTTCGCCCATGGGAGGGATGAATGGGATGTTTGCCTCTCAACCAGGGTAAATGTGACATTATTCTCTTTTTAGGGTACGTTAACCCAAAAGAGGGATGAACGTCCCCACTAGGGTGAACGCGATGTTGCTTTATCTGTGGGTGAACGTGTTTGGATATTTAAGTGTGTTCACCCAAAGGAGGGGTGAATGGGACATTCACCCCTCAACTAGGGCGAACACGAATATATTTTTTCGCACCTCTTCTTGCTTCCTCTTGAGTTTTCTTGTTGTTTTGTTCACCCAAACATGGGTCGAATGGGGCGTTCACCCCTTTTTCAGGGCGAATGGGCTATAATATCCAAAATAGTGAACTTTCTTAAATTTTATATCAAATAATTCATTGTTTGTTTTTATCCCCATAGGCCCAAAAATGCCTTTGTTTTCAATATATTCATAACAAGGTGAACTTGCATCCCGAATGAAATTTTACAAAAATACTTATAACACCAATACAAAAGAGTACCTATGTGAACAAACAAGGAATAAATGAAATTTTTTTTAACATAAAAGCCACCATAGACAAACAAGACCTTATCATCATATACATCAAAATACTCTAGCAAAATCCCCAATGTGGCAAAGTGTAAAATTATCAATATTTCTGGTGACGCACGAGGTACCCAACTCGCATGGATGCAAGCAATCCCAAGCATTTATTCATTGGGCTATAGAGTCAATTTTTCTAGCCGATGTGGTTGAAACCTCTGCTGATGTAAATGCTACTTGATGCACCTCTTCCTCATCTCGCTCCCTCTATTTTGCTTTTGCTGCTACTCTGAGCACTTCAGCCCGCTCTTCTTCCTCCGTTGCTTTCTCTATCACCTCGCACTCTACTGCCTGGTCCTCCTACTCTTTGATAGTTTAAGAAATGACCTCGTAGGCATGAACTACTTCCTCCCAAGCATGAGTAGTGAAGAGGCAAGGGACACTGAGGGATTCATAAATGAAATGAAGATTTTGAACATCCATCAAACTGAGGCACTTCGCTCGTTGGGCCAACTCGTACAAGGATAGTTCTAAGCATGTATACTTCTACAGCAAGGGCAACACCTATGCTTCGGTGATAGGCTCCTCTCAGGTATCAATCTCAGAGGTATCTTCAACAAACTTCTTCCAAAGAGCTTCGAGCTGCTCCATGGGAAGAGGTTCTCCCCAATTATCCACAAAGGTCAGAAATACCAACTCATCAATGGTCTCAAAATGAGACATGGAAATAATGTGTTCTCATTCAATAGTGTTGAGGATGGCCCATCCTTCCCGTACCGGGTCCATTCACTGGAAGTAACTATGTAGTGTAATTTTTGCCTTAAACCAGGCGTAGTCCATCTCGCTGAGGAGATGAATGTGCAAATTGGTATTAGTCAAAGCCTGTATCTTTATGGCAATCTCCATATAGGGTGACAAAATCTCCTCAGTAGTATCAATTAATTATTGCTCTAACTGTATTTGTATTTGCAATTCCCATAAATAGTGCAACATTTTAACAGCTTGCGCAGCCAACTTTTCATAGTTTTGAGCAGAGCGAAGGAGGGTTTCACTAACATTATCTTATAAAAATCTTTTGGCCTATGTTGCCTTCTCAAATAACTGCTTCTTCACATATTCAAGCTACTATTGAAGCTTATGCATTTCAATCCTAGTAGCATCGCACTCCTTCAAGTGGACTTTGACCTGCTGACATAAATAGTCATTCTCGGTGGTCGTCTTCTCTTCTTGGGCTCTACTTTTTTCTAGGGCATTTTCGAGCTCAATTATTTTGTTCTCATTTTCAAAATATTTCTCCTTAAAATACTTGCCATGTAGGTACATGTAGGCCCAAAATGACCACATACTTTGTCTAAGTGGAAAAATCTTCATTCCGCACCCCTTGCAGTGTATTTTGGAGTGGATCCACAATAGAAGATATGAGCCCGCCCGACACTTAGTCAATTTTCATGAATGAAGCGATTCTGGGAGATTTGTCTCCGGCTCGAATGGCGACGCATCTCAAATCCACAAAAGTTTTGAGAAGAGATGACGTCAGCGATAAAAAAGTGTGGATTGGCAACTTGACAATGACTAAGTTTTAGAAGGCCCGATTCTAGAAAACCCATAGAGTATTTGCACCCAAAATGGTGACAAAGTGGAATGCTATGGCCAAGGTGGATGCGGATTCATGACTAAGGATGACTTTGACTTCTCCTTTCCGAAATGGTGACAAAGCGGAATGTTTTATTCTGAAGGTTGTCTGGAATAGAGAAAGAGTTACTTCACACCATGGTGGGCCTGGATTGACGATCACATGCTAATGCACTTGTTCTTCCTAGAATGGAATCTACAAAAGTTATAAGGAAAGGATGATATCATCAATATTTTAGTGCGGATTGAAGGATACCCTACGGAATATGAAGTATTCTAAAGAATGAAGAGCGGATTCGATCCTACTCAGCTTTCAAGGGTCCGGATTGGCGATTCTATAGTTTTTGATATAGAAGGATGATATCACCAATATTTTAAAGTGGAATGGCAATGTGTTCTCCCCACCATTTTAATAAGCTTGTATCAGATTGAATCTGAACCATACAATGAGGGAGATCAATGGTGGAGGTTGTGTTGACAAATCTTAGGTATTTAAGAACATTTCTTCACCAAGATTGGAATAGTCAGTTGGAAGAGGAAGATGAAGCATCGAGGGTTTTCTAGAAGATCAAACTAGAGGTGGTTATAGATCGATGATGGCAGATAGCCTCCAAGAAAAATCGATGGTAATGCATGATTTCCAATGGCCTGAACTCTAGTTTTGTTGAGTGACCAGCAAGTTGCAGAGGCCTCGAGCTGCCATGGCGGACCATTTTCAATGGATTTCCTGGAGGATGAACCAGTAAGAAAATGCCAGCTAGATCTCTCTGTTGTGCTATCAAAATGAAATCTTTGTAATGTTCCTTGTAATTTTAATTTTTGCAAAAACTATAAATAGAGGTCGAACCCTCATTTTTAAGGGTCGGCTCTAGTGTGTTTGCTTGTGCTACTATAAATATTCTCAAAAGCTAATGGAAGGAGCATTACATTGATCTTCACCTCAAATCTATGTTCTCATGCTTGATATCAGAGGTTCAAATTCTTTAGTTGTATTTCTGTGAATACTTAAATGGTTAGTTTGTGCCTAATTAATGGATTACTAGTTGTTAAAGTAATTGAAATCTGCTTCTGAGTTTGTTATGTATTGTTAGAGAGTGCATTTCTATGAAATCTAGGTATTGGTGAATTTTGTTATTTGGATTATCATTATCTGGATATTGAAATTACTCATTGTAATATTTCTCTATTGTGCATTAATGAATGAGGAATAATCTAATTTGAGATAATGTTGGTCTGAGTTATGTATCTTTGGTTTAGTTTTTGGGAGCTTTTTATTGTGGTGCAATGTTGTTAGCCTATCCATCCATCATTGTTCACATTTCTCTAACCCTAACCTTTTCTTACCCTAACCTTCAAACCCTAAGTGAGCATAATTGTGTCAACACCCTGCTTAAGTTGACAAGGAACCAACCTACTCTGGAGGTTGGATCGAAAACTCTATTTTGGTCCATCCAATGTTGAGTGTTGAGTTGCAGCTATCGAGTGCAAGCTTGGATAGAAAATAGGAAGATAGACAATCATAGTATCGAGTGAAAACTTGGTGCAATTCAGTGCCCAATAGTTTTTGGCATGCCCAGTGGGACCAGTTCACAAGGAACATGAAACCCATCAAATGAGTTATTATAATCTCAACCCGAAGGAATCAAGATTAGGTGAATTATCTTGACCTTATAAGTGGAGAAGAGCAAGTTCACCTGGCGACTCCCTGGTCTTTAGACTCAGAAAAAGAATTATCCCTGTAGACCAGTGTCCTTTCATGTATACTAGGTCTTTTAAAAGGAATAACCCTAATTCCTATTTTTACTATGAGTTACCTTATAGAGGGGTTGTTGTTGCTAGAAGTTTAGATCAAGATTTCCTCGTAGAGGAAGAGCTTCTGGAAGAGGATTAAGTCCATCCTATAATTCCCCCAATAAGACCTACAATCAAAAATATGGCACAAAATGGGGCCCCTTAATCAGCCATTATAGAAGTATCCTAGCTGGAACACAATCGGTCCTCTTAGATTAGCCCAAATGAATGTCATCCCTTAAAGCTGTATCTAAAGCTATCCCCACTTATGATGGATCTAGGAAAATAGCTTATGAGCACTGTCAGGATATCTTGAACCTGGCAGCAATCCACAACATAAAGGAAGAAGATATTATTGTAAGAATTCTAGCCCTATCCTTCAGAGGAAAGATATTACATTGGTTTAGAACTTTGAAGATAATACTATCACTTCATGGCAAGCATTAGCCGAGCCATTCATAGAGGAATTTAATGAATCTATTGATCCTTTTTCTCTGCTTAATCAGTTTACATCTATGCAGAAAACTCAACAAGAAATTGTCTCAGATTTCAATTTGAGATTTAGCAAAACATGGAAAAGAATTCCCCCACTACCAGACCAGCTACATGTTTGGCTTATATGTATTATATCTGAGCTCTTGGATCAGATTTGGGGTTGTAGACACAACAATCAGGAGTAGAAACCTTCCCCCAAATTTATAATGTAGCAGTTCATGCTGAAAATATCCTAATCAATGTCGGAAGACTTCCCCCCAAAATTGTGTTGCCTTACAACTCAGAAACCACTAGTAGCCAAGTTCAATCCACAAACCCCTCTTACATAGACCCTCTATATTTATCATCCCCATCTCCACAAATGAATGCAATCCCTCAACCAAAGCCTATGACCTCTGTAGCTCCTTTTCCTCCCCTTCCTTCTCAACCATCTCAAGAGTTTTTTGCTATCCTGGATATACAAAATACTCTAAAAACTCTGAGTAATAGAATGAATTCAATGGAAAAGAGAGACCAAGAAAGATCACAATAGAGGAGATTCCCATATGTAAACAAATATCAGAGACCTGGTCCGAGTAATAGTACTGGGGTTAGGGTGAGTGCAGTATATGAGGAGCCAAAATGTTCTTCAGATACCACCCTTGCGAATGTTTGGTGTTTAGTATGTAATGACCCCCATGACTCACAGTCTTGTGTGATGTACCAACACCATGTTCAACAAGCTATGGATCAAGCTGAAAGGAATCAAAATGGAAGATTCAATATGTTATGGCACCCTGATCAAATCATGGTTGGGAAAGAATCAGCTGAGGAGAGCCCAATTGTTGTTATGACAAGATCTGGGAAGAAGGCCTTACAAGTAGACCCTCAAAAAATGGGACAATTCCAAGTCCCTTCTCAGAAGAAAGTTGATCCCCTTCCTCAGAGTAGTAACACCTTCCCTATCCCTCAAGAAAAGGGCAAAGAGAAGATAGATAGTCTCCCTAAGAGACCAAAAAAGGAAATAGAAGGAGACCGAATGAGATCCAAGGATGAAGATCAAGAAAGACTGAGGTTCCCCTCTATTACAAAAAGATAAATATTAGAGGCCACCCAAAAATATAAAATAAGATACGGTGAGCAAGAAAGAGGGTTGGAAAGACTCTCATTGACTAAATCTGAATACAACATTGTTGAAGAAATGAAAAGGATCCCATCAAAAGCTAGCTTGTATGACACTCTGTTCATCCCTGGTCAGATTGACCTGCTTAAAGCTTCTCTCAACAAAAATCCTCAGAGTAGATTGGCCACAACAATCCTTAGTATGCCATCAAAAAAGAAAGAAATGACACCTATTATTTTAAATAATAAACCTCCCCCTTTCTATATATCCCTAAGAATGGAAGGTTGGGTAGTCAAAAATTGTATGATTGACTCAGGAGCATCAACTACAGTTATGCCTAAAGCAGTCTATGAAGAGATGGGTATGGAGTATACCCGATCTTGTCTTGGAGTATTACAACTAGATGGAACACCTGTCAAGATAGTTGGAGTCATTAAAGATGTATTGATGAGGTTGCACAGAGCCCCTGAGGTGACAATAGTGCAAGAAATAGTTGTGGTTGACTTAGAACCCTATTTTGGATTATGTCTTTCGAGAGAGTTTACTGCAAAGCTAGGGGGATGTATGTATATGGATTATTCTAGCATGATAATCCCTTTCAAATGAAAAAGGATAAGGATAACTCTTGAAAAACTAGTGGCTTATCACATTGAAAATATTGAAGAAGACATGTGCAATCTTAATCCTTTGGAAGAATTTGAGCTGGTGGAAAACATTGAAGAGTTGGACATAGAAGATGAGTTGCCTTTCAGAGAAGACTACAGTCAGTTCAGAACTGGTATGGGAACATACAACATCTCAACAGAATCAGAGAAGAAAATCCCTGCTATATCCAACCAGTCTCTAAGAGAGAAAGAAACTTGGATCATGCACTTTGATGGTGCTAAATGCCAAAATGGTGCAGGAGCTGGTGTGGTCCTTCAATCCCAATCAGAAGGTACAAAAAAATTTGCTTACAGACTGACATGGTCATGTACTAACAATGCGGCAGAATATGAGGCCTTATGTCTAGGATTGATACAAGCAGAAAGTATGGGCATTAATATTATTGATATATGTATGTGATTGAGCTTAATAGTCCTTCATCAAGTAAGAAATAGGTGAAATAATAAGCACCATTACTTAAAATCTTATAAAAATAGGGTTGGGATTTAATGGAATTTTTGATGCCCTAAATTTAAATTTTGTCCCCAAAGAAAAAAATACTCTGGCTGATGCATTAGCAACAAAAGGAGCTAACTTCAACCCTTCTGTAGACTTTGGAATCAAGAAGGCCAAGGGAATTAAAATGATTTTTAGACCTGTAGTACCAGACAAGCAGATTTTTTGGCAGGTTTTTGAAAGTGATGAACAAATAGTTGATTTTCTGGTGAGAGAGGCATGTCTGTCTACTATCCAAGAGGAGAATTCAGAGGAAATTGATCAGCAGGACATTATCCAACTAAGGAACAATCATATCCCAAGAGGGTTGGTCACCCTTGAAAGTTTGTTTGATAATGAGGATAGAAAAAAGACCAAAGCCATGAAGGTCAACGAAAAAATCTATAAAGAAATTGAAGTTGGTATAGAGAAAAAGCTCAATGTCGGAATCCGATGTTCTCCTGAGGAAGCAGAAGATATCAAAGCTCTATGCTTAAGATACCAAGACATTGTGGCTTGGTCATATGAAGATCTCAAGGTGTATGATAAAAAGGTTATCCAACACACTATTGAGCTAGAGCCTGATGCAAAACCATTTAGGCAGAAGCAGAGGCCAGTCAATCCAAGGATCGAAGCCATTATGAGAGAGGAGCTCTTAAAGTTATTAAAGGCTAAGATCATATACCCAATAAAACATTCTACTTGGGTAGCCAATTTGGTACCCATGAGAAAAAATAATGGGGATATACGCTTGTGTGTGGACTTCAGAAATCTGAACCAAGCATCCCTCAAAGATCACTACCCTCTCCCTCAGATTGATCAGATCTTGCAGGTAGTGGCAGGAGTAGAAATATTCTCATTATTGGATGGTTACTCTGGATATAACCAAATTTGGGTGAAAGATGAAGATCAATATAAAACAACATTCACCACAAAATGGGGTACATTTGCCTACCAAAGAATGCCTTTTGGGTTGTCCAATGCAGGAGCCACATTTTAGAGAGCTATGGACTATGCCTTTGGAGCACTGATCAACAAAGCTATTCTGATTTATCTGGATGATATGACTGTATTCTCCCATGATAAAAAATATCATCTGTCACACTTGGAGCAAGTTTTTCAAAAATGCAGAGAATTTGGTATTTCACTCAATCCTAAGAAGTCATTCTTTGCAGTCCATGAAGGAAAGCTACTAGGTCATGTGGTCTCAAAAGAAGGCATGGCCATAGATCCAGATAGAATCACATCAATTCTCACTCTTCCTTTGCCTACAAATAAGAAGACATTGCAGTCTTTCCTAGGCCAAATCAATTTTATCAGGAAATTCATTTCTGATTTTGCATAGAAAGTAAGGCCTATATCTGAGTTACTTAAGAAAAATATCGAATTCAAGTGGACTGAAGTCAGAAAATAAGCTTTTGAGATCATTAAGCAATCCATTGCAATAGCCCCAATACTGATAAACCTAGATTTTAGCAAATATTTTATTCTTTATGCATATGGAGTTGAAGAAAGTTATGCCTCAATGCTCACTCAGAAGGATGATCAAGGGGAGGAACATCTTGTGTTCTTTTGGAGCTAGACACTCCATGATTATCAATTCAAATACAATTTTATTGAAAGGCAAGTATTTGTTGTGATGAAGTCACTAAAGAAGTTCAGGCAGTATTTGGTACAGAGCAAGACCTTGGTATATGTGGTTCATCCAGATGTGAGAAGTTTTATCCTGCAAGGTGATTTAGGAGACAAAAGAGCTGGTTGGATTACCAAAATATAAGAATATGATGTAGAAATACATCCCACCAAGCTAGTAAGAGGTAGGGCTTTGTGCCAAGGGTTAACAGAAGTTGCAACATTAATAGAAGTAATAACTTGTCAGGCAGTAGAAGATGAAGATCAGGTTGAAATAATACAAGCTGAAGACTCTGATTGGATTGACCAGATGGTTAGGTACTTCCAGAGTGGAGTATGCCCCCTTAATCTAAGTGCTTCCCAAAGGAGAAGATACAAGCTTCATGCCCTGAAATATGTATTACTACCAGAGGGCTTATACAAAAGAAACTTGGATGGAATTCTTCTAAAATGCTTAAAAGATGACCAACAAAAAAGGGTCATGGAGGAATTCCATGGAGGATCAGTTGGTGGGCATAATTCAGGTAGGGTTACAACTTTAAAAATCATAAGAGCAGGCTATTATTGGCCCACTGTATTCATTGATGCTTTTAAAGTCACCCGGGCTTGTGACAAATGTCAGAGATATGTGGGAAGGACAAGGAATGCTTCATCCCCCTCAAGCCCATTCAAGTGGAAGAGCCTTTTCAACAATGGGGGCTAGATTTCATAGGGGTTATCAACCCTAATTCTTTGATAGAGCATAATTTTATCTTAACTACCATATATTATCTTACCATATGGGTAGAAGCTATTCCTACCAAGAAATCAGATCAAGATGTTGTGATCAATTTTATGGAAAATTTGATTTCAAGGTTTGGAGTTCCAGAAGCTTTGGTGAGTGACAATGGCCCAAATTTCATAGGAGCCAAGTATATTGAGTTTTCCAGTAAGTATGGCATTACTCTTAAAAATACTTCCAATTATTATCCACAAGGTAATGGACTTGCAGAATCTACCAACAAAAACCTATTAAGGATTTTGAGGAAATCACTGGAAGGTAATAAAAGAAGTTGGCACCTATTATTGGACCAAGCTCTGTGGGCAGACATGATTACTATTAAAAATTCCATCAATACTTCCCCTTATGCACTAGTGTATGGCAAGGAGGCAGTGTTACCAATCCATTTGGAGATCCCAACACTCAAGCTTGTCAATTCAGAAGAAGAGTCAGAAGAAGATCCTGTGAAAACCAGATTGACACATTTGCTGAAATTAGAAGAGAGTAGAACTCAGGCATATAATAGTTTTCAAAAGCATTCATCAGACATTAAAGCATGGTTTGATAAGAAGGCCAGATTCAGGAAATTCTAGGTTGGAGACTCAGTTCTCAGGTGGAATGTTGATAGAGCAAAGCCAGGAAAGCATGAAAAGTTTGATTCTTTTTGGGATGGTCCTTTCAGAATAGTAGATGCTAAGGAGTCCAATGTATTCCAGCTGAAAGATCCAGAGGGAAACATACAACCAATTCCAGTGAATGGTTTTCATCTCAAGCTCTACTATGTGTAAGGAGTGATTTTGTTGTAACATATGTATATACATTGTATAATTATTTTCCTCCTTTCTGCACTTTAAATTATTTAATTTCTTTCTGCACTTTGTAATCAGTTCTCTTGAAAAAATCTTGAAAAGGAAAAAAGGAAAAAAGTTAACAAAAAATGAACTAAGTGCACATCATGGTTTCATTCCGCACTATGAGAACCTCTCTAGAATGACGTGCACTCTCAAATCCACATTGTAAATCCGCTAAGATTCTTCTGGAATGGTGAGCCATTGGTCAAAATAAAGTGAAGGGAGTTCCCAATCTGGGAACCTTTTGAATTCAATGTTGTCGGAGTGAAATCAGGATGGAAAGTCATGCCTAAAAAGTACTAAGTGTCCATGGACCCAAAAGCTTCTTAAGCCACCGATTTCAAAGATGAAGCGGAACCAAGCAATGATTCTGACCATGACACATGGAGACCAGAGCATGATCCCACAATCAATGCTAACGAACTCATGCCATAACCCGAGAGTAGCCGAAGGGGTGCAGTGAGGTGGCAGTGCAATTTGAAATTTTGACCAATGAAAAGATAGAGTGCCACCATTGAGCCATCGAAGGGAATGATTAAAAGTTGGAAAGTGTGCCAGTAGTAAGGTCACATAGTAGCTGCATTAATGGTGGAAGATACGTACATTCTAGAAGAATAAAAAGTGATGGAAAACATACACGATGCTCATTTGGCATCGATTTGCATCCCTAGAGTGGTGAAGGGCAGAGTGAATTTCTGAAGAACTTATCACAAATTGTAGGGAGAATGAAGTCTTGCTACTATCAAAATGGCCCCTAAAAAATCACTCACTGAGGTACCAAATATGGGAGCAAGGTTATAGGCTCATGTACGTCAGACCAGATGAGTCACAGATACCATGATGATGAGAGTACCGAGGACCCTCCTAAGGATAGATTTTGAATTCCCATATTTTGGAGGAAAGCCAATGCATCGACAAGGTACTATAGCTATAAAATATTTCTTGTTCACCTATATCTATGATTCTATACATCATTACCCCGAATTAGTCTCTACTATGATTCAATTTTATGATTCTAAAAATAGAATAGTTAAAACCCTCGAGGGCGCTCCCCTATTCACAATTACAAAAGAATTCTGCCATGAATTGTTCGCAATTGGAGTAGGGCCACCCTCAAAACCCAGACCATTTGACATAGCAGAATTAGCTAGGGCTTATGATGCAATGATGGCTTCAGAAGTAAAGAAAAGGGCTATAGAGCAATGGTTGCATTTTAATTTTAGAAGAATAAGGAATGAAGATGAAATGCCTGAAGTCCCTATTCATATTGATGAGTTTGCAAATCCCAAACTATTTTCTATGTTGGCTTGCATGGAGGGTTTAGATTCTGATAGAATGGTACATGGCTGGAAAATTGCCATAGCATACTGTATTTCTAATGAGAGAATGTATGAGAAGGATGCGGGAAAGAAAGGGACTAGAGTGATTTATTTTGACTGGCCAACTTTTCTCGCTCAGAGAATACATGAACAACTAGTAAGCATGAAAAGGGGCGTCGATGCTCCTAGTTTTAGGCATTGCTCAAGTTTAGTGTGGATGTTCTATGCCACCACCAAAGATAGAATGTCATGGATTCCGGTCAGGGATAAAACCAATGATGGAGAACCCTTACCGGTTTATTATTGGATAAGCCATTTGAGGAGCAGTGAGTCCTATTATAGATTCAATTTGGAATTTTTGGGACCTACTTTAAAAATAATGTATGGTAAGTGCCCTAGGTTGCCACCTTTAACTAAGCAGATTCTGAGAACAAAGAGTGCAGAAGAGGGAGACTGGTATTTTTTGACTGAGGGTACTATGATCAGATTGTATGGTTTCATGGGTAAACCCTTCCTCCTGCCCCATTTCATCATAGAGAGGCTTTTTGCCCTAGAATATCTGAGGTAGGTAGAGTACATTGATGCAAACTATGGCTCTAGAAGGAAGAGGAAGTCTTTACTTACCCACCGCACTTTGGATGACATCACCATCACCAAGAAGGGGCAGAGCCAACAAATCGACCAATACCTCGATAGGTTAGGTCTATTTTATATTCCCCAAAGATGGAGCTATGACCCTGATGGCATTTTTACTACCAGAAATAAAACCCTAAATGGAGATAAGGCCTATAAGTTTGAAAAGAGGCCCAGGGCTCATTTTGAAAAAGGTAGGAATAATGATGAGACTGCTCTTTTAGAGTGGAATGTCTCAAATATGGGTCAGTTACCCCCATGGTTGGATTTTTATGAGCAGATTATTGATTTTGACCCTGACCATAAGCCAAGTCATCGGATTACAGAGGCTACAATTGAAAAAATTAAAGCTAAATCAGCAAAGAAAAAAGATCCTCCGCCTGAGGCTAAGTCTACAAAGAAAAAGACCCTCCACCCAAGGCTAAGTCTGCAAAGAAGAAGGATCCTCCACCTGAAGATGAGATTGCAGAAGAAGAAGAGGAGGAAAAGGGACCATGGAATGTAGCCAAAATAATAGATTGGTGGAGGATGAGGATTGAAATTGGAAAGCCTAAGTCTAAATTTGGAATGAAGATAGATAAGGAGTTTTCAATAAGATATAATAAAAACATTGGAACCTAGAAACAAAAGGATGTCAGAAACATAGTATTAACTATTGAGAAGCCTCAATCTGGTTCTGAATCCCTCCCTCCACCTACATATCATGAGGCTCATCTAGAAGAACCAGGAACTCCCTTGACAATGGCTGAAGTACTGAAGACCTTTCATCCTACTACTGAGCAGGTGGAAACATTTCCTAAGGGAGCTAAGTTGATGAGCAAGATGCAATATTCTAAGGAAAAAGTTGTCAGTACTCCAGTTATTGAAATAACATCTAGGCCTAAATGTTTAGCTTTGGGAGCATGGCCTCCAGATATAGATATCAACTGGAAAGAAAAGGATGAAATATTTAAGTACAAACCCCTTTCTTTTACCCCTGCAGTATCAGTTGAATTGCGACCTATTTTTGAGCAAACATTACTTTCTGGAGTAGTGCAAGAAGATGAGTTGGAGGAGGATTCTAAGAATGAGATGACTACTTTTCAATTGGTTCATAGAAGGACTAAGAGGGTTCCAGAAAGAGAGGAAAAATAAATTTCAAAGAAACAAAAATTGGATATGGAGGAGATTGCTAAAGAAGTAGTTGATTTTGTTATGGGAAAATTGATTGATCAGGAGCAGCAGCAAGATATAGAGATAGAACAAGAGCACCCTACATCAGTAGGTGAAGGTATGGCTTCTAATCCCTCTTCTCCTCTTCATCCTCCTGATTCCCCAAAGAAATATCCCTCCCTTTCTAATCAAGAAGACATGACAAGTGCACCTCCTCCCTCTCGCAGTCCACCTCATGAGTCATCAGTAGCCACCGAGGTACAAGTTACTCCTATTTCCTCACAACCACCTCAAATCCCATCTCCAACATCTGAGGTTCCTACTCCCTCATCTACCACCATTTCACTTCCATATTTTTCATCATCACCATCAATGGGACACTACGTTCCAAGTATATCCACCCATCCAATTGTTAGTCTTGCATCAATTTCTATGAGTCTACCAATAACAACAACAATAGTAGTTACAGAGTCCACTATTGTCATAGAGGCTATTGTAACTATATCTTCACCCCCATCAACAATAGTTCAGTCCACCCTTTCATTTCTAGTATCATCATCTCCCCTGGTTGTTGGTATTTCAGGACCTGTTACTGTACCAAAGGAGCAGGCAACCACTCAGAGTATAAATGATTATTGGGCAGAAAGGCTTGCTAGGCCTTCCAGTAGGATGGCGGTCAAGAGAAGAAGTGTGTATGTTGATCCTATTTCTAGATAGAGAATATCAAGATCTATGACTCCACTGGTAAGCAAACCTGAGACTGAGATGACTATTCAAGATTACCGAGTGGAGGAGGTCACAGAAGATATTGACAAGCTCCTTGAGGAAGATGAGTTGATCATAGCCAAGGCTCACTTGGATACCTTCTATGTGAAAAATGATTTGGTCAGAGAGAAGGTGGACAAGTTGGAGAAGAAGGTTGAAAAGCTTAAGAAGAGTCTCAATGATAAAAAATAAATAGAAAAGGCCCTGAGAAAAGATGCTAAGGCTTGGTAGGAGAAGTTTCAAGAGGCTAGTAAACTAAAGGACCAATTAGAAGAGCAAAAGAAGTTGAATGAAGATCAGGTAAAAGAAATTCAGAATTTAAAGAATCAGCTTCAGATAGAAAAAGCTAAATCTTCAGGATTTTCTAAGAATGATTTGAAAAATGTTAGAAAAGAGTTGCTTTCTGAGGTCCAGGAGAAATGTTTAGGGCTTCAACTTATTATTGATTATCTTAATGATGCCAGTCGTCTACTCTCCAATATTCATAAAGAGCTAGGTCAGATCACTGGAGAGTTGCAGCCTATGGTGATTTCGATAGAACAAATGTACAGGTTGGTTGGTAGCAGACTCAGTGATTCTGCTAAACCTATACCTAATAAAGAATGGAATTTTTCCAGTGTTGCTGCCAGGATAGTGGTTAAAAAGCATAGGGCACTTCAAAGAGCCTGGCTATTGTTCGATAGGATTGAGGGTATGATTAAGGATGTTGTTGAATTGAATAAGGAAATGATTCAAGTTGGCTTTAAAGGCCTATGGATGGAGGACCACAACTTGTTATCCATGGAAGAAATCCAGAAAAGCATCAATGAGAATTTGCAGGATGAATCTAGGATAGATTCTCTGGAAGAGCCACTACCCAAAGAACAAGTTGTCCAAATGATTGTTGATTTTACCCGGTTGAAAGATCTCATGGAAGATCTGGTGAATAGAGGGGATGTTGCTAACTATGAAGACATTGGTGAGCTACAATATGTTTATAAGCAGCTCAAAGAAACATCAAATCCCTCTGAAGCATATTGGAAATAGGCTCTACAATATTTGGAATTAATGATCCAATTGTTTGGTGATACTTCTAGAGGAAAAAGTCTGAAAACACCTGTTCCAGAAGAAGAAGAAGAAGAAGAAGAGATGAGGCCGAGGAAGAGGCCCATGAAGAAGAAGAACTAGATAGATCAGTTACAAGCCCAGGAGGGGCTCACACTTAGTTCATTTTTGTTTTGTACATATGCATAAGTTTTGTATTTGTTTTGTTTTGACTCTGACAATTGTCAGAAGTAAACAATAAAGGCATGAAGCCTACAGAGGTAGAAGAGCAACGGACTATATGTGAAGGCATTTTTGAAATAAGGCTTTATAAAAGGAGTAGAGTTGTGTCTAGTTGTTGAAGACAGTGGCAAGATTTGTATTTCAGATGCAGTCTCTGTATGAGAGGATGAGTTCTGTATATTTTTGGCATCACTTCGATATGAACCTCTACTCTCTCAGCATACTGATGAAATTATCAGAGAGTAGTGTTTGTATGGAAGTTATTTTGTAAAGTATATTTTTTGAATATGAGTATGTTTGACTCCTAAAGCCCAATGGATAAGACTCTGAGTTCGATTGGCTTTGCAAGCAAATCCACCCAGGAGGCACCAGAATGTAGGCCCAAAATGGCCACATACTTAGGAAAATTTTTGCAAATTTTGTCTAAGTGGAAAAATCTTCATTCCGCACCCCTTGCAGTGTATTTTGGAGTGGATCCACAATAGAAGGTATGAGCCCACCCGACACTTAGTCAATTTTCATGAATGAAGCGATTTCGGGAGATTTGTCTCCGGCTCTGGACTGGCGATGCATCTCAAATCCATAAAAGTTTTGAGAAGAGATGATGTCAGTGATAAAAAAGTGTGGATTGGCAACTTGACAAGTGGCTAAGTTTTAGAAGGCCCGATTCTAAAAAACCCATAGAGTATTTGCACCCGAAATGGTGACAAAGCGGAAAGCTATGGCCAAGGCGGATGGTGAGATTAAGGAGGATTTGACTTTCTTTTAGAATAGTGAAAAAGTGAAATGTTTTATTCTGAAGGTTGTTCGAAATAGAGAAAGAGTTACTTCGCACCATGGCGGGCCCGGATTGACGATCATATGCTAATGCACTTGCTCATCCCGGAATGGAATCCACAAAAGTCATAAGGAAAGTGATGACATCAATATTTTAGTGTGGATTGGAAGGCTACCCTACGAATTATGAAGTATTCTAAAGAACAAAGAGCGGATTCGATCTTGCTCAGCTTTTAGGGGTCCGGATTGGTGATTCCATAGTTTCTGAGATAGAAGGATGATGTCACCAACATTTTAAAGTGGAATGGCGCTGTGTTCTCCCCGCCATTTTAATAAGCTTGTATCAGATTGAATCTGAACCATACAATGAGGGAGATCAACGGTGGAGGTTGTGTTGACAAATCTTAGGTATTTAAGAACATTTCTTCACCAAGATTGGAACAGTCAGTTGGAAGAGGAAGATGAAGCATCGAGGGTTTTCTAGAAGATCAAACCAGAGGTGGTTACAGATCGATGATGGCAGATAGCCTCCAAGAAAAATCAATGGTAATGCATGATTTCCAACGGCCTGAACTCCAGTTTTACCGAGTGACCAGCAAGTTGCAGAGGCCCCGAGCTGCCATGGTGGACCATTTTCAGTGGATTTCTCAGAGGATGAACTAGTAAGCAAATGCCAGCTAGATCTCTCTGTTGTGTTGTCAAAATGAAATCTTTGTAATGTTCTTTGTAATTTTAATTTTTGCAAAAACTATAAATAGAGGTCGAACCCTCATTTTTAAGGGTCGGCTCTAGTGTGTTTGCCTGTGCTACTGTAAATATTCCCAAAAGCTAATGGAAGGAGCATTACATTGATCTTCACCTCAAATTTATGTCTTCATGCTTGATATCAGAGGTTCGAATTCTTTAGTTGTATTTCTGTGAATGCTTAAATGGTTAGTTTGTGCCTAATTAATGGATTACTAGTTGTTAAAGTAATTGAAATCTGCTTCTGAGTTTGTTCTGTATTGTTAGAGAGTGCATTTCTGTGAAATCTAGGTATTGGTGAATTACGTTATTTGGATTATCATTATCTGGATATTGAAATTACTCACTACAATATTTCTCTGTTGTGCATTAATGAATGAGGAATAATCTAATTTGAGATAATGTTGGTCTGAGTTATGTATCTTTGGTTTGGTTTTTGGGAGCTTTCTATTGTGGTGCAATGTTGTTAGCCTATCCGTCCATCATTGTTCACATTTCTCTAACCCTAACCTTTTCTTACCCTAACCTTCAAACCCTAAGTGAGCATAATTGTGTCAACACCCTGCTTAAGTTGACAAGGAACCAACCTACTCTAGAGGTTGGATCAGAAACTCTATTTTGGTCCATCCAATGTTGAGTGTTGAGCTGCAGCTATCGGGTGCAAGCTTGGATAGAAAATAGGAAGATAGACAACCATAGTATCGAGTGAAAACTTGGTGCAATTCAGTGCCCAATAGTACACTAAGCTCATATCTACTTGAATTTTCATATTTTCTACAAGATCTATCTGTGTGAGGTCTTCTATTATAGTCTCAAAAATGAGATCGCCCAACAACAACTCTCCTTGAGGCTTCTAAACCAATGGTATGATTGTGATAAAATGAGCTTCCTTCACAATAGGATCGAAATTGACTTTTTTAATAGGCCGAGCTAGAGCCAAGGTCTCTTTGCACCACATGCTCTTCAACCACTGCGAAGAGCTCAAGTGTGTCTAGTTAATCTTCTCTACATCGGGTTGCTTGCGAGCCACCTACACATCAATAATTATCTGCAACTCCAAAAATGGGGTGAATGGGACCAAAATGTCTGAGAAACTAGGCCCAATAGAAGTGGATGACACAGTTAAAAGAGGGGGCACAAAAATGGTGGTTTTGGTGGAGGAAGCGGGTTCAACTATAATTACGCTTACTCTAGGATGAGCTTGTGTACTTATAGCCTTAATGGTTGTGGAGGTGATAACGGAAAGAGATGGGCACAAAAAGGGATTCGGCCCTAACACATATGAACTGAAAGAAAAGGAAGATGAAGGAATGGAAATAGACGAGGGAGCAGCCATGAATTTGGGGGTGGGAGAAGATGAAAACAAAATCGATGTGGAGGCATACCGAAAGGTAGAGAAATGGATACTGAGGATGATGAAAGTGGAACAGATGGAAGTGAGACAGAAATCACTGCTTGCTCTGAAGAAGAATGGGTAAAAAAAATGTACCTTCAGGCACAAGCACCGTGTGCTACAATGATCGAGGTAGGTGCAAAATTGCTTCTTCTTCCTGTAATTTTGCCCTTTCTGTAATGTCTAGATTTTCTCCTTCATCCATGACTTCGACATGAGAGCTTTTTGACTACTGATCTTCTACCGATGCTTGAGCCATTGAAAATACATTTGCAACTTTGGTCAAGAGCTCTTCCATGGGTGAAGGATTTACAACAGCTACCAACACATTAGTAACCGTGGAAACAGTTATAACTGACGTTATAGAAATTACAAAAATTGAAACTATAGGGGTCTCAATAGCAGAAGTCATAACTGCACTGGACCTTGGCCTTTTAGCCACCTTTAGAAATGGTGGCACCTTTGATAAATTTTGCTTTTTAGGCGTGGGTGCCTCCTCTACATGCCACTTTTTTTGTTGATACCTCCTTTTGAAAACATATTGTTGTTATTCTTCCTCCGGAGTCTCATCTTCAACTATGGGCCGCTCTTGCTTAATTTTGCCTTTGCCACTATCAGAATGCTGAAAGCTTTGCAAAAAAATATTGGTGAAGGTGACAGGCTGATATAAGTTTACAAACTCATCATAAATATTTTAAAACTACTCATATAATTTCAACCCATAAGGAGTGGTCGACTTTCCATGGTGAATCTGCATAATCCATCAATTCATTATTTTTCTTCAGTCCAGTCGGGTTCGACTTCCTTGATAGAACTAAATAAGCCTAGTGGAGGAATTTGAGTCTTATTTTTTGCCAGATTATATTCTACCTCCTGCTCATAATAATCATGCCATGGTAGGAGGATAGTCATTTTTCAATATGCCAATTCATGTCCGGCCCATCAAAATTATTTCTCCTCTTCTGGATATCAGGCCGAGGAAAGCAGTGAAAAGATAGCCTTCATAATAGCTAAGAATTTGCCTAGAGGATCATATCGCCACCGCTATGGTAATTCCATCAAACCCAAATCTTGGAGTGCCACCATCAAGATCCTATTCTACCCAACTTGACTCACTTCTATGTTGTCGAATTTGAATGGCATGTTGCATGTACTCTTCTTCCCGTGCCCAGCTCTATATATCATTCACATGATCAGTCTGGCACACAAACTCCATGGTGAACATATGCTCCATGGCAAAATATGGTGACAAAAAGGGCTTACCCATGAAACCAAAAATGTCCACAACTACACCCTGGGTAAGCAAAAAAATATTGTCCTTCTCATGCACAACGATTGCGTCTCTCAAATTTTGTAGCACTCTATCACAAGTACCGCAAAGCAATTCAATCGTTGATCGTAGAAACCAACTATTAAAGCTGTATACTGACTCCCTCCTTGAAAAAATGGGAGTCCACATATAAACTGGTAAGGGATCATTCTTTTCGTCCACCTGCATCACTACAATAAAGGAGAAGCACTGTTGTAACTAGAAGAAAAACCATACTAAAAATGAGGTATGCAAAAATGACTTGGTCTCCTCGGTTTGCATTTTCTCCAATTGAAAGTTTATTCTTCGGAAGATGTAGTCATCCCAATCAAATAAAATAGGATTGTCACCTTGACTCATGGCAGTTTTAGAAATATATTACATTATAGGATTAATTAGTTATTTTAATTTATTTGTTGATTATTATTAGCGTACTGTTATTGTATTGTTACAGCGGCATCCTGTTGAGATGCGCCTTCTTCGGGCTAATACAGGAATGTTGTGTACTATTTATTTATTGATTCAATAATACAATATTGTTCGATTTCCTAACATGGCATCAGAGCCTGTATGAGAGGAGGCTGGAGACCTGTGTGAAAAAGAATTTTTTTTTTATTCCGTTGAAGAAGCACTGACGGAAGCAGGATCGAGAACTTTAATTTTTTTTTTTTTAAATGCTGGAGAGCTTTATTTTTTAACATGGCATCAGGACTTGTCTGAGAGGAGTATGGAGACCTACTGTGTAGATATCAGCCACCTCGTGCTAGAGAGCAGCCCTCTCGCATGGCCCCTCCACCCCCACACCACCCCGGCACCACCCCACATGGCCCCACCACCCCGCGCGGTCCCTCCTCCCCGTGCCACCCTGGTGCCACCACCGCACCACCTCTCATACGCTGCCTATGGCTGTCCTGCCACACGACCTCCACCGCAGCCATGTGATGCAGAAGCCACGTGATGCAGAGGCCGCATGACCTCCACCGCAGCCTGCAATAGCCACGCGGCACAGCCACCACTGGGCGACTTCTAATAGGAGGGCCTGGGTTTAGAACCCAGATCATCCCACGGGATCACTGGAAAGTGAGCCACGTGGTGGATTCTAGGAACCCAGAGGTCATGGGTTCGAGTCCCGTCGACCCCCCCCTACATGAAAAAAAAACAAGTAAATTTTTTTTTAATAAAGTTTTTTTTTAATTATTTTTTTTAGTTAAATTAAAAAAAAAAATTGGTAAGTAGTGTTTGTATTTACAGCGGGTTTTAACAAGGATCCCAAAACCTGATTACATAAGCAATGGGCCTAGGGCATCAATCCCTTGAAACTGAACACCAAAACAGAAATCCCGCCCAGCGGTAACAGTAAGCATGAAACAATCCCTCTCAACGGGAAACAAACAAATAAGAAAGAAAGTAGTTTTGGAGATCCCACACAATGGGGAGTAACAAAAAACCACCATCGAGAAGATCCCGCCAAGCAAGAAGCAAAGAAAAACCGTTACAATAAAATCTCGCCTCGCGGGAAGCAGTCAAAACCACCACAAACAGTCCCGCCTAGCGGGAAGCAACAGGGAAATCCAGCCATCCTGTAGGAAGCCGACAGCCAGCACAGAGAGGATCCAGCCCATCAGGAAGTGACCAAAGAGTTGTACCACAAGGAACCCGCCCCGGGAAAACAGAAGAGGATCCCAGCAGCAGGGACCAAGAATCCCGTCCAAGCACAGAGCCCGTCGAGGATTCACAAGAAAAAGGGGGAAGCTGTCCAAACCCTAAACCGTCACCTCCACCGCACCGAGAAACGCAGGGGACCAGATCCACACGAATAACCTGCAAAAAACCCCAGGGGGAAACCTGAGGGAAAAAGGGAAGGGATCCCCAACCAAACAAGGATCCCTGGGAAGCACCAGTCCGAAAAAACAACCAAGGAAACCCTAGCCGTCCGGGAGGGGCGCAGATAGTGGAGAAGGATCTCCCCCGGAGATCATCTGCAAACAACCACTCCCCGGGAGGGATGACCTGGGTTGAGCCAGGGACTGGACAGGAACCAAGATCCATGGGAGGGGGAGTAGGGGAGGGACCAGAGCCCTCCCCTCTCTACTTTCTTCCCTCATCCATAACTAATGTTTCATCGAGTTAAATTAAAATTTAATTTTAATTTATTTTAATAGTTTTTAACTATATAAATTAAAATTAATTTTTTTTTAACTTTAAAACTATACAATAGTTATAAAAATGCTTTATTAAGAGTGTTTTTTTAGGGGGGGTATTTTTTTTTTCAAAAATCAAAGGGGGAAAGTGAGTAATTTTTTTTTCAAAAGGAAATTTGGCATTATTGTAAAGGTGCATTCTCAGCAGTGCCCGACACCTAGAGGTTTATTTCTATGGGCACTTGACTTTACAAATACACTGTAAAACTGTTGCCTACTATTTATGCATAGTTTCATCTGAGGACAACCCAGCGACTCATGACAATATGGAATATATATCTTAACTTTTGAATTCTGAGAGCAGCTTCAGTAAATTAGGAAGTTGCCCCATCTATGGCTCTTTAATAAGTTGCATCTCCATAAATTGACGTATTGTCACTGTGGAGACATACCTATCCTCTTGCTCATCAATTTGTAGCTTTTTATGCACTGCATAAGAGGGTGGCTGCAATCCATAAGCAAAAGCTTCCCGAATTTCATCTGGAGTGATGGTGAACAGAATATCCCTCCTAGCATTTTTGATAACCCTAGTAAACGAGTCATATAACTGGGCAATGAGCTGCACCAGCTCAAGGCATGGATGAACAGGTGAACGCAAATACCAGGATAGCTACGAATGATATAGCACTATCAGCCAGCTATTTGATGTCACTCCTTGACTCACCATCGCTTCTACCTCTTGCCTTAACCTTTTGATTCCCTTATGCATGATAAGGCAGTCTCCCATTTCTGTCATAGTGTCTTCATATGGGTCCAAGTCTACATAATTATTTTTTTCGAGCCCTTTTTGCTCTAGAGCCTCCCTCCTTTTTCTTTGATTTCTTAGGCTCTATAGCCTCTATGATGTCCTTGGGCTCCTTGCTATGTTTCCCCATTTTCCTTCTCTCTGAAAAATTCTATAAGAAGACTCTAAAATCTTCTACAGCTACAATCGCGAATACAAAAGTAAATTTTTTTTTAAGAAACAAAATTAAACTACGACTTTTACCTCATGGTTTTTATAGAGCCATCCCTCATCTGCCATAGTAAATGCAAAATTAATTACAAGCACTTTATGGAGGGAAAGGGTATCGAACTGCTAGCCTGGCACCATTCCCGATGTCTCAACGACTTCTCCTTTGATTCATTGTTGGATCCTACTCAAAAACTATGCCCTACTCACCGCGCAATTTTGTTGTAAATTGTGCCCTGACACCTAAAGCTTGCTAGGAAAGCTAAATTGGCCTCTTAACAACCAATCATTTAATATTCGCTACTCCTTCCATCTGAATTCTCACACTCCGATTGCTGACACATAACCAAGGGGCATAATATATTACACAATGTTCTTCCAAAAATACTATGATTACTTCCTCCTTCTAGTGAAATCACTTCGGGCACGAAGCAGTTTTTTATCCTTCCCTAGCGACTTCAAAATACATCATGCTTTTACTTGACTTGGGTGCCTTCGAGCTATTTGAAACTTCATGGTGAATGGCCCTTTTAAAGAAAACTCTATCTGCTTTCACTTTTTTTAATATACCTGGAAAATCAGATTTTTCTAAAAATATCGTAAAGCCCTTTGCTTTTCTTCTTATATATATATATATATATATATATATATATATATATATATATATATATGAGCTTTATGATTTTTTTCTTTCTTCAAAGGCGCTCAGAAAAAAGCTTCGAATATATAAAAGCATGTGCTTTTTAATTTTTAAAATTATGCAAAGGAAAATAAAATTGTCACCCTTCTTGGCACGTTCGCCCATAATAGGGGTGAACGGCCCGTTCGCCCATCTGTTAGGGCGAACGTGATGTTAATTTAATGCTTGCTGTCATCATCGAACTTGATGTCTAATTGGTGAATTAGGAGGGAAATATTTTTCTTTTCTTTTCTCTTTTGCTAGCACATCTGACCTCCCCATATAGCTTAGTCACCTCATTTTAGGGCTAAGAACCCTTTCGCCTGTTCTTGGGGTGAGTGCACTTCATAATTTTTATTTCTCTTTTTTTATTTCTTTTTTTTTTCTTTTTTGTATATATAACAAATATAACATCAACAAATTAAAACAACAACATTCTAAAAATATATTTACATATATACAAAATGGTACCTCACCAGAATATCATCATTGAATATAGGCCTTCAAATGAAGACCGTTCACAGGGATGGGGAGATCATAACCCTCCAGATCATGAATATGGTAAGCATTTGCAGAATTCACCATAGAAATTTGGAAAGGGTCCTCCCATATAGCGTCAAACTTATGGTGGTTCCCCGACTTAGCCTTCTTTTTGTTCCATTTTAGAACCAAATCTCCCACTTGAAAACTGTGGTCGGTCATTTTCTTTCCAAACCACTTCCTCATTTCTCTATTATGCTCGATAAATACCTGATAAGCTTGTTCTCTATTCTCTTCTAACTGCAAAAACTGTGCCAACCTTGCACACATAGGGTCATATTATTCATCCTCATCCTGGAACAACTACAATGTTTGAAGTACTGGCAGCTCAATATGAGTATGAAGAACACCTTCTTTCCCATAAAACAAGGCATATGGTAAAGTCTTGATAGATTTATTTTTTGAGATACGATCTGCCCAAAGTGCTTGATTCAACAAAAAATGCCAGCTTCTCTTGTTACTGCCCATCATTCTTTTTAAAATTCATAGCAAATTCTTGTTAGTGGACTCGGCCAATCCATTTCCTTACTGATAATAGTTGGATGATATCTTCAAATAAATACCATATTTGCTAGCAAACTCTATGATTTTGGCCCTAATAAATGGAGTGCCATTATCAGTTACAATAGAATCTGGTATGCCAAAACAAGTAATGAGCCCCTATAGAAAGGAGATAATAGTAGCTTGATCGGCCTTCTTAATGGGAATGGCCTCCACCCATCTGGTGAAATAATTAGTCATCATCAGGATATACTTGTGTTCCATGAAAGAATGTGGATCAATGATGCCAATGAAATCAAGACCCCACTTCTAGAAAGGTGCTTCCACTTGGATTGGGCGTAGAGGTAAAGCTCCTTTCCTAGTCCTGCCAACGTATCGTTGACAATTATCACACCACTAACTTATTTTATGAGCTTCGGTGAATGGAGTGGGCCAATAATAACCTGCTTGAATAATTTTTAAAGCCATGGGCCTACCTGCATAATGTCCTCTAGATATCCCAGAATGAAATTCTTCCAATATCTTCTCCTTTTCAGACACTTTTACACACCTAGGAAGAAATTTGTCTATGTTTTTATGATATAACCCATTGGGCAACAATACATACTTGAGCACTTGCAGCCTGAACCTCCAATGCTATAAGGCATTGAGGTAAGTTGGACATCTTCCAAAATTAAAATAGTCAACTAGCTCTTCTGTCCAGTTACAGTAACTCTAGTATGATTCGTGCAAATTCTTTCACCTATGTCCTCCACGTGCACCACATCCAATGTCTCAACGACAACACTTTTAGCTAACTCCTGGCATAAAGCTCATCCATGAACTAGCTTTGTCAGTCAAATCTCCACATCGTATTCTTGAATTTTAGAGACCCATCTTGCTCTCTTATCACTTAATTCTCCTTGCAGTATAAAGTTTCAAACATCATGATGAGTCACATAAACAATAGTCTTGCTCTGAGAAATGAAGTGTCGAATCTTTTTCAACGATTTCATCATAGTATAAACCTACTTCTCAATGAAGTTGTACTTCTCTTGATGTGGTGTAATAACTTGGCTCAAGAAATCGATGGGCTTTTCTTCTCCATATTCTTGTTTTTGAGTCAACACTACAACATAATTTTTGTGCTCACCCATCGCGTAAATAATAAAGTCTTTCAAATAATCAGGATTAATTAAAAATGGAGCTTGAGTGATTATTTCTTTAATTTCCTGAAAATATCGTCTCCTAACTTTCCTCCACTTAAACTCAATATTTTTTTTAAAAGCTCAGTCATGTGCTTCACAACCTGGGTGAAATTAGTGATAAACTTGTGGATGAAGTTTATTTGGCCAAAGAAATATTGGAGGTCTTTCTTATTAGCAGGCAGCGACAATTTCATGAGCGCTTTGGCTCTTGCAGGATCTATCACCAATCCTTCTTGTGAGATTACGTGACCCAAAAATTTTCCTTCTTTGATGGTGAAGATCAACTTCTTTGGATTTATGGAGATTACGAACTCACGTCACTTCTCAAACACCTATCTTAGATGAGCAACATGATATTCTCTATGAAGGGAAAACACAGTCATATCATCGAGATATATCACAATAATTCTATTCATTAACTCACTAAAGGCAACGTCCATGGCTCTCTAGAAGGTAGTGCCAGCATTCGAGAGACCAAAGGGCATCCGTTGGTAGGAAAATGTGCCCCACTTGGTAGTTAATGATGTTTTGTATTGATCCTCATCCTTCACCCATATTTTATTATATCCAAAGAAGCCATATAATAGTGAGAATCTCTAAGCACCAGTAACCACATGAAGAATTTTTAAGAACATAGACTTATACTAAGAGGGGGGTGAACAGTATAAGATGCAACCATTTAAAAAATTTACTTTAGATAGCAATGGCATCACCATAACATTAACCATCATAGAAATTAACACATAAAGAAGAGCCATTTTAATGTGGTTCACCCAAGATGGGCTACATCCATATAAATATTTTCACTAAAATATTTCTCAATCAAGTTCTTTGGGAAATCCTTTCCCTATTACAAATTTTATGAACTTCCTATCCAAAGGAGAATCCTTCCCCTCAACAAGTATTTATGAGCCTCCTACCCAAAGGAGAATCCTTCCCCTCAACAAGTATTTATGAGCCTCCTGCCCAAAGGAGATGTCCTATCCCCTCAACAAGTATTTATGAGCCTCCTGCGCAAAGGAGATGTCCTATCTCCCAAGGCTCTAGAAATGATACTTCAGAAGATCACTGCCTCTTTTGCCACTAGCAGGTGGAACTCCTTTCCACAAAAGACATCTTGTCCTCCTTGCTCTGGCTCTAGAGACTTTTGTCCTCACTGATAACCTCCACAACTGCTCATCAAAACCTATACTAAACACAATCAGTCGATCCAACACAAGTCCTCTCAAACTTTGTCACAAATCTGCACCAAACTCAGTCCTCTGTCCAACGACAAATCTGCTCTCAAATATCTGTCAGATCTATCCCAAGCTTAAGCCAAAAGCTTGAACAAATCAATCATAACTGATCACAAGTCTTCACCAAGACTTCATTAAATATGTCCACAAGTTCTTCAACAAGAACCTGTCTAAATCAGTCCTAGCAAGCTCACCAAGAACTTGTCCAAATCAGCTCAAGCAAGTTTACCAAGAAACTTGCCCAATGTGAACACATAAAGAGAATTTTTAGAGACCCAATGTGTTTCATACAATATTATCAAATCAATCTCATAGAAGCATAAAGAGAATTGTTAGAGACTCAATATGTTCTATCCTTCAACTCTCAATCTTAACTCAAATCAATCTCATAGAAGCATAAAGAGAATTGTTAGAGACTCAATATGTTCTATCCTTCAAATTTCAACCTCAACTCAAATCAATCTCATAGAAGCATAAAGAGAATTGTTAGAGACTCAATATGTTCTATCTTTTAACTCTCAACAACCAAACAACTCAATTAGAGTTTCAACAACTTATAGCAATGGCATAAGATTCTCACTCAAAAAACCTAAAGCAAACTTCAAATGCTTCCACTCTCATAAACCAGAATTATGCAATAACTCATAAACTCATCATGATCTCATAATGCATAATCAATACTTCCACTTTCATAAAATAAGATCCACTCCAAATAAGGAAACTTAATTTAATCCTTTTCACTCCAAACTTATTTTTAGAAAACCATAAATCAATAATAACCATGGAAGAATGTGTCCATACCTTTACTTTGATGAAGAAGGAGAACTCAAAATATGTCACACACTAACTCTCAATTTGCCACAAATTAGAGTTAGCAACAATGGAATAATGCAAAATGATAAGAGTCCTAATAACACCTTATCACTCCAACTCATCAATAATCAAAACTCACAAATATACATATCAACAATATTCCTTTACACCTTATAACTCCTACTTAATATATCACAAAATAACTTCAACGTCGAAAATAAATACAAGAGAATATCCACTCAATAACTCCAAAGGTTGTCTAACTCCAATATCACATTAAGCACAATTATTCCTTAAACCCTTATAACTCCTAAAATACATTTACTTCTAAATGCATTTACCACATAAACATTAAGCATCAATAATAACAATGTCAAAGCAATATTTCTATTTAACCTTATACCTCCATCCAATTACCAACAATAATTTGCCAAGTCAAATCAAATATTCCACATTATCAACAAAAGATCTACCTTGGCCAAAAATCAATTCTCCAACCTTAGGAGAAGTGTGGAGACACCAACATAAGCACCAAAGTACTTCCTCCTCCAAACTCGTGGCCCAAAGCAACTGTCGTACCACGTGCACAATAACCACGACCAAGAAAAAATTAAAACACGCCTATCGCAAATCAAACTCGGTGCCTCTACTTAGCAAGCGCCTTTGCTCCACTACCTTCATTGTTTGATCACAAGTGCCCAACGAAACTCTCAAGCGCTACTCGTTGTTTTACCTTCCTTTTGCTCACAAAAGACAACCATAATTTCCTTCCTCACAGGCACACGAAATTTGAATTTAACACAGACCATATTTGTCTTCCTCATTGTGCACAAAATCAAAATTTAACACAGACCAAATTTGTCTTCCTCACTGGTGCATGAAATTATAAATTAACATAGAGCAAAATGAGACTCAAAAATCATAGCGCAATCAAAAATAAAAGATCATAAAGCAATACAAATTCGAAGGTAATCATGCAAATCGAAGGTGCTTAAAACCTTAGGAAATAATGCCCTTTAATAGTATTTCATCCCATGCAAATTGACGTCGGCGCTCCTTTCAAACATTGTGTTTTTCATCCCATGCAAGTTGACGTCGGTGAGGTAAGTCTTTTACATGAGCACCGCTAAGGGTTTAGAAACCCTTTCAATAATAATTATTATTTTATTAATAATAAACTTAACTTAAAACCTTTTCAAAGGTTTGAGTTTATTTATTTATTAATAATCAAAATGGAATTTTACGATTTTTTCAAGGAACAAAATCTTTTCATTAAGCCAATATGGTTTTAATAAAAACCCTTAATGAGTCCAGATGGTTTTAAGAAAAACCTTTAACCTTGTCACCATGGTTTTAATAAAAACCCTTAAACAAACATCATGGAACTTTCAAGATCTTTTTGACACCAAACTCTTTTTGACATTAGCACAAATTCCTTTTGACATCAACACAAACTCCTTTTGACATCAATGACAACTCAGAAACATGAAGCTACGTAACATACCTAAAATTGCCAACAAATTTGATCTATCTAGGGCAGAGGGTAATGATATTTAAGCAATGTCTAGTTTAGGTTGCAAAAATCAACACACAATCGTATGTCTCCATTCTTCTTCCTTACTAGGACTAGGTTTGCCACCCAGGTCGAGTGCTTAATCGGGTATATAATCTTTGCCTCTAGCATCTTCAACAATTATACCTTCATGAGCACTTCGATATTAGGATTGACATGACACTGCTTTTTTCAAAAAGGTTTTGCTCCCTCCTGGAGTTCTATGGTATGTTGGATCACGTTCTTATCATATCCCTTCAAATACTGGTAACTCCATGCCACAATGTTGGGGTACTCATAGCATAGGTTTTTAATACCTTCAAGTTCATTCGAAATACAATCAATCCTGATCTTGATAACCTTTTCAGGTTCAAACTGCAATTCCTTGTACTCCTTAGTGTCCACTTTAATCTTGTGCTTATCAACTCTATCATTTTGATCAAATAAACTTTCCAATGAGATCAAACCTCGAGGAATGTGATTATTATTTAATTGAATCATCCCTTCTTTCTCCTCTTCAACAAGTACTCTGTCATCCATGCTAGCAGCTTCATTAACCAGAAAATTGACTATTTGTTCGTCATTGTCGAATAATTTCCAATAGATATTCTTGTCTAGAACTAAAGGTCTATAGATCACCCTGATAGTCTTGGGCTTTCGAACTACTTGCTCCATGGGAGAATAGTTTACACCAAGAGAAGCTAAAATATCTACATGTCTGTTCTGCTCCCGAGGAATCGCCTGAATGTTCAAAGCTATGAAAGCTTCAAACAAATCCTAGACCCCCAAACCCTATTGTGATAAGCTTTTAGGTAATGCTACTTTGATACACACTTATTGGTGGTTTGATTAACAATAAGTTCAGAGTCACCAAAAATTTGTAGTTGCTTAATACCCAAATTTTTAGCCTTTTTCAATCCAAGGTACAACGCCTCATATTCAGCTGCATTGTTTGTACAACTCCAAGTCAACCTATAAGAATAAGTTTTTTGTATTCCCTTAGGAGATATTAATACAACACCAGCTCCTTCGCCATTTTTACATCTAGCACCATAAAAAAATAGTTTTCATAACTGATATGTGTCAGAATTGTGGGAATCCAGAACTTTTCTTTTAGTTTGCTCAAGCTTAGTTATTGTGTAACAACCAATGTCTATCCCAATAATTGCATTAAAATTTGTAAGAAAAAACTCATCCTCCAAGTGAAGCTCACCCAATGCTTCTTCTACCAATTCAACCTCTTCTAATTCTTTAGTCATCATGTTTACTACACCTAGATACTGTTATTCCTCTTTCAACCTTTCAATGTGAAAAGGTGAAGGTTTTTCATTATGGATGCGAATCCATTTTCCCTTGAATGGTATATCCAAATGTGAATAGTCCAAGGAAAGGTATCCTCCCAGCTTGGCCATGAATTCCCTCGAGAGGCACATGCTAAAGTATGGCTCCAAGTCAACCACTACCACTTCCTGGATGATTATGATTTGTGGCATACTATGAAGGACAATGGGAATATCCTTGATCACTCCCACCATCTTGACCGAAGTCCCATCCAGCTATAACACTCCTGGGCTACTTCTTGTATATTCCATCCCCATTACTTCACATACTGCCTTTGGCATGACAGTAGTTGTAGCTCCGGAGTCGATCATACAATTATGTACAATCCACCCTTCCATTCTCAGAGATAAATAAAATGGGGGAGGCCTATTTTTCCTTGTTGTGGAAGTCGGTAGTGCTTGTACTAGGACTTTTTGGGTAGGATATTTCTTTTGATATTTAGCAGTCTTCAAGGACTCTTGTAACAAATCAATTTATCCTGGCAATTGTAGCGTGTCATACAAGCTAACCTTCACTGGGATCTTCTTCATTTCTTCCACAATGTTGTAACTTAGGGTAGCCAAAACCTTCTCTTCTGGAGCTCGTTCATATTTTTCCTAATACTATTGAGTAACTTCTACTCTTTGTCTCTTCATCAATGATGGGTACTTAAGTCACTCCCTGGCTTGCTCTTTTGTTTTATCGTGTTTGAGTAGTTGTTGGTTGGTGGCTTGACTTGTACTTTCTTTGGAGCTTGCTTAGGTAATAAGTCTTTTAATTTGATAGAATATTGCTCCTTAGCCTTTACACTAGGCACTTTCATTGGAGGTAGTCATTTCTCATCTTGCACCTTTGGTTCTACAGGTACCTTCAAAGGCTTGAGTTCCACCGGATCTACAGTTACTGGCTTCTTTTCGGACCTTGTGAGGACCGAAACTTGCTCCAAAGAGGGCATCATAAAATTACGATCGACTTCTCTAATCATATTAACTTGTACGCCAAACAAACTCTCTACTAATTTTTATGCATATAATTCATATGCACCATATAGGTATCTTCTCCATGAGGATCATTGCATGTCGAACACCAATACGCCTTCTCTATTGCGCTAGTCTCCTCATTTTCTAGCACTGTTGTACTCTTCTCAGGGCCTCTGCTAGTAGAAGCTTGTTCCTGCATAATTGGTGGAGTTTGGAATCTCCGTGATCGAAACTCAGCCTCTGCTTGCTTCTTCCTTACCATTGTAAGCTCATTAGATATTGTCCTTAAGGCTACATTATTGGACTTTACTTCTTGCAACAACGTCATGAGAGGGTCAGGATTAGATTGTGGAGTGGGCATCATCAAAGGTAAGGATGCTTGTGGCATAGGTAATGGTAAGGGAGTCGAAGGCATTGATAATGTTGGAAAAGGAATAGATGCCGATAGCTGGGGAACTGGTGGGGCAAGTAACTATGAAAAACTTGGAGCTGAATGTTGCGGGATGGGAATCGAAGCAATATGAGGTGGGCTTGAGTTCCATGAGGGAACTAGGTACATAGATGGCATAGGTTGTGAGAATGCACTAGAATATAGGTATTGAGGGAGATCAGGAAGAATCGGCATAGTTGTCTTTGGAGGAAGCCTTCCTACAATGATTAAATCAGATTCAACCTTTTGAGCTTGAGTATACAAGTCTGGAAATGTAGTCACATTGACCTATCGTACGGCCATACCAATATCAGTGATAAACACGCTTAGGTAGTAAAATACAACTTTCTCATGTGTATGTCACAAACCATCGGGGACTCTTTGCAGCTTTGTGTGAATCTAACATTAAAATCCACTCTTGTGGATGTCTTTGAATCATCGTGAACTGGTGCAATAGGGAGTATGGATCAACTTGTTCATGAAAATTTTTAATCAACAACTCCGCCAACTGATCCCATGAAGTAATAGTACCAGGTTGCAGTGATCGATACCAATACAACAATTTTCCTCTCAATGACAATACCAACAACTTTATCATTACATATTCATCCATTATGTCATGGATGGTCGCCAAAGAGGCCACATCTTGGATATGCTCATACATAGTTTTATCGGTACCATCATAGGTCGGCAAAGCTTTCAAAGTAGCTTGGGGCACCAGATTTTATGCTTGCAAATTTAGGGCTCCTGAGCTATTCCATGCTGGGAACTGCCTTGGTGGTTTTTGTTGATGGGGCAGAGGATTCTGAGCCATATGGACTAGTATATGAGGTGTAGGTTGAGGAACACTAGTGGTCGTATGAGGTGGAGGAAAACTTGTGGTAGTACTAACTGGGCTTATTGGAGTAGAAAATACATTGGCTAACCGTGAGGATGTAACAGATGGTATGTGGGATATATGGGGTAATGAAGACGTACGCCAAAAAGTGGCTAACTGGGGATGTTCTCCCAATATTTGAATATCAAGTTTGTAGAACTTGATTTGATGATATGTATTTTTGGCTTTTGATCTTGTATTCATGAGATATAGCTTTCATTGCTCTCACATTCAAAGATTTATGAGTATAGTCGAGTCACCAGATGTTCTAATCTTACAACACGAAGGCAAACATCAAATCTTGATATTGTTGGAAGTGAAACCCTGAGGTCCCACCGGGCGTGCCAAAAATTGTTGGTCAAATATCTACCTAATCAACAAATATTGCATTTGTGCACCCTAGATACGACCAATATTGAAATGTCAGAGGAAATAAATGTCCCCCATGCCAATCTCCAGAGAGGGCTAGTTCCCAAACTAAATCCTACACTGGTAGAAGACTAGGGATGCAGGAAAGGAATTGGAAAAATGTGAAAAGAAATGGGAAATATGGCCATAGGCTAGAGTGCAGGATTCGGGGTAGACTAACAATAGGAAAATCACCAAAGCATGAAATAACATTTAACAGAGGAAAAAGTAGCAGAATTTACTTGTAAACTTGCAGTAATATCCTCCAGAATAACACTCCAACATTCACTCCCTTACTAGCAATATTTAAATCCAAGTGCAGAATTTAAATCTAACAACAAACAAGAAACATGAATGTAAAATAGAAGTGCACAGTATAGAAGGAAATTGCACACAAGATCACTTGCAAATTTAGAAGCCTGATGCCTTGTATTAATGTAGAGAACTTGGAGAGTATTCTCGCAAAGTGTCTAACCTCTCTTTTACAATGGAAATTTGATTAGTATTTATAGAGGATTTCGCCTCTTTCATTAAATACACAAGAGAACAAAATGATCACAGATCGAAAACAAAAATGAGAAAATTCCTCCTCGAAATCATTGAAAATCTCTCCCTCAAGGACAGTGATCCATATTTCAGGGAATAATTCCAAGAAACCTGAAAACTCAAGCGATAGTGCACAGATAATTTGGGAAGCATTGTATACTTTGGAAATGTTTCTACGCCTTGGAAATCATGAAAATCCTCCTACTCTTCTTGCACAACTCCTTTTCTACTCGGGATCCATGATTTGAGTTACTTATCGCCACCATTATTTAATGTTTATAAATCTGGCACCCTTGGAGACTTTGACCACGATCCATTTCACCCAAAAACTACATTCACCTTATGACAAAATCTGTTTCACCTGATATTCCTTTAAGCACTCATGATATTTCCTTAAAACATGTTCACCCATGGGAGGGGCAAATGGGATGTTCACCTCTCAACCAGGGTGAACGTGACATTATTCTCTTCTCAGGGTACGTTCACCCAAAAGAGGGGTGAACGGGACATTCGCCCCTCCACTGGGGCGAACGCGATGTTGCTTTATCTTCGGGTGAACGTGTTTGGATATTGAAGTGCGTTCACCCAAAGGAGGGGTGAACAAGACATTCACCCCTCAACTAGGGTGAACATGAATATGTTTTGTCGCACCTCTTCTTGCTTCCTCTTGAGTTTTCTTGTTGTTTTGTTCACCCGAACATGGGGCGAATGGGGCATTCTCCCCTTTTTGGGGCGAACATGCTGTCATCTCCAAAACAGTGAACTTTCTTAAATTTTCCATCAAATCATTCATTGTTTGTTTTTATCCCCATAGGCCCAAAAATACCTTTGTTTTCAATATATTCATAACAAGGCGAACTTGCATCCCGAATGAAATTTTACAAAAACACTTATAACACCAATACAAAAGAGTACCTATGTGAACAAACGAGGAATAAATGAAATTGTTTTTAACATAAAAGCTGCCATAGACAAACAAGACCTTATCATCATATACATCAAAATACTCTAGCAAAATCCCCAATGTGGCAAAGTGTAAAATTGCCAACAGTGTCATGATGATACGCACTTACATCATATGTATGTAGGATGGAGGGATTGGTGGATGTGTTTAGAAGGTATAGTTCTTTTAAGTATTTGGATAGCACCTTTAGTGTTAAATGGTGTCTCTACCCAAGTGACTAGCAAAGTTCACTATAAGGCATTGGGTCTTAGAGGCCCAATATCCAATCCTCACCTACCCATTCTTTTAAAAAACATTTATTATATTAGTATTGAATTTGATGATGTGATAAAATATGATGTGGTAAAACTTGATGGCATGACACTATATGATGATACGATAGCTGATGATATTATAGTATTTTTACATGATAATGTTGATATGGCATCTGATGATGTGGAACCTAATAACACAAAACCTGATGATATGGCATCTCATCATGTGGCATTGATAATGTTCCATTTTTATGGTACCTCAAGTTAACATAGAATATGATTACATGGCATTATGCATGATACCCCATGTTGACATGGTACGTGACATGGTTGTTGATGTGGAATTTGTTCATGTGGTGCGTGATAATATGACATAGAATAATATAATAAGTATTGATATTATAGGTTGTGACATGGTATATGTTTATATACTAATATCCAATAGGGTATAAGATCACCATAGGGTAGGTATATAATTACCTTTGACCAATCACATTTTACCAAGTCATAGAATCAAATGACCATATAATCATAGTCAATAGTAGAATTGGAAAAACATTGATTTTGGAGTGAATCAGAATACAACAAGTGGCATATTTTGGTTTATATGTTATAGAGTGGATCAAAGCATGACAAGTGTCACAATCTAATATTTTTGTACATTTCCTAGTGGTCTATACAGTCAAAACCCAATTGGTGGTCCCCTATTTTATATTGTGACATGTGGTGTCACCTCATTTGTTGAGATGATGTACTATCAAGGTATGATTGGAATCCCCTTAGCCATTCATCCATCAACATGTGGAAAACTCCCATTCACTATATGTATAGAATTTTTTACCAAATTTTTTAAGGTTTTGGATGTACTTTGTGTGAATTTTGGGTCAAAAATTTGCGGGCATATATTTTGTTTACAAAAGCATTATAAGACTATTTTTAAATCATAAATATTTTTAAGATATAAAATAGTAGTGTTGTTTTTTTTATCACAACTTGTAAAGGGAGAAAACTACCCTACCACGTACGATTCTCAACTGGATCCGCTAGGAGTCGAGGTGACCTTGGGGGCATGTTATAACTCTACACTTGGAACAATGAAATGGGCTCACCAAGAATAGTTTTAGGACTTGCTCCAAGTTTGGGGTGGAAATTTTTAATGTGTTATTTAAGCAAACACCTATGTTTGGCCTTTCTAAACTAAACTATGGAAATGAAAGAACAATGCAAAATGCACAAGATACAGGAAGACAATGACTAACCTTACTATGATTCTTTGATTCAATAATATCTAACCCTAGGTTGTAAGAAATGAAATCTTTTTCTTTGATAAAGGGACCAAGGGAATGCACAAACAAGAATAAACTCTAAATGCAAAACTATATTCCTTTTTCCATTTAAATTCCTAGAAAGCAATTAAATGTTTTTCCTTTTTATTTATAACCTAGGTTATGGATAGGAATCAAAAGTAAACAACACACAACCTAAAAGCTTTACATAGGTCACTTATCTAATTTAGTGTTTGACCCAAGCTTTATCTCGCATCCAGAATATCCCTAGAAAATATGGTCAACATTTAGGGGCCTACTTAGGTCGTTGTAAGACTGAGCTTGGAGGTGCAACAAATAAACCCCCTAGGTCCTTTTAGTTGATCGTTCAAAATAAAATGAAATTTTACTTTTGTAACAAACACAGTGAAATATGATAGCATAGAATAGTAAATGAAGTGCAAATAGAATGGACACAATGAAATGAACAAGAATGTGACTTTGAACACTAGGGTTTGGAAATAATTAATTGCCCCCAAGCTAATGTAGTATGAAATACACAAAAAATAGAATTATGAAGACCTAAACAGAATAGAAATGGATATGAAACAATTCACAACAAGTATGCAAATCAAAACCCTAGGGTTTTGACTCAAACAACCACCCCAAAGTCTACCTAGACTGAATATATGCCCTATAAATTATCGAGCAGGAATTCGATAATAGAGTAGAAGTGAACGTAGAATACCTAATGGATGAAAATAGATATTTTTTTGAATCAACACCCTATAGCAAACGAGACATGGATTCACACAAGAGGGTTTAAAACCTCAAAATAGAGATAAAAATGTGATAAAACATAAAACAAACAAATTAAATGAACTAATGAATGCAAAGGAAGTACCTGGTGATCTTGTGGAAGAAGCAATAGAAAAGGTGAAAGACCTCTTCTCCTTCAAGAAGACAAGTTATAATCAAGGATTTATCCACTTGCAGACCAAAAGGAACACATCAACAATAGAACACAAAAACACCAAGAGCACATGAAGATTTCATAAGAGACCAAAATAATTCTTATTTCGCATGAACTTTGATAGCTTGATTGTATGAAAAACTTGTAAGTAGTTGGGGTTCAAAAAAGGGGATCTAATCCCTTTATTTATAGAATCTTTTAAGGGATAAGAGGTGGGAAATAAAAAATTAACCTTGATTAAGCTGATGCTCCAAAAGGTTGGCTTAAAATTTAGGTTTTCTTAAGAAAAAACCTAAATTTATTGAATCTGCACCCTATAATTTATTATGTACAGATTCGGTCAAGGTGAAGAAAAGTAAGGTAAAACACAAGGAAAAACGGATCAATTTTGAGAGCCTCCATAGGAACCTAAGGAAAAATGACTCATTTGGGTGGGTCAATGTTTTCGTGTGTACACTTTTCCCTTTAATGCATTTATGTACTAATAAATGCATCAAAGAAATATGTAGACATCTATGGATAGAAAGCATGGCAAACATAAGGGAAAAGGGGTGGCCCATTTAGAATAAAGGGGTGGTGCACAAATGGTGGAAACTTTGAACATTTTGCATATAAATTGAGGCATTAGGGACATTAACGCATCTCAAGCCAAGGTTCCCCCTTGATTTTTGAAAGGAATATAAAATTCCTAAGGAAATTCGAAATGGTGGACTTAGAAGAAAAGAGAGCAACAAAAAATATGCAAAAATGAGGGGGAGGAGAGAGAAAAGGAAAAATGAGGAATAAAAAGCAAAAGGGGTGAAAACCCTAATTCATTTTCATTGTGCAAGAAAATAGAAGAGAGCTCTGGAGAAAATGAGAGAATGGCACTTCCCACACACCAAGTGGTAGTTACAAGGGACGAGGTCGGTGCAACAGTAGATCGGGTACAGGAAAGATCCAAAATCCTAGCTAGCATTTAGATTTTAGGTTATTTTTAGCAATTTTAAAGGATTTTTGTTAAGTGATTTGTTATGTGTGGTAATGATAAACGTAATGAATACAATGAATGTAAATAATTAATGAATGGTATGAATCTAACTAAATGCAAACCTAAATGAAATGCATAGATGAATAGATGGAAAGAAGAAAGGAGAGAAAGAAGAAGAAGAAACGAACGACAAGTAAAAAGAGAAAAACAAAGCTCCAAAATACTAAGCAAAAGAAAAAAAGAGTGAAACCCTATAAATATGTATGCTTACAAATGATCGATATGGAGGCTACCGCTCGCATGTGGCCATGAAGCTATCCTATAAGGGTGTTATATTCACAAAAAAATGGACAAATGTGGAGTGATACCCACTATGGGTGTAGTGTTCCCTAAGATGGCTCAAAAAAAATAGATATACCTACTAGGATGTATGCTCATAAATGGTCAGATGGAGGCTACCTCTCACTCATGACCATGAAGTTATCCTATATGGGATGTAATTTTTTATTGATGTACAAAAATGAGTACTACCTGATAGGGGTGTGGTGTGTGCAAGAAGTTGTATGGACGAATCCAATAGAACATAACAAGAGGTGAGTGTGTGTATCTATCTTGAATTTTAAATGGTTAAGAGGTGTGCATAATATATTCAGTGGTTGTATGAACACCATGAGTGATATGCATGTGGTATTTATCCTATCTCACGAGGACCACTTGTAGAGGGGAAAAACTGCCCTATCGTGCACAATTCCTAAAATTTGGATCTGCAAGAGAGAAGCCTTTAGGGTGAATCATGAGGGTATGTTGTTCTCTACACTTGGTGCTAGGGGAAGGAATGGTTCACCAGGAATGGTTTAAGTACTCACTTCAATTCCTCTGGTTTTCAAAAAAGTTTGATGTATTTAGTTTCAAGACAAACATCTAAATTTGACCTTTCTAGATCTATGCTATAAAATATAAAGGACAATGTAGAAATAGAGGATGCAAGAATACAAGATTTAAGCCTTAGAATGATTCTTCCTTTGAATGCTCTTCCAACATAGGGTTTTAAATAAACAATATTTAAGTAAAGGCTTAAGAAGAGATGCACAAACATAATTAAACCCTAAGTGCACACTATGTTGTTTATCTTTCAAGTGCCTAAAAATTAATTAAATATATTTCTATAAAATCAGATCTTAGGGTTTACAATAGAAATATAAAGCACTCAAAAAACAACCTAAACACAAATTGGAAAACTTAGCTTATCTAGTGGTTGATCCTTTCTTTTATCCTTTTATCCAATGCTAGCAATAATTCTTGTTCTTGCAATATAACTTGATAAACACTTGAAAAATATAATTAGTGTTAGGGGGCCTACTTAGGCCACTATACAATAATGCTTGGAGGTGCAGCAGTCAAGCCCCTTAGGTCCTTTTAGCTAACATTTGAAAATAGAAGCAAAAATTAACCTTTGGAAGATGAACAAGCATAATAGAATATAGCAGAACCGAATAGAAAAATAGAGTATAGAATACCCTAATATGGCCTAAATACAGTCTATAATTCAGATCTAGGATTTGGGGTAGTAGATTACCCCAAAATGTGGTCTATGTGAAATCACACCCTGTATGGAGTGACCGTGATATCGCACGGTAAAATCACACCCCGTATAAAGCAACCACGATATCGTACGATGAAATCATATCCCATAAAGACCGAGCGTGATATTGTAGAAGCTAGGAGAAAACTCAAAAAATATGAATCAATTAATGTGTAATAAAAAATATAGATAATATGCAAAGTAAATAAAAGCAAAAACAACCTGGTGGTAGTGAAGAAGCAACCAAAAGGGATGGAGACCTCCAAGTAGTAGATTCCTCCTTAGGGCTTCAACACTTATCCACAAAGAGTAGCAATACACAATCCAATGCAACATAAAATAAAGCTTTAATAGATCACACTTCACCCTTGTGAGTTAGATTGCTTGCAAAAGAAGAAGAAGAAGAAGATCTCAAGAAAATAGATCTTTAATCAATAATTGTTAACATGAACTTGATTTAACTTGCTTGGTCATAAACTTTGTTGATAAAAACTTGATGGAAATAAATGAATTTCAAACCTTTCTTATATAGTGGATTTAAAACAAGAATGGGCAAAAAAAACTAAGCACAATTGACCCTAAAAAGATCAACTTTGAAAATTAGGGTTTTCTTAAGAGAAAACCCTAAAATGTAAAATTGTGCTCCATAAAAATGGGGTGCGACCTCACACTAGCTAGATCCGTGTGTGGTTTTAATGCATTTTAGAGGGTCAAACATAGTCAAAATGGGTCATATAATATATCTTGGAAAGATATTTTTGAGAAATATCCAATGGTAGAGGATTTAGAAGTAATGGATAAGATTTGGTAGGCAAATATAGGCTCAAATACGACCCTATGTTTCCAAGGAGAAAACAAGGGATCTAGGGAAAATTACTCACCTTAGTGGGTCAATTTTCTATGTCTACACCACTTAACCATAAAAAATCAAGAAGGAAGAAGTGTGAAAGCAAGAATGAGCAAATAGAAGAAGAACGTATATCCTTGTCTTGATGAAAGGAAGAAAGGAAAACATGCAAAGGACAAGGATATACAAAAGAAGAACTATATCCCTTGACTTGGAGAGATAGAAGCAATGAAAACTTTCAAGGTCAAGGAATATAAAGAGAAATAAATAAGAAGAAAGAAGATGGGATGGGTGAATGCAATGATGAAAATGCATGAAAATGGGCCCTAGGTTGGGGATTCACTAGGCATCAGAGCCCTAGTGTGAGTGCAATGCATGTGAGCTATGACCTAACTAGGTGTCATCACTTGCCATTGTCATGAAATCCTCAAGAATCTATATGATCAAGTAGTCATGCAAGTATGAACAAGCAGCAATGCAATTGTATGACAAGAAAAATGCAAAGTGGAACAGAATGTCAGGAAAAACATGTAAAATATGATAGGAAATCATGCAGTATGAATCAAGCAAACTGGATGCAATATGTGAACTAAACTAGATGAAAATGTAAAATCATGCATAGCATTGTTATTTTTTTATTTTAGTTAATTGATTAGTGCTTTAAGTTCTTAAAGTCAACACAAATTTTGATTGTGCCACCTATCTTAACAAACAAGATGGTAGTGCAAGGAACTGACCCATCAAAGAAAGGGCTATTATGGAGGATACCTTCATGATTCTCATCACAAAGAGGATCATCCACAACATATTCTCTAGGAGTTGTTGCATGAAATTCATTGCAAACTCTGACTGTGCCATCCTTTTTGATGAAAGGGGGAGAGATTCCCAACTTTGCAAGGTCTCTATGAGATAGAGGAATAGGGTCCCCTTGAGAATGAGAAGACTCGATATGCACAACACAAGGGATAGACCCATCAAAGGAGAAGTTATTCTAGAGGATATCCTCATGATCTATGTCACAAGGGGTATCCCCTTTAGCATACTCCTTTGGGGCTCAACTAACTCAGGATGCACCAAAGTTACCATATTGCAAAATAGAATATTTGAGGGATAAGGGGGCTCCTCATCCTCATCACTCCACTCCAAGCCTTGATGATCTAAATATTCAGCATAAGTAACAAGGTGATCATCATTATCAAAGGGTAAAGGTTGGTTTTTATTAGGGATGTAGCCTACACCACATCTCCCAGGCCAAATCTCAACTTCCAAAGGCTCTTGAATACCTTTCTATCATGGCCCCAAACCTTTACCTATATATCCCATACTAGATAGGATCTGTTTAGGGAGTGGGTAATCATTGGATAGGTAACAATGGGTAAAAAAATACTCTATAGGAAGAGGGTTGCTACCATGGATCTTTTCTTTGAGGGATACCCCTATGAAGATAAAGGTACACATGCCAATGTGTACAACTTCACCCTTCTTATAGGGTAAACCCATAGTCCTTGGTGAAGGTGGTAGCTTGGCAAGATCCAGAAGAGGTTCTAAAATAAAATGATTAACTTGATCCCATGATGAGACATTGATGAGTGGTTCCTCACTCACCTTTAGATTTTCAAGTTGCTTAGTTATGTGAGATGAGGAAACTGATGGACATAAATTGAGATCAGATTGAGCTTGCTCAACCATTGAACAATATTGGAATGGATGAGGGTCACCCAAAATGGTGACAAGTTGATTCTTGAATTCGAATTTCAAACATTGATGAAAAGTAGAAGGGACAACCCTCATTGCATGAATCCAAGGGCATCCAAGAAGAATATTAAAATATGTAGGGCAAGACACCACATAGAACAAGGTATCTAAGATCTTGGGTCCAACCCTAAGGGGGAGGGATATAACGTCACAAGCCTCTTGGGACTCATTGTTGAAAGCTTTGATGATGATATTGGATTTAGTTAAATCTTCCTCTTTTAATCCAAATTTTTGGAAGAATTGATAAGTGCATAAATTGAGGGAAGAACCATTATCAATCAAAATCCTCTTGATAAATGTTTCCCCAATAAATGTAGTGATGTAGAGGGAAGAATCCCCTTGTAAGTCTGAGGAAGGAATATCGTCATCCAAAAATGTGATATGATGTATCCCAAGAGAACTTACAACATCAGCTATAGCACTAGGGGAAATGTCTTGAGGAATAGATTGTTGTCTTAGAAGCTTCAACAAGGCTTCCCTATGAATAGGAGAAGTTTGCAAAAGTTCTAAGAGAGAGATCTTAGCTGGGGTACTAGCTAACTATTGTTGAATGTCAAAGGAGACTTTAGGTTGTGGCTTCAACACTAAAGGTGGGGTTTCTAACCTTGTGCTCCTTTTTTGGGTATTCTTCAAAACTAAGGTGGGTTTTGAAGGTGGGTTGGATGAAGAACTCATCTCCTACTGAGAATGTTGAGTCGGTTGAGCTTGAGCTTGTTGCCTTGTAGTTATTGCTATCATACCAACCATATTATCATAGGGAGGTGGCACATTATGATATGACACTTGATTAGCTGCCTACTGACCATGCTTAGGGAGGGGATCTTGGAAGATCCCCATGTCTTGATTAGTTGTGGGTGCTTGTTGAGTAGGAGGTTGATTGTTTGTTGGAGGATTGGGTTGAGAACCTTCTATAACAAGGCATCCTTCATCAATTAGGTCTTGAACCACATGTTTCAACCTCTTACATGAGTTTTTCATGTGCCCCTCCACTCTATGATACTCACAATGTTGACCAAGCTTATACCAATCAGTCATGGTATCAGGTTACCTTATGGGAGGTAACTCAATCATATTAGCTTCCAAAATTTGTTGTAGGACCACATTCATAGGTGTGTTGAGTCTTGTGAAATTTCTTGGTGGGGGTTTTTGAGGTTGGAGAAGCACCATCTTTTGTAGGGTGTTAACAACACTATTAACAGGCCTACTATCTGTTACCCCATCACCAACTACATGCTTGTTCTTATACTATGTTTTTGTGGTCCTATCTTCTTTTATCTTAAGTTGACCTCTTCGGATAAGGGCTTGCTCTACCCTTCTTGCTAGATCTATTGCTTGGTCAAAAGATGTGATAGTTGTTGTTTCCAATTCATAAGATATTTGCTCTTGTAAATTTCCAATAAATATCTCAAGCATGTCTCGAGGAGGTAAGGTATATCTCAAGCATCCAACTAGACTCCTCCAATGAGATAAAAATTCTGAAAAACTTTCATCCTTACCTTGTTTTAACATATAAACATCTTTCATAGTCACATTCTTTTCAACATAAGCTCTAAATTGTTGAACAAACAATTCAGTTGTCTCTTCAAAATTCCTCAAAGAATGATTAGGCAGTTGATAATACCACTCTAATGCCATACCACCAAGGCTCTTAGGGAATGTCTTTAGTAACAACATGTCATCATATATGATATCATGGCATGTTGTCCTAAACATTCTTAAATGCTCAATTGGATCTTTTGTTCCCTTATAGATAGGCAAAACTGGCATTGGAAAATGCTTAGGGTAGGGCCTAGAGGCAACAATAGGGTCTAAGGGCTGATTGCACATTTCTCTATAGTTGTAGGTGAAACTAGGAGGCTGAATCATATCCACTCTTGAAACCAATTGTTTCACCATATTTGTTAAACTTTGCATTTCAGGATTGTTGTTGTGCAATACCCCTAGGTTCCCTAGGGGAGGGGTATAGGTAGGTTATTGAAAGGGAACTTGGCCAATGTTGGAGGTATTGACACTGTTATGGTATGGGTTATGATATGTGGTATCTTGCTGTGGAGGATAACTAACATTTGGTGGAACAGAAGCATGAATGTTGAGATGAGCAGAATGAGGAGGAAATTGAACATAATCTTGAGTGGCACTACTAGTTGGAGGAACTTGTGAAATTCTTCCAACATTGGTGGTCATAGTAGTAGCATATGTTGGTTTATGAGAAGGATTAACATGATGTGAAGATTCAAACAAGGGGTTGTTATGAACATTCCTAGGAGAGATGGTAGGAGGAGGAGGCATCCCACCTCTTTTGAGTTGGGCTTCCTCTTCCATAGCCTTAATCAAAGCCTCCTTGTGGAGTTTCATAAAACCCCATAGATGATCAAATGATGTAAAAGTGAAGCCACCATTAGGCCCCTCATAGGGATCATAGTTAGTATCAGTTTCCACATGTTCTTGCTCTTCTACATCAAGATTAGGATTCTCCCTATCAATCTGATCATCTTCTTGAGGAATTTGATCAGATTCTAAGCACCTTCATTGACTCCTAAGGAATGGAGCCATTAGGAGAAATGAAAGGATAGAGGAGAAAACTAAGGAAAGACACACAAGAATATTCTTAAGATGTTTTTAAATATTTTCTATTCTAAACAAATAAAATTAGTGGTCTTATTTAAATTTTCAAGAGAAAAGCAAAGGAAGAGGCTTCCTATCTTGGCCACTAAGATGTGTGTTCACGTCGGGTTCACCAAATATGTAGAGGGGGAAAACTGCCCTACCACGTATGATTCTTGGCTGGATCCACTAGGAGTCGAGGTGACCATGGGGGTGTGTTATATTCTCTACACTCGAGGACAAAAAAATGGGTTCACCAGGAATGGTTTTAGGACTCGCTCCAAGTCTGGGGTGGAAATGTTTAATGTGTTATTTAAGCAAACACCTATGTTTGGCCTTTCTAAACTAAACTATGGAAATGAAAGAACAATGCAAAACACACAAGATGCAAGAAGACAATGACTAACCCTAATATGATTCTTTGATTCAATGATATCTAACCCTAGGTTGCAAGAAATGAAATCTTTTTCTTTGAGCAAGGGACCAAGGGAATGCACAAACAAGACTAAACCCTAGATGCAAAACTATATGCCCTTTTTCTTTTAAATGCCTAGAAAGCAATCAAATGTTTTTCCTTTTTATTTATAACCTAGGTTTTGAACAAAAATAACAAAAGCAAACAACACACAACCTAAAAGATTTACTTAGGGAACTTATCTAATCTAGTGTTTGATCCAAGCTTTATCTTGCGTCTAGAATATCCCACAACTTCAAATCTACAAAATAGCTTCACAAAAACTCTAGAAAATATGGTCAACATTTGGGGGCCTACTTAGGTTGTTGTAAGACTGAGCTTGGAGGTGCAATAGTCAAGCCCCCTAGGTCCTTTTAGTTGACCATTCGAAATAAAATGAGCTTTGACCTTTGGAACAAACACAATGAAATATGATAGCATAGATGTAAAACATCGAACAATATTGCATTGATAGCTAGTTGATTAAATAATACATTGATGCCCTAGAATAGTCCGATGAAGACGGAACTAACCAGGTGAGAAATAGACATTGTTACAACAATATAACAATAGCCTAAAATAATGAAATAGAATATAGTTACGCTAACATCCCCCCTTATTACATTATTTGGGTAATAAGATAACTACTAGCTATACTAACATCCCCCCTGATTACATCATTTTGCAATACATAGAGAGCTGCGAAACAATTCAAATTTGACACGTGCAAGTGCCTTAGTGAAAATATCTACAACTTGAGCATTGGTGGAGATGTACTGAAGCTGAATTTGGTGCCTTGGAACTTCATCTCGAATGAAGTGGCATTGTGTGTCAATGTGCTTGGTTTTCTCATGGTGCACTGGATTCTTAACAAGGTTCAAAACACCCTGGTTGTCATAGAACAAGTGTATTGGAGATTTTTATGGATGACCCATACTTGTCAGAATGTGATGCAACCATATCACTTCGCACACAGCTTCACGTGTGGCATGATACTCTACCTCTGTAGATGAGATAGCAACCACCTATTGCTTCTTGTTATGCCAAGAGATAGGACCGGATCCAAGATGAAATATATATCCTGAAGTTGACTTACGATCATCATATGACCCGACATAGTCAGAGTTCGTGTATCCTTGCAAGAAGAATTTGTCATTCCTCTTGTATTCTAGGCCATATTCCATTGTACCATGGACATAGTGAAGAACACATTTTGCTGCTTTCCAATGAGTGGTCTTAGGCTCCTGCATGAACCTCGAAAGATAGTTGATAACAAACACGATATCTGGCCTAGTATTTGTCAGATATATGAGACTCCCAATCAACTGATGATAGAGAGTACCATCTACCTGAGGTGAATCATCATATCATGATAACTGAAGCCCTGATTCCATCGATGTTGCCATTGGCTTGCAATCAGTCATGCGATATTTTTCTAACAGTGTCTTGGCATATTTTTTCTGAGACACTTTGATGTAGTGCTCCTTCTGGTTCACTTCCAGACCAAGATAGTAATGGAGAAGTCCGAGATCTGTCATCTCAAAATATTTACACAAGTCCTTTTTGACAGTAGAGATCATAGTTTTTGAACTCCCTGTAATGAGCAGATCATCAACATAGAGTACAAGCAACACTATCTCAGAACCTTGTTTCTTGAAATAGAGGTTTGCATCTGATGGACATCTCTTAAATCCATGTTGCAGGAGGTGATTATCCATTTTTATATACCAAGCTCGAGGAGCTTGTTTTAAACCATATAAGGATTTGACCAACTTGCACACTTTCTGCTCTTGGCCTTCCACTTCAAATCCTTCAGGTTGAGTCATGTAGACTTCCTCTTGGAGATCACCATTCAGAAAAGCACTCTTGACATCCATTTGGTGAACTTTCCACCCATACTGTGCTGCCATAGCACAAAGAACTCGAATAGTGGTCATCCGAGCAGTAGGTGCAAAAGTTTCCTCGTAGTCAATGCCTTCCTTTTGAGCATAGCCCTTTGCAACAAGACGGGCCTTATGCTTATCAATTGTCCCATATACCTTGTACTTGACTTTGTACACCCATTTGCAGCCAATGGGCTTCTTTTCGTGTGGCAGATTGACAAGCTTCCAAGTTTTGTTTTTCATCAGAGACTTATACTCAACATCCATAGCAGCCTTCCATTGTGGCTCACTAAGGGCATCTTGTATAGAAGTAGGTTCATGTTCATTCATTGAAGACATAAACACCCTATCATCATCTATATCCATATCCTCTATTTGTCTCTCTGGATCAACAGAAAGTTCCTCAAAATATTGACAAAGATCATCAACCCTAGTAGTCTCTGTTGTTGCTCTTTGTTGTCGAGCCATGCTGCGAGTACGAGGTCTATCCAAAGTCAAATATGGTGGAGTGGATAACTTGGAGTCTCTGATTGTATTTGTATACCATTTTGGATTCTTCTTCTATGGTGATGAAGAAGATGAAGAAGTCGAAGGACCTCCAGTATTTGGTGATGAAGGGGACTTCTCAACTTTAGTTTCCACAAGATCTAGGTATACATCAGATGTGCTTTGTGATGTGAAAGCTTCATCAAAAACAACATCTCTACTGACATGAATCTTCTTGGTAAAAGGATCAATCAAATGATAACCCTTAGAGTGCTCATCATAGCCAAGAAGAATACACTTCAATGTCTTCTCATCTAGCTTCTTCCTTTTCTCTTTTGGTATGTGCATGAAAGCGTTACATCCAAAAATGCGTAGATGAGATATGGAGGGTTTTCGACCACTCCAAGCTTCCTGTGGAGTCATTCCTTGTAGGGCCTTTGTGGGTGCCCTATTCAATAGATATACTACTATGGTGACAGCTTCTACCCAATATTGTTGCTCAAGACTAGCTCCTGTGAGCATGCAACGAACCATTTCCATGATGGAACAGTTCCTCCTTTCAACAACTCCATTTTTCTGAGGAGTATAAGCAGTAGTTAACTGTCTCGTGATCCCATGTGCAGTCAAGAATGCAAAAAATTATTTAGAGGTAAACTCCCCCCTCGATCTGAGCGGAGGGTCTTTATAGAAGTCCCTGACTCCTTCTCAACATATTTCTTGAATTGTTGGAAGAAACCAAATGCTTCAGATTTCAGATTAAGAAAGAACACCCACATATTTCATGAGTAATCATCCACAAACAACTGAAAATACCTCTTCCCCCCACAACTGATGGGTGTGAAAGGACCGCACAGATCGGTGTGAATCAACTCTAGAGGTTTCTTTGCTCTTGTAGAGCTTTTCTCAAAAGGTACTCTATGTTGCTTTCCTTCCAAGCAGTCAGAGCACACTGGCAATGTGGAAGAAAGGGAAGGAAGACCCTTTACCATCTCATACTTACTTAGCTCAAGTAAGTAGCCAAAACTAAGATGCCCATATCTCTTGTGCCATAGGGAAGTTGCCTCCTTTGTAGAGACTGTCATGGCTACATGTGGAGTAGAGATAGCATCTAAGGCAAATAAGCCATGCTTATATGAAGCGGTTGCAATGTTCTTACCTCTCCTGGTAATAGAACAACACTTCTTGCCTCCCTCAACACTAAAGTTCACAACCATATCTTTGTCCAGAATTTGTGTGACTGACAACAAATTGTTCGCCAATCCTGGAACATAGAGGACTTTTTCAATCTGACACTTGCCATCAGGAAGAGTGACTAAAATTGTACCTTCTCCCTAAACCTTGTAGGTTTTATCATCAACAATAGTGATAGGTTTGCCCTCTTTGGCCTCAAAGGACTCAAACCATGATTTGTCACCAGTCATGTGCTTACTAGCACCAGAATCGACATACCAAATAGGATCCTTCTGCTTGGAAACTGTGGTAGTCATAAGCACCTTGTGTGCCCTCTCAGAATCCGAGTCAGATTCTTCAACAACAACATTCACTCTGGGTTGCTTATTCTTGTTTTGTGGTTTGTTCTGGCCTTTCTGTTTAGGTTGTTTATTCTTATGCCAACATCTATTTGTATCATGACCCTCTTTGTCACAGATCTTGCAATATATTTTTGTTTGTTGAGGTTGTTTCCCTTTTGAATCTTTGTTAGAATTTCCTCCTTTCTAAAAATTACCCTTCTTCTTAGGACCCTTCCTGTTGGAATAGAGGGTTGTGTTAGAAGAATCATCTCTTTGAAGTTGGCGTGCCTCCTCTTCTTGAAGCATATTGACCAACTCAACAAAGGTAACTTTCTGTTGTGACACCTGAAGGGAAGTGATCAACACCCTATAAGAATCAGGTAAAGCTCTCAATACAATTGAGGTAAGGAGCTTGTCATCAACAGGTTCTCCCAAAGAATTCAATTTTACTTTCAACTCAGATACTCTGCAAAGAAAGTGTTCAACTATCTCTCCCTGCTTCATGCTCAGACTGTGTAATTGAGATTGAAGGAATAGAATAGTGGAATCATTATTTCCCTCATATATAGTTTTAAGGGCATCCCATGCCCCTTTACTATGTGCACAGTCAACAATGTGGGGTTGAACTTCGTCTAAAATAGCAAGCAAGATGAGCACTTTTGCCTTGTTGTCTTTCTTGTCAAAGTCTATCTGAGCAGCAGATGGAGCTGTGGTTGTTGTTGATCCAACAACAGGTGAAGGTCTGGTTGTTGCTCCAGAAACAACATCCCATAAGTCATCCATGACTAGGATTGCCTTCATCTTGTTTTTCCATGGTGTGTAGTTAGGACCTTTCAACAACTGATGAGCATCAGTCATTAATTTTGTAGACATAGTGAAGGTTCCTTATATCACCAAATGGTCCCCCTTTCTTTATACCTTAATTCCAGGTCATTATACCATACAAAATACCCGCCCTTACGTGAGGGAGACTATAGGTATTTTGAAAAATCAAAGAAATTACCCGCCCTTACGTGAGGGAGACTATAGGTAATTTCAATGATTATACGATACGTGGTACTTAGGCGGTACTAAAAGGGAATCACCTCATTGATGGCACCTACCATAGAAAGTCATCAATCCTCATGCGTGGGGCGTAACTTCCCCTAAACACTTTGGATGTCAAAACTTTCGTCGAGATTTATGCCTAAACACAAGAGCGATTAGGGTAGTGGATGGAGTAAAAAAATGCAAAATGGCATACTTATTCCTCCCCGATGATTGATAGAGAACAAGCTCAGACATCATTTTGGCAGCTATATTAGGTGGCGGATACAGTAGCGCAATCATGACAACATTACCTGTAAGTGCTGGCCAGAGGTATCACAAATACCGAACGTTGTAGTGCAATAAATTGCACGGATGGGTTTTATTTATTTCGGGGGACTTAGGGAGTGATTTTGATTTTTAACTTTAATGAAGTAGTGCATAAAGGAATGAAAATGCTACATACAACAAAAAAGTGCCCACAAAAATAAACCCATAGGTGTCGGGCACTGTCGAAAATGCACCTTTACAATTTTGCCAATTTGCCTTTTTTCAATGCTGAAAAAATTACTCACTTTCCCCCTTTGATTTTTGAAAGAAATAGGCCCCCCTTATGAATTTTTGAAAAAAAATCTTTTCAAAAGCCCTTTTTTAAACAATTTCTCTTATAAAATTTAATTAAGCATTTAATTAACTTTTCTATATTCATAAAAAAATTATTTTTCATAAAAAAAAATAATTATATGAAATAGAAAAAGATAATTAAATTATAACTTTAATTAAATTAAAAAAAAAGAAATTATTAAAAGAAAACTATAAAAAGAAAAATTAATCAAAAAAAATTATATATATACCTTAAGGTATGTCGGGGGAGGGGGGGTCGGCGGGAATTGAACCCATGACCTCTAGACTCCTTGAGTCCCTACCGCTCCGCCATCGACCAACTGGACTAGCGAGCTGATCCGAAAGGATCAGTGGGCTCGCAAATGTTAAGGAGGACTCTCTGAGTCCCTCCCTTCGAGCGGCCACCTCCGCTTTGTCCCTTTGGTGGCGACGACGTCTGGTGGTGGCACCCTTCGGCTGCAGCAACGACACCAGCTACTTCAAGTAGCAACACCAGCTACTCTTTCCAACTGCTCCGTTGCACCTTGTTCGACGAGCAGCTCTACCTCTTTCAACAATGCTCTCTACAAGCTAAAACAATCAAATTCAAGCAAAAAAAAAAGTACTTTGAAAAGCTTCGTTCTTCGCCATAAACCACCTGTAGCACGTGATTGTGATGGGCACGAGAGGAGGAGAAGGGATTTCTGGGAAGAATGAAGGACTAAATAAAGAATTTAATCCACCCAATCTACATGAAATCTCCCTTAGAATCCATCCATGGCAACAAAAAAAAAATGTAGCGTGTGAGGAGATAACGAAAAATTGAAAAACATTTCAGGTTTGACATTGGGACGAGTATACCAGGTTGCAGGTTTTAATTTTCTTTAGAAAACATTATCCCACATTTATGTGGGAGCGGGCAATGTGAGTATTAAAAATGAGTAACACTCACATAGTGGAGTGTCTCCTATCAAGGAGACACTTGCTCGCTTGGAGCCTTACCCGCGTAGGGCCACTTGGCTGCCACGCTGGGGGGCTTGTCTCCTCCATGGGGCCACTTTACTGTTGCATCGGCTCCCAATCTCCGATGTGCTTACGTTGCTCTTTGTTGGTCAAATTGACCACAAATTTTTGCCTGAGGTCTTGAGTCGAGTCTCGTTCGCATCCTCCAGTCCGTTGAGTCTCGTCCTCGGTCCGTCGAGTCATCCTCACGTCGCTCAAGATGCAGGTCCAGCCATGCCTCGGGTTGCATGCCAGATGTAAAAAACATAGTAGCTAACCAAGAAAAAAAATCACAGATGCCCTTAAAACACGAAGAGCTCTGATACCATGTAAAACATCGAACAATATTGCATTGATAGCTAGTTGATTAAATAATACATTGATGCCCTAGAATAGTCCGGTGAAGACGGAACTAACTAGGTGAGAAATAGACATTGTTACAACAATATAACAATAGCCTAAAATAATGAAATAGAATATGAAATGCACAAAAAGCATAAGGACCTAAAAAAAATAGAAAGAGAGACAAAACAATTCACAATAGGTACGCAAATACAAACCCTAGGGTTTTGGGATGAACAATTGCCCCAAAGTCTACCTAGACCAAAATTCATGCTCTATAAATTACCAAGCATGAATTCAATAACATAGAAGAAGTGGATGCAGAATGCCTAATGGGTGAAAGCAAAGCTTTTACCAAATATTTACCCTATATTAGACGAGGCACAGATTCACACAAGAGGGTTTAAAACCCCAAAATAAAGATCAAAATATTATAAAACACAGAATGAAGAAATTAAATTAACTAATGAATGCAAAGTAATAACTTGGTGATATTGTGGAAGAAGCAAGGGAAAATGTGAATACCTCTCCTCATTTAAGAAGAAAAGTTATCATCAAGGATTTCTCCACTTGCAAACCACAAGGAGCACATCAACAACAGAACACAAAAATACCAAGAGCACTAGAAGATTGCACAAGAGACCAAAATAATTCTTATTTTACATAAACTTTGATAGCTTGATTGTGAGAGGAACTTGTAAGTAGTTGGGGTTAGAAAAAGGAGATCCAATCCCTTTATTTATAGAGGGTTTACTAAAAGGGAAAACAAAATTTAACCTTGATTAAGCTGATGCTCCAAAAGGTTGGCTTAAAAGTTAGGTTTTCTTAAGAAAGACCTAAATTTTCTGAATTCGCACCCCATAATTTATCGGGAATGAATTCGGTCAAGGTTTAGAAAAGCAAGAAAAAAGGAGCCAAACTTGCTACTAGCAAGTTTGAGAGCCTCCAAAGGAACCTAAGAAAAATGACTCATTTGGGTGGGTCAATTTTTTGTGTCTACACAACTATATGCAAGATTTAAGTTATGGATTAATATATTTCTATACTAATTGGTCCAAACTATTCCACTTAAAAATTAAAATTGAAGCATTGCTCAAAAGCAAGGTTTTACTTAAATATATGAAAAAGGAACCTCAAGAGACTAATTCTAAATACAAGAAACAAGTATACAAGTATAATAAGGATGAAGATATTGGTGTGGTATCTCTTTATGCTGACATGATCTATGACACTCATGTTATCAATACTATGAACCCCAAGGAGTTACTTGGAAAAGCGAAATTTTATAGGATATAACATAGAATTTTTGTAGATTCATATCAAGGGGCTTGATGAAGCAATAAATAAGAAGGTGTTTATGCTTCTCTCTTCTATGCATAGGCTGAGGATAGTTGTGATTGTGAAACATCTAGGATCATGTATGTTTTCATTTATCATATTAGACATCCACCTCTTCTAATGAATGGATTGTAGATTTAGAGGTAACAAAGCAAATGATAAAGCACAAGCATATTTTATAGGGTTACAACATATTGCATTCAAGAGAGAGTGTTGTAATTGGAAATAAATTTTATTTTTAGATGGAAGGATATGGAGAGGTTAGTATTGGATATTCTTCTATTATTAAGGTTCTTCATGTTTCTAGTGTTGGCCCAAAATTTTTGTCTATCTATTGTATTACTCATATGAATGAAATGGTATAATTATTGATTGATCATTGGGTAATCAAGGACATAGAAAATGTATTCAAGATAATTGATTCTATTTATTATGATAATTTATATAAAATTTATAAACTTGGAAAAAAATAACTCCTATTTCTTCCTCTTGAAATAAATGTTTTGTGTCCATGGTGGGTCAAGAAAATGATGAGAATCAATGATGGCACTATAGGCTTGGACATCTTAGCTATTTATCTTTGAGATAGATGAGTCATCATTAAATGGCCATTGGACTTCCATATATTTCTCCTCCAAGTGATGCATGTAAGGGATGTATTCTAGAGAAGCATTACAAGAAGACCTTTCCAAAAGGGATGGCAAAATAGACTACTCATCCCTTTGATATCATACTTAGTGATATATATGGACCCATGGGTACACCTTCTAGTTTTAAAAATATGTACTTTCTTTTTAATTGATGATATTTCTATATATGTATGCTTATATACTATTTGTACAAAGGATGAGGCATTTGATAAATTCAAGGCATTCAAAGCACTAGTAGTGAACCAACTAGAGAGGAAGATCAAGTATCTTAGTGTAATGACCCCCCTTAGTAGGACTTGATCTTGATACTAAATTATGTATTCATGTGTGATATCTTATGCATACTCTTATTTCTATGTTATCAAGATAAGTGGATAATTATATTTTATGCTTCGAATGTGGTACTACTGATGAACTTTATGGATGTGGGACCAGGTGCTCTCATCCGTGGATTGGCATGGGATAACCACTAGAGTGGAGAGAAAAATGTGAAATGATGGTGATGACTTGTTCATAGACAACTTCAAGGGTAAAGTATAGCCCTTCATATAGATGCATTTTCATATATGTTGTTGCTTAAAAACCCATTGGGAAAGGAAGTTACTATTGCAGAGGAGCCTTATTTAGTAGGTTGGTGATAATGTTGGTTATCTTAAAAAAGCCACATCCTTAAGGAAGAAACAATGTGGTGTATTTTAGAATTATTTTATGCTTATGATTGAAGCCTAGGAGTTATTGATTTCTTCCTAGTTGGATAAATATGGCTCAACAAAGAGCTCTTGTATGTTGTTTGATATTGATGCTAACAGTTGATATTAGCACTCGATAAAATCTAATTAGATGAAAGAATATTTCTTTAATATGCTAATAGTGATAGCTTTATGAAGAATTGGATTATTTTAAAAGGGGAATTGAATTGTTCTAAATCTAGAAACATTAGCATGATCATGTTTGCATATAAAAAAAGGGTTATGGTTGTTAAAGATTAATATTCTTTTCTTAGAAAAAAAAAAATCATGTTAACATAATAAATATAAGCATGGGATTTATCTTCTTGGTGGCATTAAAATATTCCTAACGTTCATCAAAGAACATTATGAGTTGAACGTCATGGAGAGGGTCATATCAATCAATAAGATAGTGGAGGAACTTGTTGCTCAAGCAAACATAGGCTATTTGAGAAGAGATCTCTTCAAATTGTTTTTTTTTTTTTTTTTAATAAGGAGGAAGGTGGAAGAAAGAGGATTGAAGTAATAGATCCTAGAGCCAACGGAGCATGAAGCAATGAGCTTTTCAAAGCTCGAGGAGCATATTTTCTAGGAAGTGGGTGCTCTTATTCGATTTCATCTATGTATGCTATGTGTATGATGTTGTTTCATTATGCATTAGTCATTATCCCTTTGAGATTTTGCTTTGCTTGTAATTTTTTATGCAACATTCTAATATTTTCCTCTGGTGGCTTTGTGTTGAGTTTTTACCTGTGTATTTTGGCTTTTGAGTTGTTGGTAGTGTGTGTTGTGATTTACGTCTGACCTATCATTGCTTATTTCTATGTTATCAATGGTATTTTTTGGTTACCCCTTTGGTGGATGTTTGGTCTAAGTTTCTTTTTTTTTATCTTCTTAATATTGAGTAGAGTGCATGTTTCAATGGACCAAAGCCCTATGTTTTTGTTGGTCTTATCTACGCCCATCCCAAGATGCATGGATTTGTTGTTGACACATGAACACTAGGAAGGGTCTGGTTATTTCTATTAACCTGAATTCTTTCAAAGTCCAATGTGCTCATCCTCATTTATATTTTGATAGCCATGTGTGTGTGGGTGAGTTTGGATAGGGCCTTAAGCTATATTATTGTTTGAGTTACACTCAATTGAGTTTGGGTTTCATTGTAGTGATAGCATGATTTATTATATTTAGACTAATCTTCTAAAGTTTGGAAAGGGTTCTTTAGATTATTTTGAATGCTTTGGTTTAAATGAAATGCTTGTTTTAAAGTATTAAAGAAACTCTTTTATTATTTTGCTATATGGGAATAAATTGATATAAATCTTTTACTTCTTCTTTGGTAAAAGTACTTGGGTGAGAATGAAGTGTAGATTGGAAATCCTTGCTTTTGTTTGAAATCAATGGAAGTGAACTTAGGTTTAGATATTTAAGTTAGACTTATGGCTATTTAATATTTCCATCCAAATTAAGATTTTAATTGAAAATGGATGCATTATCAATAAAGGTATTTATTTAAAAGAGAAAATGTATGGTAGATAAGATTCTTCATTGTTTAAATACTGAGGAAATAGGTTTTTGATTTTAATGGTTTCTTGAGGCTTGGGTAGATAAAGGGAACCATTATAGAGGGAAGTATGGGATTCCCTCAAGTACCATTGTATGGGTAGTTCTCTCTGGTGAACTTGCATCTTGTATGTTTTAGCTTAGTGCATGGTAGGCTTGCATAAGCAATTTTATGAGTTGTCTTGATCCCTAAGATTTTCTTAAAGTTCATGGGAGATCTTCCTTCATGAAGAGGATTGTGAAGAGAAGGTGGTGTAGAGGCCACTTAGTAGGATGTGCTCTAATGCATTTAGGAGCAAAATGTTGTTATAAAAATGGATATATTATTATATAGCACTTGATCATTTTTATTTTTGAAATTATAAGGCTTGGAAGCATTCATGTAATGTATGAAGTATTTGGTTGAGCAAAGATATTACTACGATGGTTATGATCTTTTGAAGATGTTTTTCTATGTGGAAAGAAAGAAAGAAATTATATGATAGTTTATGATCTATTTGGGTTGCTTTGCTAGCTCTATTTAATATATATATTATGTTAGCATGATGTTAGAAGTTAGCATTATGTTTAAGTTTAATCTTGTTCCATTTATTTAGCAAGATGTTTCTTTCATGTTATACTTTTATTGAATCCATGGTTTTGTTGTAAGATCTAGCATTGTCTTATAACTAATCATGTTATTTCCATTAAAGTACTTTAATTATTTAAATAAAAGAGAGATATTAATTATTATTTCTAGCATAAATCTTGGGATGGGTTCTTGGAAATGGATCTAGAATATTCTTAGGACCCTTGAGTCAAAAAATTAACCCAATCCTATGAGTTGCGGTGATGCAATAAATAGGTAGATGTGAGTCCTAGGAGTTGTGATGATGCAATATCTAGGTACTCATGAATCTGGAAGGATTTGTAGTGATCCAATAGCCAGATTATCATGATTGATACACCTTGAACAGTGAGGATTGTATGTTCCATAACTTTGAATTTAATGTAATAAATTACGAGAGGATTTTGGTGGTACATTGAATGGTGAGGTTCAGGTTACCATGCTCATTTCTAGGTGAGTGGTAATGACCTTAGTTAACCTATGGAGGTGTGGTAACTAAGCACCAAGGATTTACACCATAATAACCTACATATAGGGACTTATGGAAATGTTAGGGAATAGGTATTCCCCTTTAAGTGTTATGGGCCTTAAAGGATAATCTCTATGTTATGGTCAAGTTGTCCTATATCGATGAGGGTATAGGAAAGGTAGGGGGACCACTTTGGCATCCTTCTAAATGGTGACGTTTAGTAATATGAACCCTATAAATACGTTATGTTGGCCACTCCTATACACTTTAGTGTCATTTGCAGCGACATTGAACTCAAATGTGGTCAAGCATTGGGAATGCTAAAAATAATTTTGGTACCCCTTTTACGTGAACATACTTGTGTTTTAATAAATATATATCTTGGGTTGGTTTTGGTGGGTTGTGACACTTAGGTCAGATAGAAGAGGTGAATCCATGAGTGATGACCATAATTTTTTGACTCTTTATAATATATTGTTCCAAACGATAAATCACTATATCCCTAAGCAAAATGGGATAGCTAAGAGGAATAATAGGGTAATCATGAAGATATCTTATTTATATGATTAATTCCAAGTGGGTGGAGCACAAAATTTTGGGTGAGACCATCACTTATGCAATATACATCATCAATCAGGTTCCCGTTAGAGTAGTCCAACATATGACATCTCTTGATAGGTTAACAAGTGATAATCTTGATGTGTCTTAGTTCTTTATCTTTATGTATTTATAATTATCTTGTATAACCAAAGAGATCCATAAAAATGAGTATTGAAGAGTCACAAATATATTTCTATGGGGTATTTAGATACCTCTAAAGTATATTGCCTCTCTAATCCTCATAGGTATGAGATAATTATTTATATATGTAATTTTGGATGAGGTTCTTATTGAGGCTTTGTCTAGTCCACCACATGATATTTTGGTAAAAGGACCTATTATTTTTGCAAATGCTCCAACATATTCTTTAGAGATCCTTGTGGGCTTGGTTCCTATCAGGGCTTCCTTTTCATCTTCTAATGAAGGTCATATGCTTATATATTTGACCACTTGTTAGGAAATACCACCTTTAGCACCTTTAATATTAGGTTTATGGAATTATGAGCTTGACACACTAATTCCTTGTGCTATAGTATTATATTTTATGTGATTTTTGGACCAAAATTTTAGGGGCTAAAACTTCAATATATGAAAGCATTTTGAGCTTCTTTTTCAAATTACATAGATTTTAAAGTTATGTATTAGTAGTATTATTTTTTATCATAACTACATATAATATTTTCTATTTGGTAGAAAAGTTATGGATCAATGTTAGGAACTTTCTCATTAAAATCATCACATTCACAAAAATATTGTAAAAAAATATAAATGCATGAAACACAAGATATTGCAATATGAAATATAAGTGCAAAAATGAAACAATATCACAAAGTAACACATGATCGCAAGCCACTCAAAGGGGAAAACCTCCCTCAATGCTTTCATTCCATTATGCAAAAAGATACATTCATTCCTACCCTTAACAATTTTAAATAATTCATCTCCCACTTAACTGTCAAGGTTGGCTTACATGCAAAATGCAACCTGATCTAGAATATCTACCTATAAAATAGTCACATTCTTGATAGCAGTTACATATAATGGTACCACTTGTCTAGCCACTTCTACAACCACAACTATTACAAAATATTATCATGGGTGTCCCCACATTTACAAAATATTATCATGGGTGTCCCTCATGTTCAATAAGAATTATTACATCATAGTGTTAAGATGGGGTCCTAACAATCAACATGTAAACTTAATAAAAATTCTAAACTATACCACTTGAAAATAAATATTGAAGCTCCAAACAATAGGGAGACATGTTCTTTGTAGTGTTTTTTTCCTTCCTCTTAGCATAGTTCAATAGTCAATTCATGAAGCAACACGTATTGCAACCAGGGAAACTAATAGTTGGGATACATTGACCTACAAAAATTTGACTGTTGAAGCAAAGTTTGAAAAGATGACTTCTAATTGATTGTTGGTGCCTTTTTTTTAAGGTTGGATTAATTTAATTTTGTAAAAGTTTTAAGGTGCAAATTAATTTGATTAAATTAGTTAATAAAATTAATCAAATTAATTATTTAATTAATCTTTCTTTGAAAGTGCATATCATACAAATTTTATGTATATTTTATTGAGTCAAAAATTGGTGGAACCAATTTAGAAGGAATCATTTTCTTGTACTTACCTTAAATAGAAAAACTATTTTTATACCTTAGGCACTTCTATTTAGCTATATTTGGCTTTTACTCATTCATCCATGACCACAAATTTGGCCGAAATTATGGTCAAGCTAGCCAATATTTTAAATGCCTTGGATGACAAGGTGAGTGACCTTAGTGTCCAAAATATCCCAAGTGATGTGAAGACCTTCACTCCAAGACCAAATTCAAGGTCAAATTGTATGATGGATCTATATATCTAGATGTCTTGATTAAATGGATCCTTAATAGGTAGATATGGTTGTCCTATGCTAGGGTTATGCATAGTGGTGAATATTCTTAAAATTGGTTGAATATTAAAATTTCCAAAATTGGAAATTGACGAATATGAGTACCCTCAACGTCATCCCATTCACCTAAATTTTTTAGGACTAATTGTTTTCTTAGGGTCAATTCACCATAATATATATCGAAAAATAGGCATATTTGTACTCTTTGAAAAGATCTTTTTGAGCCCAATCTAATGGTGGTGTTTTTATGAAGTTATAAGGTGATTTAATAGGTCAAAATGCACCCCAAATATGACCTTATGTTTTAGGAATTTAAATTTCTCAAAGTTTGGTGTGAAGATGAGTGATTTGATTTGCTTAGAATTCACCTTGATTCACTTTGATTTTGATTAGGATTCACCATTTTTTTACAAGTAAATTTTGATTCCAACCCCTTATGCATAACCCTAACCTATGCCCAAATGTTTTGAGGAGAGAGTTCCTTTTGCTAAGCTCAAAATTTTTGGCTTAGCAAAAATTTTGGTGATGGAATGTCAGAAGGACAAAATCCCACTTCACATTTGGGAAGACCTTGTTAAGGACTTGTAGAAAATTTTCTATCCTTCCAATTATGAGTAGGATATCATTGTCAGATAGTTTCTTTTGGAGCAAAATGATAACATGTATGTGTAGGACTATATTTTCCAATTCAACGAGTTGAAAATTATGCTAGGTGTGGTATATGTGGATCCAATGCTCATATTAAAGTTTAAGACAGACTTATAAGAGTATCTATATAGGGATTTTAAGTATAATTATCTTTCTACACTAGATTCTATCTACAATCATGTACAACTTGTTGAAGAGAATTTTGCTACTTAATAGAGGGGTTCACAATCTTCAAGAACTTCCAACTTAAAACAATAGAAATTCAATGAGAATAAGCATTCTTCTTCTTCTTCTTCTTATTCTTCTTCTTCTTCTTCTTATTCTTATCATTTCTCTTCTCAAAAAACTTCTCCTTATTTTAATAGAAAAAATTTATACTTATTGTAATAGGAGAGATCATGAAGAATTTGTATATTTTAGAAAGAACAAGAATTTGATTGTAAAACCTCATGATGAGGAACCACCACAAAATATTTATGAAGATAAAGAATATGATGAGATCAAGGGAAAAATCAATAATGTTATCCTAATATATCATAAAAAAATTTAAGGTAACCATGACAATTTGTTTGTTATAATATCTCATTATAGTTGACTGTATCATCAACAATGGTTCACAAAATTATTTGATTGCAATATTTGTTGTTGATAAATTATAGTTGCCACTAGAACCACATCCTCATCCATACTCACTTGGATGGAAGGATAATTTTTCCACATCAAACATTATTCATACTTGAACAATGTCTTTTGTCCTTTGCCCATATTTTATGGATTGAGTCATCTATGATATGGCTTTAATTGACTATTATGGTCTACTTCTTATCAAACCCTATCAATATGATAGGAAGGCTAGATATGATTTTTTTAATAACACCTACACTTTAAATCATGATCACAATACCTTTCTCAACTACTACATAAAAAACACCATACTTTTATTCCATTCTAATCAACCACAAAATATTCCTCTAATATTTAGCAGGTTACACTTTTAGGACACAATAACAATAGTTGCACCTCCTCACACAAATACTATCACTTCATCATCTACACCTCCTCTTTCTTCTCATGCTATGCTTCCTCCTAGCATTGAGTGGTCATCTTCCTTATAACCTCTTTCATTTAGGTGGGTTCCAATTGTGTAGATGACTTAATAGCATCAATAGTAGGCCATGAGTCCTCGTTGACACCCTCATCCTTCTTAGGATGGTGACAAAGTTTTTACCAAGCTTCATCTTGAAAACAAGGAACCTATGGATATACTTGACATCATTAGTTATCTTGTCAACTCAATACCTAATTTACAATTTTTGCTAGATCCTAATAAAGTGTTTGACATGACACTTTATCAAATTACCAGGGTTCCTCCATTTTAGGCCTATTTTTACTCTATTATAAAAGCATTGGAGTCCAATGATTAGATTGTGTGGATGCATGATGAGAACATTAGTTGATGTTTTAAATTAGTCCTAGGCTTATTTTATAATTCTTAGGATTATTTAGATTTTATTTTCACTTATGTGTACCACATGAGATTATGCAACTCACATTGGCTTCTAGATAGGGTGGTACCTTCTAGATAGGTTTTTATCTCATCTACTAGATTTAGATTCAGTTAGCTATGTGTTTTTTTTAGTTACAAATTGTTTCTTATTATTTGAGATTATGTGATGTGATGTTATTGTAATATTAGCATGTATATGCCTATTTAAACACCGCCTTAAGAATACAATAAATAATTTTGGCTCATCAACATCAATTGTTAGTCTTCCAAAAGTACTATCGATGCTACTATGTCCTGATGGCACTTTTGCTTACCTATAAAAAAATAAAAAGAAGAAATTTACACTACAACTTTAGAATTTAATAATAGTAGTAATACTTCAATATTAAAATATTAATAACACCAATATTAACAATAATAATTCAGATTCAATTGCAAGGAATAATATTCAAATATCAAATCCATAAATGAATCAATGCAATAGCAAATCCATAACCACTCGAAGAGGGAAAAGACTTATAGCCACTTTGAGAGGTTAAAGTCTCTTATGCATGGAAGACATGACTTAAATCTAAATTCTATTGATTATTTCACATGAGAGAATATGTTGCCCTATATATAATTAAAATCAAATCAAAATGCTTAAAGTTCAATTATTGCACCTAGAGGTCTAAGCTATTAACAATTAATAATCAAAGATAGTTGGCATGGCCACATTGGAGCCATAACATGGATCCCTCCCTCAAAAAGCTTTGTCCTCAAGGTTGGAAAAGAAAGGAAAATGCTCTAAGGATCCCACCTAGATCTTCTTCTAGAAGGTCCTGCCACTTGATGAGAAACTCCTAAATTTGTCAAGACTAAAGATGATGAACTCTAGATTGCAATATTGTTTTAGGCTAAAGAGTGATTACTCCTTCATAGAGAAATGGAAGCACTATCTAGAACTATACTTTTTGGTCAATAAGATATTTGAGACAAGATACATGAAAAACTAGATGGGTGCAGGAATATGGTGGAAGCTCTAACTAATATGCCACTTCACCAATGTGGCGCACCAACTTGTGGGGCCCTTAAAATTGAGGAGCCAATTTTTATTAGACTTGGTCTTCAAGGATAATTGCTTGTAAAATTGTAGATGCAAAAATACCATATCTCCTACATTGAATTATCATTTAGAATGGTGTGAATCCTATTGTTATTTCATGTTGTTCTTGACCTAGGTCAAATTATCTTTAAGAAGTTAAAGCACAATTCATCATTGTTGTAAAAAATTATTTACCTAGGAAACTTTGGATGATCATGGAACATAGTCTATTATTTATGGATATTTTTTACCATATAATGCTTCAAATGGATACATCTTAAGGTTAAATGGTAAGAAGTATTGTACCACCATTTTTCTAAAGAGATCCATAAGACCTAGTGATATTGCTTGTCTTGAGCAATGCAACAAAAGTAAGTACGCATACATTTATTAGTAATCTATATCTAACCATCTGACTAAAAGTGATATGAAGAGGACATACTAAACATGGTACCACTAAGATAAAATAATTCTTTCCAAAATTCTCTAATTAAGATAGGGTCGTGGTCACTCATAATGGTTTTGGGAATACCATGTAACTTAATAACATGATGAAAAAATACCTTGGCCACCTTATTTGCTGAATAGGGATGTTGTAATGCAAAAAAATGAGCATATTTGGAAAGGAAATATACGACCACAAAGATTACCTTTTTGCCCTTTGATTTGGAAATGTCCTAAATGAAGTCCATGGATATGTTTTCCCATTGGTGGTTAGGGATAGGCAAGGGTTGCAACAATTTAGGATATTTAACTATTTCCTCTTTTTTACACTGACATGCCTCACATTAAACCATAAATAACTTGACATCTAATTTTAATAATTTCCAAGAAAATTATTACTTCATCTGCTAGTAAGTTTTCAAAAAAAATGAGTGTCTAGCCAAAGGATATGCATGCAATTTTTGTAGAACCTTTAACTTAATAGCTACATAATAAGGAAGATAAATATGATACTTTTTGAAGCACTCCATTATTATATGAGACACAAGGATGCAATAATGAGATAGGGCATCAACCACCACATTCTCCTTTCCTTCATTATTGTTGGATAATATTACATAATTTGGTACATGCTAATGTACCCCCATGGTACCTATGGTACAATGTAAATATTATAATAGGGTTGAGTCAATAGTTTAGATGTGTGATTTATATTTCCCTTTATGTATATTTCTATGTGTAGAATGTGCATAAATTTCATGTAACAATGTGTGCAAGTGTGTAGTGTGATAAAGTGTGCAAGTAGGAGTGTGCAAGTAAATAGAATAGTGTGTAAGTAAATAGAGAATCAAGAGTCATGTATATGAGTGGTAAGATATAAAGCTAAGAGAAATGAGAGGTTTATCTTATGTGTGGAATAGGAAAAGATGCATCTCCTTGATATGTGAGGAGATCAATATACAAAGTATTCAAGAGTCATTATTCTAAGGTTATATTATGGAGAAAAAGCTCCAAGTATTATATCTTAATATCATAGAAGATTGTATTGAATACAATCCATTGTAAAAGACGATTCATCAAGAAATATTGAACCTTGTATGCAATATTTTGAGCAGTTATATTGTAAGTTTGCTTATGCCCTAGAAAATCAATTATAGTACAAGTCTAACATTGCCTATAACATAAGGCATGTACACCACTACAGTAGGAAAAAAATTTAATACAATATCTAGTAAATATGATGCATATCACAAGGTACAAGTACCACTATAGTGGGGCAGATTGAAAGTATGCCATAAATACATAATGCATAAGTGATCTATACCTTGGTCCAACTCATGCCCTATCATATCTAATAAACATGATACATAATGCATGGTATTCCCACCACAAAAGAGTGAGAACAAGAATTCTTTGACTAAAATTGTTTTGTAGGTTTTTTAAATTTTTGTTATACATGAAAAGAAAAATTGTTACCTTGGTTATTGTGCTACATACCATATGGAATATAACATGGGAATCAATTTAGGTAGTTTTATTTATGGCACTTAAAGCAAGATGTTAACATAGAAGGTAAAAAAAATAACAAACATAAGAGCTTGAAGATATTATAATGCCCCTTATCGACAATGGAAATATCAAAAGAGGGAAAAGCAAGCAAAGTGTAAATAGATTCAACAACAATAAATGAGAGCCACAAATGATAGCAAACACCAAGTAACTATAAAAGCAAAAATTAAATTAGATAAAAAAAAGGATGATAAAATTATAACTTAGCAGAAAAAATCATCATAAAGTCATGATCACCACTTAAAGATATGGTCATGGAAAATAGAAAAAAACATCACATAAACATAAAAATCAATGCCAAATATACAATATTGACACAAACATAAATATAAAAAACAAATATGAAAGAAAAATAAATGATAAAAAATCAACAAGTTCAACTAACAAATAAAAACATAAGCAAGACTAGACAAGGGGCTACATATATAAGCAATTGACATGCATTGAATTAGTGGTTTCATCCAAATAAAATCCATCCATGGTTTATAAATTCATTTTCCTAGATCCATAAAGTGCTTTGAATATGGAACAAGCCATTTTTTGATAAACTTGCCCTTGTGCTTTTCAACCACATTATCAAGTTAAAGAACAAGGTCCCTGATAATGAAATCATGATGATAGACTCTTATTGTCTTATTTTGTAACATGACTCTTATAGACTCATTTATGATCAAGTACACAAAGACATATCTTATACATATTACTTATTAGTGAATTTAAAAAGGCAATCCTCAAAATACACTCGATGGTATTCATCATGACTCAATAGAGTTTTTAGAGATACACACAAATAAGGTAATTCAATTTGAAGAGGTAAAATAACTTTGGTATAATACACCAAAAAAAAGAGTAGTTTTTGTTGACATCCAAATTCCAGTGTGGTACACCCACAATGAGGGATACAACTGTAAGTGCAAATCATGTATATATGATGCTTTAACAATTTTTCAAGTGCCCCTTACCTTTTAACTAATACAAGGCTTTAGAGTGCTTCTAAAAGTATACAAGAGAGAAACAAGATATGGCTCTAATTGATTATAAAATTTTATCTAAGAAGTCATTACTTTTAATTATAGATAAGACTATATCTCAATGAGGTGTCTAGCCAAACAAGAAGGCGTAGAATCCAACACTAACTCTTGTCACTTATTATATTGTATATTCTAACACCAAAATATTTCTAGACAAGGCATGGAATAGGATAAGCCAACAAATACATGTTTCTCAAGTAATAATCCTTGTTCATTTGTACAAAATGAGATCATCATTTTGTGTGGAGATCACAGTTTCATAAGGGATACAAAATATTCAAATGAATCAACCACGATAGTTAACCCAGAAAGCAAACTATTGTTTTCAAACCTAGGATGAGTAGAGATAGGCTTAGAAAACTTAGACAAATCAGGTTTATCCAGGATTGCCACTTTAAGTGACAATTTATGTGTTGTAGGATACTCCCCTAACCTTTCAAAACAAGCAATTATTTTAGGAATAAAATAGTGTTTAGGAATATAGACAGATTAATATTTAGACTTAGAATAAACAAAACAACTAGCTAAATTGTCTTCATAATAATTTTAGAAAGATATTTTTTAATTAGAGTGAAATATTCTAGCAAATAAATTATTATTGTGTCATTGTTGATAAATGGAGGCTTGAATTTAAAAATAACAACATTAACATTATTTTTCCTACATAATTTAGCCCTTTGATATTAATTTTGTTTAAGTAGATAGTAAGCATACAAGTGGTCTAACTCTATTAAAAATCTCACATGTATTTATATATGATTAAAAATCTTTTATCACTCAAAACATGAATTTTCATAGTGTCTATTTGATAATGTCCCATCCCAATATCTAAAATATGACTACCAGTTGAAGCATTATTTGTTTCAACATTTAAAGCATAATGTGAATCATATCACTATCCATTCCCTCTCCCATGTTATCATTATCCTCACAATAAAATACTTGTTTAATTTTGTAGCTTCTTCATGAGATTTATGTAGTTTAGCCAACCTTTGGTAAAACAAAACAAGATCTCTTTTTTAGGATTTAGCAAAGGTGATAACTTATCAACTATTCCTAGAGGGAGAGGAGCAATGCTATCCATGTTTGGTTGATTATCTTCAAACTCATATTTGTCCTTGAGGTATCATAAATAAAATTTAGGATGTCCCTTGAATAATTTTCTTCTAGAAGTCCATTGTTTTTCATGTTTATAAATAGGGACCTCTTATGTCTCTTTCACATTTTTTTTTTTTTTTTTTTTTGTATTTACATGGTGGAATCGGTAGCTGCCACGAATCCGGGTAGGCTGTCTAGCTTTTATGGCCACCACAGTATTCTGCGTTGTCCGCCCCGAAAGCCGCCACACAGATCTTCACGTAGTCCGCCCCTATAACCACCATGCCATAATCATTTTAAACCTTTTACGTCGTTGAAAGCACCAGGAAATTCTCTTTCACGTTAGGGATAAAACAAATTTCATGTTTTAGAGAAGAAGGTCCCCAGGGATATAATTCATTTTCAATAGTAAATATTTTATCTTCGTATGTAAATTTAACTACTCAACATGCAACAAAAGCAATTGCTCTCATCTTACTCATCCAAGGCCTTCCCAACAAAATATAATTACTAGTTTTAAATTCGAACACCATGAATTAACCCTCACTTCTTTAGGACCTATAAAAATGGGCAACCAAATACAATTGAAAGGATCTTGAGGGCATCCATTATAAGCACAACAAAGATATCTATTTGCTAGGACATGCTCTTGAGGAATTTTGAGATGGTCTATCAAGTACAATGACATGACACATGTACCATTCCCTTCATTTCAACTATGGAAATACAAGTCATAGTGATTGTCAAGGGTGGATCATCAATTCTTACTAAATAGTCAACAACAATCATGTTTTTTAGAGGAAATTTGATGAGCAACTATGAGATAGTTTGTGCATTAATATAAAGATTCTCTTTATATTATTGAATGTGTTGCATTTCACAATACCTAAGGATGGTAAGCATTGAATTTGGAATCCTAGGTCTGAATTTTCACTTCATCCAAAAGCTCATGCAAGAATTATCTTTGGTAAGGAGATGTTTTGAGTAATTCAATGTATGGGACTTCATAAGGGGTGTACATAATTTCTCTCTGATATCCCTTATTTTTGTCTTACTCATGGCTTATTTAAAAAGTGATTCTCTTGTATGAACATGGATCTACATGATTTTCTATTACCAAAGTTTGAATTGCCACCTTAAGTTGTGATCATAGTTGTGCAATTATTTCTTCCACTAAAATGTCTATAGAATTGCTTAGGCTTTTGTTAGGAATATTTTCTATGTTAACAAATGCTTTGGTAATTTTATTGGATTCTAAAAGGATCAAAGGAGAGTTTGGAATACTATTGTTAATGATTGGATTAACCATTGCCTAATGAAACTCTTTTTATTTCTCTTTCTTTTCTTTTTTCCCTTTTGAATGTTGATTTTTCTTATTATAAGGTGCAATTCTAGTGACAATAAAAATTTGTTGTACTATAGACTCAATTGTCTCATATTGCATCTCAAGTATGTTGATATAATTGATCATATTAGGTTGGTCATAGATATACTCTCAAATAGGTCCAAGTTGAACATAAACTTGATTAACTTGTCTGGGACCCCTTGTGGTTTATTTCGAGGGGGTTTTGTTGTTGATTTTGGGTCAGAGGAGGGACATAATCTTAATTTGAAGCATGTGGATCACCTTCATTGTTGCATCATTAATAATAGTTATTTTGCATTATTGGACCAATCCCATTATTGTACCCTTGACCCAGTATATTTTGACCACCTTCTTGGTTGCACCCTTGAGCTTGATTATTTTGATATTGTTTAGGTGTGATTTATTGTTTATTAGAGGTAGAGGCCCCTTATTTGTCATGGTCAGGGATTGGGGTGTTATAAATACCTAATATCTGGTTATGAGGATGGTTTTGTTTCTTCTAGAAACCCTTAACTTTCTCATCAAAGAGTTTTACCCTATCATTGTGGATCTTGTCAAATTTGAAGTTAGACCTAAATATTTACTTCCAAAAAAGTATTTGGAACTTGGCGCAAGTATAATGATCATGTCCATAGGTTTGATGCCAAAATCAAAATTTGTTTGTGTCATGCAATTCAATGCTTGAAATCTATTATTAATATTTAGTAGGCATTTTCTAAGAATATCTTCATAAGTTCATTGAGTCATTCTATTATAAGTTTTGGGCCACCCTCAACCTTGGTCAATAAATTAATAGTATTTCCAACAATCTCTACTGAATGTGAATTTTCTTAGACATCAACATTGCATATCCCATCCCCAACAACATTCTTATTAGGGTGCTTAGACTTAGGGATTTTTTGGGCTTCTTTATTTTCCCAATATTAAAGGATTTTAACCAATAGTATAACCTTCTCCAAAGATGCAAATCCACTAGGATTATGCTTCTGGACTTTAGCTTGGAAAGGATTTCTAGGTTTATTCACAAACAATTCAATCATTGCTTCTTCAATCAATATCAAATTAGCATTGGCTTTTAACGTCTCCCATTTTATGGAATTCTCTTACTTATTCATCAATATTTGGTTTAGAATTGACAAATATTTTTATAACTTCAATAGAAATCATATCATCATCAAGTTCTTGTTTGAGCTTTTTAACAAAGGTATCTATGGAATCAATAGAATGTTTGGGTCGGAAAGTTAACCATCAAGGAATTCTCTACTAAATCCCTGGACATAAGTTTTAGTAAAGATTTTTTATTATGGAGTTAGTCCCCATAAAATGATGTAAATTTATCTATTAAATTTTAAGCTTTACTTGTTTCATCATAGAAAATTTAGATACATACCCAAATAGATCAATAAATTCTACATCAAGGGCTAAAGACTAGCCTTGGTAGTTTTTCCAGGTAGGATCAGAAGACACAGGCACCACCACTCTAGGGTTAGCCAAAGGAGAAGGTAAATGAGGAACATGAGGGTTTAAAATAGATGGAGGTACTACTACTCATGAATTGTGCAAAAAAAATCATAATTTATTATATTATGTATTGCATTTGTTTGGTAGATTTTTTCTTTGTCTCTCAGATTCAAGCCTCATAGATTCCATTTGTTTTTTATTATCCCTCTTGTAAAAGTCTAGTTGATAAATAGTTATTTCTTGAATGGTAGTCATATTTTCAACCAACTTTTCATCTTGAGGATCAGACACAAGTTGATACTGTCAAGAAGGTTATTGTAAATTTTATTTTTGTGTTTGTGTAGTCTTCATCATGATCTTCACATTTAAGAGGTAATCACAACATGATACTTTGTCCTTCTCTAGAAGAAAATGTGGATGTTCCCAAGGCACCCTAAGGCATAATGATATGGTTCATCATAATTCTTACTAGGGTTCATATCATCATCATCATCATATTTATCCTCCCTATTTATGATGTCTTCTACGTGGATGCCATATTCATGGTTAAAAGGGTGATGATGATGGTATATGTAATTATCAGTCGAAGGAAGGGAATAACCTAAATACTCTTCATTTTCTTGAATTTTCTTTCTATATTTAGTGATTATTTCTACATCTAGAGAAGAAGGATATCACTAGATAGTAAACTAGGTTTAAAAACTCAAGCCCTAAGTAAACCACTAAAGTAATATTCCATCAAGCCCTAGTGGCTAAAAGCATAAACCTTTTTTCTTCTTTTTCAAGAAAAAATCATAATAGGAGGACTACAACTACCCTATAGCAGCTTATGACAACTAGCAGCAGCTACAAAAATCAACCTACCAATATCTATTGGTTAAATATTGGAAACTAAATGCTTCAAAAAGCAAGTTTCACCTCGAGTTCATCAAATATTATAGGAAAAAGTGTCACTTACAAAAGCTAATCAAACTAATATAAACAATGTCAAAGCTTAAACTAGAACTGAATGTAGTAAAATAGCAAAGTAGCCTAAAGCTACCACTATTCCAATAAAATCAATAAAGAGATGTGAGTGAAAATAATTTATTTCCTATGCTAGATTGATCAAAGCTATCTACAAGCCTAAATTTAGTGTAAGAAATAATACTTGACATCCTAGGGTATTAGGGATCAAAATGTCTAACAATACAATATTAAAAGCAATAATGTTTTACTCAATCCAAAAAAACTCTTGCTTACAATATCACCATGGTAGCAAGGATAGATCACACATTGGATTGTGCTAAGGACTCAAGAAGCTTAGGAATCCAGTCCATCATGGCATGCTTAATCTTGAGTTGCAAACTTTGGGGGAGAGCTCCATCCTCCTCCATGGAAGGTATCAAACCAAAGTTCAAAGGCTTTGGTTGTACCTATAAAGATAAGAGAAGTTGATTGATTAGAAAGGGCACATGGTGTAATAATAATAAAGGGAATAGGGGATTTTGGAAAACCAAAGAGAGTAGTTAAACTTTTTAATTGATTATTTAATGAGAGGATGAAATGTTTATTTATAGTGGAAAAAAACTTTTATTTTGAGGTCAGCGATCAATTTAAACCCTTTTGGGGCTATAAATTCATCATTGTCAATCTTCACAACATAATCCCAAGCATGTAAACTCACTAGAGTTTGAACAACTTGACAAAAACCCTAAAAAATCAATAATCATGATTGCCTTTGTTGGAAATATGTTGAATATTTTCCATGTTATTCTAGTGGGGTTAACTCTAAAAGGTATTGGACACTCTCCATGTATCCTCATTGGGGTTCAAAGTTTTAGGGTTTCTTAAGCTATTTTTAGACCCATATGGGTTGTTTAGGGTTAAATATTTGAACCCATGGTTTTTCGCCCATGGTATTGTAAAATTCATTCTTGTGTTGTTGTTATTTAATTGCACTTGCATCAGGGTTTGAAGAGAGATGAGAGATGAACATTATTGTATTGGAGATGGTTAAGTTTATACAATAAGGAGATATTACTATGCTAGGTTTTTTCTCGTAAGGGTTTCCTAGGTGAAATATTGTGTTATGTGTGTATCTGTTATCTTCTTTTTTCCTTTGATTCTGTATTTACTATTTTTCTAGATTTAGTTTATCGGGGCCTTTTGCTCTTCATTTGGTATCAAAGCTAGGTTTTTTAGCTTTGTTCGAGGAGTAAGGGTTTCAACCCTATGATAAATTAATTCTTGAGTGGGAGTCGTATGTGAAAGAATCTGGGTGAAGGAAAATGATGGGAAGCACATGGGTAGAGATTGAAAATTTTAATGGATAGAATTTTGAGTTATGGAAACTCAATATGGAGGATCTGTTGGTTGATAGAGATTAGTGGATTGTGGTCTCGAGAATAAAACCAACATCAATGATAGATGAGGATTGGTTGAATATTGATAGGAAGGTAAGGAGTTCTATCAGATTGTGCTTATCTGATTTGGTATTGTTGAATGTATCGATAGAGACCATGACAAAGTCGTTATGGGATAAGTTAGGAACTTTGTATCAGATAAAGTCATTGGTAAATAAACTCTTTCTCTAAAAGAAGTTGTATTCACTTTGGATGAATGATGGTGACTCTATGGCTGAACATCTGAATGCTTTTAACATTATGGTAAGTCAATTAAACTCTATTGAAGTAAAAATGGATGAAGAGGAAAAGTGTATTACTTTACTTTGTTCATTACCTGATTTATGGGATAACCTAGTTATGGCTATCACCAATACTACTTCTACATTGAAAGTAGAGGATATAGTAGGAACATTGTTATCTGAGGAAATGAGATGAAAATATTTTGAGGATTATCATCAGAAGGATGCCTTGGTTGTGAGAGGTCATTCTCAAGAAAGAAGCAAAAAGAAATTAGGAGAAAGGAAATCGAGATCTAGGGGTAAATTTGTTGCTCCAAAAAAGAGGAAATGTTGGAAGTGTGGTAAAATAAGGCATTATAAAAGAGATTGTAGATCTAAAAAGTTGATAATAGTTGATCATCTGATGAAGGAACTTCTGTAGAAATGAAGACCACAAATGAAGATTCAGGGGACTTATTCTTAGTTGTAGCATGCTCAAGTGAATGCCATGACTCATGGTTGATTGACTCAGGTGCTTCCTTTCATATGACTCCTCATAGGGAGGGGTTCTATGAATATGAAAATATAAATGGAGGTGAAGTCTTCTTGGGAGATAATTTGACATATAAAATAATAGGTTGAGGAAGAGTCAAGTTGAGGTTAAAATATGGAAGAATTAAAACCCTTCCTGGTGTGTTGCATATTTTAGGTTTGGCAAGGAATCTGATATCTATGAGTAAGATGAATGATGTGGGTGTGATTATGGTATTCAATAAGGATAGTTGCAAGATGGTTCATGGAGTCTTGGTGTTGGCAAGGGGAGTTCGTATAGGAACTTTGTTCAGACTTGAGGCTAGCACTGTAAGTATTGATTGCAATAACTCTTTAGTTGTAGAGGAGAATAATATGGTAGAAGTAGCTCTGAGTATTCCTGTAGTGAAGACAATGTTGTGGCATCAATGCATGGGGTATATTGGTGAGAAAGGCCTTCGAACATTAAAAATGAAAGGTATGGTTGAAGGAATTTTTGATTGCCCATTAAATTTTGATTTTTGTGAGCATTATGTTTTTGGAAAGCAAACTCGAGTCAAGTTTCCTAGTAGTGCTACAAGATCTGAAGGAATTTTGCATCTAGTTCATAGTGATGTGTTTGGACCTACAAAAGTACCATCGTTAGGTAAATCTATCTATTTTGTTATATTTATAGATGACTTTTCAAGAAAGACCTAGGTATATTTTTTATAGAATAAATATGATGTTTTCAATAAATTTAAAGAGTTTAAGGCTCTTGTAGAAAATTAGATAGAGAAAAAGATAAAGGTTTTGAGAAGTGACAATGGTGGTGAGTATTGCTCTAATGAATTTGAGTAGTTTTGCAAGGATTATGGAATAGAAAGGTAGAAAATAACTCTGTATACTCCACAATAGAATGGAGTTGTAGAATGGATGAATATAATATTGATGGATAAGGCTAGAAGCATGCTAAGTGGTGCAGGGTTAGAAAGGAAATTTTGGGTAGAAGTCATGTTAACTGCTTGTTACCTCATCAATAGATCTCCTACCTTAGCTTTGGTGGACAAGACTCCATAGGAAGTGTGGATTGGTAAGAAACCCTCTCTTAGTCATATAAGGGTTTTTGGTTGTGATGCTTATATGTATGTCCCAAAAGAGAAAAGGACTAAGCTAGACTATAAATCTAAAAAATACATATTTATGGGTTATAGTATTGGTGTTAAAGGATATAAGTTGTGGAACCTAGAAACATAGAATATTGTTTATAGTCGTAATGTGATCTTTAGAGAAACAAAAGGGGTTTCAAAATAGGAAATGCAACCAAGCAAAGAACCTAAAATAGTTCAAGTAAAATTGGAATAGGAGGAAGAACCTATGGTAGAACCTGGTGCTATAGAAGAAGATGAACTATAGAGAGAGTCTGAAGAGGAAAATTTAGAGGAAGAAGGTGAGGAGGAAGTTGAAGATGCAGAACCTGGAACTCCAAGTTTGAGGAGATCAGATCGAGTGAGAAGACTCCTAGAAAGGTATAGCCCTTCAAATATTTGTTCTGCATTTAATATATCAGTTATTGATGAAGAACCCAAGACTATAAAGGAGGCACTTCAGTCAAGTGAGAATAAGTCTTGGAAAAGGGCTATGGAGGAAGAAATGGAGTCCTTGGATAAAAATAAGATGTGGGACTTGGTGAAATTACCCCTTGGAAGAAAATCGGTTGGTTGTAAGTGGGTATTCAAGAAGAAGTACAATGTAGAAGGAAATTTGGAGAAGTACAAGGCTCGCTTGGTAGCAAAAGGATTTTCTCAAGTTGAGGGAATTGACTTTGGTGAGATTTTTTCTCCTATGGCTAAACTAACTTCAATTAGATTTATGTTGGCTATTTCTGTTGCTTTTGATCTTGAAATAGAATAGATGGATGTAAAGACAACATTTCTACATGGTGAACTTGATGAAGACATATATATGTCACAACCATAATGCTTTAGGGTAAAAGGTAAGGAGGACTTGGTATGCAAGTTGAAAAAGTCTCTTTATGGCTTGAAGCAATCTCCAAGAATGTGGAACCAAAAATTTGATAGGTTTGTTTTGACACTTGGGCTTGGAAAAAGTAAAGCAGATCCATGTGTGTATTTTAAACAAGAAGGTGAAAATTTTGTTATCATTGTTTTGTATGTGGATGACATGTTGTTAATTGGTAACAATAAGGAGATGATAAAGTTACTAAAATCTCAGTTATCTTTTGAATTTGACATGAAGGATTTGGGTGCTACAAAATTTATTTTGGGTATGGAAATAATAAGGGATCATGCAAATAGAAAGTTGTGGTTAAATCAAAGGAAATATGTTGATTTGATACTACAAAGGTTTAGGATGCATGATTGTAAACTAGTATGTACTCCATATCCTATTGGTCAAAAGTTATCTATTGAACAATGTCCTAAAATAGATGAGGAAATTGAAGAAATGCATCATGTTCCTTATGTTAGCATTGTTGGTAGTCTGATGTATGCAATGGTCTGTACTAGACCTGATATTGCACATGTAGTGGGAGTAGTTAGTAGATATATGTCCAATCTAGGAAAGGAACATTGGACTATTGTGAAGAGGATCTTCAGATACTTGCATGGAACTTTAGACTATGCTATCTGTTACCAAGGAAAATCTGGAGATAGTAATATTGTAAATCTACAAGGTTTTGTGGATGTTGATTGGGCTGGAGATCTGGACAAGAGAAGATCCATGAGTGCTTATGTGTTCAGACTATTTGGAGGGGTAGTAAGTTGGATGAGTAAAAAGCAATCAATGGTTGCTTTGTCCACAATAGAGGTAGAGTACATTGCAGCAACTCATGCCTGTAAAGAAGTAGTGTGGCTATAGAGGTTGTGTTCAACATTTGGTCTTAAGCAGAAGGTTGTGAGAATTGATAGTGATAGTCAAAGTGCAATATTTTTGGCCAACAATCTTGGTTTTCATGATCGATCAAAACATATTGATATCAAGTACCATTTTGTGAGAGATATGGTTGAAGGGAATCGGGTGATGTTGGAGAAAGTTGATATAAAGAATAATGTTGTTGATTCATTAACAAAGGTTGTACCTACTCAAAAAATTTCTTGGTGTAGAAGATCTATGGGTATGGTTGCCCTTGATAGTTGACAATGGTAGTTTTTGGCCCCTATGGAAAGTATTCAACAAGTGGGAGAATGTTGGAAATATGTTGAATATTTTCCATGTTATTCTGGTGGGGTTAACTCTAAAAGGTATTGGACACTCTCCATGTATCCTCATCGGGTTCAAAGTTTTAGGGTTTCTTAAGCTATTTTTAGACCCATATGGGTTGTTTAGGGTTAAATATTTGAACCCATGGTTTTTTGCCCATGGTATTGTAAAATTTGTTCTTGTGTTGTTATTTAATTGCACTTGCATCAAGGTTTGAAGAGAGATGAGAGATGAACATTATTGTATTGGAGATGGTTAAGTTTATACAATAAGGAGATATTATTGTGCTGGGTTTTTTCGTAAGGGTTTCCTAGGTGAAATACTTGTGTTATGTGTGTATATGTTATCTTCTTCTTTTTCCTTTGATTTTGTATTTACTATTTTTCTAGATTTAGTTTATCGGGGCCTTTTGCTCTTCAACCTCTCTTTTTATGATCACAACATCATTGAATTTTTAAACAAATGCTTTAGAGGGCACGTGTTAACACATGGCCACATCGTACCTATATGGTTAGTTAGAGTTTTGGAGAAACGACATGGAAAATATGACAAAATTTGGTATACATAAACTTTAAAAGGGAAACAAAATCTTTGGCCAACATGGTTCATTGTCATCCTACCCAAGGAAAAACAAAGTTAGTCCACCCTTGTTCAATATTAGGAGGACAGAGCTCTCTAACACTTGCAATTCATTTTTTAGTGCTCTTTTTTTAAATACACTTCACTTGTTTCTATTGATTATTATTATCTATAAGTACATTGGTAGTAACATCAAAGTATCCCATCAAATAGCATTAGTTTAACTGGTTAAATTCCTTGACTTTTAAAGAGGAAACCAAGGTTTGAATCTTGCCAAGCCATACATATATAATTGCCAAGTTATAATACCATTATGTGGTTATGATGTAATATGGGTCTGACATGTTACAATAACATATAACCTACTTTAAAAACATCAAGGTATCCCTACTCTAAATTGTCCAAACTCTAACCTTGGTTTTAGTTTATGTTTAAAATTAGAATTTAAATGTGTAACCTCCTAGGACAACATAATGGTTAGGGCTTTAGCCCCTCGTTGGGGAGGTCTAAGGTTCAAACCACAGCGTACCCAGAAGGGGATAGGTTGGATGGTAGCAATCGAGTGTTTATCGATTAGTTGCCCTAGTTTGATGCCCTAGAGGATCAAGGGTCTCGTTGACTTCGTCTTACCCAATGGGCTAGGGTTTATAGAAGCAACATCCAATGGTGTTACCAATTTTCTTATGTATCAAAAAATTTTATAATCACTTATAACTATTAATCAATAAATAAATTAAATTAAATTCATTATGTAAAATAAAACATCTTAATCTCTCATAAACCAATAAATTAGGTTGTCTTCCATAGCATATGATATATATTGTTAGAATATATTACATTATATAATACATGCTAATGTACCACCTTGGGTACATATTTAGATTAGGAGTGTGTCTTTGATTAGAGTTTGAGTATTTATTTTATGCAATGTAATAAATGCACAAGTATTGTTATAATGTGTAAAGTACTTAATGATGTAAATGTGCATGTTGTCCATGTCTACATGAGTCCATAAAATAGGAAGATGAAGAGTCATAGGTAGGTGGAAGGCCAAGAGTCACATCTCATTATATATAGGCCTTTGATAGATAAGATGTGTGAGAGAAGGTAGATAGCATAAGATAGAGGAGTAGTAGATGACATGCTAGATACAATGTAGGTGGAGAGTATGAGACCTCTATTTTATATCATTGTACTTTTTCGTAAGCTTTCATTAATGACAGAGTAGTTACAAAAGTTTCTTGTAAGTTTTACATGCTTTATTATCATATATTTAATATTGCATGTTCATTGTATATTTTATGGTTGATTTTTCATTTAGTATCTAACATCAAAAGGTTATATATATATATATATAAGTGATTGGTGTTTTCACTTTAATCTAAATAAATTAAAAAATTAAAAATTAAGAAGATAGATATTTTGAAACTCTGAATAGAAGTTAAAAGTTTAAATTTCTGTGTAAACAAGGTTATAAGTTATACTTTGAAAAATAATTATCTATTAAATAAATAAATGAATTTTATATAATGTATAACCTTTTAATAACTGTTTTTGACTTTGTGATGATTATATTATTAAAAAAATTAAATACTGTGTAGTACAACGTTCACACAATTTTAAAACACATACTAATATGATAAAACTCTTTGGGTTAATAATTTTTAATAAAAAGTATACTAGATATTAAATAAAGTTGCCCCTAGTTTTCTAATTATATTATTAAAGAAATTGAATACTGCCTAACGTGGTACAACGTTGACACAATTTTAAAACACATGCTAATATGATAAACTCCGTGGGTTAATAATTTTTAATAAAAAGTATACTAGACATTAAATAAAGATGCCCCTAGTTTTCTAAGAATACAAACGTGCTCAAAACGTTAAACATATGTGAATATGATCATTTTTAATAAAAAGTAAACTCAAACAGGAGATCAAGATGACCCAGTTTTATATTGATTTTGCTATCAATCACATGAAATTACTTGAAATTTGAACAGGGCTGATTTGCTTTGATTTTCCGCTTGATGTACTTCAAAACTTTTTCAAAGATCTGCGGTGATTGATGTAACATAATTGAATATGATCAGACAGTTAAACAACAATTTTTTTTTTAAAGAAGAATCTTTTCAACTAATTTATTTCCGATGTGATTTTGTTCACGTGTCAAGTATTTTAAAATTGTTAAAAGGTTTGATATAACTCACGCTACCTTCCCTGTTTGTTTTTCCAAACTAGTTCCTCTCTGTGCGAGATTGAGGGATACTGGAATATTTCCTGTATGTGTACAAACAATTACAAAATACAAGGGGATGATCTTCCACTTGGAATTTGTATGTTAGAGATTCCACTTCAGATTTTCTTGGTTACCGACTAAGGAATCTCTGACAGTAACGTCCCATCAAGGAGTGGAAGTGGGAGTAGCACATAAATTTGATCCTCCCCACCAGAAGATGAATTTGCCCACACTGTCATCATGGCACTTCCATGGCAACTATCAATGGATGGAGCTTAGTGGTAGTGATTGTCGGATTCCACTGAGGGAATATGTTGCATATTAAGGGAAGGTGATCCTCACATCATATTAACTTCTAGCATATGTACTTTAATGGGTTTGGAACATCAATGTGCATGTGAAACATTCTCTCATGACAATCTTTTTATATGGGCTTCTGAAAAGGACAAGAATTGGAAAAGGACTCAACCATTACAGGCAAAGATAACATATTTATATACGCCCATAGTATTAGCCAATCTTCATCCAAGATTCATCTAAGTAATCCAGTTAAGATCGAATGGAGTGAATATAACCTTGGTTAATATAAATGTGTTAAGCCTGAACTATAGGCAAAACGGGGTAAACATTTGAAAAATATTATATTATTTGGTATATGTTAATGTATTATGTTGAAAAATATTACTAATTGTTTTGGATTAGTGAGTGAGTTGATATTTTATTTAATGTGATAACTTGTAAGAAATGCACATATTGTGGTGTAATTATGTGTACAAGTGACATGGGTGTAAATGTGTACAAGTGTTCATTACGTAAAAGTGCATACCTGGCCTAAGATTAAGAAGAGTCAAGTACAAGTATCATGTATATGCAAATGTATGTATATGCAAATATAGGTATAAAAGCCAAGAATCACAAGTTTTGACATATAGAAAAAAATGGTAACCAAAAAAATTATCCTATAAAACTGTATGGATCCATAAAAAAAGCAACATAATATTCCATAGATCTTTTATATAGTTATATAGATCTTTTAGAGAGCAATCCATATCTTCTATAGTTATATAGATCTTTTAGAGAGCAATCCATATCTTCTACATAGTGATATACTAATGTTATTTTTGTAACAGAAAGAAATATCTTCTACATAGTTGATATACATTGTTTATAATGTTATTTTTGTAACAGAAAGAAAGTTGTACCGTGTATATTTGAGCAATTAATATTATAAATGATATTATTGTGTATATTTCAAGCTTTAAATTCATATTGGATCCTATTATTGAATAGTATTTAATATATTATTAAGCCTTCATAATACATATTAGTTGTCTCATTTATCAGGTTCATTATACTAAAATTTTATTATATTCGATCCTGAAATTCATACTAAATATAAGGCTTCAAAAGCCATCAAAACGCTAAGACCTAATAAAGATGGTTGTCGCGCCACTCGATTTAGTGGTCTGTTAACTACATGGAGAATATTCGAATCAAATGCACCAACAAAATATAACCGTTTTATATTCATGTAGATTGTATACCTTACACAAAGTTTACAAAAATGAATTGTAGAGCTCATAACAAAGGCCATACTAATGGGTTCCTGAGTCTTCTTTGATCTGCCTCTGTCAAAGATTGATCAGGGCATATTCAGTAAGAGCTCAGATTTGATTGAGATGATGCACCTCCTTTCTGCTTCGTACTGACTGTAGAGCTAATAAATCTGCTAAATGGAGTTTACCGTTACTAGGATTACATCTAATTCTTTCCTCCTTAAAAATTGATTCCAATGCAGCACCCAAAAGTTTATGCAGTGCGTTATATCTCTCTGAATGGTCTGGCTTAAATATATATCAGCTGAACAGAATCCATATTAGTGGACTAGAGAACTGCTAATGCCCATGTACTAAAAGTTCATTCTCAATAACAAGCTATCCAGTCCAAACCCCGTCTAAATGGAAATGCTGTTAGGGATTCCCCGGCCTGTTACACCTGGGCCTGATGTTGGTGCCAATAATTCATAGGGAACCATCCCTGCACCATTCCTATTCCTAAGATTTGGGTCTTTATTTTTTTGATGTATGATTTTCTCTATACTCTGTATCCTAGCAGAGAATTTGTGGAATGCATCAACAACATGTAAGTCGCTTGTGGACTGTTGCTTTTGGCCTATGTACTCTTCGTCGGCAGAATGAGTGGAAAGAGTGTCTATAACAGCCATCAAGTTGAGTGCTTGTAGAAGATTTGGCAGAGATGATAAGAAGTATTTCTGCGGATTTGAAAGGAAGTTTTTATATTCTGGGTCTTTCACCTCCGGGAGCAACCTCCTCATGAGACAAGGCCTATTGGGAACAAAACCTGCATATGGGTACTGGCCAAAATTAAGAGCAGCATGCTGCCCTGAAGCAACCCATATCATTGTTGTCAGGATACCGGCTAGATCTTCCTTTGTTTCTAGTTTTGGCCACCATGGTTCATGCTTTAAATCTGGATGTCCTTTGTTCTTAATTTCTTCCCACCAAGCTTGAAGTTCAACATCATTTTGAACTGTGCCCGGTACTGAATAGTAACAACCAACATATGCTTCTACCCATTCTTTGATAGCTGACCAGATAAGTAGACCATCGGCTGCATAGGGATAGTCCTCAAACACGAGTCCGACACCATGCGGTTGGGTAGCATCCTCAACTGCCATACCCCTGATCACAGACAAAATCATAACCTGTTAAGATTGGTACTTGAACTAATCCAAACTTTTTTATCACCCATTCGGCCTATAAGTCTTCGTATCAGTCCTTAAGGATATCAATTGGAAACCTTAGCGCTCACCTAATAACATTAAAGCACCTAAATATACGTTTATACATAATGGATATGAAGTATTATAAATGTTTCAAACGTTGTGCAAATGAGTCCTTTAATCTGTAAACCAAGCAAGCATAACATAGACTTAACTGCAGGAACCAAGCAAGCATAACATAGACTTAACTACAGGAAAGGACCCAAAAACTATAAAATGCATTGAGGATTATAATTGTCCACGTTTGCACGAGTAGGATTACCTTCTGATCAAGTCTGCAGGCAAGGCCTCCTTATCAAATCGCCAGTGTGTGCGGTATGCTTCAGCACTTAAATTCATGCAGTACTTGCCTGGTGTGAAAGAGGTTTCAATAATTCCCTCTGCATTGATCAAACTTTGTCGGGCCAATGCATTAATTTCCATGGTGTAGCGCAAGTGTGGTTTAAGCAGTTTGAAGATGGGATGCATAGCACTGAGCTGTCTATGGGTTGCAATAACATAGGGCTCCGTGCAAGCATGTGTCCGCAACCTGTCAATTTGTAGAATGCATTAGAAACTGATTTGCATGCCATTTCATTCTTATTGATTAGATCCTTAAACTCTTTTAACTTGCAACAGGCCAGACTCCACTCCTCTGAGAACAAATTTACTTAAACAAGAAAAGCTTACCAGTGATTCACAAGTTGGTGAATGCCAGCATCATTGGCACACACATGAGCTTTGGCTTGTTGCCAAAGCCAGTGAGTGGTTGCATCATTTGCAGGAGTTAAAACCCTCTTTGACTGAGATCCAGGACATGGAGGTGGAAGGCTCAGCTCAATGGCAACAGGCTTCAGAGTTTCAAGAGGAGTCAAGAAAAATATTGTCCGTGTAGCATATATCTTCCTTCCATCCAGGGCATTGACGTCGTGGACAAAAGGAAGAATTGTATCATGGTAATCCAAAATGAACAACTTGTTCTCTTCTAAAGCCTGCAGGGAACAATACAGGGCAGAGGAACATTAGGCTAAGTTGCTAACAATGCATTTTTTTTGGGTGCCCCAAATGAGACTATTTCAGAGAACCTGGAGGCAATACCATGGATATGTATTGCTCTTTAACTTTAGTGAATGTGTAAGAATGTTTCCTAATCCTTATGAATCAAAATTGTCTCGTTCCTACAGTGATCCTTCCAATTCAGTAGACATTTGTTTACCTGTTTCAGAGACATTCCATTCAGGTGTCCTATGAGATGATCTTCTTTTATTGCTGACTCTGGTGAGCCATAGATTTCCGGATCCAGCTTGCTCACAGGAGGAAACACCTGCACCATTTTACATTCACATTTTAGATTGGAAAACCGTTATTCAAGTCATTGACATTCAGTTGGGATAAGACCATATCTTGAAAAAGATGAACAAGAAACCCCCCAAAAAAACAAACCTTTAGCCTTTCAATTCCCACAGGATTTACTCCTGCCAATATTTGACGAGCAAACTCATCATCTCGAAGCCACGCAAACCTATCCTCTGCAATAAACAACATCCATCCAGAAATTAGACCAGCAATGTATGGATTGAATTGCATACAGATAGCTCTAGGAATTAGACTTTAGTCCCTTGGACAAGTAACTATTAAAGACAAAGGAATTAGGTATTTACTTTTGATGATGCTTGGTGTGTCATACCGCATCAGCCCCTCACCGGTCTCTCTGATCCAATTCACTATGTTGGGCATCATTTTGAAGAGTGCAGTTTGAAGGTCAAACTTTACTCTCAGCCCCTCTCTGTACAGAGCCTCTATTTCAGTGAAGCACTCAAACTCCTTATTGGGATCCACAAAACTGGCTAGTAACGCTGGTATCAAGTTATGTAATATTGCTTTTGTCCTTCCTGCTTCAATGGTAGCTTGCTTGATTTCCTCAAAGGTTTCATCACGCGGCACATAAAAAGGAATAGGTTTCTCCACCCTGGTTTCTTTCGATGGATCTGTTTTAAAGCAGAGGCACTGTCAAGACATCTCCAAACTATATCTACTATTGCAGAAAGGCACTACGAGTCCTTATTCAACAAGATCCAACAGAAGACCATCAAGCATGGAGAATCAGAGCAACAAGCAGGATTTTGAAAGACTAATTGTCTATACATGTAGCAAATGGCACCTTCAAAGCCACAAGAAATTTTCTAACCTCAAAGTATATTTTTTAATGATTAAAAAGTAATTATTTTATTTTTTATTTTTTATTTTTTTTTTTATTTTTTTATTTTGAAGAGGTGCAAAACTCCTTTCAGTATTTCAATACAATATTTCTGGTATTCAATTATAATACCTCAAACCAGAACAAAAATCATAACTACTCGTACTATCACTACCAGACTAACATGTTTGATAATTGAAATTTTTCTATTTATTTATATAAGCACCTGTTTGGAAGGCTGCCATTTGCTGCATGTTTAAACAACGAATTTTGAAACACAGAGAATTCAGTTACAATTGCTAAATTTCACAAAAAGGTTAGTAAAAATTGGTGTGAAAGCCTACCTTTTTTGGATGCTGGGCGGCCAGTGCGGCATCTCCTTGGATAGGGAATCTCCTCACCCCCCAGCACTGGTCTCAACTGGTCTTTGCCCTGCTCTGGGTTTCCTAAATCGTTATACACGTCATAATCGTATATTCTATCTGAATGTTTGCGCTCCCCCTCACCATCGCCACGCAGATGTTGTAACTCCTCCTCTCGAAGGTCTCTCAGCCCAGGCGGAGTCTGAGAGGGCACATATGGCTGTTATGACAAACAGAGAAATAAGAGAAGTTAAAAACGAAAGCTCCAGAGAAACGCTTTGGCCTGTGTGGTTACTGATTTCGATCGGTAAAATCTATTGCTTAAAAGGAAAACAAGCATACCTTATTACTGAAAAATATCCTTTTCTCAGGGTTGTCCTTAGTCGAGTGCACCCATGAGTTACAGGCAAAGACCACTGGTCCACTCACAAATCCTTGGATTACAATACTTTCCAAGTAAAACTCTTTGCTGTGCCTGTTGGTAACTATGATGGCTCCCGGCTGCCCGAAATCAGAATTTACAGTAAATTTTGCAGTGTACTCTACTTTCTCCGCCCTTATCCCAGACTTGTGTAGCCACCCCTTCAATGCAGTTTCTTTGCTTCTCTTTCCAGAGTTAATCTCTGCACAAAACAGGTCCAATATTTATTAGTTTCTAGTGCTGAACATCTTCAAAAGCTTGTGAAAGTAAATAGGGATCATAGTTTTTGTCTGAAAATTCTTAGTATGTCTTGAATTTTCCATTAAAAAGACCTAAATTCGACTCAGGGAAAGATACTCTGTTCTACTCTATATACTTTGCATCCTATTTAAGGAAAATTAGGGATAAAGCTTACTGGGATCGATGTTCTCGCTAACGAGCTGCAACACAACGTTGAGGCCGATTACGTCTGCGAGAGAATCCCAGTGCCTTTCTAGGGATTCCGCCATATCCTCCTTGCGCTTTCTTCTGACCGTAACGATTGCCTGCAAGTCCAATTTCACGGGCTTCTCGCGAGCTGCGACGCCCATGGCGGGAGCGACTTTGTCGCTCAAGACTGCACGCAATACGGGATAATTCACCTTCCTCCCCAACTGTTCCCATGCGTTTTCTTTCTGCTGCGACGCCATCACAACGATCTTCTTCTTTTTTTGGCTATTTCTTCTCGTAGAATGGGATTCTCCACCGGAGGGAGCGAACTGGGATCGACCCGCGCTCCATGACGCCTGGCGGAGCTTCAATCCGGCCTGGGAAACCGTTATGTCCGTGCACTGGATCGACAATGCCATGATGTCGTCGAATTAATTATTCGACTGCTTTGTCCAACACCTCTTCTCCGAGATGGCAATGGCTATCCGAATGTCTTTCTTTCGTTCTTTCTCTCCGATGAAGTCAGAGAGTGGGGTGGTGGCATTTATAGCGCGCGTGCGCGCGTGCTCGCAAGGACGATTTGGTCTGCAACAGTGGATACTTCCATTCAACTCCACAGTGCTGCCGTGCAATTCGTTGAATTCTTTACCGCGTAAGAGAAGCTTCACAGTCTGGCGCTGACCAATAGTATGTCCGTCTGCAACGCTGCACTGACCAGGCCACTACGACCGTGACTTAAATTTTTGTTTGGTAAAAATAAAAACCCATGTTTTTCTATTAGATTTGGTTTGTGTAAGAAATTCTTACGAGGGTTGTACAGTTTTCTCTTAATCATGATTTTTGTGAAGTCGTAAAGCTATGTTTATTAATAAAAAATTTAAAACATATTCACTCCATCACACACTCGCCCAGGCCAGGGTTTGAACCTTGGACCTCCTGAAGAAGAGCCACGGCAGAACCATTGCTCTCTCCCCTATAAACCATGTTTTTATGAGAGCAAAGAAAAGCCATGTCTTGTTTGGTAAAAAATAATAATATATTTTTTTTCTTTATTAACAATCCCTCCAGTCAAGGAAGATATTTTTTTGAGTAATACTTTTTATAAACATCTATTGTGGGGATTGTACACAAGTCACATCATTGACAATGCAAGTGGCGTCTTTGTCGGTAGATGATAGTCACATAGATCAATGGGCGATAAGGATGGAGATGGTGATGGTTTTAAAGAAACATGGGATATAGTCCAAGTGGGGTATGAAGATCCTCAAGATTGAAAAACATGAACATCACAAGCTAAGACTAAGAAAAGGGAGACAAAGGAAAGATGTCTTAGTCATGTTTTATAATTTAAAGTGTTTTAGATATGATCATTTTTCTTAGTATCGGTACAACCAAAAATGTCAAGGAAGTTTGGGAAACATTGCAATTTGCTTACCAAAGCATTGGTAAAGTTAAACGGGTTCATTTGTAGAATTTGTAAAAAGATTTTGAAAATCTTCAATGAAAAGATAGTGAGAAGATTGTTGATTATTATGTTTGAGTTCAAGACATTGTTAACCAATTATGTAGCCATGGAGAGACCATTACCAATTAGGTAATTTGTGAAAAAGTTCTTAGATCTTTATCAATAAAATGGAATTTTGTTATTATTGCAATAGAGGAAAGTAAAGATTTGATGACGTTGAAGTTGGATCAACTCATGGGATCATTATTATCTCATGAAAGTAGATTGGAGAGAACTCCAATTAGCTTTACACAAGCATTTACAATGAAGGCTAAAGTTGGAGAAGAGATTCAAATTATCCAAGAGGAAGACGAAAAGGTCGTGAAGGTAGAGATTGTGGACATGATAGTCCAGATAAAAAAAATTATATGCAATGCCATTATTGTAAAAGTTTTGGCTATTTTAAGGGAGAGTGCATGCTTAAGCAAAGTCACATGCAAAATAAGAAGGCAAATTTCATCCAAAAGGAAGAAGAGCATATTGGATCTAACATTTTTCTCTTGTTGTATGGCAAATAAGTCTAATGATGATGTTTGGTTTCTTGATTCTAGTTGCTCAAATCATATGACAAGCAACAAAGATTTATTTGTGAAGGTTGATGAAATAGCAAAAAATGAAGTGAAACTTGGAGATGATATGGTTGTGGAAATTGTCGGCAAAGGCACATTGGTTATGCACACCAACCAAGACACTTTGTTGGTTTTTGGTCTTAAGCACAATCTTTTGAGTGTAGGCCAATTGGTTGAAAAGAATTATAAAGTTTTATTTGATAATGGAGCATGTAAGATCTTTGATAAAAATGATGGTGGAAAGATAGTTGGAGTAGTTCCCATGACAACAAATAGAATGTTTCTAATGAAGATGCATCCAACACACTCAAATGTTTTGTAGTTTTCATGACAACAAATACGTTTCTAATGAAGATGCATCCAACACACTCAAATGTTCTACAAGCAACTATTGAAGACAATAATTGGTTGTGGCATAAACATTATGGTCATCTAAGTTTTAAGGGGTTGAATTTGTTATATACAAAGAAGATGGTTCAAGGCTTACCCAAAATTGAAGCAAAGGATGAGGTGTGCTCTAATTGTGCATTGGGAAAGTAGCATAGAAAAAATTTTGATTGGGAAATCATGGCGAGCTTCTTAACCACTATAGTTGGTTCGCTTGAATATTTGCAGCTCTATGCAGATATATAGAGGAATTTCTAGGAAAATATGGAATTATTTCTTGAAGAATAAGAATGAAGCATTTGGTTGTTTTATGAATTTTAAAGCCTTAGTTGAAAAAGAAAGTGATCATTCTATTAAAATTTTGAGGACTAATCTAGGAGGTGAATTTACTTCTAAGGAATTTAATGCATATTGTGCTAATCATGGAATCAAAAGGCAACTTACAACAACATACACACCACAACAAAATAGTGTTGTTGAACAAAAAAAATCACATAATTGTTGTAATGGCAAGGTCTATGTTGCAAGCAAAACACATGAAAATTAAATTTTGGGTGGAAATAATAGCTACAACTATATATTTTCTTAATCATAACCCTATATTAGGAGTGAAGAATTGTATACCAAAAGAAGCATGGTCAAAAGGGAAATTCAATCTAAAACATTTGAAAGTTTTTAATTCATTAATATCTATACAAATTCAAAATAAAACCATAAAAAAATTAAATACAATAAAGAATGCATATTTATTAGTTACCCAAAAAAGATGAAGTATACAAACTTTGAAATTCTTGGTTGTAAATTTTAAAATTAAGAAACTTTAAAATTTAAAATTAAAAAAATAATTATATCAAATAATATTATATTTTACACCAGTTAAAGAAATAAATATACAATAAACCAAAAGATAGGTGTGAAAATAAAAAAACTTTAAAGATGATATCACTTCTTTTGATAATATAAGAGGCAAATGTCTAGCCGCCTTCAAACACTATCGAGAGAGACGGAAGAGTGATTGAGCATGAGAAAAACACACACATAGCCACCTTTGATGAGCACAGCCCACATCGTCCAGCAAACCGGCTGATAAGCGCCAGCTGGCGTGCGACGGCGCCAATAATCCAAGCAATTGACTTTCTCAATATCCAAAAATATCGAGAGGGTTTTGAGTCCAAATCTGATTTAGGTGTTATAGAAATATTGACTCTCACGGTCTTACTTAGACCCAGGCTTGCTTTCCACCTTCTCAGAAGTTGCAGTTTACTACTACATCGTACGCGGTTTGAGAATGAAACAGCCTCCACAGTCTAAAACACGTGAAAAGTAAAAAGAATACAGTGCAGAGTCGTGTCGCCTCTGGATGGCGGACTGCAAAATCGTCGGATTTCCATCCCCTCCCAAATGTCTATGTCATAATCTTCTCCTCCTTGTAGTGGTCCATTGTTTGAATTATTTATTTATTTATTTTTTTTTAGTGGTGGAATATTGGTCAGTGAACTGTTTTAATTTGATTTTCCTCTTAACTTTATGTTAAAAGCTGTGGGCTGTCGCAATTCCATTCTCCTGTTGATTTCACTTTTATTCAACAGTTTAAAGATTGTGCGTTGCCTGAGTCAGATTTTTTTGTTGACTTCTTTTTTATTCAGCAGGTTAAGGCTGTTATCTCAGTTCAATTCTTAGGTTGACTTTGTTTTTACTCAACAGGTTAAGGTTGCCTTAATTTAATTCTTCTGTTATCTCAGTTCAATTCTTAGGTTGATTTTGTCTTTACACAGCAGGTTAAGGCTGTCTTAGTTCAATTCTTCTGCTATCTCAATTTAATTCTTAGGTTGATTTTGTTTTTATCCAGCAGGTTAAGGCTGTCTTAATTCAATTTTTCAATTGACTTTGTCTTTACCTAATAAATTAAGGTTTATAACGATCATATCCAAGTTCTATCCAAAGTTATACCTTACATTCATGAAAAGGTTTGGGCTTATGAAAGAGACCTTGGTTAATTCTTCTTTCAAACAATAGTTGCTCTTAAAATAAAGATTATGACATTAAGTATTTTCAATTTGATCTTTTGACCTATTAAAACAAAATATTATTACTTGATATTTTTTTGAGATAGAAAATTAGATTGACCATCAGAATTCAGAAGCGACCTAAACGAATTCTATATCTATTATACACGAGAAACATGGAAAAGTCGAGTTGGGGAGGGTGTTTGAATTTATATTTAAAAATCATTGCGGACGAAAAAAAATATTTTAAATAATATATTAAATATATTTTAATAATGATTTTTAAAATGGGATAATAATATAGTTATTGAGGATGAGATATTACATAATTTAATAAGTAAATCTAATGTTTGGTTAATTTAGATAATTATTTACATATATTTTAAAAGATTTGGTTCTAAACTATTTTTTAATGTTATAATAAATTATAATTAATTTTTAAGATCTTGAATTTTTTTTTTTTTTTTTTACCATGGTGGAATCGATAGCCACCACGAATCCGGGCAGGCTGTCCAGCTTTTTATGACCGCCACAGTATTCTGCGATGTCCGCTCAAGAAGCCACCACACAGATCTTTGCGCAGTCCGCCCCTATAACCACCATGCCACAATCATTTTAAACCTTTTACGCCGCTGAAAGCACTAGGAAAGGGACAAGCGTTCAGTCCGATGAGTCCCGAGATTTGAACCTTGGACCTCCGCCCCCCTTATGGGGTTTGGATGAACCAATTGGTCTACACCTCGGACCCAAGATCTTGAATTTTAGAGTTATAAAAATTTGTTAAAAAAAATAGACGTAAAGGTCTCATATAATTTTTTATATTCTTTTTTAAAATAAGCTTTCAAATCTGTCATCTGTTAAAAGAACTTTTTATGAGATACTTTTATACTAATTATTAGTAGATGAAATTATTGTAAAGGGTATTCCCCTTTAAAGAAGGGGAATCTTTTTATTAAGAGATGATATTATTGTAAAGGGGTTACCCTTTATAGGGATGGCTTTGTGAGTTGTCTCTATGAAAAGCACTTAATCCGTTGTTTATATTGTAGGTTTTTTAATAACCAGTTCAATTTTAATGTATTTTCCACATGAAATCAATTTTCATTTTTTCTTAATTTATTAAGAATTTATTATAAAGTAAGTTGTAAATGCTTGGGAGAAGTAGATTCTAGATATTTTTGTAAGAAAGAGTTAATGTTAGGTAATAAAAATCATTAATTAAAGAACATGTGACAACAAGCTAAATTTATTTTGGAAAACAATTTTTAAAAGATTTTAAAAGTTGTGTTTAAGATTGATAATAATATTTTAGATCTTAAAAAAATGAGATGGATCCTTTTAAGTTGGGGATGGGTTTGTTATAACTTAATTTTTTGATGATTGTATTATGAAAGTGAAAGGGTATTTAAATACAACAATTACCTAAATGTGACATAATAATCTATAACTATTCTTGTTCCTTAGTGAACCTCACAAACCATGTGTTGAGTGGTTACTCAATTTATATTCACATTATACATGATGTAATAACTTCCAACAGTTTTGACCTACCTTAGAATTAAACCCTCAAAGAATTGTGAAGGACGTTTTTCGCAGGACTGTCCAAACTGCCAAACTTGTTTCGGTCATATTTCACTCATCTGGACTCGGATTGAGCGAAAATTTTGAGGGTAGATGTCTGACAAACCCTAGAACGTCTCCACTAATTTTTAGATCATTTGAAGCAACAAGATCCTAGCGCATCCCTATGTGTGAATGAGATTTTTAGCAAGCGACTGTGCGAGGGTTTCATTTGGGTTAAGTGCAAGCAGCTCCAAAGGTTGGTTTTCGAGGTCTTTGGGTCCTAACGACCAATATTTTTATGGTTTTTGCTCAAGAATTTAGTAGGAAATATTGTAAGGGATCTAAGATGGGTTAGAAATTTATCTTTCAATAGATCTTCATGTTGTGAACTTGAGTGACAACGACTTCCAATTTGTTGCACAAAAGAAAATTGAAAATCATACCTTTCCACGATGTCTAGGACATGGATTAAAGATATATCGAAACAATTTTCAAGCAGTTGATCAAAAAATGGCTCATATCTCAAGTGAATCTGGTGCTAATGTGCACCCACAAAATAAATCTACTGTGGAAACCCCTATCAAGGGTAAGAATTTCAAAGAATCAGCCCCAAAAATGAATTTGTTATTTTTGGAATTGACAAAAATTCCAAAAATAATTTGGTATTCCTTCGCCTTCTTCTCCCAACAACAACAAAAATAAAAAAATAAAAGAGAAACAAACAAAGGAAGATATATTCTCCTTGCATATTTTTTATTTTTTTTAACTTTATTATCTTCTTACTTGGGTTTTGAAGTGAATGTTCATAAGAATATACTTCAGCTTCTCTCTTATTGCTTTGTTTGAATTTGCATATAATTGAACAAACAATGTTGCAAAACCTTGTAGAAAATTACTTCAAGGATACACTATATTTAAATATTTATAACTTAAATTCTTATGATTTTTCTTGTGATCACTATCTTGAAGGGCATGTTTTTATTTCTTCCATTACACTTTCAATTTTTCTTGTGCCATCATAAGTCTAATACTAGTAGTATTTGTAAGTGCCTCCTTTGGGAATGTTCTGGAAAGGTTGTATCTTAGGATCCTTTTCTCCACAAAATTGCATGGCTTATACTTGTATTTCTTCAGGTTATTTAGGTCTTTAACACATGTTATACATCTATGTAAAGTCCTAGTTGTTACCTCAATAGGACTCCATACGCTTTTGATGCTTGCTAAGTTCATGGTCATTATACCTTATCTATTTAAAAATCTTGAATTTAATTTATTTTTTGTACTTATCAAAGAGAGAAAAGGAATCACATGATGTCTCTTGGATAATTAGACATGTGATGAGATGCTTGGCATGCTTACCTTCTCTATTGTCTAGGCTTCTTGCATGATGACCAACTTTGTTAGAATGGAATCCTCTTCCAAAATCTTTGTTGATTTGTGTTCTTTTTTAAACTAGTCTTCTTCCTCTTTTCATTTGAATATCTTAACTCATTTCCATTTAGCAATTATTGGGCCTTTCTCTTCTCTATGCAATTCAATGTGGTTAGAATGAACAACTTTTTTTTTTAAATCTAAACTCTACTCTTTTGTTGTTCCTCCATATCATTATGAGAAAGATGTTATGTTTGACCAATTTGGTATGTTGATATTTAATCTCCCTTTGCAAGTTTTTCACATTCCTCTTAAGCTCTTGATTGTCTTTGTGGAGAAGAAACATGCATTAACTTGGACATGAAAATATTTCTTTCTCTTGCAACTTTTTTCATTGGAATCTATATTTGTCTAACCACCCATATTTAAGTATTATATCTCGTTTCACCTTATTTGGTGCTTGTATATACTCATCTTCCAATTATGTAACCATTTTGCAAATGGATTTAACGCATTTAGCAAACTAGTTTTTAAGTCATGATGATCTTTTGTATTATTTGTTGAATTATTTAATCTTTATTTGTTTAGCATTTTGTACAACTTTTAATTTTTCTTTATCAATTCTTCAATATTTTTGGAGGTGACGATGATTTTCATTCTTCATTTTTTGGACTTTGAGTTGCTTTCCTTGAGACTTTTCCCTATTCTTCTTTACTCATGGTTAAACAATATGTGAAGTACAAATACCAATGCACATAGGTTCTAACAAACACATTGAAAGAACTACACACGTTACAAAAACTTTAGTTGCTTAAAACTTTGCTTAAGGAGACAGATACTAATTTAATACTTGTTATTTTCATATTCAATAAGGTTCTTATAACTTGCAAAAATATACACAAAAACAAAAATGTGGCAATTTATATCTTAATTTGAAATATAGAAATTTGAAATATAAAATAATGCATGAAAAACAACATTTGCATGCTAGAAAAACCAATTTATATGATGTAAAATGCTTTTTTGATAACAATAACAATACAATCCTATAAATGATGTTATTGTTAAAATGCTTATATACGCAATGTAGACAATAAATGATTGTCCAAAGTTTTAGTAGAATTTTTTAACAAAAATTCTCCAAATTTGAAAATAAGACCCTTCGTTTTTTCACACACCTTGCATTTATTTATAACTAAAATTCTCCAAATTTGAAAATAGTATCCTTCTTAGTTCCACACATCTTGTATTTATCCTTCAAGTTGATGGCTAGACATTTTTATATAACAACTATCTCTTACTTTATCTTTGGACTTGTGTAATATTTTTTCAAGAATTAAGAAAGTTGCATGTTGAAGAATCTCTTATATCATTCTAACTTTTATATATATTTTTTCTATAATTAAAAAAATTGGTTTTTTATTTTCAATCTTTTTTTATTGAATTTAAAGATTCTTATATCATTTTAATTTTTAGGTCCAACTCTTCAATATATTTATGATATATTTTGCCTAAACTTTATAATCTCAACTTTTATTTTGTTGCCTAAAATAAATTTTATGAGGTTTTACATGGGAGTTTACAACACCAACTTGACTTCTTACAATCTCATACTCTTTTAATCCATCATACTCTTCTAATCCATCTCATCACAGCCTTGCGTTCAATCTTTAAAGGATGATAATACTCTTCTAATCCATCTCATCTAACCTTAGCTTTCAATCTTTAAAGGATGACAATTTTTCCTGTTTTTTGCTTCTCCCAACAAGGCATGCAATCAGATTACAACTTAATTTTTGTCAATTTTTAAAAGTTGAACTCCTTTATTTTTGCATATAATATCCTCTCAAAGATTAAAAGCTTTACTAAAAACAGCCAGGTATAACATTTTACTCAATCAAATAAAATTTTGAAATTAATCAATATGTTGCTAAACAAATTTAAAAACAATAATGTTTTTTATAATAAAACTTCTCATTAAAAATATAGTATTTTTAAAAAGTTTGAATTATTAACCCTATAAAACTAAAATTTATTTTAATATAATTATAATTATAATTAATAAATATTATAAAATTAACTTATATTTCTTAATTTTCGAAAAGACTAATATATCTACAATCATGCTGTAATACAACCCCTTTCAGTCCCTACTGTAGTGAGAACGATATGTGAACTACTGTAGTGAGAACGATATGTGAACTAACTTTATCGATAAGTGGTCCGATGTAACCCCATGGCTTTCCCACACCACAATTTTAGTAATTAAGACTACGTTGATTTTCTTTGTACGTGGTGGGTGTTTTCTAGGAATCTTTTGGATGGAATCACATCACATTTTTTTTGCGGCCCTACTCTGAAAAGTCTGTAAACATCATCATCGTATCATCCAGGCAAATAATGCTGTTTCTATACTAGTTAGAGCTCGGATCTATCTATACTAACTTTTTGGTTTATCTCAAAATGCGGTGCACGGATATTTTGAAACTTTTGATAAGCTCGATGCATAAAGGGAGATTCTGAAACTTTTGACAAATTCAATGAAGGAAGAGGCACACGTGTACAATGCACAATCACACAGACAATTTCCACAACAGATAGACATATACCGTCACATTAGGCTAAAAAAAAAGGAAAAAAAAGTTTCTCCCTATTGTACAACGTTTGCAAGACTGAAATGAGCAGGTGGTCCTGACCAAAGCCATTTGTAAAAATGGGATTCCTTTTTCAAAATGAGCAGGTGGTCCTGACCAAAACCAGTTGTCAAAATGGAATTCCTTTTTCCTTGTATAGCATGCCCCTGTCCAAAATTGAACCCAATAGGGTCTGCTGGATATGTATCCAAACTAATCCTTTAGAATCATCTGACCTGAATATACCTCACTTTGGCAAGATCCAACTTATCATGGGTTCATGAGTTTGATTCAAAGTCCTTCAGCTCTGACTTGTAAAATATATATTTAATGGATTATCATTGTTTATCACAAGAACCGAGAAAACTCATCCGTACTACACAAACACGGGAATATCTCTATACAACCACTGCCATCCAGCTCATTGAACAGCAGTGACCTAAAAAAGTAGTTTCATATATGTTAGGAAAAAGAATAGTGCTACTTATACTGATTTTCAACATGGGTCAGAGAGTTTCTGATACCAAGCTCTGTTAAGCTAACCAATCTAAATGCTAACACTGTTGGGAACTCCCCGGCCTGTTATACCTGGACCTGATGTTGGCATTAAAAGTTCATATGGAACCATCCCTGCGCCATTCCTGTTCCTAAGACTCAAATCTTTATTTCTTTGATGTATGGCTTTCTCTATGCTTTGCATTCTAGCAGAAAACTTGTGGAATGCATCAACAACATTTAAATCACTTGATGAGGGCGGTTTTTGGCCAAGGTACTCTTCGTCAGGGGAATGAGTGGAGAGAGTGTCTATAACTGCCATCAAGTTGAGCGATTGAAGAAGACTTGGCAAGGATGATAAGAAGTATTTTGGAGGATTCGAAATAAAGTTTTGATATTCTGGATCTTTTTCCTCCGGGATCAACCTCCTCATGAGACAAGGCCTGTTGGGTACATATCCTCCATAAGGGTACTGACCAAAATTAAGAGCAGCATGCTGTCCTGAAGCAAGCCATATCATTGTTGTCAGAATACTGGCTAGATCTTCCTTTGTTTCCAATTTTGGCCACCATGGTTCATTTTTTAAATTTAGATGCCCTTTGGTCTTGATCTCCTCCCACCATGCTTGGAGCTCAACATCATTGGGGACTCTGCTTGGTTCTGAATAGTAACAATCAACATATTTTTCTACCCATTCCTTGATAGCTGACCAAATAAGTAGACCATCAGCTGCGTAAGGGTAGTCTTCAATCACTAGTTTGACACCATGCGGTTGAGTAGAATCCTCAACTGCCATACCCCTGACAATAGACAAAGTCATAATCTGTTAAGATTGGTGCTTCATTACTCAAACCTTTATTTATCATTTAATCTATTTAAAACTCTTCATGTGGCAACACTAATGGAAATCAATTGCAAAAATACATATTGAAAAATAAAATTCACTGCAGATTATACTCGTCCATATCTCTACACAAGCAGGCTCACCTTCTGATCAAGTCTGCAGGCAAAGCCTCCGTATCAAATCTCCACTGTGTGCGGTATGCTGCAGCACTTATCTCCATACAATACTTGCCTGGCGTAAAAGAGGATTCAATAACCCCCTCTGCATTGATCAAGATTTGTCTGGCCATTGCATTGATTTCCAGGGTGTAGCGCATGTGGGGTTGAAGCAATTTGAAGATTGGGTGCATAACACTCAAGTGTCTATGGGTTGCAATAACATAGGGCTCCACGCAAGCATGTGTCCGCAACCTGTGGATTTGTATAATACGTCAGTGTATGATTTGAATGGGACCACATTTTCTGTTGTTTAGACCCCTTAAAACTCAATATATTAATTAGTGCATCAGACCAGAATCCACTGCCCCGAGGACAACTTCTTGCACAAGCAAGAAATGCTTACCAGTGATTCACTAGCTGGTGAACGCCAGCATCATTGGCACACACATGAGCTTTGGCTAGTTGCCAAAGCCAGTAAGTGGTTGCATCATTTGAAGGTGTGAAAACCTGCTTTGATCTACACCCAGGGCATGGTGGTGGGAGGCTAAGCTCAATGGCAATAGGCTTCAGCGTATTGAGAGGAGTTAAGAAAAATATTGTCCTAGTAGCATATGCCTTTCTTCCCTCCAGGGCATTTATTCCATTGACAAAAGGAAGAAATGTGTCATGGTAGTCCAACATGAACAATTTATTCTCTTCTAATGCCTGCATAGAATAAACATGATACAAACATATTAGGCTAACAATAAAACTATATTGCTGGCAGCACTGGACTAGATTATTTGAGAGAACATTTACAATAGAAGCGATACTATACACGTATATCCATTAGGAATTGAACTTTCCATTGTTCTTCCGCTACTGACAATATGAATCAAATTCATTTAATCCCTATACTGACTTTTACAGTTGAGTAGTAGACATCTATTTACCTTCTTCACAGACATCCCATTCAGTTGTCCTATGATATGCTCTTCTTTTATTGCCGACTCTGGTGGGCCATAGGTTTCTGGATCCAGCTTGCTCACAGGGGGAAACACCTACACCATTTTAACATTTGCAAAGTTTTTATCCATGTCCCCATTTTTACTTTGTAGGGTGGGAATAAGGTCATCTCTTGAAGAAGATGAAAAGGAAAGGAAAGAAACAAACCTGTAGTCGCTCAATGTTCACAGGATTTACTCCCGCCAGTGTTTGACGAGCAAACTCTTCATCTCGCAGCCATGCGAATCTATCCTCTGCAATAAAACCAAAAGAACATCCACAACTTAGAGCTGCCATGTATGGATGAAATCTACTTCATGCATCACAGAATTTACAAGTAATTTCCGAAGATAAGGAAGTGGGTATTTACTTGAGATGATGCTTGGTGTTTCGTACCGTACCAGCTTCTCGGTGGCCTCTCTGATGCGGTTCACTACCTTTGGCATCTTCTTCAAGAGTTCAGTCTGAATATCAAACTTAACTCTAAGCCCCTCATTATACAGAGACTCAATTTCAGAGAAGCACTGAAACTCCTTTTTGGGGTTCACAAAACTCGCCAGTAAGGAAGGCCCCAAGTTTCGTAGCAATGCTTTCATCTCTCCTGCATCAAGGGTTTCCTGCTTAATCTCCTCAAAGGTCTCATCGCGTGGCACATATAAAGACATGGGTTTGTCTACCCTCTTTTCTGCTGATGGATCTAAGAACAAACAGAAGCACTTTTTCAGCCCATCTCTTCACAAAGCAATTACCAATTCAACAGAAACCAAAAACAAAACTACCAGATACTGGGGTGAATGTAAATGGGTTTGTTGATCATATCAATGTCATGTTCCTAAGAAGTTCCAACATATTATATATATATTTTTCTTGTGAATTAAACTTAGCCTAATAATTTTATCATTGCAATATCCCTACTAGGGCAGATTGTTAGCAGTAGAACAAGTGTCAAATTCTTACCTTTTACACATGCGTCACGACCAGTGCGGCATCTCCTCGGATAGGGAATTTTCTCAACCCCCAAAACTGGTCTGGCAAGATCCTTGCCCTTGTCCGGATTCCCCAAATCGTTATACAAGTCATAATCGAAAATTCTATCCGCATGTTTGCGTTCCCCTTCACCGTTGCCACGTAGATCTTTTAGTTCCTTCTCTCGAAGCCCCTTCAGGCCAGGTGGAGTTTGAGAGGGCAAATATGGCTGATATCAGAGACAGAAAGACAGCGAGAATCAGATACAAGTGCCCTGATAAATTAGAAGAAAGAAAAATAAAAACTCCGGCAGGCGAATGTTTGCGGATAGAGTGGTAGCTCTAGTGGTTATGATCTTTGTATGGTTTGAGACTTAAGACATTTGACTCGTAATAAAAAGGTGAATGGAGTTTTGTTTAGTTCTGTAAGCGAAATTCAAAAAGGGGCTCGCCTTCCTAAAAAAGGTCTGCAAAGTTCAATCAATAGAATTTACCTTATCACTGAAAAAGACTCTCTGTTCAGGATTATCCTTCTGGGGCTGTACCCAAGAATTGCAGGAAAAGAATACCGGTCCATTCACCATTCCTTGAATCACAATACTCTCCAAATAAAATTCTTGGTTGTGTTCATTACTAACTATTATGGCTCCTGGCTGCCCAAAATCGGAGCTTATTGTGAAATCTGCACTGTACTCTACTTTGTCCGCCCGTATTGCAGATTTGTACAACCACCCCTTCAATGCAGATTTTTTGCTTCTCTTGCCGGATTTGGTTTCTGCACAAAATAGGCGCACTTCAGTAACCCGCGATCAGCATTCAAGAAACAAGATAATCCCACTTCTTAAAATTCGCCTGATCATAAACCCAACTGCGAAAATATTCCATTTCCATTATCGAACATGATCTCATACAATTCAAACAAGGCTTTCACAAATTTGAGTAATCTAACAGAGCCAAATCCAGCCCCAATTGGCTTATCATCATCGTATTCCTCTCTGTAACTAAAGACATTGGAGTTGACTGTCTTGATGTTTGTAACTAAAATTTATAAGTTAACAAAGGCAGCCTGATGTTGAATACCGGTATTCAACCCATTGAATACTATGACTGGTGAGATTCGATTCAATTTAGAAGAAAGATTCATCAGAGGCAAAAGAGAGAACTTACCTGGATCAATATTCTCGCTGACAAGCTGCATCACTACATTGCGACCGATGCCATCGACGAGAGAATCCCAGTGCCTTTCGAAAGATTCCCTGAGGCGCTCCTTGCGCTTTCGTCTGACGGTAACCACGGCCCTCACGTCAAACTGGACGGGCTTCTCGGGGGCCACGACGCCCACGGCCGGGGCGCGTTTATCACTCAAGAGCGCACGCAACACGGGGTAATTCACCTTCCTTCCGAACAGCTCGCCGCCACTTCCCTTCTGATGCGCCACCAAAACAACGATTCTGCTCTTTCTTCTCCGCGACATGACGACTGGCACTAACAGGGATCGATCCTGGGTCCACGACCCAAGCTTCCCGGGCTGAGACACTAACATGTCTGCGCTTTAATATCTCCTCACAATTAATTCTTTTCCCCCCACCCCAACCCAACCTGTAGAAAATCGACCGAATCTCTCTTTATGATTAATTTGCCTTCAAATGGATCTCCCTCAAGCCTCTATTTCTGTCAGTGAAATGCTCCACCATGTCTGTAATGGACTCGCGGCTTCCTTTATATCCTTCTCTTCCTCTAAAAGTGCTACAATTTCCACGTTATTCAGGCTGTTCATAGCCTTGAAAGACTAAGAAGCACGAGTTGTAGACTTTTTAAACCGCGTTCCAGAACGAGGGTCCCCATCCTCTCTTGACTCTTACCAGCAGACATGGTCATGTGTAGAAGGTTATCCAGGTAACTTTCCTTTTTATATAGATCTTCAATTTGTTGGGTAAAGATAAAATAGGAGTCTAAATCTTCTATGGAATTGAATTAGGGCAGTTTCATCTACAACACGCTCTACCACTATCAATCCACTCATCAGTTATCTTAATTTGTTGGGTAAAGATAAAATGGGATCCTAATCTTTTATGGAATTAAATTAGGGCAACCTCACCCACAACATGCTCCACCACTATCAATTCACCCATCTATAACTGATCCTCAATTTGTTGGGTAAAGATAAAATGGGACCCCAATCTTCTATAAAATTGAATTAGGGCAACCTCACCCACAACATGCTCGACCACTATCAATCGACCTACTTCCTCGACATACAGGAAAAGGTGGACCACCTACTTTTTGGAAGTCAAACTTATGGCTAGCAGCAGGCTAAGGCTAAGGCTCGTTTGGATCCGTTAAGTGCTACCCAATCGAACAAAAAGACTGTGGGGATTTGCAAAATGATTCGAAGAAACCGGAATAAAAAATTGTGGCGTTAAGTGCTATCCCATCGGACAAGAAGACTGTGGGGGATTTGCAAAAAATTTTCGAAGAAATCGGAAATATAAAATTGTGCCGAGTCGAAACCGCCACGTAGTCGGACTGAGGGGGAGCTACGTCGGCGCCGGGAAGCCCTCGCGGCGGAGTCTGTACTTGTTTACGCGTTAAAGGCGGTTCCTACTCTGGACTGTGACGTATACGTGTACAGCGAGGGCAAGGAAAACGTGAGCAAGTTAAATATAAATATTTGAGCTTGTAATCTCGCCTCCCACCGCAAATTTACATTTGGCACTGTTTCGCTTTCGAATCCCAGCTCTTCCACACGCACCGTATCTTCTGGTCCGCTGAGTTGACGGAGCTTGAGGTGGTAGGTGAGCGGGAGTAAATAGCAAGCACTTTCCTTAACACAAGTCAAAGATTAAGAAAAATGTGGCTCTTTCTTATAGTTACGGGTCAGTGGTCGTTACTATGAAACCCTTTGTTTTTCCTACAAACCATTAATCATTTTAAGACTTCGTTTTTACTTTAAACTATCTTATAAACCATTATTCAAGTTGCTAAAAGTTTCTAAAGTTTTTAATGTAACAAAAAAAACAACAAAACTATTGTAACATAGAAAACTTCATTGCACAGATTCTTTGATAGAAAACTTCAGCACACAGATTCTGATCATTTTTATCTTTGACTTGGTTTCTACTCAGCATTACTGTTATGAAACACTTTGTTTTGCTGCAAACCACTAATCATTTTAAGGTTGGTTTTTTTTTTTTAAATCTTGTTTTTCTTTACTTCTTTTTCGTTTTTGTTTTGCTGCAAACTACTAATCACTTTAAAATCAAGTGTTGATTTGTCCTTACTCAACAGACTAAGATCTATAAAAATTTTCAATATAAAAACAAAACTATTACAACATAGAAAATTTCAACGCACAGATTCAGATTCTGATAGAAAACTTCAGCACACAGATTCTATCATTTTTATCTTTGACTTCGTTCTTAGTCAGGATAACTGCCATGAAACCCTTTGTTTTGCTGCAAACCACTAATCATTTTAAGGTCAAGTTTTTGTTGACTTCGTTTTTACTTACTATCATGAAACCTTTTATTTTGCTGCAAACCATTAATCATTTTAAAATAAGTTTTCATTGATTCGTTCTTATTCAACAAGTAAAAATTTATAAAAGTTTCCTACATAACAAAAAAAAAACAATAACTATTGTCACATAGAAAACTTCAACACACAGATTCTTACATGATAAAAAATTTCAGGGTGCAGACATTTTTATCTTTGACTTCATTTTTATTCAACGTTACTACCATCAAATCCTTTGTTTTGCTGCAAACCAAAATCAAGGTTCCTTTGACTCACCCTTATTTAACAAATTTCTCACGTAACAAAAAAAAATATTGTTTTGCTTGCAAACCAAGATCAAGGTTCCTTTCACTCACCCTTATTTAACTTTCCCACGTAACAAAACAAAAATATTGTCACATAGAAAACTTCAACACACAAATTCTGAAGAAAGAAGTTTGATCAATTCAGATTCTCGATATCCATCTTGACCTTCCACGAGTCATTGAGTTTTTTTCGTGAGACCGGTTGACAAGGCACTACATTCGTGGCCAGCAAGCAACGATTGAATAAACTACTTTCTGACAGCCAACGATTGAATAAACTACTTTCTCACAGCCAAGTAACGACTTGGGGACAAGTTTTATTTTTTCAAAGTTCAAACCCTGAATCCCAAAGATCAACTATTCAAAGTTTGTTGATATTTTTATTAAAAAATAAAAAACAATAACCTATTATACTTAACATTACCTATTAATGGTCTGATAATTCTCTTCAAAGTTAGACACGGACAAAGCCAAACATCCTTAAAATACCTTGAATCCCAAGGCTTAACAACTCATAGATAGTTGTTGCTTTTTCCTAAAGAGAAATTAACAATAAGATTAATGGTGTGATATTTCTCCATGTCAATTTCAAGGCTCAACTAGTCACAAGTCTGGTTTTACCTGTGTCTTAAACAGTACCATGAAAATATGAATGTTTTTGGTTGTTGGAAAGGACATTTTGCTGTTAATAGGAGGAAGGGTTGTTTTTCAGGGTAAAAGGAAGGCATTTTTTCCTGCCTATATGTTTATGAAAGTCCTCTGTTTGAATTCAAAACTGTTGAAGGTCAATTATGACGTCAGGCTGATTTAGACGGAATTTTTTCTATAAAGATTTAATTGTGGTGGTAAGGATGGTACGTTTGTACTCAGAATAGTAACCTTTACAAAATTAAAAAGGTTGAAATTTGAACGGCCGGACATGGTAAAAGTATAAGACTTTTTTAACATTTATGTGAAGATAACCTTCATATATATATATATGAATGATTGATTCTCACAAAAACCAAGTTTGATATTATTAAGTATTTTATTTTTATATGTATAGTATTATTAGGATCTTATCTAAGTATTTCATTTAATTTTACATTATATTAGAATAAATATTATTATTAAATTTTGGTAAACTATGTAAAATTTGTATTGGTTTTTTAAATATAAAATCAAATGACATAAGTTGATTGAATTCATTGACATTCAAAGAGGAGATCGGGTTACTTGCATAATTGTGAAGCTATAAAATTTGTATTGATTTTTTAAATATAAAATCAAATGGCATAAGTTGGATTGAATTCATTGGCATCAGGTTACTTGCATAATTGTGAAGCTAATACCCATTTTTTAAAGAGATACCTAAATTTGAATCATTTTTAATGATATAATTAATGTCATATTTGTTTGACAATTTGGATGTACAACTATTGTATACTCTCTATATATATATATAACAACTTAGTAATTATGCATACATCTTTTGTCATCTCCTCCTTAAAAGTCAAATAGTTTAATTAATCTTTAAAGTAAAAGAATTTAATGAGTTAAATTTATATCATAATTATGCATACATCTTTTGTCATCTCTCATTAAAAGTCAAATAGTTTAATTAATCTTTAAAGTCAAATAATTTAATTAGTTAAATTTATATCATTTGATTATAAAGGTATAATGTAAAGTAGTTTTTAACATCCATAAGCCATGTGAGACAAAACCTTCTTAGAAGTTTTTATTTATTCATATCATATGAGACAACCTTCGTAAAAGTTGTTATTTATCCAATATATGTTTTATTTTTTTTTGTTGCATATGGAAAAATAACACATTTTACCTAATAAACCTTAGCATGTTAGGTAAAAATAAAGTCAACATGACCCAACCATCTAGGAAATCGAACTGGGCAGTCCACTCATAAGTACTCATACCAACTAGCTTGTCCTTTTAAGTATTTATCCAATATATCTTTATCCAACCAAACTCGGGTTTTTAAAAGTATGGTATATAACTCTACCTTTGGATTCAAACTTTAAACCTTGTATTTAGAGTTTCAAAGTCTTATCATTAGGCCCACTACATATATTGTTTGTAAAATAAATAAATTATTATTATTATTATTTGTTACATAGATGAATTGGTTACAATCACAATTTTTAGTAACTAAATAAGTTAAATTTTAATTAAGAATGTTTCATGGGGACAGCGCAAGGGTTTCGGCTTTGGCTCTTCTCCTGGAGGTCCAAGGTTCAAGCCGGTGTGAGGTGGTGGTTGTGTATTAAATTCCCTATCGATAAGCATAGCTCTCGACTTTAAGAGGGGTTATGATTGGGAAACATAGCTCTTGGATTTAAGAGGGGTTATTGTTGGGAGGAGCCTGCCCAACCTAAACCTAGAAGTTTATCACACTAATTAACTAACTAACTAACTAAAAATATATATATATATATATATAATATTTATTAACATTGGTTTAAGAGACTATTTGTTGTGATAGTATTTAACGTACTCAATTTTTTTTTTTTTTGAGGAGGAACCTTTTATATACAACATATCCGCAACATGTGAGGGGAACCTTTTAATATATTTAAAAAACAAAAAAATATTGATATAAACACATTGTACTTGGTTCATAGTTGTATGGAGACTATTTTTTGTGACAGTATTTGATGCATACAAATATTGGTTTTATAGTCTTTAAACATTTTATACATTTTGAAAACAAAAATTTTGATTTTTTTTACTTTTTAATATATTTTTAAAAAATAAAAAATAGTGATATAGACACATTGTACTACGTGGAGGATTTTGGCTTACTAACACTATTCCTATATTAAATTATAAATTTTTATATAAAATACACTCCAAAAAAATATAAAAAGATGTTGAGTTTTGTATGGCTTTGTTTTTTAATAAGTTATATATGGCTTTTATTGGGGGCTATTTCCATCAATATACCAAAATATTACATTGCTATAAGGTCAATTAAACCATATCACCATGTTTTTTATTATAAATATATTCTTCAACTTCCTTGAAGTATCATGTTTCCACAGTAAGCTCTTTGACATCATTTTGATTAAGAGATAAAATCTCAATCAATCAATTACCTTCTAAAATATGAATTTCACTAAGATGAAAATCAACACCGTGATTGGTTAAATTATATGCCACCTTATTTCCTTCTCTATAAATATACTAATATTTTCAAGAGATTGCCTCCAATAATATATGATCATCATCAACAATAATATTATTTTTTATCCATTCTCCACATCTATTTTTGTTAACAAAATTACTGATAAATTGTGAATCCCTCTCAATTGAAAATATATTTCCATCATTTTTGTTGCAATTTTACCCCTATAAGAAATGCTCTAGCATCTACATAGTTGTTAGTTGAAGTTTCATATGATTCTTAATAAATAAGGAGAGCCTTTATTATTTTGAAAAATACCACCTCCACTTGCTTTTCTCAAATTTCCTTTAGAAGTACTATCAAAATTAATTTTGTTAAATCAAATTTCTAGATAGTTGTATTTTACCCTAGATTGAAGTAAATCCTTTGTTTTAATGTCATTATCATAGATGAATCTTCTATGTATGTTCAAATCCTATAACCAAGTTGTTACCACCTCTTTCCACACTTGAGACTTTCCATGATGAGCACCATATCTATAAACATTTTGCAAGAGAGGCAATAATATAGTTCCAAAATTGAGCATGATTTTGAGATTTATTTTTAAAAATTCTATTATTCCTTTCAAGCCATAAATTTCCAAATATAATGGTAGGACCAATCCTCCACAAAGTAATGCTTTAGTTTTGAAATAATTAATCCAACATTTCATCAACTCTTTCGATGTTGATGGAGCTACCCAATACACTTCTATATTTAAAAAAAAAAGCAACCCCAAATAGTGTGAGCGAAGGGACAATGAAGAAGTAAGTTGTCTAACATTTCTAAATCCTTCTCATACATGACACATTTGAAAGGTCCATGATATTCTCTTCTTTGTAGACTCTCTCTTGTAAGAATCTTACTTTGAACTTCTAACCAAAGAAATGTTGAGGCCTTAGGGAGAGCTTCTAGTGACTAAACATTCTTCCAAAGAAAATATTTGGGAGTAGAAAATTTTGATTGCTCTAAATTCTCATATCCCAACTTGATTGAGTATCCACCATGTTTTGATAGATTCCAAACCAACTCATCCTTTCATGTAAAAATCGATAAATAAAATCATTGAAGCATCTTTTGAAGTTCATTTGCAATTTGTTTGAGTTTCTTTCCTTCATCTCGGCTACTAATAGAAATCCATGATCTGGAGTTATTGCTCATATTAATATAGTCTTTGATCTTTGGAACTTTACAAGCTAGGCATGCCCAAACTAATGATCATCATTTTTAGTCAAAGATAAGAGGATGAGGCTTCAACCAAGCATCAAACTAAAAATTTGTATAAGTGCCCTTATTGACTAACCATCTACCATATTTCTTTATCAATTGCAAACTATATAATATGAAGTTCCATTTTGATGATCCTATGGATAGGGTTCTTTTCTTAAATAATTTCATTGTAATAAAGAAACCTATATATTTTTGAAGTAATATTTTTTCCTAATTCTTTCCTTGATCTCTAAATAATCTTCCACCCAAGCTTTGCTTTTAAGTCCAAACTCATAAGTCCACAATTCTGCAAGCCTGCTCCTCCAATATTCTTTCGTTTGCAAACCCTATCCCACTTACAAAGAGAAAACCTAAATTTTTTCTTACATCCTTTTTGAAGAAATTTTTCTTTGAATAACATCTGATTCTATACCTACTAGAAATATTGAAAGTGACATTATATAAATAGGGATGGATTGCAATGTAGTATTTATAAGTTATAGCCTTCCCACCATGGTTAAGAGCTTACCTTTCCAACTTGCAAAACAAACTTTCATTCTATCCAAATAAGATACCTAAAGCTCATTTTTATTTCCTTTATGAGACAAAGGAATACCCAAGTAGGTTGATGGAAAATTTTCAATTTTAAACTCTCTATAATATCCACAATAATTTTAAACTCCATGAAACCCTATCATATGCTTTGTTCATATCTAATTTTATAAGCATAACTATTTTTCATGGAACGAAGAGAATGTATGGCTTCCTATGCAATAATTATACCATCAAGAGTTTGTTTAACACAAACAAAACCACCTTGTTCCTCTCATATAACACAATTAAGAATACCTTTTCAACTTGTTTGTCATAGTTTTGAAATGAAATTATAAATCATATCACAAAGGCTTATTGGATAAAATCAAAATATGTTGTCCTTTATTGGAAACCAACTTAATAAAAGTGGCATTGATATCACTTATTATAGCCTTTCATTTTTGGGTCTCTTCAACCACAACTAATATATCACTCTTCAATAAATCCTAATTTTTTTGAAAGAAAATTACAAGAAATCCATTGGGGCCAAGCACCTTGTTAGGATGGAAAGAGAAAATTGCTTCATAGATCTCCTTTATAGATGTCTTCTTTATCAAGTTCTCATTTTGTGCTTGTGTGATAATTGATGGAATATTTTACAAAAGCTTATCTTGTGCCTCTTATCCTGCCTATTATTTGACAAAGTATTTTTTAAATAATTAATTGCTTCCTTCCTTATATCTTCTTATTTCTCAACATTTCTTCCATTTGGAGTTAAACTATTTTTTATGTGATAGCATAAAAAAAAATTGTATTTCTATCTCCTTTCTTGAGTCATTCCTCCCTACCTAGATTTTTGGAACTAATATGACTATTTTTTAATGCATAATGATAATTAAAAAGTTATTATTTTTCTTTAACATAAGAATCTAGATCTATTCCATTAGTTTCTACTATATCTTGTAAAATTTTGAGCTTGAATTCAATTTCTTTCTTTTCTTTATAAAGGTTACCAAAATATTTGGTATTCTAAATTTTTATTTGCTCCTTCAAATATTTCATTTTTTGAACAAAATTGGACATATATGATCCTTCAAAATTTGCTTCATCCAACCATAACATAAGTATATGGAAGAAAGTCACATAGACTAGAAGCAGAATGGATTTGGATGGCTATTATTGGGTAAATCACAAGTCAAAAGAATGGGTTTGTAAACCGATCCTACTTGCAATAAATTTTTTGAAGATATTGTATACTCTATTCGGAACCATTAGTTGGATTAAATAATCTATCCAATATTTCTGCTATATGAGCTTACCTAATGCATCTATTATCGCGTGTATATTAAAAAAATTAAGGACTAACATCCCAAAGGCCATTTGAATTGACAAATGAAGTAAAATCTTGGATAGATTTAAACCATCCTAGTGTATCACCCTTATTTTTCGAAGGAGATAGAATAGTGTGGAAATAATTCCAAAGAATCCATAGATAATAATGAATCATCATTGTATTTGACAAAAATATGGTAAGGTCCTTTCAACATATTCCACGGGAGTAACTATAGTTGAAGTATATACATTTATAACCTCAACTTTGATGTTTTCCTCTTTTCTACAAAATAGTCTAGCAACCTAATTTCCCATCCTATCTGCATTTGTCCTATATTGTTGCAATACCACATGAAGCTTTTGTAGAAGAAACTACTAGACAATCACTCATCTTCCAAATATTTTGATAAGCATCCTTACATTCCTCACTACTTGATTTTGTAAAATAAAGTTAGGACTATAACAACCTATTAATTATTTAATGGTTTTTTTAGAGGTCTTATTCATACACCTAATATTACATGATATCATTTTCATCATCATCAATTTTTATTTTTATTAGTGGGCTTAGCTCCACTTCTTGTTAACATTTGTGATATTTTTATTCGACTTCCCAAATTGCTATCCCTTTATGTTTATTTTTCTCTTTGTTCATGCTTTGATGACCTTCCTCTCTTTTTCCATTCCCATCAACACTCACATTTTCATCTATATGTTATATTTTTCCATATTGTTCATAACGAGACTTATCTTTTAAAGATTTATGTTGCCTTAAAGAATCTAAAATGCAAGGAATAGACTCAAATACTTTCTTCTTTATGTTGCCTCAAAAACCCTAAAGTACACAAATGATCCTCCATAGTCATTACTTTCTTATGCTGCTTTGGAAACCCTAAAATTCCTTACATATCCTCCATATGCTTTTCTTTATTGTGATGCTCTTGAAACCCTAAAGTGCAACAAGTACACTCTATACTAGTTTCATTTTTATTGCAAGGAAAATATTTTTTATCACTTAAGAAAAATAAATATGAATTACTTGGATTAAGCTTGACCTCCTTCACCTCATTCACTTTAAAATTCACCTCCCTATCTTCCTTTGCTTTAAAATTTGCCTCCCTATCTTCCTTCGCACCTTTTAATTCCTTCTATATTTGAACTCACCCATTGTACTTCCTCATACCTTGTGTCATTTTTTCCTTCTAATGGTTAATTCGAGTGAAGTATAATAGCCTTTACCATTTGATGATGCATAGGGGTTTTTCTTACCACTTTCTTAGAAGTGGGAAATCCTTGATTTGATCCAACTTCTCCTATGATATGATCTCCTTGCTTCATATTGAAGTTTACCTCATATCCAAAATTTTCCATCTCTTTCTCCATCATTTTTATTTTGCAGTCTCTTACCATGTGTTTGGTTTCATGACATTGTGCCATCGAAATACACTTTTTCATAATCCACTTGTTCATCCCATTCTCTTGATTTAGATTTGATCCTAATGAATTGTGATAAAGATTTTGAAATATCCATATCCACATATTTGAGTGTATACAACATGCCTTCTCTCCGTAGTAGTTGGTCCCTCCTGATGAACTCGCCTAAAGGATTGTCAATATTCTTCAAAACCTCATTGATGAGATGATAAGAAGTCCAAAAAGTCTAATCTACACCGAAAGGCTTTTAATAGAATTTATCTTCACATAAAATTTTTGCTCCATGGTCTTAAATATATTGCATCTTTACCCCTAAACCAAAGACCTCCATCCATTATTTTATCTCTTATTTATTAACTAGAGAAAATAATGAGAAAAAATACTTTTAGAAGATAAATCATGGAGTAATTTGAATTCAATCCCAACTTCCACTTGATCCAATTTTGAATCTAAAAAAAGCCTAGCTAGTATCCTTGGAACTTATATATAAACTCTTTGGTTTTAACAACCATTATATCATACTCAATCATCTCATCCTTGATAATGGTGTAGTATTTGCTACCTAGATAGGGCTTGCCATCAATTCACTCTTCCTCTTATCGCTAAGTAGGACATCTACGCTTTCAACTGGAGCATCCTTACTTCCAACTAGGGTGTCTTTACTTCTAGTAAGGACTATCAAAACACTTTCTTGCCATGCTATTTAGATTTTCTTCACATAAGTCTTTTAGTTTTTGAGTTTCTTCTAAGATCTAGATAAAGAAGAAGTGGCTCTCACTCCTTGATAGCACTTTGCTTCTTGTCATACTTTCTACTTGCTCTTGGCTTACACTCACTCTTGATTCAGACTTACTCTCGACTTGCACTTGCTCTTAGCTCATACTCACACTCACACTCGCTCTTGACTTGCACTCGTATCTAACTCATACGAACTCACACTCACTCCCAAAAATAGTTTTTTTAATGATTTTATTGAGCATTAATTTTTTATAAATAATGTGTAAACGATTATAATATTTTTTGACCTTATTGAACAATTTTTTAATATATAAAGCTTTTAAAAAATTACACTATTTTTTAAAATTTTGTTGGATAATCTTTTGAATGTTTTTAAAACTTTGAAACTTTAAATATTAAGTCTAAGATAAGAATTCAAAAAAAAAAAACTATACACCATACTTCATATTATATTAAAATATTTAATTTTATAAACTATTTTAGTGAAGTAGATATAATTAAAATCATTTCAGGTCTAAGGGTCTGGTTTAGTGGTTAAAACGTTCTCGTGTGAGTGCGAAGACCATGGTTCCAATCCCTTAGACCTCGTGGTATTGGAGGGCATATTGCATCAGCACCGTTGGCTACATTAAAAAAGTTTACGCGATCCAATTGAAGATAATTGAAGATTAAAGATAATTGAAGATTATAGTGATAGTAAAAAACTAGAGTCAAACCCACAATAAAAACATAAAAAATTATAACAAGTTACGGATTCCTTGAATATAATAAAAAAATCACTTCATTTATTTTATTTTATTTTAAATAATAATTTCTTATTTATTTATGGACTATTAAAAACTTAAAAACATTAGCAAAAAGTGTCTAACGTGGCTTGACGATGGTGAAACCACACATATTTTAATTTTCATGACCTAAGTTCTGATGGTATATTCTCACCCCACAACTAGCACAAAGACGGTATATTCTCATGGTATACTCTTATAGAGCATGGTATATTCTCAAATGTGGAAACATAGGGTAGACAAGTACTAGTTCCTTCCTCTGGTCTGTATGTTTTATTGTCAATCAAATGTACATAAGATGATGGGGATGATGGACATAGAGATATGTCTAAAAATGTAGTGAAAGTATGTTAATTTTTTTGGACTAAATTAGGTTAATTACACGGAGTATAATTAAGGGTCACACTTTCAAAGATATAATGAGTTTTGTTCATGGATAACAGTTCGATATGTTTGTCAAAAATTAAAAAAAATAGTTTGTGGGATAACACAGTGTCTCCAATAATTAAAGTTTTGATGCCTCTTTAAAAATCCAAAATTAAAATCGTGTTAATTAAAAAATAAAAAATATGTATTATTATTAATTTATAATTCGAATGGTATTTGGTGTAATGGTAGTTGTCTAGTTATTATGTGAGGTCGATTCCTTTTGTATTTGCTCGAAAATAATTGTAAATATTTGTAAACGATGTTCAATATAAAATTTATAATCAAATAAATATTATGCCTAGGTTAATTGCCATGTGCATGGTTCTTGCTCGGAAAAATAAACTAGATTTGACCCTTCTAAAATGCATGTGTAGGTGTTCAACATTTAGTAGATTACAAACTATTTACTAAACGAAAATTATTTGTTTTATATTAATTATTTTCATATAATAATTAAATAAAAGATTAATATAAAGTTATTAAACAAGTTTAAAAATAATTACTATTTTAATCATCAAATTCATAATTTAATTTATTTGATGATGTGTATGTTTTTTTTTTTTTTGATTACGTTGAAAAGTTGAGGGTGTATTAGCTAATTAAGGGCAACCCTTCATGTGAATTGAACTTGAGTTTTTTTTTTTTTTTTAGGGTGAAAAGTTGAGGGCACGTTAGCTAATTCAAGGGTAACCCTTTCTATGAATTGAACTTGGGTCTCTTTTAAGAGATCCCAATACCTTATGTCATTGTGGTGTCTTTATAAGAACTGATTTGTAAGATTTGTAAGGTTTTTGATATAATAAAATCATTATTATTATTTTGTGTCCTTAAATCAAATTTAATTTTTTAATATTTTTAAAGTGTGTAAAGTATTATTCAACATCTTAACCATATTTTTTAAAAGGTTGAAAAGCGAGGACACATCAAGGACCACCTGTGAATTGAACTTGGATCTCCGTTAGGAGAGTCCAATATCTTTTTGTCATTGCAGTGTCCCTATCAAAACAATATCTTAACCATATTAATATCATGCGAATAAAATTAATTTATTATATTTATTAATTTTCATAAGAATATAATTTAATTTCTATATATCGAAGTCTTATGATTATAAAAACATAGTACTAGGTAATGGAATATATATATTATTGTATAGATACAATGAGTTACTGTATTTGTTTTCATCTATTAAATTCTTTTAATAACTCGTCTTTTTAACATTATTTGTCTATTTGTCAACCAAGTTTTATGGTTGTATTATATTATATTTTATTGATTTTACTATAAAATCATTATAGTTGTGAGAATTTAAGATTTTTTTTGAAGAAACGAGCGATTGTGCGAGGGTTTCATCTGTGTTGAGCGCAAACAACTTCAAAGGTTGTTTTTCGGGGCCTTTGGATCTTAGTGGCCAACACTTTTGTGGTTTCTGCTCAAGATTTTAACAAAATATGTTACTGGGACCCAAGATGGGTTAGAAATATATCTTTCAACAAATATTCATGCTGCGAACTTGATTGACAACGACTTCCAATTTGCTACACAAAACAAAAGTGAAAATCATACCTTTCCTTAGCATCCAAGGAATGGATTAAAGAGATCTCGAAATAAGTTTCAAGCAGCTGAAGGAGCACCCCCAAAACAAATCCACTATGGAAACCCCTTTCAAGGGTAAGAATTTCCAAGACTCGACCCAAAAAATAAATTTTAGGGATTTCTTCGTGGTGGAGAACCTTAGCCTAATGCTAACATTAGTCTTAGGGTTTCCTGTAAACCTTTAAGAATGCCTAAGGTTTATCCTAAGAAAATTGAGCCAGGATGTCTTAGGGAAGCTAATGGAACTCTAATTGTTAAGCTAGATATGTTTAGGTTGCAAAAAACTAGAAAACAAAAGTGAGTTACAAATCTCTATTTATCCAAATGGTTATTTTCTTGTTTTATTTGTTAATAATGAAGATAGAGAGAAAATATTTAAAGGGGGTCCCTGGTTCTTTGGAAGGGTGAGGCTTTTCATGAAGCCCTCACATACTAAATTTAAAGCCGAAGAAGAGATGCCTTCTATAGGTCTCGTGTGGGTTAGACTCTTTGGCCTCCCAGTTGAATTTTAGAATTCGACTATTTTTTCTTCAATTGGAAACTCTTTGGGAACTTTTATGATGATTGCTAATTGTACTAAAAAATTTGAACATATTATTTATGCTTGGATTTGTGTTTTAATGGATTTTGACAAACCCTACCTAAAAATATCTCATTACAATTTTGGGAGGACACTTGGGAGCAAGTGGTGGACTATAAGAACATTCATTTTCATTGTAGAATTTTCCATGAATATGGTCATTTGGCTAGTGTCTTCTCTAATAAAATTTTAGATCAAAAGAAAGAGGGTACAAACTTATCAGGTTTCCAAATGCCTAAGAAGAAGAACACTCAGAAAAAACTAGTTATGAAGGATAAATTGAAGTTATCAACTAATATGTTTAAAATTATTTCCACAAATGATGTCCTAGGTGAGGAAGAGGAAATAATGAAAACAAAAATCTTAAAATGCAATTTAAATATGCAGGTCAAAACTCAGAGACAAGCCAACAAATCAAATGTTTTCAGTAGGAAAAAGGGAGAAAATATACACAAGAAAAACAATCTTTTAAATGTTGAGACTTTAAATAATATAGGTCCCAAGATAGACTCTTTTGAACCTTCTAGTAACACTTTGGATTTGTACATGCATTCTTTGAGGTTAGAAGCCATCCAAGATTCAATTGGGTTAAGTCAAGAAATCGAAAAAAAATAAAGATGGATTCTAACCAAAAGGCAGGTCGTAAGACCAATCAACATCATATGGTAAAAGAAGGTGAAAAGCTTGTAGAGAAAGGTAAGATTAATGCCCTTACCAACTTTTTTAGCCTTGGTATTAATGAAGATCATCACTTGGAATATTAGAGGACTCAAAGGGAGTCTTTCAAAACAAAATGAAATTAGAATAATGATTCAAACAAATCATCCACATCTTGTTTTCCTTCAGGAAACAAAGATGTCAATAGAGGAAATGAAATCAATTGCTAGTAAAATTTGGTCAGCTGAAAAAGTTGCTTCCCTTAGTTCCCAGGGGACTTTTGGTGGCATTGCTTGCATTTGGGACCCAAAAGAGGTACTTATTCACCATATGTTGGAAACTAGGGTCTTTTAGCTATAGCTATTCAAAATAGATATTCCAACCAAATTATGCTATGCATAATTGTTTATGCTCCAACTACTTTAGAGCAAAAGAGAAGATAATTGAAGGATATAACTTATATTATCTCTCATTTTCCTGAATCTTGGATCTTGATTGAAGGATATTTCAATACCATCCTCTCTATGGATGAGAAAATGGAGGGAAATAGAAATTTTGACGGGAGCACTAACCTCATGAGTGAATGTATTGTAAACCTTCATCTTGTGGACATCCAACAAAATAATGGCCTTATGACTTTTTCTAACAAAAGAGAAGGCTTAGCTTGTATCATAGAGATATTGGATAGGTTCTTGCTCTTTGAAAATTATCCATGGTCACACTCCTAAGGTGTAGACTCTTAAAAATGCTAATTGGCCAGTCATGGTGGAATTTTGCAAAACCAATATGAGTTTCTTGCCTTTTCAATTTCAGTTAATGTGGCTTAGAGATAGTTCCTTTAGACCTCGAGTGAAGCAATGATGGAAGGAAGGTAAACCAAGGTATGGGACAAAGATGTTCTATTTTACCAAAAGGTTGCAATACATTAAATCCAGAATCAAGATTTAGAACTGGAAGGAGTTTGGAGATGTTCGACAAAAAAACATGAAGTGATTTCTTAGCTTGAAAATTTGAATAATAAAATCCATTTAGATGGCCTCACAGAGAGTAGAAATACAAATAAAATTAGACTCACAACTCATTTAGAGGAACGGGAAAAAAATAACTCTTATGGAAGCAAAAATCTAGGATCCAATGGCTCAAAGAAGGAGAACGAAACACATATTTTTTCCATAAATCTCTTCTAGCTTGAAGATCTCACAATTTTATTTCTTCCCTAAAATATGATTATGGAGACGTTGTCTACACTTAGGATGGCATGAACTTTGTTGTTGTCAATTACTTTTCCAATCTATTTGCTACTACACCTCTTGACTCAACTTCTCAACAAAATATTCTTCAAGCGATCCCTACTCTTATCACTTTTGAGGAGAACTCTATTTTGACTGCTCTAGTTACTATCAATGAGCTTCAACAGATGGTTTTTAAAATGCAAAAAGGGAAAACCCCAAGGTCCTAATGGTTTTCCCATTGAGTTATACCAAGAGTTTTGGGATATCCTTCATGCTGATTTATTAGAGGTGGTAGAAGAAGCCAGGAAAGACAAATAAATTTTGAAGGTTATCAATAAAACTTATATAGCTCTAGTACCAAAATCTCAAGAGGTAGAACATATCTCGGCTATTAGACCTTTAGTTTTATGCAATGTTCTTCTCAAAATTATTACTAAGATCATGGTGAAAAGGCTGAGGTCTCTTTTTCATAAGATTATTTTCCTTGAAAAAGGGGGTTATGTGGAAGGGCATCAAATAGTGGATGAAATAGTTCTTTCTCAAGAAGCCATCCATTACATGGAAATGTAAAAATCTCCTTCTATCTTCATTCATTTAGACTTATCCAAAGCTTATGACAAAGTGGAATGATAGTTCCTTGTCAATGTTTTTAGGCAATTTGGCTTCTCTCAATATTGGATGGACTGGATTATGGGATGTATCTCTTTAGTTTCCTACTTAGTTCTTATCAATGGCAGGATTTCATAGCTGTTTCGAGCTTCCAAAGGTATTAGTCAAGGTGACCTCCTCTCCCCTTTTTTATTCATCATTCTTGCTGAATGCCTGGGCATGACTATAATAAAAAATATAGATAATTGAACCGTTGAGGGAGTTAATATTTCTCATGGCGCTAGGCCTATCTCTCATCTTCAATTTGTTGATGAGACTACTCTTTTAGGTAAATCTACAGTTAAGGAAGCTTCTAAAATTAAGAAAATCATTAGATGTTTTTCTAAGGCTATCAGGCAATTGATCAATGAAGAAAAATCTAAAGTCATTTTCTTTCACTGCACTCCTAGACAGGAATCCATGGTCCTGGATAAATTAAGATATAAGAAGACCTCTCTTTTGATCACTTATTTAGGCATTCGTATCAATTCAAAGACAAATAAAATATGAGAATTGGTTGTTGGACAGAGTTAAGAAGAAAATCAAAAAGTGGACCAATAGGTGGATTTCTTTTGGGGGTAGAATTACCTTGGTAAAATCAGTCCTTCAAGCTATATCTATTTATGTTTTTGCTATGTTGAATATCCCAAAGGTTGTTCTTCAAGAATTAGATCAAATCAATCATCGATTCCTTTGGAGTGATACTAAGGAGAAAAGAAGACGGGCCTTGGTGAAATGAGATACTTTATGCATTCCCAAGAATGAGGGGGGGTTAGGATTTCGACCTGCTATTAATAACAATAAGATTTTAGCTACTAAATTGTATTGGAGTATTTTGCATAACCCTAATGCTCTTTGAGCCAAGAATTTTCATGTTAAATATGTTGAGAACAAAAGTCCTGAAGACCTTGTTCGCTATCAATTGCCTACTAAAGGTTCTCCCATTTTAGAGGTTCTTAAGACTGGTGAAGATTTGATAAAGCAAAATTTATTTTGGATCATTCATAATGGTCAACAAATAAAGTTTTCGATAGATTATTGGGATGGTCACCAACATTTGATAACTTAGTTTCCCGATTGGATGCCTTGGATGGAGGAGCTTCATCGAGCTAACTGGATAAAGGTAGATACTTACTATCAGTACCATATTGGTAATTCAGAGGTTGGTAGATATTTAATCCATGTTGAGGACTAGCCTATTCAAATTCTAAAAAGGTAAAGAAAAGACATCCAAAACATCCTTCATATGAGATCTCTCTCTTGGTCCCATTATAAAGATTTTTTTGGATGGAACAACACTACTAAGGGCGAGTATTTGGTTGCTCAAGGTTATTTGAACTTATGCCATAATAATCCAAACCAATCTAATGAAATATTTGCTTAGTTGTGGGCTCAAAAGCTTTGGCCTAAGGTGAGGTTCTTTACTTGGCTTTTATTGCATTGTAGGGTGCTAACTAGTGAGCAACTTATGAAATGTGGTTTTCATGGTCCGTTTAGATGCGAAATGTGTGGAGAGAATGTGGAAACTCTCAACCATATTTTTGTTGAGTGTACCTTAGCCTTTGAGCTATGGAGGAGAATGACAATTTTACTTGGCTTACAATGGTTCAATTTTTTTACTTTTGAATAGTTTTGGAGGGATTGGCCTAAGCAAGAGGGTGTTGATCATTTTATTAGGTACTTAGTTTGGATGGGTTCTACCATTATACCTTGGAAAATTTGGAAGAAAAGGAACAACCAGATTTTTAATCAAGAAAGGAAGGATATTCACTATATCTAGAAAAATACCATTGCCAACTTAGTTGAATCAGTCCAACAACTCCTTAATCACCCCAAAACTCCCACCAAATATGGGATCAAGTGATGCAAATATTGAATATTAACTCTTCTAAATGCAACCAACTTAAAGGGAATGTGAATAATCGAAATATGGATAAAACAAGGAATTGGCAACATCCTCCTAAGGATTTTGGAAAAGTCAATATCAATGGATCCTCTAGGGGGAACCTTAGAAAAGCTAGTGTAGGAGGAATTGGTAGACTTTCAGATGGTTCCCTAGTTTTCACTTCTGCTAAGAATTTGGGTATCCTTTCCAATAAGCTTATTGAGGGGTATGGTATCCTTAGAGGTCTTCAAGAGGCTACTAAGTTTGGGTGGAAAAATGTGTTGGTTGAGTTCGACTCTCAAACCATGATTAATCTGCTAAAGACTCCCAAGAATCATAAGGTTGATTGGAGAATATAAAGAATTGTTGAGAAGATCTAATTAATCCAGATGGGCTTTTTGAAAGTTGAATACAATCATGTGGTTAGATAAAAAAACATGAGTGTTGATGCTTTAGCTAAATGGACATTTGACAAAGGTGATCTTACTTACTATGACCACCCTCCTAGATGGTAGGCTTTACAAATAAGCGAAGCTCTTCTTCTATCCTTTCTTTGGATGGCTCCAGTACTAGAGGTACCTAGTTCATTTTTTCTTTGATTTTGTTTATCTTTGGTTCGGTCAGGGTATTTTAGTTCCCTAGCTCATACAGATCTTTCTTATGTTTCCTCTATTGAATCTTACTTAAAATGTCTTTTGGCCTAGAAAGGCCAAATTTGTTATCTATTTTTTTCTTCTTTTTAGTTTTTCAGTGTGTTTTTTGTATTGTTTTGGTGTTTTTGTTATTTTTGTGTTTTGTGTTTGTGTGTTGTATTGTTGTTGTTTGTTGTTTTTTTTGCATTTTTTGTTGTTTTTATGTTTTTTTTCTTTTTGTGTTTGTTTTGTATTTTTTGTTGTCTTGTGTTTTTTGTTTTTTTGTTTGTTTTTGATGTGTTTGTTTGTGTTTGTTTGTTCTTGTTTTTTTTTGTTTGAGGCATGCTCGTTGAGTGTGCCGAAGGGGGTAGGCCAAGTGCAATCCTTGGGCGATTTTGGCAGAATAGATACCCCTACTTCCTTGGGACTTACCCGAAAGTGGCATCCCAATTGGGGTGTTTTCCACAAACAAAAAATATAAAATCATTGTATTGGATTGATTGTTTATGTTTATGAAGATATACCATTTATATGTATTATAATTTATATATGAAGAAAACATATATTTATTGTCCTTGGGGGGACACCTCAATGGCATGTCATTGGGGTTTAATCTAGGTGACCTGAGATCAAATCATGGGAAGGGAGGCCCTTGTTGTTGTTCAAATTATAGGGAGGGAGGCCCTAGTTGTGCCACCCATTGTTGCTCTTGTACATTACTTAAAAAAAATTATTTATTTTCAATTTTAAAATTTTATAGGTTAAATAGACATAATATTAAAACATAATTATTTATTTTAAAATCAAATCTTCTAACACTTTTATAAACAAAAAATTCAATAGCATTGCCATTCATACAACTTAGCACATATTATTGTTTGATTATTTTCTTTTCTTATATAATATAGATTTTGAAAAGAAAAAAATAATTATAACATGAACACATTATACTTTTACCTATAAGTAGGTTTTTAGAGTGCTAACATTATCCTTAAATGAAGTTATAAATTTTTAAATATAAAGTAAAAAAATAGTTTCTATATGCCCGGATGGCTTCCCCCTAGTCTTTTTTCAAAGGTTCTAGCATATATTTGGCAAAGAGATCAATGAAGCTCTACTGAAGTTCAATCCACTAGAGTTTTTCCTGGCTCTAATTCAAAATCAACAGGTGCCATTGAGTTCAAATAATTCCACCCCATTAGCCTCTGCAATACTATCTTCAAAATATTCTCTAAAGCTTTGGCTAACAGGGTTAAACCTCTCTTGTCTCGTTTGATTGATTCTACTTAAAGTGGCTTCATTTCGGGTCATCAAATCTTGGATGGAGTTATTTCGGTTCATGAACTCATACATTTAGTGGATAAAAGTGGTCGAGCAGGAGATTTTCTAAAACTAGACATGAACAAGGTGTAAGATATGGTCTCATGGGACTTTCTTCTTAAGGTCCTCCAAAAGTTAAGCTTTGATAGGAGATGGATCCTTATTATCAAAACCCACATTTTATCAGCCAAATTTTTAATGCTTGTCATTAGCTCTCCTGTTGGGTACTTTCATAGTTGTCGTGGTATTCATCAGGGAGACCCACTCTCCCCTTATCTGTCTATTCTCATGGCAGAAGCTTTGGGTAGATACCTTAAGACCTCCTCCTTTGTGGTTGGTATCAAACTGTCCATGAGCGTGGAATCGATCTCCCATCATCAATTCATAAATGATACTCTTCTATCATTTCTTGCCTTAATTCCTCAGACTCAAGCAATTAAAAAAATCCTTATTTGGTATGAAGAGGCAACGAGGCAGAAGGTTAACTTTTTGAAGAGTAAAATCTTCTTCTTGAATTCATCGATTCTCAAGCAAAGAAGAATAATGACAAAGTTGGGCTGTGAGATATCATAGTTTCCATTGACTTACCTTGGGATTCCTATTTTTAAAGAGAGGTGTAAGGAATATTTATGAGATCCAATGGTGGAAAGGGTGCAACGTAAACTTTCCAGTTGGAAATGAGCTTTGTTAAGCCAGGTAGGTAAGGTTGTTTTTGTGAAATCTACACTTAGAGTATACTGGTTTACTTTATGTCCTTATTCAAGATGCTAGGTAAAATAGTGTAGAAGATCGAGCAAGTTCAAAAGTCCTTCTTATGGTCTGATCTATAGAAAAAGGGAGTTTGGAGGCCTGAGCTTAAGAAGGATGGACCAAATGAATAAGGTCCTAGTTGCTAAAAAAGGTTGGCACCTGATCCGGAATGAACAAGTTGATTGGGTTAATATTATAAAAGCAAAATATCTAAATAATGAGGAGGACTGCCTGTCGGATGATGTCCCAAAATTTGGGTCGGTATTTTAGCTTAGTTTGCATAATTCCAGGAGCAACATTAGAAAGGAAGGAAGATAGAATATGGGTAATGTCCATCTAATTGATTTTTGGTTAGATCCCTAGCTGATGGACCAACCATTGACTTCACTCCCAAAATTGGTAGTGGCTAAAGACTTTTGTAAACGTACCTTTGGTTCTAAGGTTGAAGATTATATCAAAACTATAAATCATAGGAAGAGATGGAGAGTTTTATTCAGTCTTGACTTATCTCTGGCTAAGAAAATGACCCTTAAGAAGATTTCAGACCTCCTAAAGTTCCAAGTCATCAGATCTATTGATGAAGCTGATAATATTTTCTAGAAGGTGTTCAAGAGTATTTTTTGTGAAATCGACATATTTCCTCCTAGAGGACCCTGGCCCCCCTTGGTTCCTGAGCAGATTGGTTTGGCAAAAGGGATTAACCCCTAAGGTAAATGTTTTTCTATGGCTTGTTATACAAAATAAAATCTTGACCAAAGATAATTTGCAATCTCGAGGTATGATTATTATGAACCGGTGTTACCTTTGTGGCTTGGATGTTGAGTCGGTACAACATGTCTTTATTTTGTGCCCATTCTCTAAGGATGTTTTCTCCTCATTTTTCAATTTGGTTGGTGTCTGCTAGGTATACCCATTTCAAATATTTGATCTTTCATACCAATGGGACCCTCCCTTATTTTCTCCTCAACTTCGTCTGTTCTAGAGATTTAGCTTAGCTCACATCATGTGGTGTATTTAGAAGGAAAGGAATTTGAGGGCTTTTAAAAATGAAGCCAATTCAACCCTCTCTATCTACGCCAAGAGCATTGCGGCAATAGTGGAGAACGTCTTTGCCATATCTTTGGACTCAGGTTCCTTTGCTAGGGAATTAGCTCTAGAGCATGCTTTGGGGTTTAAAATATTTTTGAGGTCTACTTCCCATTTGGATTCGAGTGGAAGAAGACATATTTACTAGGAACCACCTCTTGCAAGCTGGATTAAACTCAATTTCGATGGGACCTCCAAGGATAACCCAAGAGAGGCAGGTGCAGGTGGTTTAATTTGAAATAGTAGTGATGAACTTTTGCTCACCTTTGCTGAGAATTTGGGACCTCAATTGAGTCATTTTGTTGAAGCTCATGCTCTCTTCCAAGGGATTTCTTTGTTGAGTGGCTTCGAGTAGAGTAAGGTCATGATTGAGGGTGATTCCCTTAATATCATCAATCTAGTGAAAGGTTCTCAAAATCCTAGTCCTTCTATCGCTAATATGATTTCTAAGGCAAAAATAATCCTTCAAGCCTTTGAGAATGTGGTTGTCAAGCATGTGTACAAGGAAGGTAATAAATCGACTAATTTCCTAGTAAATTTGGGGTTGAGCCAGGATGGTCTAACTATTTGGAGAGAGGATTTTCTGTCAGGTATCAATGATTCAAAGACTAGAGGTATCTCTACTGAGTTGGGGACATGCGGGTCATATTTTGGAGGGCCCCAGAAAGGACAACCCAGACATCAACAAACAGTAATGGCCAAAGGCCTATTTTTTGATGGATCTTTCTAAGTTTTTTTGTTTGTTTTTGTTTCGGTTGTTATCTGTGCATGGATGCCCCTGTGTGGATTGATCTATATGGGTTATAGGATTGGTTGTAGGTCGTCTGGTCTTCCTTCTGTATGTCTATTTTTTTTGTGTCCACGCTAGTGGTGGTTGTATTGGTTTCCCCTACATGAGTTTTGGATGCTGATCTCTATTTAGCTTGCTAACATCCCTCTTGCTAATAAAATGTTAGTTGTTCCTTTTGTAATAAGATTTGAAGATTCTTTCAAAACCCCTTCTTTCAAATAATAAAAAAAATATTTTTTACAAACATTATTAAAATATAAAAAAAATCAATAAAAAGTATTTAAAAAATTAAAAAAATAAAAATATATTTTTTTCAAAATTTCGTAATTTAAGATAACATATATTATCAATATACATACATAAACTAGACAACTACTAGTCCCTTTTTTTTCACGATGTTTAAATGCATACAAATTAAGGCATTTAAAAATTTAAATAAATTAATAATATTATTAGCTTATTTATTTTAATGAATATTATACACTCAAAAATCAAGACCAAATCTATGTTAATTACGAATGAAAGATAATCAAAGTTTAGATAAATTGATAATATGATTAGTCTATAGTCATTTTAGTGCTAAAATGTGGTTGCTTATATTTTTAGGGATACAACTCTTCTTATTACATAACTAAAGAGGAAGAAATGAATTGTTTGAATAGTTTTCATTTAGTTAAAATTTTTAAGTAATATCATTTTAAGTCCTATTTTTTTATTTTTTTTAAGGATATCAATTACTTTCTTGTTTATATAATACTATAAAATTTGGAATAAGGATTTGATTGATGTTCTTATGTATATGTATTGCATAATTTAAAAAAATAAACTATATTAGTTTCTATTGCACAATTTTTTATATTTATTAAGATATTATATTACTTGTACGTGTTGGATTACATAGTCGAGGAAGTAAAGTATTATATTATTTTTACTTTATTTAAATATTTTAATTTACAAAATCTAAATTTTCATCTTAATTATTCTTATTTTCACTCAAACAAAACACTTTTTTTAGGGTATTGCATTATGTACATAGAGAGTTATATTAAATTTTATGTAATAATAGTTTCTAATACAAAATTATAGAACTCTATCTCTTTGTATATGCATTACATTTCATCGATTAAAAATATTACGTCTAGAAGCATAATTTTTTTTGAAAAAATAAAGTAATAAATAAAGAAAATGAAAAATACTATTTAAGATATTATGTGTTCTTAATCTATGAAACTAAGTAATCCTTTGCCTTATCACTACTATAATTGATATTAATGTTATAATTTACGTCTATTTCCAAAAATTAACAAAAGTAATCCATTAATTCAAATCTTATATAAAAAACATAAAAGAATAAAAGAGAAAAAATATAGTGGGCATTTATAGGCACCATAAATAATCATTATATTATCTATAGATAAGAATCACAACACTATAATACAATGGATGGAGTGGTGGGAGGTATTTATACCAATACCAAAACTCCAATTACATAAAAAAGTTTAACCTAAGTTGACATAACAAGAGGGCTTAAGGTTAATTACAAGTTATAAGGTGGGTTTAACCATAACAAAGTTAGTCATAATCCATATGGATTACATAATAAAATATTAAATAAATAATATACAATTGTATAATGATTTCATGTAGGCCTATACAAGATTACATCAAACAATGTTAGCCTTGGTCATAAGTCAGATTACACTTTCAACATCTCCTCATAATCTGAATTGAGGGACCAAGGAAAGAAAAATTAGTAACAATAATATATTTCCCCTATAATTGATGCTCTAGTGGGCATCCAAACTTGAGGAAGACTCATTTGAATTCCCCTCATCATCTTGAAATTTGTTAATGTAAAAATAACTTTGCATAAGAATCTCCATAGGACGGACCGTCATCATTACTGCCACTATCAAATACTCCTCCACGTATCCAAAGAACACTTCTACTAAGATTCCATGTAAGGAAGAGAAGTCAAAAGTACTCCATCTAAAGAAAATCTACTTTAATTTTCTATAGTCACATCAGGTAAGACTTGGAAGCATAACTTTCCCTTTCACAACATACATGTCACAACCCATCTCGATTCTACTAACCTTGAAAGAAGTTGAGAGTTTTTTTAAAAAACATATAATTAACTCTAAGCAAGCCAAAGTTAAAACAAGCCCCTCAACTAAATGATAGTGAACCCAAGAAAACTCCTTCGATTAAAAAGGGCATCAACCTCACTATCATAAACAATCAAGGAAACAGATCATAAGGATCCTACCCTAATTCTATAAGGGTTTCCTAGTCACCAGTCTTAAGAAAATACTCCACTCAACTATCTTCCACTAGTAACTATTCTACTCCTTTCAGTCTATCAAAAGGATTGTCCCTCTTCAGTCCATCGAGAAGGTCACACCTTTCATTCCTTTGAAAGGGCATTCCTTTATGGTCCATCGAAAGGATACTCACTTTTCAATCTATCGAAAAGGAAAATGCCAATCCTCGCTTATCCACACAAGTCCATCTGTGTGGTGCACTTAGCATCTAGTCATATTTCAACATCCCCCAATCACCCGTCCTTCGGTGAAGTCAACACTATCTACCTCCTACGCCCTAGACATGCTCACTACACTTCGGTTCTAAGAAGGTAGCACTTTCTCTTCCTTTAAGAAGGTCAAGGGACGTCATTTCGAAGGTGCAATAGATGTAAGTAACTCACCTACTAATACGCAACGCTCTACTACCACAACAATAGAAACATCAATTAGCTTACTTCTACATTTTCCTTGATCGACATTACTTATGGAGTTACGTAAACTGAGGTTGACTCCTAAGGATAGACCAATGCATTACATGACTCCCCAAGCCCATCTGGAGGTCTTTTCGGTAACAACACTATGGTTAAAACAATGAGACTAAATTGAATTATGATTTTCCTGAGTGATAACATTCCATCGAAACCCACTCACAACTAAATGAAAACATACATTCATTTATCGTAACACACCCGGATTAAACAATCTCATAGGTAGAGAGCTAGATAAGCATAAGATGATATTAAAGCACAACTCAAGAGATTCATTTTATTTAATGAAAATATTGTAATACATACACCCTCATTATTTAAAAATATTCATAACAAATCGAGAGTCACTACTCTATCTAAACTCATTCAATCACATATACGACAGTCTCACTTCTCCAGTACATATTTACTAAGAAGGAGTTTGTTATCTCAATAATAGAATACACAGATTCTTAATTACATTAGACTGATGCACAAGATATCCAGTCAACTTGGACAAGCCCAACTTCTTTGGCATCACAACTATCATGGCAAATGGTTTTCTGAAACTCCCAATGACCCGGTACAACACTCCTCATGCACTTCCTCCATGATCTTCACAAATAAACCAATCGAGAATAGTGATTGCCATCTAATGGGGATCAGAGATGACTCCAAAAAAATTCATATGCGACATTCAAATGCACACCATTCCCTCTTTGATGCTTTCCAATTGCACACAATCATATATCCAGATAGCATATAATTTGCACACTTACAATGTAATTCAATTCACATGCAAGGGAATTCCAACATGTTCATTTATGTTCTATCTAATCAAGTCATTCCAATAATCAGAGACTCAATAAATCTTTATAGCTCATCTAGTCAAAGCAATCATACTAATCACACACATTATAAGTATTTCATCAAATTCACACACCAACCTATGACTTCCAATAAAATCTACAGATTCTAAGATGAAATACACACAACAATCCAAAACCATGAAATATCAACAATATTTTATAGCCATTCCATAGATTCCTCATAGAAAAACTTAGGTTTATTCCTTCATTCAACTATTCATAGATCAAAAGCTCTATATAAAATGTAAACACACATTTTAACCAAGCATCACAAGCAATCCATATATCATGAAATGCTACTTTAATAAAATAGAATAGAAGATCCAAAAAATACATGCTTAATCTATTCAAGTCTAATTTTACCAGCATTCTCTACGTTTCAGAAGGTTACCAACAAGTTTATCCATAATTCACACTATCCTTAATGTTTACTTGTAATGCTAGTTATCAATTTGTCAGGAGAATGACCATCAATATCACCCAAGGAAAGGTGATCCATTCAATCGAGATACCCCTGGATAATCTACATTTATTCCTAGAAACTTTTAATAACTCTTCTTCAAGTAATCTACACTTTCGATAATTTCTACGGTATTCAACTGAACTATGGTTTCACACACCAGAACCATAGAGAATTATTAATTGGAAGGAATTACACCAAACAATAGTGCTTACACATAATGAAATATAAGAACAAGATCTCTAAAGTCTCTATAGTGGATGCAAGACAACTTACCTATCAATCGTGTACCAGCTCACAATTCCATGCAGTGTCTTCCATCTTCATTCTTCCTTTCTAGCCAAATATTTCTATCATTGTTCATTTTCTTCTCTCCAACGAAATACACACCTCTCTCTCTCATGTAGCATGAGCACATCTTCCAACCTCGTTCTCAAAATTTTGGAACCTCTTTGCCATGTAGTCTTCAACTACCATTATTTCATAAATTCCATATCCTTCTACTGATGGATTCATTTATCATTCATGTCCAATGTGCAAGCCATTATCGCAAGCGCACTTTGTTCCATTAATGCTAGCTATTATATTTTACTTACACATCATTCACTTCCAAGGTGGTGTTACCAAGTAAAAATAGATCTTTATAAACTATTTATTTCTTTAGGGAAGATAATGAAATCATGCATATAACACATATATCCAAGATCTTATCCCTAACAATTCAATCATAATGCAAATATCAAAAATCATGCAAGCAATCACAAGTCTGGAATTTCTTTATCATGTGCAAACTTATGAAAAGCATCATCATCAAGGGTGAAGCATTCATTCATGTTGCTTCCCCAAATATTCTGACAACATAACCCATCACATCATTTCCCCCAGGCATTCCTGTTCTCGGTGGCTTATTCTTTCTCCACCCACAAGAACCCTATTTTTTGCACAAACACATAGTCTATTAGCAACATCATATTCTTTCATGAAAAACACTTCCTTGAAACAATGATCCATTTATTGCCAAGCATTTCTTCATTAAAATATTTTATTTCCTACAAACCATCCATACTTGCAGAATTAAAACATAGCATGTCAATTGTTCCTTGAAGCAAAACATCTTAGCTAAGCAAAATCTATCAAGTTCAAAGTCTACCAAGGGTGGGTCATGACATACTCCCCCCTTAGGCTTAACACAGTCCTCTGTGTTCATACAAGTAGTTTCTTTCAAAAACAATCAAAACAACATTACAATGCATCTTCAAAGAGAAAAGGAAAATGCTTTTGCATATCAGCTACTTTCTCCCAAGTAGTATTTCTTTCAGAGTATTGGTCCCACTGGACCTTACACTACTCCAAAATTCCTTTCCTCATCGATTTAGATCGAAACTCAAGGATTCTGACTGGTCGAACCTCTATAGCCTCTGGATTCACCATCTACAAATTAGAAAAATTCCATACATGCTCAGGGTTAGCAACATACTTTTTAAGCAAAGAAACATGAAAGGTGTTGTGAATCTTGGATAGATTGGGTGGCAAGGCAAGTCGGTATGCCATAAGACTGATCCTTTCTATGATTTCAAAGGGTCCTACAAAATGAGGATCAAGCTTTGTGGACTTGATAGCACTCTTCTTCGGTCTCACCCTCAGAAACACTCTATCTCCAACAACAAACTCTCTGGGTGATCTTTTAAGATCGACATAACTTTTCTGATGGTCTACCACTTCCTTCAATCTTTCTCTGATCACCTTTAATTGTTGCTCCATTTCTTTAACCATGTCGGGTCCAAGCACAATCCGATCCTCTGGATTATCCCATGATAATGGTGTCCTGCACTTTCTACCATACAAAGCTTCGAATGGAGCCATGCCCAATGTTGAATGATGACCATTATTGTAGGTAAATTCTACTAGATGCAAGTACTCCTCCCAATGGGTTTTCTGATCCATACAGTACATGCGAAGCATGTCCTCTAATACTTGGTTCACCCTTTCAGTTTATCCATCAGTTTCTGGGTGATAGGCTGAACTGATGTTCAACCTAGTGCCAATGGCTCGGTGTAAGGCTTGCCAAAACTCAGAGGTGAACCTTGAGTCCCTATCCGATATAATTACCTTCGAAAAACCATGAAGCTAAAATATTTCTTTGGAAAATCTGTTTGCCATAATTACAATATCATCCTTGGTACTTCTGGGTATAAAGTGTGCAACCTTGGTCAGTCTATCGACCACTACTAGAATTACATCATGTTGGAACTTGGTCTTAGGTAGCCCTACTATGAAGTCCATCAAAATCACCTACCATTTTTGCATAGGCACATCATGAGGATATAACAAACTAGTAGGATGTCTATGTTCCACTTTTACCTTTTGGCACTCGAGGCATTGAGCAATAAATTTTGTTATGTCCCTCTTCATTCCTAGCCAAAAGAATATATTTTTCATATTCTCCCTCATATTTGCTCCTCTTGGATGAGTAGAAATAGGGGGATCTATGTGCTTCATTCATGATCATATTCCTTAGATCACTATTCTCAGGTATTACTATCCTATCTTTAAAGCATAGGAATTCATCCTTGATGCTAAAATATTTATTTTCTTCTGATTTCCTTTCCATATTTTCTCAGATTTTCCTGTAGTAGGTATCTTGACCTTGCATTTCCTTGACTTGGTCCATCAAGTCAACATGAATATGAGATAATACTGCAATGTGTCTCCTTCTACTCAAAGCATCAATGACTTTATTCTCCTTTCCCTTAATATATTCAATGCCAAAATCATATTCTATGAGAAATTCCATCCATATTCTCTATCTAGCATTGAGTAAGGGTTGGGTGAACATGTATTGTAGACTCTGATGATCTATATTTAGCTCAAAGGGTCTACCAACTAGATAGTGTCACCAACTCTTGAGAGCAAATACCATAGCTGCTAACTCTAAATCATGAGTTGCATAATTAACCTCATGCTTTTTTAGCTTCCTTGATCCATAGGCTACTACCACTTCTTCTTGCGAGAGCACTCCTCCTAGTCCTTCTAGTGATGCATCTGTACACATGGAGAAACTTCCCTATGGATCAGGTATCTTTAATATAGGAGGTGTAGTAAGCTTCTGCTTAAGTAATTCAAATGTTATCTCACATTGTTCTATCCACTTGAATTCCTTCCCTTTCCTTTGAAGGTTGGTTATTGATGAGGTGATCTTGGCGTAGTCCTTTACATATCACCTATAGTACCCAGTTAAGCCCATGAAACTCCTGATCTCAGTCACATTCATTGGCGGTGGCCAACTCATGATGGCTTCTATTTTCTTAGGATCTACAATGATTCCTTCAATCAAAACAATGTGACCTAAATATTGCACCTCTGTCACATAGAATTCACACTTGGATAGGTTCCCATACAACTGATTTTTCCTTAACAATTCTAACACTATTCTGAGGTGTTCATCATGCTCTATCCTATTTTGGGAATATATCAAAATATCATCCAAAAATACTAGAACAAATCTATCCAAATACTTCCTAAAGATACTATTCATCAGGTTCATGAATGTTGCTGGAGCATTCATTAGTCCAAAAGGTAAGATAGTGAACTCATAATGTCCATATCTAGTTTTAAAAGTTGTCTTATGAGTATCCTCCTCTCGAATTCTCAATTGGTGGTATCCTGACTTCAAATCAATTTTTGAAAATATTGTGGCATCCTTGAGTTGATCGAAGAGGTCTTCGATTCTAGGTAAAGGATATCTATTTTTGATAGTTGCCTTATTTAACATTTTATAGTCAATACACAATCTTAAGGATCCATCCTTCTTCTTTACAAATAAAACTGGTGCACCCCATGGTGACACACTTGGTCTGATTAGTCCTTTTTCCAACAATCCATGTAGTTGTACCTTTAGTTCCTGCATTTCTATGGGATTCATTCTATAAGGAGCCCTATGGATAGGCTTTGTTCTAGGTTCAAGTTTGATAGAGAAGTCAAATTCCCTTCTAGGTGGTAATCCTAGTAAATTTTTCGAAAATACATCTCTAAACTCCTGAAGAACAGGGTGTTTCCCAAGCACTTCTTCCTTTTTCCTTCCTCTAACTCATTTATCTTAACAATATATACCATTCCTCTTTTTTTGATGGCTTTCTTGAGTTGCATAGCCAAAAGGATTTGAGGTTGGAAAGCTCCTTGTAGGCTATTCACTCTATGAATAAGCCCTTCAACATCTGTATATTCAACCCATCGATCTTAGAAATTAATCACTACTTTATGCTCATGCAACCAATCCATTCCTATAACTATGTCAAAGGCATGCAGTGGTGCAACATATAAACATCCTAAGGTCATTCCACTAGGCAAGGCAATTTCTACCATAGGATAACACTAATTCATAGAGTAGGTTTATCCTAAACCATACTCAACCTTCCACCCATGTGCCAATATTCTTGGCCTTTCTGTTATATATTTAACTAAACTAGTGGAAATAAAATTATCTGTAGCTCCACTATCAAATAATATTTTAACACTTCTACCAAAAATATTACCTTTTATCACTAGTGGTGTAGCTTGACCTTCTAGATTCTGGTTTCTTGTTGCTGATAAATCTTGTGCACTGGTTCCTTAGGTGTAGTTTCCTTGTACATTGGTTCCTTTCCTTTTGAACCCATCCCTACTTTCTATGGATAATTGTTTGTGTAATGTGATCCCTTACAAATATAACATCCTTCTTTTGGTCTTGGATGTTCTTTTCATCTCAGCTCTCTTGTTGCTCCTTCTTTTGGTAGGTTAGTCTATCTTTGTGGTGATCTATTTCCATTATTTCCATGATTATAGCATCTATGATTCCTTCCTCGAAATCTTCTTCTAAATTTTCCTTGTTTCCTATCTTCCTTCTCATCCTATCTTGCAATGCTTTTAATTGATTGATCACATTCCCACTTCATGAAACCTAAACTATTTCTCTTCCTTAGTGCCTCCTTGCCTTGTTCATCTAACCCCTCATAATCAAAGTAGGGTTTGAGATACATTTCAGCTTTCCTTGCTAATTCATAAGCCTTTTGCAATGTTTTAGGTTCTCGCATGTCCACTTCCTATCCTATCCTAGGATCTACTCCAAGTATGAACTTATGGACCTTCATTTTCTCAGTGTAAGCGGGTACATACTTCACCAACTTAACAAATTTTTGATAATATTTCTCCACTATTCTTATTCCCTGATGAAGTTTAGTAAATTCATCAAATTTTTGGGAATAGAAGTATTCCATGAGAAATATTTCTTTAAAAGCTTTTACAAACTCTTCCCATTTTAAGTCAACTATAGCCTCTAGCTTTAGTTCTTCACTAAGGGCTTCCCACCAAGCTATACCATCTCCTTGCAAATGTAATATAGCATAAGATGTTTGAGTACCTGAGGAGAAATTCTTCATGTTACAATATGTCTCTATCTCCTTCAACCAAGCCTCAACCTTATCCCCATATTCCTCTCCATTAAACTTAGAAGATTTTAGATATTTCATCTCCTTGCCCAACTCAACCTCTAGTCGAACTCTTGCTAGTTGCACCTCTGTAAGAGGTTCATTCACTTGTTCCCTTCTCGGGTTACCAACTTGCATTTCTTGACTTAACACAACATCCAACAACTATTTTTGGGTCTCCACCTACTCACGAAGTAGAGCCACTATTTTAGTAAGACTTTCTCTTTCATTGGGGTTTTCTGAACCAACATCAGGTGCTCTATTCTCTGCATTGGTTCCTCGTGTCTACCTTGTTGTTGGGATAACACTTCCCCTTCTTATTTTTGGTGGCATCTTCCCTAGCCACACACCAAAAGAGATAGTAGGTATTCATTAGCATTTAGCCTTTCGAATTGCTCCTCCTACTAGTTATTGTTTACCCATAACATCCAAATCAGTTCAAGTAGATTTGCTTTTATTAGTTTCCTCTATTCACTAATATCTAGTATGTTTCCTATCACATACTAAAGACTAATTCTTGCATAGTGAACCTATTCCACTATGAACCATGCTCTAATACCATATGTCACAACCCATCTCGATTCTACTAACCTTGAAAGAAGTTGAGAGATTTTTAAAAACATATAATTAACTCTAAGCAAGCCAAAGTTAAAGCAAGCCCCTCAACTAAATGATAGTGAACCCAAGAAATCTCCTTCAATTAAAAAGGGCATCATTCTCACTATCCACAACAATCAAGGAAATAGATCATAAGGATCCTACCCTAATTCTATATGGATTTCCTAGTCACCAGTCTTAAGAAAATACTCCACTCAAGCTATCTTCCACTAGTAACTATTCTACTCCTTTCAGTCTATCAAAAGGATTGTCCCTCTTCAATCCATCGAGAAGGTCACACCTTTCATTCCTTTGAAAGGGCATTCCTTTATGGTCCATCAAAAGGATACTCACTTTTCAATCTATCAAAAAGGAAAATACCAATCCTCACTTATCCACACAAGTCCATCTATGTGGTGCGCTTAGCATCTAGTCATATTTTAACATCCCCCAATCACCCATCCTTCGATGAAGTCAACACTATCTACCTCCTATGCCCTAGACACACTCACTACACTTCGGTTCTAAGAAGGTAGCACTTCTCTTCCTTTAATAAGGTCAAGGGATGTCATTCCAAAGGTGCAATAGATGTAAGTAACTCACCTACTAATACGTAGTGCTCTACTACCACAATAGCAGAAACATTGATTAGCTTACTTCTACATTTGCCTTGATCAACATTACTTATGGAGTTATGCAAACTGGGGTTGACTCCTAAGGATAGACCATTGCATTACACGACTCCCCAAGCCCATTTGGAGGTCTTTCTAGTAATAACACTATGGTTAAAATAATGAGACTAAATTGAATTATTATTTCCCTGAGTGATAACATTCCATCAAAACCCACTCACAACTGAATGAAAATATGCATTCATTTATCATAACACACCTAGATTAAACAATCTCATAGGTAGAGATCTAGATAAGCATAAGATGATATTAAAGCACAACTCAAGAGATTCATTTTATTTAATGAAAAGATTGTAATGCATACACCATCATTATTTAAAATTCTCCATAACAAATCGAGAGTCACTACTCTATCTAAACTCATTCAATCACATATACAGTCTCACTTCTCCAACACATCTTTATTGAGAAGGAGTTTATAATATCAATAATAGAATACATAGATTCTTAATTACATTAGATTGATTCACAAGATATCCAATCATAACTTGGACAAGCCCAACTTCTTCGATATCACAATTATCATGGCAAAAGGTTTTTTGAAACTCCCAATGACCTGGTACAATACTCCTCATGCACTTCCTCCATGATCTCCATAAATAAACCAATCGAGAACAATGATTGCCATCTATTGGGGATCAGAGATGGCTCCAAAAATTCATATGCGACATTCAAATGTGCACCATTCCCTCTTTGATGCTTTCCAATTGCACACAATCATATATCCAGATAGCAGATATTTGCACACTTACAATGTAATTCAATTCACATGTAAGGGAATTCCAACATGTTCATTTATGTTCTATCTAACCAAGTCATTCCAATAATCAGAGACTCAATAAATATTTATAGCTCATCTAGTCAAAGCAATCATGCTAATCACACACATTATAAGCATTTCATCAAATTCACACATCAATCTATGATTTCCAATAAACTCTATAGATTCTAAGATGAAATACACACAACAATCCAAAACCATGAAATACCAACAATATTTTATAGCCATTCCATAATCATGTTTATTCCTTCGTTCAACTATTCATAGATCAAAAGCTCTATATAAAATGTAAACACACATTTTAACCAAGCATCACAAGCAATCCATATACCATGAAATGCTACTTTAATAAAATAGAATAGAAGATCTGATAAATACATGCTTAATCTATTCAAGTCTAATTTTACCAACATTCTCTATGTTTCATATGGTTACCAACAAGTTTATCCATAATTCACACTATCCTTAATGTTTACTTGTAATGCTAGTTATCAATCTATCAGGAGAATGACCATCAATCTCACCCAAGGAAAGGTGATCCATTCAATCGAGATACCCTTGGATAGTCTACATTTATTCCTAGAAACTTTTAATAACTCTTCATCAAGTAATCTACACTTTTGATAATTCCTACGGTATTCAACTAAACTATAGTTTCACACACCATAACCGTAGAGAATTATTTATTGGAAGGAATTACACCAAACAATAGTGCTTACACATAATGGAATATAAGAACAAGATCTCTAAAGTCTTCGTAGCGGATGCAATACAACTTACCTATCAATCATGTACCAGCTCACAAATTCCACGCAATGTCCTCCATCTTCGTTCTTCCTTTCCAACCAAACATTTCCACCGTTGTTTGTTTCCTTCTCTCTGCCCTAAGTACACACACTTCTCTCTCACGCAACAAGAGCACGTCTTCCAACCTCCGTTCCATCCATTTTAGAACCTCTTTGCCATGTAGTCTTCAACTATCGTTATTTCATAAATTCCACGTCCTTCTACTATTACCATGGATGGATTCATTTATCATTCAATGTCCAATGTGCAAGCCATTATCACAAGCGCACTTCGTTCCATTAATGCTAGCTATTAGATTATACTTACACATCATTCACTTTCAAGGTGGTGTTACCAAGTAAAAATAGATCTTTATAAACTATTTATTTCTTTAGGGAAGACAATGAAATCATGCATATAACACATATATCCAAGATCTTATCCCTAACAATTCAGTCATAAAGCAAATATCAAAAATCATGCAAGCAATCACAAGTCTGGAATTTCTTTATCATGTGCAAACTTATGAAAAGCATCATCATCAAGGGTGAAGCATTCATCCATGTTGCTTCCCCAAATATTTCGACAACATAACCCATCACATCATTTCCCCCAGGCATTCCTGTTCTCGGTGGCTTATTCTTTCTCCACCCACAAGAACCCTATTTTCTGCACAAACACACAGTCTATTAGCAGCATCATATTCTTTCATGAAAAACACTTCCTTGAAACAATGATCCATTTATTGCCAAGCATTTCTTCATTAAAATATTTTATTTCCTACAAACCATCCATACTTGCAGAATTAAAACATAGCATGTCAATTGTTCCTTGAAGCAAAACATCTTAGCTAAGCAAAATCTATCAAGTTCAAAGTCTTCCAAGGGTGGGTCATGACAATACATCACCTTTGAAAACTTGAACTTTCTCTTAGGCCATCTAATTTCTATTACTAAAAGAGGCTTTGCATAGTTTTGTTTATGAAAAGAGCCATTAGAAAGTCCCAAGAATACCTGGAGAAAGAATAGAAGAGAGAAGATATCATGAAATATTAGATCTTCATGAATAAGCTAAATTAATAACCCAAAGTAGGAAGAGAGATTGAATGAGACATATTCTGAATCCTTTTCCTTTATGCCTCCAAAAGACTAAAATATTATTGCTATTATGACAAATCCAATTGTATCTCCCATAAATGTGAACCAAAATTCTTATTCCATAACATATTGTAAGTTTACCCTTCTCAAATAAGGGCAATATGATTTGAAGACAATAACACAATAAGATGCCATACTCCACTTATAATATGTCCTTGAAAAAAACCACCAATGTAAAAAGCTTAAAAAGTCATGCAATTTGAAAAATAGGCTAAAAACACTTTCGCATGTAAAAGTTATGAACTCAAGAAGTTTGCCCTCCAAAATAGCCCTAGAGTGACATTTTTGAAAAACATAATTTTTTTAGTTCCTTTTATTTTTTCATAAGGAAAACATAACCTGGAGTAGGCGTAAAAAAAAGAATAAATGGAGAATGAAAAAAATTAGATCCTTCCTTTGCCTCTTTTGCCAAAGTTGCATATGAAGCACTCAACAATAATTTATCCTAGAATTCAAAAGAAATATTGGAGGTTTCTAATAAAATTTTTGCGTGACCAAGTGATGAAGCTCCATATCCACTCTAATACCATGTTGGAATTTACCACTATTTTAAAAAATGAATAGAAGTAATCCACCCACTCAAATCTTATACATAAAGCATAAAAAAGAACGAAAGAGAAAAGATATAGGAGGCACCATAAATTATAATATATTATCCATAGATATGAATCATAACACTCTGATACAACGAATGGAGTGGTAGAGGGTATTTATACCAATATCAAAACCTCAATTACATAAAAGAGTTTAACCTAAGTCGACATGACAAGAGGATGTAATTAAGTTTAATTACAATTTATAAGGTAGGTTTAACCATAACAAAGTTAACTGCGACCCATATGACTTACATAATAAAATATTATAATAAATTAAATACAATTGTACAATGACTACCCATAGGCCTATACAAAAATACATCATACAATGTTGACCTTGGCCATAAGTCATATTACACTTTGAACAACTAAGTATGTCATATACACATTGATTAAAAAACTTCTAATGGAAATACCAATCTATAGAAAAACAAAATTTATAAACCTATACTACGAAGCAAAGAATGTAATAGTAAATTAGAAAGATTAAAATAAATAACATAATCATATAAAAGACAATTTTTCTTGGTCTAGATTATGTGCACAATGGATGTGTCTAATGTATGTTTTTCAAACACATCATGTGTACATTAGATCATGTTGCTTCCCATACCAAGTATTGTACTATCACAATTGGGACTTTTACTAGGATGGCTCGAGCAATGACAAAATATACCTTCCTATAAGACTCAACAACCTCCCATTAAATTTGTGGGGATTTCCTCCATTATCCCAAGTCCCTATCCAAATCATCTATATGAGGTCCCTCCCAAAGTTGATGTTGTATTATGATGACTACACAAGGATTTTTTTCTATTACACCTAACCAATTTCCCAATCGTAAGTACTATGAATAATAGAATCCCCTTTAACTCTATTTGCTACTTGTTGCTTCTTTCATACTATTCTTATATCATTACAAATAGAAATAAGTTGTTGAAATAACCAACTTCCATTAACCAAATTAAGATTGTAGCCTACATTGTATCATTAACACTGGTGTGCTCTAATATAGTTTTCATATTCATATTCATAGACGCCAATTAAGGATTATTGACACTACCCATAATTGGACCTAATAGAAAGATGAAAAATCAATAAACTCCTTGATTATATTTTATACCAAAATACATGGGTACTCTCTTATTTGATTATTCTTAATAAAACGTACAACATAACCTCTCTCTTAAACTATAGAAAGGGTATAACTACCCAATGTACATCATAGTCGCTAAAGAATATCATTATCTCTCATATAACAAGAATCGTATTGTTAATTCTTTTAACAACAATATAAAATGTTATTATCCATGCTTGCGACCAATTGACATATTATTCCAAATTGTATTCATAAGCAAATGAATGAAATATCAAGAATAAAGTATTATATCGTTTTTCCTATCACTTCAAACTTAGGGTGTGTGCAGTAGATCATATTGCTTTCTTTTCTCAAGTCTTGTAATAACACACCTGGAACTTCTACTATTATGGATTGAATGATGATAAAACATACCTCCCTACAAGACTTAAAATTCTTCATTGAATTTGAAAAGTGAGTTCCTCCAACTTTCCATGTCTCATATCATTTCATCTAAATAAATACCAATTGAGTCCTTCCAAACCTAATATTGTTATGTCATGGTGACTACGTAGTGATTCTTTCCCCTTATACATAACCACAATTTTCCTATCTCAAGAAGTATACATAATATAGTTTCCTTTTACTATATCAAGTACTTGCTATACATGTCATACTATTCCACTTTCCCTAGTAAAATATTTACACTTTTTGATGGATACCTCCTCACATCTATCAGTTTCATTGAGGGATCCTCTTAATTGATCCACTACTCTCATACACTATATTTAATCTTTTATTGATGAACAAAGGTTGTCTCTATACCTGTCTTCCCAATATTGCATTGTTAATGAATCCAAGATAAGGGTGTACGTGGGATTTATCATAAAAACAAGTCCATTACCTTATTGACATTATGAATCAAACCTATAAACTCTTATTGGGTGTCCTTTACTAGCTACTCAATTTTATATTTCCCTTCATAAGTAAACTTTATTTTATCATTTCCTTATGATATTGTTATTAGAATGTCTTGTACATGGTCTGTCTTCTATGTTATCCAACTCAATTGGTTTTTTTCCTAGACTTTTATGGATGGGACCTAGGTTCAAATCCTGCCAAGCAATACATGCATAATTGCTAAGATATTGAATACCACAATATGGTCATTATGTGATATAGGTGGGGCCTTTTCAATCCCATATAATTGATTAAAAAAACTTAAATAAGATTTAGGGATTTTTATAATTCCAAATTACTTATCTTAAATAACTTTCCCTACACATTGTCTACTAGCTATGTTGATAGACATTAAGTATAAAAAATCATGCATTTATAACTAAAAAAAATCAATGGGAGAAAATGGTAATAATGTACACTCAAAATTAAATCAATTAGTCAATTACACTATTTTAAACCATAAATATAAGCCATGTTAAAAAGTAGTTAAAGTTGCACGAATAGTTTTAATTGACCTAAAACCCCCCAAAAAATGTTAATTACTTTTGTGTGCTCATACTTTAAATATTTCATTTGTAAGTTTGATATAGTGGCCTCTATAAAATTGCCTTCATGTTTATTTTTGTTGAATTATGATTGTAAATAGCTAAAAGGGCATTAATCCTCATCTTCACACTTTTGTTTACCTTACACCCACAAAATATAAAAGTTTGAATATCCATTTTGGCAATTTAAAGTTATTGAAAAAATTCTAAAAAAATGACCCTTGAATTCCTTTTGTTTTTTTAGCAATCTAATTTTGCATGACTATTTCAAAGATAACATTATTAACATTTGAACATGAAACTTATTTGAATACCATAATAAATATTCATGTATCTCAAGATGAATAATTTTTTATCAGATTTTAGTAGTATTCTTTTACCTATATCCATTTAGATTTCTCCATGAAATATGTATAAATCGTAGTCCTCCCTTGTTATATTTTTGATAAAACATATACTATATTTTTTATCTATAACCATAAGAAAAATTTATTTTTTTAAAAATAAGTTGAGAATAATAAAGCATCATAAAAGCCTAGACATAACTTCTAATCATACACCATCCTTTTTTGCATGCATTCAATAATTATTTGAGATCGTTCTTTCATGAAACCTTATTGACCAAGATTTTGCAAGCCCTTTATGAGAGCCGACAATAAATCATTACATTGTTTGTCATTGTTACTAATCCAAATTTCGATGTAAAGAGACAATAAACCTTATGGTTCTTGATCAATCCACCAACTACTTACTATCTTGCATCTTGGAATAACAAACCATCAAAGTTGATTTTAACCTAGTTGCAACCTAAGAAATTTCATCTCAACCCATAAAATCATAATAGTATGCAAATATGACACCCTATTATTTGTCTTTCTAAAAGTGTGGCATATACCATTTAATATTATGTGTATAGAAAATATATTAAATTAGATTTTCAATGTTACAAATACTTCTCCTTTTCATCCTTTTACATTCTTTTTTCCTTCTTCCCCCAATTTTTAATCCTTCATTTTATTTTTGATTTATATAATAATATAGAGAATACATATAAAATTATTTATATTACCAACTTTGATCACAAGATACTATTGTTTTAAGTTGATCTATGATGGTAGCTTCATCTTACATTAAGGTTTTGGTTACACATTCATGTGTAGGATTCCAAATATTTATGTAGATAAGCTAATCTTACAACTATTTCATTTACATCAATATATAAAAATAAATATAAAATTGTGAATTTTTACCAACTTTAATCACAACAGACTATTATTTTAAGTTGCTATTTGATTGCAGCTTCATCTGGTACTAAGGTTTTGGTTACACATTCATGTCTAGGATTCCAAACCTATAAATAAGCTAAGCTTGCAACTATTTCATTTATATAAATATGCAATCGTAGTTGTTATACAAAAATATAAAAATGATATTGATAAATTACTTTATATCAAATTATCTTATATAAGTAAGAAATATTTTTTTAATTGATAAAATGTAAAGAAAATATAAATTTTCATTAATATTTTAAAGAGTTCTGATATAGTTATAAAAAAAAAAACTAATAGACTAAGTAACACCCACCCATGCTCAATTCAAACTTGTACAAGAAAACTTAAAAAAATTGGCCTAAACGATTGATATTCTATCCATATACAAAAAGGGATACTAGTAGCCATAAGAACTTGCTATATGAGAATCTCTACTACACAACATAGTAAATCTAAGATTTATTGTTAAAATATATACAAGCTTAAAAGAAAATATGCATGTCATATGCAATGAAAATCATTATAGCGTTGTCTAATCAAATTATAAACATAGTGAAGCATACTTTTCTTCCTATCTAGAGCATGGTTTTTTATATACAAAATTTTGATTACCATGACTTACATCATCTCCCTATGCATAGTACAATATAAGTTGATGAGATCTATGTATCATTATGAAGACCTCTTAAATATGGATCAAACTTCTTTATATCTACTCCATTTGCTGTATGAAACATGTCATGTAATAATCCATAATGCCACCCGTATTATTGCTTTGCCATCAACATCACTTGTTCCTATTATATTTGTTATATAAATCACCACATATACACCTTATCCACGATATTTCTACTTCTTATTATATCTTTTATTAAAAGAGTTGCTCCTCTTTCTACTGTTTAGTTGACATCCCCATCGAGGCTACCACTTGAAGATTGTTATGGATTTCCATCATGATGACCCTTGAAACCCATATTATTTCCATTATCTCATCATAATTAGACAATGACATATTTTCTAACCCTAATATAGATGATTTATATATCATGGCCCATCATACTAGGGATTAATTAGGGATCACATTCATGTTCACCACTACCTCGCATTAAGAAGACTTATTAATTGAGTTATCTAGTTTATCGGTAGTGGTTGATGATTTCATCATAGAATCTATTCTAAGGACCATTTAGGATTGTCAAGACATTATTTATTAAGACCCTAACATTAGGATATTTTGACAAGCTAAGATGCAACTTCTCTTTGTTTGTTAGGTGAGTACTAATAAAGGCATCATACATGTGTCTATTTATACTAAACACCATTTATTACCTAAAACATCCATTCATGGAGCAAAACTTAACTCTAAATTTAAATCCCAAGGAAAAATATACATGGCTTCCAATCCCACCTCATAAGGGTTGTCTATCTTAACCACATCATTATATAAGACTACTCCTACAATCCACACTATCTTATCTATCATGATAGGTATAATAAAATTATTTAATATCTGGGAAACTTTATTACTTGGCATATCTATTTTTGATGAAGCCTAATACAATTTGGTTGTATAATATATATTGAAAGATATAATATTCATTGACATTTACTATTAGTATCAACCTTTGTGAGGCATGATCAAAGTACTAACTATAACATATGTGAGGAAGGACCTATTATATTTCCATATGCACTTTATTTTCCTCCTCTCATCATAGAAGGAAAGTGGCAACAATTTTTTTTTTATGTTCAAAATCATCTAACAATTAATAAGGAATTCTAACTATCTCAAAAGTGGTATGATATATATTAAGATATATTGCAATGTACTTTTTATAAGTTGGAGCATTCAATTTATGGTTGAGAACTTACCTTTTCACCCAATTCAACAAGATTTAATTCTAGTCAAAGTTAAGTCCCACAACTCCTTCTCTCTTTTATCATACAACAATAACTAAAAATGTTGATATAAGGTTTTTTCCACTTAAAACCTTAAAATCTTCTCAATAATGTGAATTATGATTTTGGTTAAAAAAAACTATGTATGAATTTTATTGGGGGCCATTCCCATTAATACAAAAAATATTACATTTTTTGTTCGATTAATTATACCATATTCAATTTGCCTTCTTATCAAAGATATTCTACATTTTTCTTTCTATCATCATCTTCCTCAAATTGCTATGTTTTTGCAATCAACTATTTTACATGATTTTCATTGAGAGATAAAATATCACTAGCCCACTTGTCTTCTAAAATTTGAATTTCTCCAAGACAAATAGAAACACCACAATTGGTTAAATTATTTGCTACCTAGTTTCTTTCTCTCTAGATATACTCATTTCCAAGAGACTACCTCCAATAATAGTTGATGAACATCAACAATAAGATTATGTTTATCCAATATTAACATCCATTTTTGTTGATAACATTAATGATAATTTGTGAATCCTCCTCTATTGAAATATATTTCCATTTTTAATTACAAATTTTATACCTATAATAAGTGGCATAGTATTTACATAGTTTTTTTTTATCGGTAAAAAATTTCATTAAAAGTGGATTTTGAAAGGGACCCCAAAACCTTTTTACAAAAGGTCAACAAACCAACCAGAAGGCCAAAGGGCAGGCCTAAAGAGAAAATGAGCATAGGGGGATGGTTCCGAAGGGACCATCACTGAAAACATTTAAACAAATACATTAAAAATCCTGCCTAAGGCAGGAAATTTAAAAAATCCCGCCCAAGGTAGGAAAATTTAAAAATCCCCAAATTTAAACAAATACAATAAAAATCCCACATAAGGTAGGAAAATTTAAAAAATCCTGTCGAGGGCAGGATAATCTAAAAATCTTTCCCAAGGAGAAAATCGAAAACCTAAATCCCACCAAGGAGAAACCAGAAGTCAAGGCCATCTGGAAAGGAAAACCATCCCGGGAGAGGCAGCTGGACTAGAGAAAACCTTCAGTAAAAAAGGATGGGCCATCCTACCCAATAAGGGCCAGGATAAACATGTGCAAACATAAAAAATTGGAATCCCACCCAAGAAAACTAGAAACCACTACAGAAAAGCGGGAACAACTGAAAATTGAAAGTCGAAACTAGGATCTCACCCAGGAACGGTCCGGGAAGGTAGTCCAAGAAGTAGCATCCCATATAGAGCCTGGAAAGTGGAACAACAAGTCATAGGGTCTCCATAGGCCATGGGATCCCTTGTGTGTGAGGTTGAGCTATGAGAATCCCAGAAAGAACCAGAAAATACAATGAAAATGAAACCACCAGCCACAAGCAAAGGGGCGGAAAGGTCCCAAGGAAACCAATCTGACATAGTATTTACATAGTTATTAGTTGAAGTTCTAAATTATTATGAGTAAATGAGGATAATTTTTCTTTCATTATTTCAAAAGACATGACCTCATTATATTTTCTAAATTTTGTTTAGAAGCACTATAAAAAATAATTTTGATAAACCCAATTTAGACATTTCTATTTTACCATTTATCAATTCAAATCCTTTGTGTTATATCCATTATTGTAGATGATCCTTCCATGTTTATTCAAATTCTATAACCAAGAGGATAGCACAAATTTTAATGCACTTGATACTTCTATTATGAGCACCTTGTCTGTAAACATTATACAAGAGAGGCAATAATATGATTCTAAACTTGGTTATGATTTTAAGATTTATTTTAAAATATTCTATTATTTCTTTCAATCCATAAATTCCAATAGATAATGGTAGGGATAATACTCCATAAAATGCATAATCCTTTAGATTTGAAAAAAACTAATCTAATATTTCATCAACTCTTTTATTGTTGGCAATGCTACCCAATATATTCTCATATTTTTGAAAAAGCAATCGAAATGGTGTAAGCAAAGGGGCAATAAAGAAGTAAATTATTTGATGCTTCTAGATCCTTCTCACACAAGGTATACTTAAAAGGTCCATGATATTCTCTTCTTTGTATAATATCTCCTATAAAAACCTTACTTTAGACTCTTAACAAAAAGAATATTGAGGCCTTAGAAATATCTTCAATAACCAAACATTCATTAGGATTTGGGAAATCTAATTGCTCTAAATCCTCACATCCTAACTTAACCATGTATACACAATTATTTGATAGATTCTAAACCAACTCATCCTTCCACATAAAAATAGGTAAATAGAACTCTTGAAACATCTTTTGAAGCTCATACACTATTTGTTTGAGTTCCTCTTCTTTATCAATTTGTAGAATCTCCCTCATTGACTAACCATCTAACATGTTTATTGATCAATTGCAAACTATTTGATATGAAGTTATATGTTAGCTATCCTATAAGTAGGTTTCACTTCCTAAACAATTTTATTACATAAATAGAATCTATATATTTTTTAAATAGTATTTTTGACCAGATTTTTTCTTGATATTTGAATAATCTCCAACCAAGTTTAGCCGCTAATGCCAAACTTATAAATCTATAACTTTTCTAGCCTTCCCCTCCCATATTATTTTATTTATAAATCTTATCCCAACAATAAATAGGAAATCTAATATTTTCCTCACATCCTTTCCAAGAAAATCTCTTTGAATTTGATCAAATTTGAATGTGCCTATTGGTATTTATATGAATTGTAGTCTTTCAACCATGGTTGGGAACTTACTTTTCTTCCAACGGCAATTAGGAACTTATTTTTTGACCTTCCAAACAAGATTTTATTCTATCCAAGGTTGAGTCCCAAAGCTCTTTCTTCTTTTCTTTATTAGACAAAGGAATACCCAAATATATTGATATAAAATTTCCAACTTTAAACCCTAAAATATACACAATAAATCCATTATAAATATAGGGTAATGTTAATAAAAAAGATTCTATATTTTATAGTATTAACCATCTAATAACTTTCATAACATGATAATATTAATTTAAAATTCATGAAAAGTATCATCAATAGATTGGAGATGATATTCAAAGGGATTATTTCTTGTAACTTGAATATCTTTGATTTTTTCTTTCATATTTTCTTTCGAAAATCTCTCCCCAATTCCTCCATAAGAATAATAAAAATATAAGGAGATAGTGGGTCCTGGTAGAGTCTACAAGATAAATCAAATTATCCTATAGGGGATCCATTGGTTAAAATAGAATATTTTGGAGTGTTATAACAACATATAATCCATTCACATCTACCTTGATTAGACTAAAGTTTTTGAGAATACCATGTAGAAGATTCTAGCAAACCCAATCATATGCTTTGTGCATATTAATTTCATAAGTATACTTAGTTTTTTGATGGAATGAAGAGAATGCATGGCCTCCTATACAATGACTACACCATCAAGAATTTGTTGATCATGAACAAAACTACCTTGTTTGTTTGAGATAACACAACATAGAGTGCTTTTCAATATGTTTGCCGTAAATTTTGAAATATTTTATAATAACATTTTAAAGGCTTATTGGACAAAAAATATCAAAACATTTTGTCTAACCTTTCTTGGGAACCAATGCATTAAGGGTGAAATTTATGTCACTTATTGTAGACTTATTTTTCATTGTCTCTTCAACTACAACCATCATTTCACACTTTAATATATTCTAAATTTTTGAAATAAAACTATAGGAATCCATTGGGTCAAGTGCCTTGTTAGGGTGGAAAATGAAAATTATCTCATGTAAATCCTCCATAGAGATCTTCCACGTCAACCTTTCATTTTGTCCTTGTGTGAAAATTGATAGAATATTAAAAAAAAAAGCTTATGATGAGCCTCCTTATCTTGCCCAAAATCTAAATAAAATATATTTGAAATAATTAATTGTTTTTTTCCTGATATCTTCTTCTTCCCTAATATTTTTTCCATCCAGAGTTGAAGTATTTTTTGTTAGGCAATTTTTTTTCCTAAAGCACAAAAGAATTTTCTATTTCTATCCCCTTCCGTAGACCATCTCTCCCTAGTTTTTTCGGACCAATATGATTCCTCATTTTTCAATACATTATGATAATAAAAAATAATTATTTTTCTTGCATACAAGTAACTTAGTCCATTCCAATGATTTCCATTACATCTTGTTAATTTTTGAGCTTGAATTCAATTTCCTCATTTACTTTAAAAATGCTAACAAAAAATGTGGCCTTCCAAATCTTCATTTTCCCCTTTAGATATTTCAGCTTTTGAAAAACCCATATATATGATCCTCTAAACTTTGCTTAGTCACCATAACATAACCATCTAGAAGAAATCAAGGTCTTGGAGCCACATATTGAAATAAAAATGTCTTTGATAAAATTTTATTGAGTAAATCACATCCAAATAGAATGGGTGTGTTATATAATCCTACTTGAAATAAAATGTTTGAAGAGATTCTATAATTTTTTGTAACCATGTATTGGATAACATAAATCTATCCAATCTTTCTGCTATATGAGTTTTTCCAATGCATTTATTGTCCTATATATATTAAAATATTTAAGGAATACATCCCAAAGGCCATTTGAATTACCAAATAAAGCAAAAACCTACATTGATTTAGACCACCCAAAAGTACCATGTTTTTTTCTTATACAAATAGAATTGTATTGAAGTCATCCCAAAAATCCACAGAATAAATCATTATTATATCTGGAAAAATATGTTGAGGTTATTCCAACATATTTCAAGAGAACTAATTGTAGTTGGATCATATACATTTATAACCCCAAATTTTATATTTTCCTCTTTCCTACAAGATAGACACATGACCCAATTAGTTTTTGTTGTTAGCAATTATTGATACCATTTGCATTTATCCCATATTATTTCCATACCTTTGGAAGCTCCTATACAAGAAACTACTAGGTAATCCTCCACATTCTAAATCTTTTTGAATAAACCCTTATATTCTTCACTAACTAATTTTATTTTCTGTATTAAAAGAAAATAAGAACTATAAAATACTATTAATTCCTTACTATTTTTTTTCATAGGTCTTATTCATACCCCTAATATTCCATGATAACTTTTTTATCATCATTTTTAATTTTTATTCATGGGATTTTCTCCACTTATTGTTAATTCCTATGATATTTATTTTTGGCTTTCGAAATCAATATCCCTCTAAGTTTCCTTTTTCTCTTTGTTCTTTCTTTGAGTATCTTCCTCTCATTTTCCAATTTCTATCAACACTTTTGTATTCATTAATATCTTATATCTTCCCTTGTTCATAAGGGGGCTTATCTTCTAAAGGTTTATGTTGCCTTAAAGAATCTAAAGTGGAAGGAATAGCCTCACCAAAATGTTCTTCTTTATGTCACCCTAGAAACTCTAAACTATAATGATGATCCTCTATAGTAGTTACTTTCTTATACTGCTTTGAAATTCTAAATATTACCCTCCAAACGCTAAAGTACAAGAATAATCCATCATAGTCAATACTTTATTATGTTTCCCTAATAACCTTAAATTATTATGGATATACTCCATACTCATTTATTTCTTATGGTACTCTTAAAACCCTAAAGTTTAAGGGATACACTTGACACTCCTTTCAATTTTATTGCAAGAACATGATTTATGCTACTTGAGAAAAATGAAGATGATTTACCTAAATTGGCCTTGATGTCTTTCACCTCCATTGCTTTAAAATTTATCTTACCATATTCCTTTGCACCTTTATTTTTTTTTTAATTTAAACTTATGCATTTTACTTCCTTATCTCTTATGTCCTTTATTTCTTCTAATGGTTGATCCATGTAAACTATAATGGCCTTCACCATTTGATGATGCAAAAAGAATTTCTTTGCCACTTTTTTGGGAGTGTAAAATTCTTGATTAGATCTAACTTCTATTATGGTATGATCTCCTTGCTTCATTATGAAGTTTTTCTCATGCCCAAAATTTATCATCTCTTTCCCCAATATTTTCACTTTGCAATCTCTTGACATGTGTCTAGTTTCATAATATTGATGACATCATAATGTAATTTTTAATAATCCACTTGCTGATCCCATTCTCTTTATTCAAATTTAATCATAGTAAAATATGGAATAGGTTTTTACATATCCATATATAGACAACATTACTTTGCTCCTTAGTAGTTGGTCTCTCCTAGATTAATTCCCCTAAAGTATTACCTATATTCTTAAGAACTTCCTTATTAATAAGCTAATATGTAAGTCCTTAAAGCCTAACCCACATTGGAAGCTTTTTAATAGTTTTTGTCTCCATAGATTTTTTTTCACTCCATGGTATTAAATATAATGCATCTCTCCCCCTAAACCATGGGCCACCATCCATTATTTTATCCCTAATTTCTAAATTGGAGAAGATGATGAGGAAATATATTTTTTGGAAAATACTCAATCTCCATTTCCACCTTGGTAGGAAAATATTGTCATGTAATATAGTTAGGGTATGAGGTAGTTAGAAATTTAAGGGTTATACATGAATATGTGGTTGCTAGATAATCACCATCATCTTCAATATACTTATAATTAATTTTAAGTAACACAAATTGTCCAACATGCTACTAGTCCATTATGTGGTATAAAAGCTCTCTTCATTCCTAAAGTATGCAAAATAAATATTCATGATGAAGACAACTATATAAAACTAGTAAAGACATCGAAATAATATATGGAGAAAAATTTATGTTGCAAGGAGTAAAGAGGACTTCCAAATAATCAATCTCAAGAAAAGACCATTCATAATATTATAGAGATTTTCAAGTATGAGGAAAGAAGTTACCAAAAAATGAACATAGTTAGGTCAGGTCATCTAAAAGGAATGCTTATTTTTTGGACACAAAGAAGGATCAAACCATCTATGCAATACCATATTTCATATTCTAAGATTAATAGTTGGAAGAAAATGCATTATCTCTATTGAACACGGAGAAAAAGTGTTGTTGAGAAGGAACTTGTCAATAAATCTTGTTCGTAGGATAATTAAGCCTCTTTGAATGGGATTGAAGAGGATGCAATTTTTTTTAAATTTTTTTAAGAGTTTTATTTGAAAATGTGAGATCAATGTGTGTGAATGAAGAACTGAAGTTCTTGAAGAGACAAGTTGTTGATCATTCATTCCAAAATTTTTACATATTGGTAGAATCTTATGGCAAGGATATTTGAAGATATATTTCATCATCTAGTTGATATCAAAATGCTATTTAGTACAACATAGATTTGTCTTAGCCATATGAAAATTCATTAATCAAAATAATTTCCAACAAGGGATGATGCTAAAGGACAACATTAGGGTCATCATGCAAAGGTTGATCAAAGGAACATGCACATGATCTCAAAGGGTCATCTAAATTTTTTGACTTGTAGTCACATAGGACCATTTAGAAGAGATGTACAAACTCATGTAGATATTTTTTTTGTGTAGAAAACACCCCAGTTCGGATGCCACTTTCAAGTAAGTCCCAAGGAGGTAGGGGTATCTATTATACCAAAATTGCCCAGGGCTCGCACTTGGTATTCCCCCTTTGGCACACTCAAAGAGCATTCCTAAAATAACAAAAACACAAACAAACATAAAAAACACAACAAAAAATAATAGAAAACAATAAAAAACAACAAAAAAACACAAAAATAATAAAAGACAACAAAAATACAGAAAACAATAAAAAACATAAAAACAAAAAAAAGGTAAAAAACAACAAAACACAAAATGCACACAAAAAACTACAAAACAACACACAAACACAAAAAAAACATAAAATATAAATAAAAACACAAAACACAAAAACACAAAAAAATACAAAAACATTAAAAACACCAAAAACAACACAAAAAACACAAAAACAAAACAAAACAAAAACAATACAAAATAATACACACATCGAAAAACTAAAAGAAGGAAAAATATAATACAACTTTGACCTTTCTAGGCCAATAGGTTTTTCAAAAAAGATTTAACAGAGGAAACATAAGAACGATCATTCTGAGCAAGGGAACTAAAATACACTGACCAAACCAAAGAGAAGCAAAAGCAAAGTAAAAAGGAACTAGGCACCTCTAATACTGAAGCCATCTAGAAGAGATGTATAAACTCATGTAGATTTTTTTGTGTGTAAAACACCCCAATTGGGATACCATTTTTGGGTAAGTCCCAATGAGGTTATAACGACCCTCCTCTCACAACCTTTGATTAGCAATTAAATTAATAATATGAACTTACCTTTTTCTTTAAAATGTGGTACTGCTAATGGTATTGTTTACGTAGGACCAAGGACATTTCTTCGACAGATAAGAAAAGTTGACGAAAAAGGTAAGTGGGGAAGTGATGATTTGGCTCGTGAGTACATGGAAGCTCACATGGGTGAGCCTCATATAGGTACATTGGAATGAAATGCATTATGTTTACATGCGCCATTTATAAAATGATTTGCTTGTTATTTGTTAAAATATATATATATGCATTCATACATGTTAGGAGGGCAGTGAAAGTGCCAAAGGCATGGGAGCCTTCATTCATTGTTTTAAAAGAAGGTAGTGAAAGTGCCAAAGGCATGGGAGCCTTCATTCATGGAGTAGTGATGATTTAGATTTGTTGGTGTGTATTTATCAATAAATTTAATAAATAAGGATAAATATATATAAATATATATATATATATATATACATAAAAATACATAAATAAAAGATGCATATATGATTTTGAACAAATGTGTTGGATATATATTTATTGCACATGTTTACATGCTTTTTAAATTAAAAAAGATAGCTCCATTACCCATGATCCAACTGAAAGAGTGGAAAAATAATGGTGGAACAATCTATGAGTTAATTGTGGAGGAAGTGATGGCTTAAGTAAAAACGACTTCATGTTTCTTCGGGAGTGAGAGGAGAGGCATAAAAAAATAATAAAAACAAAAGCATGCATGAAAATAACTGGTGAGGAGAGTTTTTTTGGGAGGATCTGGATTGCGTGTGTCTGACTAGTTTTTGGTAGTTGATTTACATGTGAATTGGAATAGCTGGGAAGTTTGGGTGAAAGAACTAGTAGAATGAAAATTGCATATAAATATTTAGCAATTGGTTACCAGGTTGGAATGTTACCTCTCATGTCTTGGTTTTTTTTTAGCTGAATTGATGTTTCCTATAAGAGAAATTAATGTGAAATTGAAAATATTCCTTCGTGAGAATTCTGTGTGTATATTGTGCAACTGTGATGTTTGCTATGAAAAAGAAAATGAGTTTTCGAATGCACAATTTACATTTGTTATATTATGGATTTGAATTTGCTTTACTGTGTAATTTCTTGAGCTAAGGTGCAATTGTGGAAGCTCATAATAAAATTGGAATAGTTTTGAAATGCCCAAATTCATTGTGTGGTTACTATTGCTTGGAAACCATGAAATAGTATTGAAACTATAAATATTTATGGTTTGAATGATAATAGGATAATGTATGGTTATTTATGTGATTATTGGTTTGTATGATTGCATGTGATTTTAGCTACATTAATTAGTGAATTACATTCATGAATGAGCCAACTTTGATCCCCTGTTCTCTATGAACTCCAACAGTGGTCACTCCAGTAGTAGCAAGGACAAAGATTATTTCACCTTTATGTTATCTAGTACATTCTGGAGAGTATGAATGAACCAAAACTTGCAAGAGAAATAGTAGAATCCTTAAAATTGTTATGTAATGCTGTGATAGTGGTTAAATTCCCCAAAAATAACTTGATTGGGTTATTTACCATTTGGGATTGGCTTATGATATCTTAGATGATGGCTAGCCGTTGGTTTTGCCAGAAGAAAATATTGTAACATGTATGTGTTATCTATGTATGAGAGATTTTGGGGAACTAAAAATATTAAGAGATAGTTATATTTATTTTATAGAATTTTGTTCCCTAATTAGTGAAACTCAGCCTCTGCTCTAGATATTGATATTGCTTTAAAACTAGAAAACTGTGTAGAGTTCTGGGAGTAATCCAACATTATAGTTTTACTTCAGCTATGTGTAAGATAAATGAAACTTCTATTATAGTATTATCCATTTGGGTAAACAAAAAGGAATGAGAGGAGACACTTATATAGTTACCATTGTTATATTGTAAATGATCTATTAATGTATTTGCTCAACACAAGACTTTATTATATTTTTAATAGTCAAATTATGATTGCAATGTAATATGATTGCTATCTTTGAAAATAAGATTATCTTTTTATGCACTTGTTTGGTTCAATTTTGAATTAAACCTTGTTAGACTTTAAATATGAACATGAATTTTATTTGGGAAGGATTTTCAAAGAAATCGGGTGCAAGGCATCAGGTAGATACATCTTAAAACAAGCATGATAGGAAGATTATGAGATGTAGTTTTATAGATTTTATTTAGCAGAGTTAAAGATGCTAACTCAATGTCATTAAAACTTTAGAGTAGATCCTTAACTATCGGTGCATTGTTTTGAGAAAGGAATAGTTAACCTAAGCTATAGTGGCGTTTAAGTGTAGACTTTCACTATGTTTGGATTTAGCAACCATTGTAGGTAAAAATATTTATTTATATAAGTAACTCTTGGCTGGAGTGTAAATTTGAATAACTAAATCTTCGCTTAACTACTTTTAATATATTTACTATGGAAATTGTGTTAAAAGAGATAGAGATAACCATATTAAGATATTAGTTCTCCAAAGGGTTCAAACTTAAGATTAAGGCCAATTGTGGAATCACTTGGGATTAGGAAAGTAACTTATTTATTTTATGGTTAAAGTGTTTTAATAAAGTTTTGTCAATTTGTATAGTTGTTATGTTGAGTTTAAACAATATACATATATCTTGAAGTGGAATATAAATGGTAGTGTACTTTCTAATTAAAATAAATTAGAGTAGATGTTTATTTTTATAAAGGTTGCTTTTGATAAAAAATAGGGATTTTAAGGAAGATTATCTTTAAAAATGTGAGCTTTGTGTTTAATTCCTTTATTTTGGTGTATAGGAAAATTAAGTGACCAAGTTTATGTTATACTATAACCTTGGGCTTACTATAAGGGACTTATAGTACATGTTAGACAACAAAATCATTGGTTATCTAATATTATCTAGGGGATCAAACTTAGTAACCTTTGTATCCTTTAGGTAGATAGTTAGAAAATAGATCTTATTGATAAAAGCTATTTACTCCTTTGTGTAGAGTTTATTAAACAATATTTAGAAACCCAATGATGTTGAGATGCAAGTATGCATACAACATGTCTTGAGAGTGATTGTAGTCTAGAAAAATAGGTTGAAACATGAGATCTAGCTAGTACTTATAATGAGAGATAGAATGGAATGTCTTCTCTAGGTCACTGACCATGAGTATAGTTATTATAGGTTGATGCATCACTATGGTTATAGAGAATAACATGACATCAGTATCTAGATTTGCCACACCATTTGGTATGGGATAAATTAATATGATTCAAAGTGGGCATTGTGACTAAGACTAGTGTCAGGGTAATGGCATAACTCTTGTTGACTCTGAGTAGCAGGACAATCAACAAGACACTTGGCATATGTATTCTAGAATCTTTCATATTTAATTAGAACAAGTTAATCGGTTAGATTAAGGTTCAATATGCTAAGGGATGGGGAATGTATGCATCCATATTTTAGGTGTTATGGGCCCTAAAGGACAACCTTTGCCATGGTTTGACCCTCATGCCAAATCAAGAGGATGATACATGAGGCAAGTCGATTCCACAAAAAGGCAATTCTCATGGGATTTGGCCAATCTCATCCACTTAGATAGCTGCCTACAGTAGCTTTAGAACTCAAAAGTGGTTTGGTATGCTGGTACTAATTTATTTGTATGATAATGATTCATTGGGTAAAACAAAATAGTAGTAAACAAGATAGTACTCTTAGGGTTAAACATTGATTTAAAAAAAAAATTCCTTGTATTATTTCTTGGCTTATTTATTTGTGGCACAACCAGGTGAGTAGACTTGGGTTGTTACAAAGGCAAGGGTATCTATTCCACCAAAATCACCTAGGGCTCGCACCTGGCCTACCCCCTTTGGCACACTCAAAGAGCATGCCTAAAAAAACAAAAACACAAAAAAACACAAAAAACAACAAAAAATACAAAAACACAAAACAACAAAAAACAACAAAACAAATACAAAAACATAAAAAACACCAAAAACAACACAAAAAATACAAAAACAAAATAAAACAAAACACACACAAAAAACTAAAAAGAAGGAAAAATAAAATACAACTTTGGCCTTTCTAGGCCAAAAGGCTATTCAGGCAAGATTCAACAGAGGAAACATAAGAATGATCAATCTGAGCAAGGGAACTAAAATACCTTAACCAAACCAAAGAGAAGCAAAAACAAAGTAAAAAGGAACTAGGTACCTCTAGTACTGGAGCCATCCAGAGAAAGGATAGAAAGAAGAGCTTCCCTTATTTGTGAATCCCACCATCTAGGAGGGTGGTCATAGTAAGTAAGATCACCTTTGTCCAATGCCCAATTAGCTAAAGCATCAACACTCCTATTCTGTTCTCTGACCACATGATTGTATTCAACTTTCAAAAAGCCCATCTGGATTAATTGAATCTTCTCAACAATTATTTTTATTCTCCAATCAACCTTATGATTCTTAGGAGTCTTCAATAGATTAATCATGACTTGAGAGTCAGATTCAACCAACACCTTTTTCCATCCAACCTTAGTAGCCTCTCGAAGGCCTCTAAGGATACCATACCCCTCAGCAAGGTTATTGGAAAGGATACCCAAATTCTTAGCAAAAGTGAAAACTAGGGAACCATCTGAAAGTCTACCAATTCCTCTTACACTAGCTTTTCCAGGGTTCCCCCTAGAGGCTCCATTGGTATTGACTTTTCCAAAATCCTTAGGAGGAGGCTATCAATTCCTTGTTCTATCCATATTTTGATTACTCACATTCCCTTTAAGTTGGTTTCCCTTAAAAGAGTTAATATTCAATATTTGCATCACTTGATCCCATCTTTGGTGGGAGTTCTAGGGGTGATTAAGGAGTTGTTGGACTGATTCAACTAAGTTGGCAATGGTATTTTTCTAGATATAGTGAATATCCTTCCTTTCTTGATTGAAAATCTAGTTGTTTCTTTCCTTCTAGATATTCCAAGGTAGAATGGTAGAACCCATCCAAACTAGCTACCTAATAAAATGATCAACACCCTCCTGATTAGGCCAATCCCTCCAAAGTTGTTCAAAAGTAAAAAAATTGGACCATTGTAAGCCAAGTAAGATGGTCATTCTCCTCCATAGCTCAGAGGCTAAGGTACACTCAATAAAAATATGGTTGAGAGTTTCCACATTCTCTCCACACATTTCGCATCTAAATGGGCCATGAAAACCATGTTTCATAAGTTGCTCACTAGTAAGCACCCTATGATGCAATAAAAGCCATGTAAAGAACCTCACCTTAGGCTAGAGATTTTGAGCCCACAACTGAGTAAATATATCATATGATTGGTTGGGATTATTATGGCATAAGGTCAAATAACCTTGAGCAATTGAATACTCACCCTTAGTAGTGTTGTTCCATCCAAAATAATCTTTATCATGGGACCAAGAGAGAGATCTCATATGAAGGATGCTTTGGATATCTTTTCTTTGCCTTTCTAGAATTTGAATAGGCTAGTCCTCAATAGGGATCCAATATCTACCAACCTCTGAATTACTAGTATGGTACCGATAGTAATTAGCTACCTTTATCCAGTTAGCTCGATGAAGCTCCTCCATCCAAGGCCTCCAATCAAGAAATTGAGTTATCAAAGGTTGGTGACCATCCCAAGAATCTATCCAAAAATTTACTTGTTGACCATTATGAATGATCCAAAATAACTTTTGCTTAATCAAATCCTCACCAATCTTAAGAACCACTAAAATGGGAGAACCTTTGGTAGGCAATTGATAGCGAACAAGGTCTTCAGGACTTTTGTTCTCAACATATTTAGCATGAAGATTCTTGGCCCAAAGAGCATTGGGGTTATGCAAAATCCTCCAATACAATTTAGCAGCTAAAGCCTTATTGTTATTAATAGCAGACTAGAATCCTAACCCCCCTTCATTCTTGGGAAGGCATAAAGTATCCCATTTCACCAAGGCCCATTTTCTTTTCTCCTTAGTACCACTCCAGAGGAACCAATGATTGATTTGATCTAATTCTTGAAGAACTACCTTTGGGATATTCAACACAATAGAAACATAAATAGGTATAGCTTGAAGGACTAATTTTACCAAGGTAATTCTACCCCCAAATGAAAGCCACCTATTGGTCCACTTTCCAATTTTCTTCTTAACTCTATCCAACAACCAATTCTAGTATTTTTTTTGTCTTTGAATATTGATAGGAATGCCTAAATAAGTGATTAAAAGGGAGGTCTTATTATATCTTAATTTATCCAAGACCATGGATTCCTGTCTGGGAGAGTAATGAAAGAAAATGACTTTAGATTTATCTTCATTGATCAATTGCTCGATAGCATTAGAAAAATAACTAATGATTTGCTTAATTTTAGAAGCTTCCTTAACTGTAGCTTTACCTAATAGAGTAGAGTCATCAAAAAATTGAATATGAGAAATAGGCCTAGCTCCATGAGCAATGGTAACTCCCTCAAGGGTTCTGTTTTCTCTATTTTTGGTTATAGTCCTACCCAAGCATTCAACAAGAATGATGAATAAATAAGGGGAGAGGGGGTCACCTTGCCTAATACCTCTAGAAGTTGGGAACAATTGAGAAGGCCTACCATTGATAAGAATAAAGTAGGACACCAAAGAGATACATCCCATAATCTAATCCATCCAATCTTGAGAGAAGCCAAATTGCCTCAAAACTTTGACAAGGAAGTGCCAATCCACTCTGTCATAAGCTTTGGATAAGTCTAAATGAATGAACATAGATGGATATTTTTGCATTTCCATGGAATGGATGGCTTCCTAAGAAAGAACTATCTCATCCACTATTTGATGCCCTTCCACATAACCCCCTTGTTCAGGGGAAATAATCTTATGCAAAAGAGGCTTCAACCTTTCTACCATGATCTTTGTAATGATTTTGAGAAGAACATTACATAAAGCTATAGGTCTAAAAGTTGAGATATGATCTACCTCTTGAGCTTTTGGGACAAGAGCTATATAAGTTTTATTGATAACCTTCAAAATTTCTTTGGCTTTCCTGGCTTCTTCCACCACCTCTAATAAATCAACATGAAGGATATCCCAAAACTCTTGATAGAACTCAATGGGAAAACCATCAGGACCTAGGGTTTTTCCTTTTTGCATTTTAAAAACCACCTATTGAAGCTCATTGATAGTAACTAGAGTAGTCAAAATAGAGTTCTCCTCAGAAGTGATAAGAGTAGGGATCACTTGAAGAATATTCTGTTGAGAAGTCGAGTCAAGAGGTGCAACAACAAATAGATTGGAAAAGTAATTGACAACAATAGAGTTCATGCCATCCCAAGTGTAGACAACATCTCCAGAATCAGATTTTAAGGAAGAAATAAAGTTGTGAGATCTTCGAGCTAGAAGAGATTTGTGGAAGAAATATATGTTTCGATCTCCTTCTTTGAGCCATTGGATCCTAGATTTTTGCTTCCATAAGAGTTCTCTTTTTTCCATTCCTCTAATTGAGTTGTGAGTCTAATTTCATCTGTACTTCTACTCTCTATGAGGCCATCTAAATGGATTTTCTTATTCAAATTTTCAATCTGAGCAATCACTTCATGTTTTTTTGTCGGACATCTCCAAACTCCTTCTAGTTCCAAATCTTGATTTTGGATTTAATGTATTGCAACCTTTTGGCAAAACAGAACATCTTAGTCCCATACCTTGGTTTACCTTCCTTCCACCATTGCTGCACTTAAGGTCTGAAGGAACTATCTCTAAGCCACATTAACTAAAATTAAAAAGGTGAGAAACTCACATTGGTTTTCCAAATTTCCACCATGATTGGCTAGTGATCTAAACCAACATTGTTAAGAGTCTTCACCTTAGGAATGTGACCATGGATTAAGAAATTGTTAGAGAACAAGAACCTATCCAATATCTCCATGATACAAGCTAAGCCTTACCTTCTGTTAGACCAAGTCATAAGGCCATTATCTAGTTGGATGTCCACAAGATGAAGGTTTGCAATATATTCACTCATGAGGTCAGTGCTTCTATCCAAATTTCTATTTCCCTCCATTTTCTCATCTAGAGAGAGGATGGTATTGAAATCTCCTCCGATCAAGATCCAAGCTTCAAGAAAATGAGAGATAATATAAGTTATATCCTTCCATTATCTTCTCTTTTCCTCCAAAGTAGTTAGAGCATAAATAATTATGCAAAGCATAATTTGGTTAGAATGTCTACTTTGAATAGCTATAGCCAAAAGACCCCAACTACCAACCATATGGTGAATAACTACCTCTTTTGGGTCCCAAAGGCAAGCAATGCCACCAAAAGTCCCCTAGGAACTAAGGGAAGCAACTTTTCTAGTTGGCCAGATTTTACTAGCAATTGAATCCATTTCCTCTATTGACATCTTCGTTTCCTGAAGGAAAACAAGATGTGGATGGTTTGTCTGAATCATTCTTCTAATTTCATTTTGTTTTGAAAGACTCCCTTTGAGTCCTCTAATATTCCAAGTGATGATCTTCATTAATACTAAGGCTAAAAAATTGGTAAGGGCATTAATCTTACCTTCCTCTACAAGATTTTCACCTTCTTTTACCATATGATGTTGATTGGTCTTGCGACCTACCTTTTGGTTAGAATCCATATTTAGTTTTTTTCCCTATTTCTTGACTTACCCCAATTGAATATAGGATGGCTTCTAACCTCGAAGAATGCATGTACAAAGCCAAAGTGTTATTGGAAGGTTCAACAGAGTCTATCTTGGGACCTATATTATTTGAAGTCTCAACATTTAAAATATTGTTTTTCTTGTGTATATTTCCTCCTTTTTTCCTGTTGAAAACCTTTAATTTGTTGGTTTGTCTCTGAGTCCTTCCCTACATCTTTAAATTGTGTTTCTAAGATTTTTGTCTCCATTATTTCCTCTTCCTCACCTGGGACATCATTTGTGGAAATAATTTCAAACATATTAGTTGATAACTTTGATTGATCCTTCATAACTAGTTTTTTTTAGTGTTCTTCTTAGGCATTTGGAAACTTGCTAAGTTTGTATCCTCTTTCTTTTGATCTAGAATTTTATTTGGGTAGACACTAGCCAAATGACCATATTCATGGTAAATTCTACAATGAAAAGGAATGTTCTCATAGTCCACCACTTGCTCCCAAGTGTCCTCCTCAAATTGTAATGAGATATTTTCAGGTAGGGGTTTGTCAAAATCCATTAAAACACAAATTCGAGCATAAATAATATGTTCAAATTTTTTAGTACAATCAATAATCATCATAAAAGTTCCCAAAGAGTTTCCAATTGAAGAAAAAATAGTCAGATTCTAGAATTCAATTAGGAGGCCAAAGAGTCTAACCCACATAGGACCTATAGAAGGCATCTCTTCTTTGACTTTAAATTTAGTATGCCAAGGCTTCATGAAAAGCCTCACCCTTCCAAAGAACTAGGGACCCCCTTGAAATATTTTCTCTCTATCTTCATTATTAGAAAATAAAACAAGAAAATAACCATTTGGATAAATAGATATTTGTAACTCACCTTTTGTTTTCTAATTTTTTGTAGCCCAAAATTTGAAAGTAGATAGGCTCGGATGAAAACCCAAGAAATGATAAATTAGTCCTCTTTTTTCCAGATCTTCTATGCTAGTCTGAATGTCACCCATATCTAGCTTAATAATCGGAGTTCCATCAGCTTCCCTAAGACATCTTGACTCAGTTTTCCTAGGATCAATCTTAGGCATTCTTAGAGGTTTATAGGAAGCCCTAAGATTAATGTTAGCATTAGGTTGAGGTTGTCCACCATGGAGGGCATCCCTAAAATTTATTTTTGGGGTTGAGTCTTTGAAATCCTTACCCTTGAAAGGGGTTTCCATAGTGGATTTGTTTTGGGGGTGCTCCTTAGCATCGGATTCGCTTGAGATCTGAACCATTTTTTGATCAGCTGCTTGAAACTTGTTTTGAGATCTCTTTAATCCATGCCTTGGACGTCGAGGAAAGGTATGATTTTCACTTTTGTTTTGTGCAACAAATTGGAAGCCATTGTCAATCAAGTTCACAGCATGAAGATCTATTGAAAGATATATTTCTAACCCATCTTGGGTCCCCTGCAACATATCCCGCTAAAATCTTGAGCAAAAACCACAAAAATATTGGTCGCTAGGGCCCGAAGGCCCCGAAAAACAACCTCTGGAGCTGCTTGCACTCAACACAGATGAAACCCTCGCACAATCGCTCACTTTCAAAAAATTTCTTCAAGGATCCGTGAAAACTCATGTAGATCATCTAAGGGTGAAAGTTGTATTTAGTGGAATATGTATTGTCTAAGTGTTGACATCTATGAAGAATCATTTGACAGTCATGTCATATTATTGGAAAATCTTTAATTATCTTATGAATAACACATGCATACTACCATATTACTAAAAGAAAATAGGTGTTGATGTCTTTTTGATATTCAAGAGGTTTGAGATGTTTATGCTAGAGATAATCCTAGAAATATGATATGTTGTTCTCAACACTTTCACTATATGAAATTAGGTTGACTTTATGAATGTTATTGGTTGCTAGGAAATTAAATGTGACTAATTGTGATATTTTCCATGTTGTAATTAAAAAAATTAGAATTGTGGTGTGATTTCACATACACCATACACAAGAAGAAGTAAAATACAAGATGAAGTATAGGAAAGCCACCTAGTATAAAAGATAAATGGATGAGACGATAGAATCCACCAGAATACAATGATATATGATCGATGATTGAGATAATTTCATGGTGCCATTAGAAAATTAATATTGTTGAAGAAAAAGTAAAGTTACTATCCCACAAGTACTTTGGATATACTATTTTTTATGTAAATATAACACATTAAATGGATGTGTTTGAAGTCACTAATGTGAGCACGTGGTGGATATCACATATCACTGGGCATGTGAAATGCATATCTTTTACGAGTATCTTGAGGCTATCATGCATGAATAAGAGTTTTTCTAATAAATTTATATTTATGTATCCCACATTCATTGAAAGATAGCATTTTGGAGGTTAAATTATCATGTTCTTCATATGTGGCATTGAATCATGTCATGTGGTTTTGTTATGGATTGAAAAGACTTTATATTATTTTTGCTTAGTGGTGCATTATGAAGATCTTAAAGACTACATATCTTACCAGCAAAACCTCATTTTTATAAGTATAGACATACACATAATCATTGGAAAGCTCTTTATGAGATTAATGTGAATATTCTATCTAACAAATATGCTAAATAATATGAAACCCACATGTTCAAGATATTTTTTAGTATAAGGGGAATCATATGTTTGACCTAATTATTATCCATTTTGTAAATTAAAATTAGAGTGAATTTTCTACTAGAGATGATGTTTTATTCGAGAGAAGTGGAGGCCCCTATTTTATAGATAGTAGAGTGTGTCCATATTTACATATAATATTGTGAAAGGTTGCATGTGTTCCTACTCACAAGAATATTTATGTACCTATGATTGGTTGAATATCCCTAGTCACAAAGGTGTTGTATATAGTTGTGTTTTTCCTATTCTTAGTTGCAACTTTAGTCAAGTCAATCCCACTGAGGTGAACAATTGAGTTTGTACCTATTCACAATTGATGTAAGCTATGAAATATTATGTGTATCCTAGTTTATATAATAAAATAACTTAGAGAATTATAGCAATAGTAGTAGAAATCCAATAATGTGCTTATAAAATTACACAAATGATAATAATAATTTAGATCCAATTGCCAAAAAATCAAATATGCAATAATCAAATTCTATATTCAAATAAATGCAAATCTTTAGCCACTTAGAGAGGGTGAAATCTCATAGCCACTTGGAGAGGAAAAAATCTAATATTCACATTATATGCATCTATGATTCAAATATGAAAGGTGATCTTAACTACCACCTAAATTTTCCTATTTATAGATTAAATCAATTGTTAAACTAACCCTAATGCTTAAGGACCGACTATTTAAATCTAGGGCCTAAGCTAATAAAAATAAAGATAATTGATGTAGCTATATTAGAGCTATTACATGGATCCCTCGTTAGAATATTTGTAGGATACCACATAACATCTTCTTTTGGAAGGTCCTACCACTTGATGAGGAACTCCTAAATTTGTCAAGACTAAAGATAATAAACTCTAGATTGAAACACTACTTTAGGATGTAGAGTGATTGAACCTTATTTATTGAGTACTAGAAGCTTTGTCTGGGACTGCACCTTGTAGCCAATAAACTATTTGAGACAAGATACATGAAAGACAATATGGATGCAAGAATATGGTGAACCATCCAACTAATATGCCACTTTAGCAATGCAATGAACCACCTTATAGAGCCCATAAAATATAGGATTCAACATTTTACTAGACTTCATATTCAAGAAAAAATGCTTACAGGGTTCTAGGCATAAAACATCACATCTCCTATGATAAATTGTTATTTAGAATTGTAAGAATCCTATTGTTACTTCATGCAGTTTTGGGCCTAGGTAAAATTATCTTTAAGAAGTTGAAGCACAAGGCATCATTGCTATAATAAATCATATACCTAGGTAACCTTGATGTATCCTAGAAAATAGTCTACATTTTATGGAGGTTTTTGATTATACAATGCTTCAAATGGTGAAATCTTGAGGGATGAATGATAAGAAGCATTCTACCACCATTCAACTAATGAGAGCCAATGAACCTAGTGATATTTCTTATTTTGAACAAAACAATTGAAGTAAGTACCCAATATTTATAAACAATATTTGCTTGACCATCTCACTAAGGGTAATAAGAAGAGGATATTCACAACTTGGTATCACTAAGATAAAATAATTCTTTCTAAAAGTTATTTGTGAAGACAGGGTCACAATCACTCATAATAGTTTTAGGTATACCATGTAATTTAAAAATATAATCAAGAAATACCTTGGCCTTTGATAAATAGTGATGCTATAATGCACAAAAATGAGTATACTTGGAAAGGCGATTTACTACCATAAATATCATGGATATGTGCTGCCATTAGTGATATGGGATAGATAAGGTTGTAACACTACAATATATTTAACTATTTTTCATTTGATATATTGGCATACCTCACACTCTACCACAAACATCATGATATCTATTTTTAATTATTTCGAAGAAAAATATTGCTTCACCCATTGGTATGATTTCAGAATCCTCAATGTCTAATCAAAGAAGATGTTTGCAACTCTTAGAGAACATTTAACTTAATTTAATACTAAGAAAGATAAATGTGATTCTTTTTGTGATGTACTCTATCAATATATGAGAAACAATAATACAATGATGAGCCCCCTCAATTTTCTAAATGATCTGTGTAATCTCTGGGTCAAAAATCCAATATTCGTAAAGTTGAGAATAACTATGGATGAGTACTAGATATGGATTTAATAACAATAACATCCTTATATTTACAAGACAAGGCATCAACCACCACATTCTCCTTTCCTTTCTTGTATTCAATGACAAAATCATAACCCAAGATCTTGGTCATCCATTTATTTTATTTAGGGTATGAGAGACACTACTCTAAGAAATGCTTAAGGCTACTATGGTTGGTCTTGATGATGAAACTATGCCCCAAAAAATAAGGCCTCCATTTCTCTATAGCATGTAGAATAGCTAATATTTTATTCTCACAAGTGGATCATCCTATATTCTTACCTAAAATTTGCTTATTTTCAAAGGCTAATAGGTGTCCATCTTGTATCAAAAAAAACTCAAATACTTATGTTAAAAGCATCATAGACAATGATAAAAGGTTTTCTAAAGTTAGGAGTGGCTAAAATAGGAGTGGTACACATACCTTATTTGAGGGCTTGGAAGACTTGGAAAGCAACTTTAAACCAAATAAAGGTATCCTTTTTAGTGAGAGCAATGAGAGGAGAGACAATCTTTCCATAGTTTCAAAACAAACATTTTATAGTATTTTGTGAGTCCTAAAATTCTATAGAACTATTTAAAGGATTTGGGCAAGGGCCAATCTTGCATAGCTTTGATCTTGTTAGGATCTACCTTGATTCCTTCCCAAGTTACTATATGTCCTAAGTATTCTACCTCTTGGACTCCAAAGGAACATTTGGACCTTTTGATAAATTTTTTTTACCATAGTAATAGGTGAAGAAATTTATCAACATGAACTGGATGATCCTCCTAGGACTTTCTATAGATTCAAATATCATTAAATAAAAATAGGATAAACTTACAAAGAAAAGGATGAAAGACAGATTTCATGAGACTTTAAAAAGTGGAAGGAGCATTATTGAGACCAAAAGGTATGACTAGGAACTCATAATAACTCTCATATGTACCAAAAATAGTCTTAAGGATGTCCTCTTCCCTAACCCTGATTTGATAAAACCTAGAACACAAGTCTAGTTTGGTAATGTATCTAGCACCATGTAATTCATCCAACAAATGATCTTTAATTGGGATAGTAAACTTATATTTGATAGTGATATTGATGAGAGGAATAAAAGTAATAAAAATGTACTATGGATTATCCTTGTGTCATACTATCACAATCGAAAAGAAGTATGGACTAATGCTTGGATGGATGATTCCTTACTCCAACATTTATTGAACCAACTTCTCAATTTTTGAATTTTGGAGATGGGGATAGGGATGAGGACACACATTAGGAGGTTGACTTCTTGGAATAATGTATATGACATGATCATGTGTGTTCTTAGTAGGAAGCTCGATGGGCTCACTAAAGACCTCATGGTGATCCATAATATTCTATAAAGTTAAAGGAAGAGCTGGAAGAAGTAGCTTCGAAGATTGAACTTCCATATAATTGAATTGGGAAAAGAATCCATAACTACCTTTCTTCAATAAATTTTCCATGCTAATGTGAATTAACCAACTTGGAGGTAGGGGTTTGGATTCCTTGGAGATAAATGACTCTTTTCTTCTCTATCCATTTGACATAAAATTTTTATAGATTAGTGGTAACATCACCAAGCTGAGATAGGTATTGTGCTTCCAAGATGATATTTGAACTACATAGGTTTATGGAAAAGAGATTGTTTGATCTAAAGTATTGATCTACAAGATCAAGTACTTTGCTATCTTACTATCTATAAAGTTATGCATGCTCCCTAAATAAATCAACACATTGAAATTCTATCATTCAATAAGTCCTTTTACCTTGATAGTATGATGATATTGGATCTATATAAGATCATGAGTAGAGACAACCATGGTATCAACCTCATTCTACCTCATCTATTGTTAGAAATAGCTTATATTACATTATTTGGGTCATGTAAATGTACCTTCCTTGGTACATACTTAGGACATTAGATTACTTTAGGGGAAAGTTATCTAGTTACTTCATGCAATGTAATAAATGCACAAGTGTCAATGTGCAAGTTGTAAATGTGCAAGGTGTCCCTTGTACAACTAGGTAGAGTGTTGGCCAAGGAACTTATCTTCCTATATAAAGGGCCATAGATATATAGAGGAGAGCATAGTAGTGTAGGATAGACATAGTAGTGTAGAGTGTGTGAGCTATAAGCTCAGAGCTCATTCATTGAGTAGTAGCTTGTATCATGGAGTGTTCATTTCCTCCATAGCTACTATTGTATTCATTTCCATCATTTCTATTTATAGCATATTTCAGTCATCTCACAGATTTACTTTCTTTCTTATTATTCTACATCTTGTGAATGCTATCTCCCATTGCATGTTGTATCAAAAGCTAATAGTGGTATCAGAGCTATGGTAGATCAAGCTACAGTAGATCAATAGGAAAATCACCATTATCATTGACCCTGAGTTTTTTGTCAACCTGATGCGCCATTGGACCAGTCACTATCAAAATTTCTCAAAAGATTCTAGGTGATAGAATTAGGGAGAGCCACAAGTGAGGACTGAATGAAATCTCAGTTTCAGAAATACTGAGATTGCATATGGCTAGAGTCTTTCCATAGAGTTGCATAAAAACTCATGAAGACTAGGACTCAACATTTGATCCACTAGTTTGATGAAACAACTAGTGAAGCTCATCTAAGAGATCTAGAAATATTTACCTAAAGTTTCTTTTATTGTAGGGAATTAATTCTTAGATGATTGGGACACCTCCTACAATAGAAATCTAGGAGACCTCAACTTCATTGCCCGAAGGTCGAAGTGCCTTCATAGTGCAAATATTAGTTGTTGCAGAGAGGAGAATACTTTAGAAGAAACTTTTGGAAAATAATCATGGTGAAGTCAGGAGATAGGAGATCTCCATTGCTAGATTGAAGAACTTCACAAAAATAAAAAGGCCATAGAAGCCCTGATTCAGAATAAAAAGTCCATAGAAGCCTTGATCTAGAAGAAAAGGCCATAAAAGCCTTGAAAAGCCATAGAAGCCTTGATATTGAAGAAAAGGCCATAGAAGCCTTGATATTGAAGAAAAGGCCATAGAAGCCTTGATATTAAAGAAAATGCCACAGAAGCCTTGATACTAAAATAGGCCACAGAAGCCTTTATCCTAAAGAAGACTCCAGAAGAGAGTACCTAATTCAGAAGCATATTTTAGTACTAATATTTTTGTTGTAGGTAAAGGAGATCCAGTAAGTCGGGAAAGCTTCCTACAAGAAAGTTAGGAAGAGTATCCTCTTCAGAATCAATCCAACACCTGAAGCAAAAGAGATCAGGAGGAGATATCATTGAAGAAATTCCAGACAAGGAAGAAGAAGGACTAGGAGAGTCTTGCTCGAATCTAGAAGTAGTAGAATCAGAGATCCAGGAGAAGGTCTCACCACCAACACTTCTAGAAGTAGAAGGTTGAAGATAAGGTCTCAAGGAAGACCAGAAGAAGTTGCAAGATCAAAGACCTTGGTGAGGTCTCGATGAGCATCCAGTAAAAGGCTAGGAGAGCCTTGCTAAAGAAATCATCAAAGAAGAACTCACTAGAGAAATCCACTACCAAGGAGAAGCCCTTGATAGTGAAGGACTTGGGACAATTATCGCCATCCAACAACAAGCCCAAGAGGAGGAGAATTTGGCAAGGAGTTCCAAATCTGAGCAGAAGAAGAATCCAGTGAAGACCTCAAGACATTCAAAATCTTGAGAAGAAGATCCTGCTTGAAGTCAAAATTTGACAAGAAGACTTGAAGATAGAAGAAGCTTACCAGAACTAGAAGATTGAAGATTACCTCTCATAGAAAGAAGGCATTACTTGCTAAGAATCTGTAGCAAGTTGGAGGAGACTACAAGAGGAGGATGAGCCACCAAATCCTAGTTCCTGAAAAGAAGTTCGAGACTATAGTTTGGTGAAGAAGAAGCTGATCAGACATCAACAAAGTAGCAAGATCTACAACCTCTATGTAAACTACATCCTCAAAAAGGTATGCAATAATTGGTGCAAAAATATTTATTATTAACAGATTCATTGGAGCACCTTATCTGGATTAAAGTTGCAACCTAAATTACAGTCTTCAAAAGTGCAAAATAAAAAGGTTCCTTTTAGAGGTTCATTTGCACACTAGGAGTTGATTAGATTCCAAATATTAATTATCTATCAACTACCTATTATCTACTTTGGAAAGCGAAAAGAAGACTGAATCCTACAATACTAATTGTAGTGAATTTGTAGAATATTTGAAGGTTCATTTCAAATTATTCTTGATTAGTTGTAGTGAATTGATTAAGTGCATTTTCTTGAGAGTAGATTGGAGTGATAAGGTGTAATTTTTTAGTGCATTAAAAAGTGAAATTTGTTAGATTCATTTGCACTATTATTACTCTCAAAAGAAATTAGTTTTGTGCGTTGAAAAAAGGCTACAAAATCTAGTTTGCATCAAGTGTCTAAAGACACTCTTAAAGCACAAAAACCTGCAACTCTTAGTGGCCAATAGAAGCCACCAAAATTGGTTAGTACAAGCAAAGAAAAGCTAACCAAAAAGAAGCTTCAAATATTGAGACTTGGTGAGTCTCAAATCCAAAGCACTTAGGGGTTAGTGCAACTGAAACAAAGCTTCTATTTTATAGTGTTTACAAAGCTTGGATTCACCATCAAATATCCAAGCAAAGAGGGTAAGGAGTCTACTCAAAAGGACATCCTCAAAACCCTCATTTGTGCATTCAAAAATCTGCTACAAAATTAGACTACAAAACCTAAAAAGGGAGTGCAAAAAGGGTGCAAAAGAAAGTGTATTATTCACAAGGTATTGCACTACATTTTCCATAGAAAGGAAGTAGATAGAAGGTGCCATTAAAGGCACAAAGGTCACAGGGAATCCAACCAAGAAGGATGTACAAAAAGCACTCCATATCCATGGCACAAGGAGCCATAAAAAAGGCTCATTCCTCACATATCTTGGATGGATGAACCTGCACAACACAAGCACACAGTAGAAGATCAATATCCTATAGTTACGTAGAAGAAGAAGGAGCCATACTACAAGAAAAGGCATCACTATTACCTCGTCCAAACGTGCACGAATAATGCTACAATTTGCACATCAAAGAGAACCAAAAGTGAGGAGAAAAGGTGCTAATTGCAAAGGTCTAAAACTTGGTGAAGAAAATCCACCAAAGGTAGCATCTTCCATGCCATTTAGAGCTCCAATACCACCTCAAGGATCGACTGTGAGAGAAAATAGTTTGCTTGCGCTTCAAGGAATGTAGCAAGCAAAGGAAGAGGCATAAAGAATGAGTTACATTCTCCTTGGAGGTGTTACAACGATAGATGCCATGCAAAAACTTTGAGTGCCACTTGGCACAATCTCTCAACAATGCTTAACATCCAAGAAACCTTACAAGGAAGGTTACAAGTGCCTACTCAAATTTGAAGCATTACAACAAGATTTTGGTGCCCATAGACCACGTGGAAGAGGAGTTACATTTCTCCATTGGCGTTATCATTCAAACAGTGCAAGAAGGAAGAAGATATTTCAGATGTTACACTTGCAATGGACGTCCAAGAAAGCATTGAAGTGTAACTAAAGTGACACTTGTCACTAGGTTGACTGCCTATTAAAGGCTCCTTGGACCAACAATTTCAATGTAGCATTTGAACAAGGTATTACAATGCATTTACGTCCAAGACGTGGGAGCCATCACAACGTGGAAGCAAGGTATAGAGCATTCAATGCTCTGGTCCAAACACAGTCAAAGTAGCTACAGTCAACAAGTGCAACCATTACACATCTAAAATCAACGTCGATTATTGCTTGGTATGAGGTAAGGATTATTCCTATATTTATATGCTTTCATCTCTAGGGAGTTATAAGGTTGAATTTAGAGAAATATAATTATTGAAAGCAATACCTCAAAGGGAATTATTTATCAAGCTAATATAATATTTGCAATATTGAACTTAGGAGTAATAAGGTTTTCTACTGGCAATTAACCTTAATACTTGCAAATATTATTGTGATCTAATTTTTCCAAAATTTGGGAGTTATAAGGGTTACTACATCAAACTAATTAAATTGGAAATTAGATACACTTAGATTAAATCCTAAAGGGATATTTAAAGAGAGTTTTATCAAAGCATTTTAAAGGTTGGAAATTTATAATATTATTGTCTCAAATCTTCTCAAATCGAGACAAAATATCCAACATTAAAACCTCTTTAAATTTGGGAAAAGTGCTTAGTTCAATAGGAGCAATAAGGATAATAGAAGTTGATTTTGGTATTTACAAAATCAACCAAAATTGAACTATAATTTACAAAAGCACTTTATAGCTTATCCAAAACATACTCTGAAGCCTTAGAAGATAACTTTGACACTATGGAATTCTATCTTCAAACTCATCTCAATGAAGCTATTGGAAATGGAGAAAGTGACATTACACTTTCTTTAGATCTTGTGAGCATATTATATATGGCATTATTCACATATAAACACAAGAAGAATAAAAATATAGAATAAAAGGGATTGATAGAACTACTAAAAAATAAGGCGGAACTAAGGGAGTCATATCTAGAAATTTTTTTTCAATCCTCATGCAGAATTGGCACTTCAAGTTCTACTAACTCAAGATCTTATCATGATGCCCTACGTGGTTGTTCAGAAGTATCTGTACATATTGAAGATAAAAAAGGAGAATCTTCCATTCAAGAACCAAGAAGTAGCACAACCACCTATGAAAAAGTAGAGATCAAATTCAAAGACAAATCTAAGGAATAAGAAGGATATGAATCCAATGAAGGAGGAATACAGTGCAATGTCAACTAAAAGAAGAACCTACAACTTCAGCCTATTTTTGTATCATATGAAGACTGAAGCAACTACAAAAGGACCAAGTACAAATCTATTTCATCAAGAATGACATGTTTTGAAGATACTAACAACTTGCTTGAACAGGTTACATAAATCAGAGAAGAAGAATCAAAATTCCAAAGTCAAGAAAAATATCCACATTGAAAATTAAAGTCTTCAATACCCAATTATTGTAATACATGGGGGTGTTATAAATAGCTTATATTACATTATTTGGATCATGTAAATTTACCTTCTTTGGTACATACTTAGGACATTAGATTACTTTAGGGGAAATTTATCTAGTTACTTCATGCACTGTAATGAATGCATAAGTGTCAATGTGCAAGATGTAAATGTGCAAGGTGTCCCTTGTACAAGTAGGTAGAGTGTTGACCAAGGAACTTATCTTCCTATATAAAGGACCATAGATATATGGAGGATAGCATAGTAGCGTAAAATAGAAATAGTAGTGTAGAGTGTGTGAGCTATAAGCTCAAAGCTCATTCATTGAGTAGTAGCTTGTATCATGGAGTGTTCATTTCCTCCATAGCTACTATTGTATTCATTTCCATCATTTCTATTTATAGCATTTTTCAATCATCTCACATATTTTCTTTCTTTCTTATTATTCTACATCTTGTGAATGCTATCTCCCATTGCATGTTGTATCAAAATCTAACATCTACTTCTATCGATTTCTACCATTGTAATGAATATTCATATTCATATATTGTTGTGTCTTCACCTTCCATTTGAAAGGTACCATATTTATTATAGGCCCAATCTTGAGGTTGGTTAGAATGACATTTGAAACAAAAGAATCCTTGGAAATTCTCATTATTGTAATAAGGATGATGAGAGTTGAAATCACGTCTATGTTGGGAACATAAATATTGGAGCTCTTATTCTTCCACCAAAACTATACGTTGAGCATCATCAAGAGTATAGGTATTGAGCATGTCAAATTCCAATTAAATTTTATTCTTAAGACAATGGAAAAATGTTGATACCAGCACTTTTGAATTTAATTAGTGGATGTGGGTGAGAAGAATAGTGAACTTAGAGCAATAATCCTCTACTATTTGTATTTGCTTTGGTTGCATAAGATATACCATATATAATATAGAAGATCAATTTTCAAATTTTTAGAGAAATTATTATTTGAAATTAGGCCACAAAAGAGAACCCCCATGTTGGTGAATCTACATGAACTACTTTAGGAACGTTATGTAAGTGGATAAGGCTATGCATTTTGGGCAACCATCCTCATGGATTATTATCTTTGAAGGTGGGCACATTGATGCGAGGAGCATGAACTTCATGAGGATAGTTAAGGAAGTTAGAAGCACCTCATACCATAGAATCCATATAAAAATTAAGCCTAAGTCATAAACATCCATAACTAGAGGAGAACCTTGGGTGGTATAAGGAGTTGAGTGACTTCCATAGGGATTTGGAGGACTATGACTAGGTGGTAGTTATGGAAGAACACTAGTATTTAGTGCCTAATGAATGATCAAAGGCTATTATCCCATGTTTTGTTGTGACCCTTGGATAAGAGAATATGTAGTAGTAAATATTTGTAGGACTCTTTAGATGTTATCCAAGGACTTAGAAATGGGCTTAATCATTTGGTTTTAATTCAAAGATATGCACATAGATCAAAGTCAATAGTACTAGGAAGAGGATTATCAATTGGAGGGGTAGTAGGAGGTGTGACCAGGGAAGGGTTATTGGGAGGAGGTGAGAAAGAACCCTAGGTGTTGGGAGGAGGCAAATCCATGACATTTAATGAAGAAAGAAGATGTTGGTCAAAATTATTGATATTTGGGGAAGTGTTGCAATGCTTACTAGTATTTATGTGTTGGCACTTATTTTTACACATAAACACATTTTTTGAATGAACAATATATTATAATCGAACATCAAATTACATCTAACTAGTAGTGATATCAGATTTATTCATACACTAGGTGCAATTGAAAAACCCAAAAAATACTTGTAATGCTACTAAAAAAGTGTTGTGAAAAATACCTCTTACTTTGATTAGCTTGTAGAGACGACCACAAAGAGATAGGTCTCCAACAAGGGTCTCAAGACACTTGCCTTTTGAAAAAGTATTATTAGAGACACCCCTTGTTTTAACTATATTGAAGAGATGATTTAAATTGTATAGATCTCTCATAAGGGTTTGACGAGATCCGAATGTTTTTTTGGGTTTAGGAAAAGGAAGTAACAACAATGAACTCACCATATTATAGAAGATAATTGCACCATAATATGAATAAAAAATTTATGAAAAATTACTATGAAATAGGTAGTAGTAATGTTTGGTAGATATTTTGGAGTGGTTTACATGCCTTTCTGCTATAAATTTGATTCCCATATGGAGCCAATATTGAATATCTGATACCACTTTTTATGAAATAACTTCGAGAATGATAATAATAGAAGTACCAATCCAATAATGTGCAAATAATATTATCCAAATGATAATAATAATTTAGATCAAATTTCCAGAAAATAAAATATACAATAATCAAATTTTAGATTCAAATCAATGCAAACCCTTAGCCACTTATAGAGGGTGAAATTTAATAGCCACTTAGAGAGGGTGAAGTTTCATATGCATAGTACATGCAACTAAGATTCAAATAGGAAAGATGATCTCAAATACCACATAAATCTTCCTATTTATATATTAATCAATCATTAACCTTGATCCTAATGCTTAAGGACCGATTATCAAAATATAAGGCCCAATATAATGAAAATAATGATAGTTGACATGGCTATATTGGATCCATTATAGTTCATGATATTTTTGTATCTCTGGTTAACTATGTGTATGTTCAAGTTAATTAGGTGTTAGTAGATATGGGCTATTGTATTTATCCCAATCCAATTATTAGTGTCCCTACCCCCATTTGAAATATGATGTAATAAGGGGTGAATGTTAGGAAAATATTACATCATGTAATATTACTAGGGTATTAGTTAGTTAGGTATTTGAGAGATATACTTGAGTAGGTGGTTGATAGACAATGAAGAATACCAACCACCATAATATTTACTATACATATACATCATTTTGCATAATAAAAATTTTCCAACATCCTTCTAGTCCATCACACTTAATCCAATTTTGAATATGTAAAAAAACTACCCAATATCTATGGAACTTACATTTTAACCGTCTTCTTTAAAGAAATGTTATGTCATGTCCATTAATCTCATCCTTGATAATCAATTTTGGTATAACATTTATTACCTAGATAGGGTTTTCCATATGTTTGAGCTTCCTCTTATCCCTAACCAAGATATCCATACTTCCAACTAGGGCATCACTATGTTTTCAAAAATGACTTTGTTGTTATGCTACCTAGGTTTTCCTCATAACAATCCTTTATTTTTTAAAATTTTACAGAGATCTAGAACAAGAAAAGATGAGGCTTGTACTTGCGTCTTGCTCACACTTTATTTCTACTTGCACTTTCAATACTTGCTTTCTCAAACAAGAAAAGATAAGACTTGCACTTGCTTCTTGCTCACACTTCCTAATTTCACTTGCAATGCTTGTTTTCTAAAACAAGAAAAGGTGAGACTTGCTATTGACTCTCACTTTCTCTAGGCTTAAAATGTTAAGGTCCACCCATAAAATTTGAACATATATTTAACACATAAAGATCTTCTCTAAATTTTAGATTTAATAATATAATAATGTACTTATTCATTATTTTTAATTTTTTGTAATTTATATGTAGGTTTGATTATGAAATAAGAACTATAGACACAGAAACCTAGCCACTTGTCCTCCACCCATGCTTTCCCACCATTTTTGCCCACTATTCATGTATATTTATATATATTTATTTTATATATTTAATATTAATATTTTATATATTATATTTTATATATTTAATAAATATATATTTATATAAGTGAATTAATCCCAGCCATACGATTTCACTTAATCCTATCCATTCATCCACATCAATCCATGCCACAACCTAAATTTAATATCCACCCTTCGATGTGATTTTATCTCAACCACATGATTAGTGTTATTGAAACCCTAAGTATGCCCTAGGTTGGATTATTAATAGGAGCCATTTTGATGGCTCAACCCCTGAGTAATTCACATCCTGAATTTTGAATAAGTTGTCACCAAAGTTCCCTAGAGTATCCAAGTGCTCTTCCCTTCCATCCTCGCTCACCATAGCCTCCACATCCACCATCACCTCCCTCGCTTAGCCATATCTGCTTTTGCAGACTTCCTCCTCAGTCGTCGAATGCCTTTGGGTGCTTTCTATCACTGCTAAGCACCTCTGGGTGCTTCCTCCCTTGCTTCCAAGCACCTCTGGGTACCTTCTACCATAACCAAGTGCCCACAAGTGTTTCTTGCAATTTCCAAGTGCCTATGGGTGTTTTACACTAGAGATCCTAAAATTATCCTAGCCTTTAGGCGACACTAGGGCATCACCACATAAGTTCACTGCAACGAGCTACATCAAATCAGAAGATAACAAATACATAAGGTAAATCTATTGTTTATTATTTCATTATATGCACTTTTATTTCTATTCATTTTATTTGTAGTAGATAGTTAGGGTTTTATCATTGATTATAGAGGGCCTCACACTGTGGAGCCCTTAAGGTGTTACTAATCTATTTGTTGTGTTATTGTGTGTAGATATGAAGGTGCTACATCAACATTGGATAGTTGCTTAAGCTAGAGTGGCTCGACATCGAATAATCAAAAGCCCACTCACTTTTATTGAGAGCAAGGATGTGCTTGAAGACACTACCAGCCTTGTTTGCTAGGGTTTCTAAGAACCCTAGCCATTTTAAATCTATATCAAAAAGGATTCAAAGCTCCTCATTGTATCAATGGGATTTTTAGGCTCCCCCGACTAATATAAGATCATCTATTGTGCAATTTTGCATTCTTTGAGTTCAATTTATTTAGAATTATTTGGTGTTGCATTTTTGACTCTTCAAATGGCGATCACGATGGGACCCCCTAAGGGTTTCTATTTACTGATTTATTTTCTATTTTCTATCTCATTTTGTAGGATTTTCAGAGGTGTAAATTAGGTGTTTTTTGCTAGTTAGGGTTTTTGAAGAGTTGCATGAAGTTGTAGAAGGTGCGCAAAATGCCCGACGGTGCTCGAGGAATATCCAAAAATACCCAGGTGCATTTCAAAAATGGCCAGGGCTATTTTATAGAGAGTTAGAGCAGATACGTAGGCTATTTGTAAGTCTACTATCCAAACCTTAGCTTTTCTTTTTACGTATTCTGGTAGTTTTATGTATTTTTCAAGTTTTTGAGATAAAAATAACATCATTAATTAATCTAGAAAAGAACATTCATATTGGCTTGCATATTAGGATTTAGATTAATCATTTGCATCCATTCACATCTTTTATTTGAAATTTTTGATTTCTGCTATGTGAAAAAAAAATATACTGCATTTTGATTTCATATAAATTGAAATTGCATAATTAGTTTGCATTATAGGGTTAAGGATTTCTATTTTTTTAGGTCCAAGTAGGAACATTGTTCATATACCGAGAGTATCCCCGTAGTTGGGTGATTCTATACGAAGGAATAGATGAACCCCTCAATTGTTTAGAGCGGGTTTTAAATGTACTCTATATCCTTTGGAGGAATTGGTATTGTGAATAGTGGCTTCTGATTTAGACCATCAAAAGTGGTTATCTTTCTAACTTTGTATTAACACAATAGAAAATCATAAATTTTAAAAAGAACCACACACTACACAATTCATATTTAATAGTAGTGGTTGGATTTCATCACCAACCATTGCTTGATATTTGGTGACGGTGGCTTTCATCTCCATCCACCAATATTTGCCCTTAGAAACCCTAGGTCACCCCTAAGCAAACTTGCTAGATTTCATCACCAACAAGAATCTAGTTGCCCCATATTAGCCATAGTTTTTACCTTTCTTTGGATTAATTCAGATTAGCACATTTGAAACACACAAAATTGAAACTTAAGGAAATGAACTCACATTAAAAGAGATAATCAATGAACAAGGTAAGATATACGTGTTAAAAAAAATTAGTATTGGTTGTTTATTTTTATTGTGAAATTTAAATTTGGTGTTTCATTTTACTACATAATTTTGTATTTTGATTTATTTGCTTTATGGTCTTAACAAGAAAATAAAAGAAAGCATTAAATCAAGATAATCCAATGGAACCCTCATCCACCTTCCCCACCACTTTTGTGGTAGATTCTTTGAATGTGATATAAGAAGATTTGTCTACAGGTCCATCACATTCCTTTCCATCCATAGCCTTTCATATGGCTATGCCATAAGAAGAGTCAACCTCACCAACCATTGACCATCACATTACCCATATAGACATGGCAAGAGTAGAAGCTCTCATGAAATCTTCTAGCTATGTCTTAGAGTCAATCCCCACTTCACCTAGATAGGATCTTACTTTACAACAAGAGCCTATTTATTCCCAACAACCATCTAGCTTTACCTAGGTGTACACCAACCCTCTTTTCAAGGCATAAGTTACACCATCCTCCCATATGTCCATTCCCCATCTCTTATGTGCTCCTAGAAATTCATACGCATCCACATACAAACCCCTTGTATGAAGCACATGTAAATGTTGCTTCACAAGTTTCAGCCTCACACATTGCCATACCTAGTATAACTTGTCCCCAAGCCATATCTTCCATACCATAGGCTTCCATACCCTCAGATTCTAATAGAGAGACTAATGAGGCATGGGAACACCTGAAAAAAATACTTAGACAACTTGAAAATGCTCAATAGCAAGTATAGGTGAACCCTAAGCCTTTACCAAACTCTACTTAGACTGCCCTTGTTAACTAGGGTCCATCATGGGTACCACAATCTTCTATGGTTTCTATAATTGTTCCTCCACCAAGCCATACCACCACCCATCCTATTACCATTGGCCAACCTAGCCATAACCCTCACACATCAACCTCATTTCATAATTCTCCATATTTTCATCATCAGTCTCCCATTCATAAATTTCCATCAAATTCACCTAGCCATCATTACCAATCTCATAATCACTTGGTCACCCCACAATATTTCTCCACTCCACCTCAAAATCATTAGGTAATTTAGGGCTTCCACATTCTTGAGGAAGACCCTCGAATTAAGGCCATAAAAAAATAGATAGATCAATTGATACAACATACTCCTGGTTTAACAAATCAAAAGTCAACCTTACATCAATTGATCAATTAATCCATTCATCCTTCGGTACCATCACCGCCATACCCGATAGATTTCATGATGCCTAAGTTTGATAAATTCAAGGGAACTGAGGATCCCAAAGAAAATGTGAGCACATTTATACATGCTTGTTTCAGAATTCAAAATAACAATGCTCTCATGCTCAAAACTTTTCCTCAAACATTAGGAGGAGATGCCATAGAATGGTATAATCAATTACCTAGCCATAGTATTTAAAATTTTGAGTAATTTATTGACCAATTTTTTGAGCGTTTCATCTTAAATTTTAAAAAGAAGATCTCATTGTTTGATGTCTATGCTTTAAGACAACATGATGATGAGTCTATCTACGATTTTGGAAACTATTGGAGGGTTGTCATCTCCAAATTACTATTCACCCTACCAATGGATGAGCTAATAAAATTATTCACCAAGAGTTGTTTGAAACCTATCTCTTGGATGCTTCAACTACAAAATTACCATTCATTTGAAGAAGCTTTAGCTCAGGCTAGTGTTATTGAGGAAATTAAAATCCAAGAAGGCATACTTAAGCCTAAGAAGAAAGAATGGTAAAATAAGGGCCAATATAAAAGCAACTATTCTGGCCAACCAAAATCAACATAGGTTACCCTAGCCAATCAACCCAATCAAGTTAATAAAGTGGTCATGAGCCAGATGGTAATGGCTCAACAAAATTCTATGCAACAAACACCACAACAAATTGCTTATCATGTGCTACCCTCAACAACTCAAGCCTTGCAAAACACAGTGCCAGCTATATATAACCATCCCTGACAATAGTATATTCAAAAAAATCACCAATACATCCCTTAGTCGAGTCATATGCTTCCATTTTTTGAAGGTTGTATGACACAAATAAACTTGCTTTACCCAAAATTAGACCCGATGATCCTACAAAACGTAGTAAACACTATCGAGAAAATTTATTTTGTCCTTATCATAGGCAAAATGGGTATGACATTAAAAATTCCCATTCATTTAAATATAGTGCAAGACCTTATTGACTTGGGGGTGATCAAGCTTGATATTCCCCTTGCTCAACAAAATCAAAATCTTGGTATATTTCAAACATGACTTCCTCATCACGAGGAGGTGCAACCAAATGTAGGAGGGGCTAATACCAAAACTCCTAATCAAGTCAATCATGTACAACAATACTGGGGGTTTGTATGGGCCATCCATGTGGTCACTAGAGGTCAAAGAAACAATCAAAAAAATGTAAGGCAACCACGTCAAGCAAGTATGTCACAACCTCCTACATCACCACCCATTCAAGTTTCCCCAAATCTTTCATCACCTATCCATATCCATAGCCAATAAAATCTACCAAATCCATCCATCAATCATCCACCCCGACCAGTCATTTCATTGAGTAACCAATTAACCACAACCCTAAAAATTGCTTCCACCAAATTGTCAATTTATGAGTTAATTCAACAATCTCCCGCACATCATGAGGCATTAATGGATATTCTAAATTCAATTGAATTACAATTCCAATATCCTAATGCTTTCAAAAACTTTGTGGGGAGCATCCAAACATGCATGGAGCCTTCCATCACATTCAATGACTTTGGGATTAAGCCAATCTCATAAAAATTAGTAGACCCTCCATTGCATATCATGGCTCTAATTGACAAGAAGCATTTTAAAAGAGTCCTAATTGATACTGGTTCCTCTATAAATATCATCACCACATATTTCCTTCATCATCTTAACCTTCCCCCATCCCATATCACCAAGTCATCATTCACCCTAAAAGCATTTAATGATGCTTTGTGTTCCATAGTTGGCATTGTTGTTTTGCCCATTGAAGTAGGGGTCAAAATGTTGCACACCATGTTTCACATATTGGAATGATCCATGGCATACAATGTACTCATTGGAAGATCTTGGATGAGGTAAATGAGATGTGTCCCTTCCATTTTACATCAATGTTTGAAATACGTTCATGAAGGACAAGTGCATTGCATACCGATGGATGTTGAGTCGTTTAAGTATTGGAATTTTATTTCAAATCCTTATGAGTCCATGCTTCCTTCCACTCATTTGTTACTTTCACCATAATCCAATACATCTACCACTTAACCAATTTCTTCATAAAAGGATCCCATTCCTGAAGAACTCCCTATCACCAATCCCCATCAAGCTTCTGCGACCCCATCATCTTCATCATTGACTACATGCACATGTGGTTATAGTCAGTCCACATCATCAAAATAATTTTCATCCACTTCATCATCATCATCCATTCATCAGCCTTCCCAAGCCAATCCATCACCATCACCTAATGTTTCACAAGTCGAGTTGATGGATTGTGAAACATCTCCATCTTCACCATTCCCTAAGCCATCATCTGACCATAGTACTTCCATGTCATCCCAAGTTGATTTCCACCTCACTAATCCTAGTATTGGTGAATATGTGGTCCAATACATCACCTTCATTCCCCTCACCATTCCTAAGGCTAAGGATTTTGGTCACCCACGTGACCCACTTTTGGCCATAGGAGCAGTATATAACATGGGTTTAGTGTTACATTCCAAACATAGTCGTCGGCTATGTTTCAAAATATGTTTTAATTATTATTTATAGGGTAGAATTTAAATTAGTTTGATTATATTATCATTGTATTATTTGTTCTTTCACTTGCAATTATGTAGAGGACTGAGCCCTCCTAGTGGTGAGGACCAGCCCTCCTGAAGTGGTATTGATTTGATTATAATTACTCATTCATTGTCATCGTTATTCTTGGTTTTATATGCATTTTATTTATTTAACTCACTGTTGTTATTATATGAAATTGCTATAAATTTAAATATTTTGGATTCGAGAAGGCGAAGGATAACAATGGTACCTGTACCCTTTCATGTGGTATCAAAACCAGGTGAGCGGGTAGGGAAAGGTGTTCGTCTGTCTTCACATGGCGCCACCACAGGCATATTCACAACAACAGCAACACCGAGGCAGCGTGGAAATAATACTCCGTAAAGGTCATTGATAATAAAACCTTTTGATTATTTGTGAGCGGTCTTCAATTTTTTTTTTGTGATTAGTTGATCAAAACTAAAACACCCATTCAACAATGGGCGTGGGATACATGGCATCGGGACCTAAATGTTTCATAAGCGTACCGAGGTGCTATAACAACGTTGGTCTCCATTACAATGGAGGGTTGCAAACACATACATTCGTGCTACTGGATCAAGAGTAGCAGGTGCCAAACGAGTGTCCAAACATTGTGTCCATCGATCAAAATAACCATGAGACAAAGCAAAAAATCAACCTGCAATGAGCACAAAGCATACAGCCAATCAAAACACCAAAAAAAATTACATATCAATTATAAACTAAGGTACTCATGCATATTTATTTATTTATTTTATTATTATCGAGGGTAATTATCCCACATTTACTATGTGGGGGTTGTAAGGGTGTTTATAACAGGTTTGGCGCATATAGCAAGTTGTGGCTTAGGACACACACGGGCTAGCTTTCTCGCACGTGCTCATCAATTCTCATCGTAGGTCATCAGTTAGGGTTTTTTGTGTTGCATCTTTCATGTCACTTCTGTATTTGTATCCAGTTGTCCTCTATCTACATGTCAAGTCTAGTTTGGTTGCCTTGTGTTGTGTCTTGCATCTTTTGTGTTACCTTTGTAGTGTGTCTAGCTATCCTCAGGTGCATCTTTTGTGTCACCTATGCATTGTGTCCTCTATATTCATGTTGGGTCTAAAGTCTTATTTTTGGGTCCAGTACTTGTTATCATTATGTTCCCTTGTAGCGGGTCCAAGAGGAGCTACCATATCAGTATTCATGTCAGTTTTAGTATTCATGTCGGGTCCAGTATTCACCGTTGTTGTGTTTCTTCGTGTCAGGTCCAGTAGGAGTTGTCATGTCTATCTTCGTATCAACTTCATATCAGGTCCAGTAGGAGTTGTCATGTCTATCTTCATGTTAGTTCCAATAGAGTAGCCACTGTATTGTGTATAACTATCCCTCATGTATTCGTATCGGGACCAGTATTCAGTTGTCGCATTTCCTCGTATTAGGTGTAAGTCTGTCGAGCCAAATCTGTGTCACATGCTATCAAGTTGAAGTGAATTAACTGTGGGCATCAAGTCAACCAGACCTTCGGATTTAAGCCATTGATGCTAGGGAAAAAGAAACTAGCTGTTGATTTCAAACTCAAACAATCCATGTCGTAGTTGGAGCAACAGTTGAAGCGGAGAACAAACAATTTTTTTGCCAATTTAACCAAAATATTTTTGTAGAAGTCAAAGGCAAAATTGATAAGCAGGATTTATTGACAAGTGCATGAGTGGAAGGTGGACCAAAGGACCAAACGGTCGATTAACCATCTCGGAGAACTCAAATGAAGGGATCTTAAAATCACAAAGAAGACCTCCAAGAAACAAAGGTACACATTATACTTCCCCTTTACGCATTAATAGTTATGATCATGATCATCCACTGCTTAACACCATGGCTTCCAATCCTTCTCCTACTCCTTCCCATGAGAACCTCACATATGAGGAAACGGGAAATTCCAATACCAACATCTCGACTATGCAAACATTAGTAGATAACATGAACAAGTTGACCACATTGGTGAACCAACTAATGAAAAAAAAGCCAACCAACCCCTCCTAACCAAATCGCTTCCATAGACATTGGAACAATGAGGATCAGGATGGAGAAGAAGTTTATGAAAAACAAAGAGGTCATTATGGTAGCCCCTAAAATTACTTCCATAGACATAGGAATAATGCGAACCAAGACAGAGATGAAGTTTACCAACAACCAAGAGGTCCTAATGGTGTCAATTTCCCATGCATTGATATGCCCACCTTTGAGGATCATGATCCATGTGGTTGGATAGCTAAAATGGAAAGCATTTTAGACTTATATAGAATTCACGATTCAAAAAAAGTTTCTTTTGCTGCCTCCAAACTCGATACTGAAGATTATCAATGGTTTGCATGGCTCAAACATGAGACTGGAAATACCATCTAATGGGATGATTTCACCACACTTTTCCTTAAAATATTTGATGAAGTATCCTCATAATCATACATGGTGCGGTTGTTGTCACTTAAGCAAATAGGATTTGTAAGGGAGTATATTTCATAATTCACTAGTTTGCTTTCCTATGCAGGAAACTTGGTCATTTTCATTATTCCATATTTTGTTGTTTGAAATAACAATCTTATTTGGTACTTCATATTTTGAGTGAAACCTTACCAAGAATAATTTGCATAAAAGCTATCATTGCTGGCCTAGTTCGTGGGGCTTAAAACATGGACATTATCACATTTTATCATCACAGATTTTCTTGAAAATCATCATGGCGACTGGCTTTACCTAGGGTGATTGGTTTCGATCATAGTAATTATCTGACAGTCACTAGTTGGTCCTTCAAATTTGACTATTTTTATCTTTGCATTTTCATCATTGCATATCTATGATATCGAAAGGCATATTCTTCAGTAGCATCAAATCACCCAAATTTGGGGTAACCACAATTGGTTTTGACTTTCCCACAATGGAATACATCTTACATGATCATGGCATCTACATTTGACAAGAATCCCTTCATCTATTGGGGTAGAAATATACACACTTTGCATCACACATTTTCACAAAACCCTTCATCTGTTGGGGCAAAAACAAATGCATCATGTCACATATTTCACCAATCCCCTTCCCACCATTGGGGCAAAAGTGGTATCACATTTGCATCATTCATTTACACAAGATTTTTCAATTGGCTCGTGAGATTCATCTACAAACTCATTTTTCAATTGAGGGGTTAAGCTACAAAAAATTTAAATTCTTTTATTCTTTTGTCTTCAAGCTCGTTTCCCACATCCCAAGAGAAGTTGCTTCTGCACCTAGCCAAATTAGATATCTCGTATTTTTGCATTGCATTGTGTTTCATGCAATGTAGTACAAAAAGGGGCATATGTAGACACCAAAACCTAGCCACTTGTCCTCCACCCATGCTTTCCTACCATTTTTGCCCACTATTCATGTATATTTATATATATTTATTTTATATATATTTAATATTAATATTTTATATATATTTAATAAATATATATTTATATAAGTGAATTAATCCCAACCATCCAATTTTACTTAATCCTATCCATTCATCCACATCAATCCATACCACAACCTAAATTTAATATCCACCCTTTGATGTGCTTTTATCTCAGCCACACGATTAGTGTCGTTGAAACCCTAAGTATGCCCTAGGTTGGATTATTAATAGGATCCATTTTGATGGCTCAACCCTTGAGCAATTTGCATCCTAAATTTTGAAGAAGCTATCGCTAAAGTTCCCTAGAGTATCCAAGTGTTCTTCCCTTCCATCCTCGCTCACCATAGCCCTTGAATCCACCTCCGCCTCCCTCGCTCAGCCATATCTGCTTCTGTAGACTTCCCCCTCAGTCACCGAATGCCTTCGGGCACTTTATATCATCTTTGAGCCCCTCTGGGTGCTTTCTCCCTTGCTACCAAGCACCTCTAGGTACCTTCCACCATCACCAAGCATCCATGAGCATTTCCTACAGTTGCCAAGCACCCGCGAGCATTTTACACTAGAGATCCTAAAATCCTCCTAGCCTTCGGGTGATGCTAGGGCATCATCGCATCAGTTCACTGCAATGAGCTACATAAGATCAGAAGACAACAAATATGTAAGGTAAATCTATTGTTTATTATTTCATTATATGCACTTTTATTTCTATTCATTTTATTTGCAGCAAATAGTTAGGGTTTTATCATTGCTTATAGAGGGCCTCACATTGTGGAGCCCTCACAGGTGTTACTAATCTATTTGTTGTATTATTTTGTACAGATCTAAAGGTGCTACATCAGCATTAGACAACTTCTTAAGCTGGAGTGACCCGACATCAAATAACCAAAAGCCCACTCACTTCTATTGGGAGTAAGGATGTGCCTGAAGACACCACTAACCTTGTTTGTTAGGGTTTCAGAGAACCCTAGCCATTGTAAATATGTATAAAAAAGGATTCAAAGATCCTCATTGTATCAATGGAGTTTTTAGGCTCCCCCCATTAATATAAGATCATCTATTGTGCAATTTCGTGTTCTTTGAGTTCAATTTATTTAGCATTGTTTTGTGTTGCATTTTTGACTGTTCAAGAACATATGGAAATTATCTAAACAAATATTATAAAAAAAACAATATATCTTTTAAAATTAATCTCTAATTATTATAGAAAGTAATTTTATTAAGCTCAAGTGTGAGGCAGGAGCGAGTAGGAAGCATAAGCAGGAAATAGGAAGCAAAGTGTGAGCGAGGAGCAAGTGGCACTTCTTCTTGTTCCAAATCTTAGAAGAAACTCAAAAACTAAAAGATTCACATGATGAAAATCTAGGTAACATGGTAGGAGAGTTATTTTTTAAATTTCTTACTAGAAGGATGCCCTAGTTAGTGATAAGAGGAAGAGTGAATCTAAGAAAAACCCTATCTAGAAAGTAGATACTACACCAAAAGTTATTCTCAAGGATGAGATGATCGAGCATGATATAATGATTCTTGAAAATAGAGGGTTAATATGTAAGTTCCATGGATAATGGATAGGATTATTTTAGATTTAAAATTGGATCAAATGGAAGTGGGGATTGAATTCAAATTACTCCATGGTTTTTCTTCTATTTTTTTTCTTATTAGCTCCTCTAGTTCATACATAAGGGATAAAATAATGAATTGTGACCCTTGGTCTAGGGGTCAAGATGCAATATATTTAAAACCATGGAGTAAGAAATTTTCTATAAATATAGAGACTATTACAAGGATTACTATATTGAATAGGCTTTTTGGAGTTCCTTATCAACTCATTAATAAGGAGGTTTTGAAGAATAGTGAAAATACTCTAGGGGAGTTCATCTAAAAATAATCAACTACTAAGGAGAGAAGGCGTGTCACATACACTTGAATATGTGTTGCAATGGATATTTTAAAACCTTTACCAAAGTCCATTAGGATTAAATTTAAATCAAGAGATTGGTATCAACAAGTGGATTATGAAAACATTCAATTCCACTATTATGAATATTGTGAGATAAAATACATGTCAAGAGATTACAAAGTGAAAATTATGGAGAAATAGATGAGAAAATTGGGCATAAGACAAAATTCAATATGAAACAAGGAGATCATATCATAGTAGACGTTGGGTCAAGTCAACGATTTTCTATTCCTAAGAAAGTGTCAAGAAAAACCCCCCTACACCATCAAATGATAAATGCCATTATAGTTCACTCGAATCAACCATTAGAAGAAAAACATGACACAAGAGATGATAAAGTATAATGCATAAGTTGAGATATAGGATTTAAAGGTATGAAGGAAGATACAGAGGTAAATTTTAAAGCAAATGAAATGAACGAGGTCAAGGTGAATCTAGAAAAATCATCTTCATTTTCCTTAAGTAGCATAAAATCTTCTCCTTGTAATAAAAATGAAAGTAGTATAGAGTGTATCCATTACAATTTAGGGTTTCAAGAGCAACATAATAAAGAAATTCATATGGAGGATATCCATGGAAATTTAGGGTTTCTAGGTAGCATAAGAAAGTAATTACTATGGAGGATCATCATTGTACTTTAGGGTTTTTAGGGTAACCTAAAGAAGAAAGTGTTAATGAGGCTACTCCTTGTATTTCAAATTCTTTAGGGGAACATAGATATTTAGAAGATAAGTCTCATTATGAAAAATATGAAAAAATAGAATAGATTGATGAATATGAAAGTGTTGATGGGAATGTGAAAAGGAAAGGAAGGCTATCAAAGCTTGAATAAAGAGAAAAATAAACTCAAAGAGATATCAATTTGGAAAGCCAAACAAAAATATTTACAGGTTTTAAACAAGAAGTAGTGCTAATAAAAATAAAAGTGATGATGAAAAATATATCATGAAATATTAAGGGCATGAATAAGGCACCTAAAAAAGATCCATTATAGAATTAATAGGTTGTTATAGTTTTGAGTTTATTTTAATATAAGAAATAAAATTAAATATTGAGGAATGTAAGCATGCTTTTAAAAATATTTCAAAGATGGGTGATTGTCTAGCAGTTTCTTCTATAGGATATTTAGGTAGTATTACAAAGATATAGGACAAACACAAATGTGATAGATAATTGTTAGGATAAAAAAGTAATTGGGTTGCTGGACTATTTTGTAGGAAAGAGAAAAACTTCAAATTTGGGCTCATGAATGTATATGGTCCAACTATAGTTACTCATAAAAGATGTTGGAAGGACCTTAAAACACAATCATGATTCATAATTACGATCTATGGATTCTTGGGAGTGACATCAACATAATCTATTTGTTTATGAAAAAGAAGGGTGGTACTCTAAGATGGTGTAAATCCATATAATATTTTGCTTCATTTATCAATTCAAATGGTCTTTGAGATGCTATTTCTTAAAATTTTAAATATATATTAGATAATAAATGCATTGAAAAAAATCATATACAAAAAAATATTCGATAGATTCTTGTTATCCAACACATGGTTATAAATAGAGTATACAATATCATTAGATATTTTATTATGAAAAGGATCAGATCACAAATCCATTTTTTTTACTTGTGATTTACCCAATAATGGTCATTCAAAGCCATTTTTCTTCCATTCTATGTTTCTCTAAGGTCTTGATTTCTTCTAGATAGTTATATTATGGTGTGATGAAGAAAATTTTGAAGGATCATATACCTACAGGTTTGTTCAAACGATAAAATATCTCAAGGATCAAATGGAGATTTGGAATTCAAAATATTTTGGTAACATATTTAAAGAAAAGAAGGAAATTGAATCCAAGATTAAAAATCTACAAGAGATAGTAGAAATCAATGGAATGGACTAAAATTCATGTGAAAGAAAAACAATTACTTTTTTATTATCATAAAATATTGAAAAGGAGTCATATTGTTCCAAAAATATGGGGAGAAATGACTCAAGGAAGAAGATAGAAATACAAAACATTTTCATGCTATAGTAAAAATAAAACTTTATTTCTGTCGCATAAAAAATATTTTAACTTCAGATGGAAGAAATATTGAACAAGAAGAATATATCATAAGGATGTAATTAATTATTTCAAAAATATTTTATCAAATACTAGGCAAGATAAGGAGGCACAAGATAAGCTTTTGCAAAATATTCCATCAATTATCACACACGGACAAAATAAAATCTTGATGAAGAAGGTATCTATGGAGGAGCTACATGAAGCAATTTTGTCTTTCTCTCATAACAAGGCACTTGGCCTCAATGGATTTCCTACAATTTTCTTTCAAAAAGTTTGGGATTTATTGAGGAGTGATATGTTGGTTGCATTAAAGAGGCCCAGAAAAGGAAGGCTACAATAAGTGTGGTCAATGACACTTTTATTACATTGGTTCCCATGAAAGGTGAGACAAACTATTTTGATAGTTTCCATCTAATAAGCCTTTGTAAAATTCTAATAAAGGTAAAGTAGTTTTTAACATCAACGAGACCATAGGCCATATGAGATAAATATTATTTACCTAATATATGATTATCTTGAACTATACTCTTGTTACTAAAGCATGGTGTACAAGCCTACCCCCCTCAAGATTTTAATATTATACTTCTATTCAGATTTCCAAAGTCTCCACCATTAAGCTACAATATGATTTATATGATCATTTCAATTTTTTTGGTAAATAGGTTGAAAGGTATTCTAGATTGTGTTATCACAAAGGAGTAAGGTGGTTTTGTTCATGCTAAAAAAACTCTTGATGGTGTTATCATTGCTTAGGAGGTCATACATTCTCTTCATTCCATTAAAAAACTAGGTATCCTAATGAAATTATATATGACCAAACCATATGATAGGGTTTTCTAGAGTTTTCTACATGAAATTCTCAAAATGTTTGGTTTTGATCATAGTTGGTATAAATGGATAAAAAATTGTTACAACACTTCAAAATATTCTATTTTGATCAATGGTTCTCCTACTGGTTACTTTAAGTCATCTTGTGGATTTTGTCAAGGTGATCCACTATCTCCTTATCTATTCATTATTCTTGTGGAGGCATTAAGGAGAGCTTTCTCAAAGGTAAAATGAAAGAAAAAATTAAAGGTATTCAGGTTGCAAAAAAGATCCCATAGAAACTCATCTCCAATTTGTTATTGATACTTTTCTTTTGGACCATCCCTCAATTAATTATTCCATGGAGTTTAAATTAATATTATCATTCCATGAGAAGGCTATTGGATAGTTGGTTAATACTATAAAATACAAGAATTTTTATTAATACTTCCCTATATTTAAAATATATTATTATGGATAATTTAAGGTTTAAAATTGGAAAAGTTCCATCAAACTACTTGGGTATTCCTTTGTCTCAAAAAAATAAAAATAAGGTTTGGTATCATGTTGGATAGAATGAAAGCTTGTTTGGTAGGTTGGAATGGTAAGTTCTTAACCATGGTGAGAAGGCTACAACTCACAAATACTACATTGCAATCCATCCTTATTTATATGATGTCTTTTTGAAGATTATGATTAGGTATAACATCAAATTTTGATAAAATTCAAAGACATTATTTGGAAAAAATGCATAGAAAAAATTTTGATTTTATCTTTGTAAGTGGGATAGGGTTTGCAAAGGAAAGAATACTGGATTAGGCTTGTGAAATTTAAGATTTATGAGTTTGGTCTTTGGATCAAAACTTGGATGGAGATTATTTAGAGATAAGAAAATAATTGGGAAAAAATGTTACTTTAGAAATATATTGGTTGTATTGATGCAATAAAATTATTTAGAAAAATAACTCTACCCAAAGGATCACAACATGGAACTTCATATTATATAGTTTGTAATTGGTCAAGAAATATAAGATGGCCAATCAATGAGGGTAATTATGCAAAATTTTGGTCTAATTATTTATTGAATCCTTATCCTCTTATATTTGGTTTAAAATGGCAAGCATTGGCTGGAGTGTGCCTAGATTGTAAATGGCCAAGGGTCAAAGATTAAATTAATGTGAGTAACAACCCCAAATCATGGATTTATATTAGCAGCCTCATTAAAGAAGGTGAACTCAAAAAAATTTTAGACGAGCTTTAAAATATGCTTCAAGAGTTTTATTTGTCGATTTTTACATAAAAGGATGAGTTGGTCTTGAAACTATCAAAATATGGTGGATATTCAATCAAGTTGATATATCAATATTTAGAGCAATCAAGTGTAATAAGTTAGTGTCTTACATCACTGGTTCGCCAAATCAGGATTTCACCGAAGGAGCAGTTCGTCACTGGTTCACCGAAGCAGGAGTTCATCGAAGAAGCAATTTTGTTCACTGAAGCACGAAGCAGGAGTTCACTAATGGAGTTTACAATATTGCAGAAGCAGGAGTTCACAATATTGAAGCCTTTAGTGATCAACATAAAACCCACACAATCAGTTAGCAAAGGAGTAGTAGTAGTAGTATTGACATTAGTGTGGTTTACAATTTGCAAGGGAGGAGCATTGAGCAAGCAAATTACCTCTTAGTTAAAGTCAGTAGTGAACGCAAGCCAACTAGAGCAGTTGGTAGTGAGGGTGAACATGAGCTGAGAGTGAGCATAACTGGTAGCAACTGCGAATGTGAGCTGGGAGCAAGTGTAGCCAGTAGTGAGTGCAACCAGTAGTGAGTGCAAAAAAATAGGTAACATGGAAAGAAATTCATTTGTGAAAGTGCTTACTAAAAGTATGAATGGCCAAGTCAAAAGTTTGGATGCCCTACCTAGCAATAAGAAGAAGAGAGAATCTATGGAAAACCCAGTCTAGGTAGCATATTCTATACCAAAAGTGATTATCAAGGATGAGATGATTGAGCATGATATAATTATTCTTAAAACTAGAGGGTTAATTTGTAAGTTTCATATCTAAAAAGGATTATTAACAACTAAAGGTGGGAAAATGAGCTCTGGCGATTTTTTCCTCTGAACTAGGGTTTTTGGAACTTCAAAAAATCTAGGGCATCAGCTGGATTGCAGAAGTGCCTTCGGGGTACGGTGGATCTGAAGGCTAGATCGGTGCCCTAGGAGGGTCCAATGGGGACTTCTCCGGCTCCTTTTCCAGGGAGTAGCAGCTCATACGCAGATTTGTTTAAAGAAAATTCTCCTCCAAAGAACGACGAAGCTCAAAAAATGGCATATAAAATGCTCTTCACGTCTGCTGGGAATAGGTCGACGAGCACCTTGTGTGAATGGATGTTTGCCACGAGGCGAAACCAGGCCAAAAATTGTCATCGAGCCAAGTATGGTTGAAGAATCAGTCATTTACAGAGCTAATCACGATTTAATCTGCAAGTTCATGGGTATACGTCCTTCCCTAAATTTTTTGCACTCTTGGATCCGCCAAAACTAGGAGCCTCACGGTGAGTATTCATTGTGGTTTATTAGCAATGGATATTTTATTGTTAGCTTTTCATCTTTGGCCGATAGAAATAAGGCTTTCGAGTCAGAGAAGAAAAGTCATGGCCCGACAGGGCTATTTGTTCAGCCATGGAGAGTGGGATTCGATCCCCGAGTTGAACCTACTGCTTGTCCCAGGTATGGATCCGACTATATGCTCTCCCAATGGAATTCTGGAGTGAGCAGGTGTTGGCAAGGATTGGCAATTCTATTGGAAGACATCTGGGTGTTGCCAGAGACACACTTGAAGGGAGCATGGCGGTGTATGCAAGAATATGTGTGGAGATGGATCTTAGCCGGCCTTTGCCAGTAGAGATGGAAATTGAATTGGCGGGTCTCTCCTGGATTCAACAACTGGACTATGAGGCCCTACCCTTTAGATGTAGGGTTTGTCACAAACATGGACATTTGGCCCGTTTTTGCCCTAATAATATGAATGCTAAAATGGAGGCCCCTTTAGGAATGCCAAACCTGCCTAAAGAGGATAAGGCAACACTTAATAAAGATTCTAATAGCACCGTTCGGGGCCAGGAAGCTCGAGAGAGAGGGTTTTGAACAGCCCTAGAAGAAAAATACGGACAAAGAAAAAAGAGGGAAAGGAGCAATCCCATCTCAGACCTGCCAATAGGTATGAGATATTTAAGTCACTGGTTGACGAAGAGGAACAATTTATGGAGGGCATGGAGGGTATTAAGGAAACTTCTAATATTCTCGGGCAACTCCCTCTCTCTTCTCCTCCGATCATACAGCAGGTAGTTGAACTACGTGAGGTATCACAGCCGAGTGTGTTCGGGGGCTTTAGTAGTGCATAACCGGGAGCGAGACGGTATCTCGGGATGTCGGCATGGGAATACCAGAGAAGAACAGGGAAAGGCCAACTTTGGGGATAACCCAGGTAGAAAAAATATCAAAAAATAGCAATTCTCAGGGAGTAGGTAGAAGATCCAATAAGGAGTTGCTAGCAGCCCAAGGAGACAAATTGATCACGGGAGGATCGGTGAGGACAATAGACTCTTATTGCTCCCAGGGTAACCAATGATTATACAATCATGGAATGTGAGGGGTTTAAACAGCAGAACCCATCAATCTGTTGTTCGAAGACTTTTAGAGAATCGTAATACTGATTTTTTGCTTTTACAGGAGACTAAGATGTCATTAGATCTTATGTCCAAAACAGATCAACAAAATTTGGAGGGGTGCTTGGTCATATGGATGTGGCTGCCCAAGGTGCCTCGGGGGGGATTGTTACTCTGTGGAACTCTCTTGAATGGTCTGCAATAGAACATCTTGCCTGGAGGGGGTTCTCACTTCTCTTTTTAGGAATAATGTCACTACGGAACACGTTCTAATCACAAACTTTTATGGGTCTCAAAACCTAGATGGTCAGAGGCGGCAGTGGAAGGTTGTGCATAACATGCGAACCTCAAGGGAAGATCTAGACTGGATTATAGCGGGGGACTTTAACGCTAAATTATCTTCTAGAGACCGGGAAGGGGGAACACCATTTTTGGACCCAGGGGACCGTTTCATGATTGCCCAAGTCCAGGCTTTGCACTTAGTGGACATTAAATGTCCTGGCATTAACTACACTTGGACTAATAAAATGCGGGAGCCACATAGCAGGAAGGTTAAGCTAGATCATTTTCTGGTTTCAGAGGAGGCGTTTGTAAAATGGAATATAAATTTTTAGATTTTAGAAGGCCCAGTTTCAGATCATCTGTCCCATTCTGTTGGAAGGCGGGACTAGGATGGGGCAACATCACAAACCTTTCAGATTTGAGAATTTTTGGCTTCAGAAAGAAGAACTTCGGGAGAAAATTCCACAGTGGTGGGAAGAAGGCCGCCTAGCTTATGGGAGAGCAATGTTCGGAATCCACAAACAACTACAATATGTCAAAGCTCGGTTGAAGTATTGGAGGCGTGCTAATAAAACAGACTTCCAGGCCCAAAGAGCTCCATTGGTGGCCGGATGGGATGAGGTCCAAAAATAGTTCTAGAGAAGGAGTAATTACAGACCAGCTCAAAGCTGAGGATGATGCCTTGCGTACAGCGGTTGAGGACATTGACAACCAGGAGGAGACCTATTGGAAGCAGAGAGCAAGAACCACCTGGTTATTAGAAGGGGACAGAAATACAAAATTCTTTCATCGGACTGCTTGTGCTCGAAGACAGATGAATAAGATGGAGGCCCTTCAAGATGAGAACGGTCATTCCTTTGATACACTTCCAGGTATACATTCCCATGCTATGGATTATTTTTCTAAGCTTTTTAAGGAAAGTGTGGTACAAGATGTAGAGGCCCAAAATGAAGTTATTTCTGTCATACCTGCTGTTATTTATGAGGATGAAAATCAGGCCCTCCTCAAACCCATTGATAGAGATGAATTGAAAACTGTGGTCTTTGGAATGAGCACTGGTAAAACTCCAGGTCCAGACGGCTTCCCAATTGAGTTTTTCAGGCTTTACGGGACTACTTAGAGGAAGATGTAAGGGCTGTTGTAGAAGAGTCCAGAGAAAATAAGAGAATGCTTAAAGCTATAAACCACACTTTCATTACCTTAATTCCAAAAGGGGAGGAGGGGGTTCATATTTCAGATTATAGGCCTATTGCCTTATGTAATGTGTTGTACAAAATAATCACAAAGGTAATGGCTGAGCGCCTAAAACCTCTTCTTCACAACATTGTCTCCTCTGAGCAAGGGGGTTTTGTTGAGGGACGACAGATTATGGATGGGGTGGTTGTGGCCCGGGAAGCAATCCATTCAATGCACACTTCTGGTAATCAAGGGATGTTCATAAAATTGGACATGTCAAAGGCTTATGAAAGGGTTGAATGGAGTTTCCTGGCTAAAATGATGGCAGCCTTTGGTTTCTCTCAGGACTGGATAGAGTGGGTCATGAGCTGTGTCTCTACCCCGACTTACTCTATGCTAATCAAGGGCCTTCCTTCGCAACCATTTGGAGCTACTCGGGGACTGCGCCAGGGGGATCCATGTTCTCCTTATCTTTTTCTCATTTTGGTTGAAGGTCTTGGCAGACTTTTCTTGAGGAGAAGACAACAAGGTAGATTATTGGGTATCAGGGTGGGTGACGAAGTTTTAACGCACCTGCAGTTTGTGGATGACACTTGGTTTGGTGGGAGTGGCCAGCTTCGGGGAAGCAAGAATGATTAGGGATACTCTTAATGTCTATCTCAGGGCTACTCAACAGGTCATTAATGACAAGAAATCCAAAGTGGTTTTTTTAATCTGGAGCAAAGGCTTCAGAACAGAATTTTAGAAATCCTGGGATTCACAAGGACTTCTCTCCCAGTGGTTTACTTGGGGGTCCCCTTGCACTTTAAGAAGCTAAAATTAGACACATGGAGGAATCTTCTGGAGTGTATCAAGGACAAAATTAATCATTGGTCTCACAAGTGGTTAAGTTATGGTGGCAGATTAACGTTCTTACAGTCAGTCATTCAAGCCATGCCAATTTACAAATTCTCTATCTTGGCTGCCCCGTTTACAATATGGAAAGAGTTGGACAGGATGGCTAGAAAGTTTTTATGGGAAGGAGCAAAGGGAGAGAGAAAGTGGGCCTTAGTGGGCTGGGACAAAGTTACCCAGCCCAAGGTTAAAGGAGGTATGGGTTTGAGAAAATCTAAGTTGAATAATAAAGCTTTGGCTGGAAAGCTGTACTGGAGATGGATCTCCCAACCCACCTCCCTTTTCAGTAGAATCCTAACTAGCAAATACCTAGGACAGGGCCAACCCAATCGATGTAGCTCGCATCCCCTTGGATGGTCCTTGGGTCCCTAGTTTGGCGAGGCTCTCAAGTTAGGGTCTCAGGTTGTTAAAGACCGCTTATTTTGGAAAGTGGGAAGAGGGGAGAAGGCTCGTTTTTGGATAGATTCTTGGGATCAGTTCCCACCCATCATTGCTGAATTTCTAGAATTACTGCCAATAAAAGCAGCCATTGAAGCCAAGGGATGGATCCGTATTGAAAGTTATTTCACAACTACTCAGTTGGGGAGTGTAAGTTTAAGCGAGTTCAAGAAGTTGGATGAGTGGCCCATTTCAATCCCTCCGGATTTGTCGCCTATCATGACTAAAATTTTGACAGAAATATTTCTTACGGGGGAGACGTGGAGGATGAATTAGCCTAGGGCTTTGGGAGTCTTGGCGTCTATACAATAAAGGACGGATATGACAACATTCTCCCGAGCCCCCCCTCATACTTTTCAGGTTGAGGACTGGAGGAAAATATGGCACTCTAAAGGTTGGCCGAAAGTTAACTTTTTTGACTGGCAGTGCATGCACAATGGAATCCTCACTTTTGATAATCTCAGATCAAAAGGTATCATCGGCCCTTCTCAATGTGTACTATGCTACAAGAGCGAGGAAACTGTTGACCATTTGTTGTTTGGTTGCCCTTTCACCCGACAGATTTGGCTGCGTTGGTTTGCTTACTTTAAAATTCAAGTAAGTGGTGACCTGAACCGGATGAATATCTAGGAAAAATGGCAGAAAGGTAGATTCAAATCTAAAGCTCTTCGTTTTGGCTGGGAGCTCGGTTTAAGCTTTATCTGGTGGCAAGTATGGCTGGAAAGAAATGCCAAAATTTTTAGAGAAACTTTTACTGCTCTAGACGGGGTTTGGCAGACCATTTGGAGCAAGGTTACCGAAATTGTGGTTGTTCATGCTGAGGAGGAAGCTCAAATTGGCATTGGAGCTTTGGAAGAATGCCCTGAACTGCAAGAGGGATAGGACAAAAATTGTTGGAAACCTCCCCCTGAAGGTTGGATTAAAATCAATACTGATGGAGCTACAAAAGGCAATCCGGGTAGAGCCGGAATTGGAGTGGTGTGCCGAAACCATGCTGGGACTGTGCTCTATTGGGAATTGCAAGGCCTGGGAAGATCCACTAACAATGAAGTCGAAGCCATTGCCATCAAGTCTGCTTCTATTTGGGCAGTGAAACATGGCCACCGTAGGATTATTCTTGAATCAGACTCGCAAATAATGGTTGGAGCTCTAGACTGCATGAGGAACTTTGATCTGAAAGCTTGGAGGTTGAGGGCTCTTGTTACCCAAATTAAAGAATTATGGAAGGAATTGGAGGACGTGATCCCAGTTTATGCGAGTAGAGATTTGAACAAAGCGGCTGACTTTCTGGCTAAGATGGGTGCGAAAAAGGAGGTTGGAGTTCAGTTGCATAGTGACATGGATATTGAGGATGAGGTGATTAGACAGGGTCTAGAAAGGTCCTTGAGCCAATGATCAAAGAAAAAGCAAAGGGAGGAAAGTTGTCGCGATATCGCGACATGTTGCGCCATCGCGGTCGTTGGAGGAAAGTTGTCGCGATATCGCGACATGTTGCGTCGTCGCGGTCGTTGGAGGAAAGTTGTCACGATATCACGACATGTTGTGTCGTCACGATCATTGGAGGAAAGTTGTCACGATATCGTGACATGTTGCACCATCGCGGTCGCTGGAGGAAAGTTGTCGTGATATCGCGACATGTTGCGTCGTCCCGATCGTAGAGGAAAGTTGTCGCGATATCGCGACATGTTGCGTCTGGAGGAAAGTTGTCACGATATCGTGACATGTTGCGTCATCGGGTCATTGGAGGAAAGTTGTCGCGATATCGCGACATGTTGCGTCGTCGCGGTCATGGGCGAAAAGTTGTCGCGATATCGCGACATGTCGCTTCGTCGCGGCCAAGGGAGGAAAGGTGTCACGATATCGCGACATGTTGCTTCGTCACGGCCTAGGGAGGAAAGGTGTCGCGATATCGTGACATGTTGCTTTTTCACGGCTAAGGGAGAAAAGGTGTCACGATATCGCGACATGTTGCTTTTTGCGGCCAAGGGAGAAAAGGTGTCGCGATATCGCGACATGTTGCATTTTCACGGCCAAAGGAGAAAAGGTGTCGCGATATCGCGACATGTTGCATTTTCACGGCCAAGAGAGAAAAGGTGTCGCGATATCGCGACATGTTGCATTTTCACGGCCAAAGGAGAAAAGGTGTCGCGATTTCGCGACATGTTGCATTTTCGCGACCAAAGGAGAAATGGTGTCGCGATATCGCGACATGTTGCATTTTCACGGCCAAAGGAGAAAAGGTGTCGCGATATCGCGACATGTTGCTTCATCGCGGCCGAGAGAGAAAAAGTGTCGCGATATCGCGACATGTTGCACTTTCGTGCCCAAAGGAGAAAAGTGTCGCGATATCGCGACTTGTTGAATTTTCGCGGCCAAAGGAGGAAAATGTCGCGATATCGTGACATGTTGCTTTTTCGCGGCCAAAGGGGAAAGGTGTCGCGATATCGTGACATGTTGCATGTTTGCGGCCTAAGGAGAAGAATAGTGTCACGATTTCGTGACAAGCTGCATCAACTGTCCATGCCGACCCCCTGCTAGCTAGTTAATGGTTCAGGAGATTTGGCTCCATTGCAAATCTTCTTCTACTATTGTAAGCTTGTGTTCTCTCTGAATTCGGTTGGGAAGAGTCTCTTCCCATATTGTAATTGATCTTTGTTTTAATACAAGTTTTTTCAAAATTTTCAAAAAAAAATTGTAAGTTTCATGGATATTGGCCATGTTTTTCTGATATTGAAATTGGATTAAGCAGAAATGGGGATTGAATTCAAATTATTCCATGACTTTTCTTCCAAAAGGATTTTTTCTAATTATTTCTCTAGTTCAAAAATAATGGATAAAATAATGGATGGAGGCCCATGGTTTAGGGGCAAAAATACATTATATTTAAGACCATGGAGTGAGAATTTTTTGTGAACACATAAACTATTAAAATGCTTCCAATATGGATTAGGTTTTTTGGACTTCCTTACCAACTCATCAATAAGGAGGTTTTAAAAAATATTGGTAATACCCTAGGTGAATTCATCTAGGAGGTACGAACTACTAAGGAGATAAGGCATGTTGTATACACTCAAATGTGTGTTTCCATGGATATTTCTAATCCTTTACCGCAATCGATTAGGATTAAATCTGATTAAAGAGAATGGTATTAGCAAGTAGATTATGAAAATATTACATTCTGATATCACAAATATTATGAAACTGGACACATGGCAAGAGAATACAAAGTAAAAATAGAAGAAGAGATGGATTTTTTTGGGCATGAGGGTAGTTTCAATTTGAAACAAGGAGACCATATCACAAGAGAAGCTAGGTCAAACCAAGGATTTTCCACTCCTAAGAAAGTTGCTAGAAAAATCCCTCTACATCATAAGATGATGAAGGCCATTATAGTTCACTCGAACCAGTCATTAGAAGGAAATAGTGATATGGGAGATGAGGTAGTACAATGCATAAGTTCAAATATAAAAGGAGCTAAAGGTGCGAAGGAAGAGATGAAGACACATTTTAATATAAGGGAAGATGAGGAGACAAAATTTACAGCATATGATGTGAAGGAGGTCAAGCTTAATCGAGATAAATCACCTTTATTATCCTCAAGCAGCTTAAAATATTCTCCTTACAAAAAAAATGAAAGTAGTATGGAGTGTATTCTTTGCACTTTAGGATTTCAAGAGCAGTATAGTAAATAAAATATTATAGAGGATATCCAAGGAAATTTAGGTATTTTTGTATAACATAAGAAAGTGATGACTATGGATGATCATCTATGCAATTTAGAGTTTTCAGGGCAAAACAAAGAAGAAAATGTTATTGAGGCTATTACTTGCACTTTCAACTCTTTAGGGCAACATAAATATTTAGAAGATAAGTCCAACTTTTAACAATATGAAAAAATGGAAGAGATTGATGAAGATGAGACTGGTGGCAAGAATGGAAGAAGGAGAGGAAGGCTATCACAAATATAAAAAAGAGAAAAAGAAACTCAAAAGGATATTGATCTGGGAAGCCAAATAATATCATAGGTGCTAACAAGAAGTAGAGTTAAGCCCACTAATAAAAATAAAAAGTATTGATTATGAAAATGATATCATGGAATATTAGGGGTATGAATAAAACCCCTAAAAAAGAGTTATTAAGGAATTAATAGGTTGTTATAGCCTAGAGTTTATTTTGATATAAGAAACAAAATTACACAATGAGGAATGTAAGGATGCTTTTAAGACGATTTGGAGGACAGGTGATTGTTTAGCATTTTCTTCTACAGGAGCTTCAGTCGGTATTGCAATAATATGGAACAAATGCAAATAGGATGGACAACTATTAGAAGAAAAAAGTAATTGGGTTGCTAGATTATTTTGCAGGAAAGAGGAAAACATCAAATTTGGGGTTATAAATGTATATGCTCCAACTATAGTTACTCCTCGTGAAAGATTTTGGAAGGACCTTAGTATATTTTTATCAAATATAATGATGATTCATTGTGATCTATGGATTCTTGGGGATGATTTTAATACTGTTTATCTCCTTTGGAAAAGAAGGGTGGCATTCGAGGATGGTCGAAATCAATGCAATATTTTTCTTCATTTGTCAATTCAAATGACCTTTGGGGTGTTAGTCCTTCAAGCTTTCAATACACATGGGATAATAGACGCATGGGAAAAATCATATAGCAGAAAAACTAGATAGATTTATGTTATCCAATAAATGGTTGCAAATAAAATATACAATCTCTTCATATATTTTATTGCGATCAAGATCAGATCACAAACCCATTCTTTTGACTTGTGAGTAACCTAACAATGGCCATCTAAAGCCATTTCACTTCTAGTCTATGTGGTTCCAAGACATTTATTTTTTCCAGATGGTTATGTTATGGTGGGATGAGTCAAAATTTTAAGAATCATGTATGTACAGTTTGTTCAAAAGTTGAAATATTTAAAGGAGCAAATGAAGATATAGAATGTCAAATATTTTGGTAATATTTTTAAATAAAAAAAATTGAATCCAAGCTCAAAAATTTACAAGAGATAGTAGAAATTAATGGAATGGACCAGGATTCTTATGTGAAAGAAAAATAATTAATTTTTGATTATCATAATGCATTGAAGAAGGAGGAGTCATATTGGTTCCAAAAATCGAGAGAGAAATGGCTCAAGGAAGGAGATAGAAATACAAAAAAATTGCATGCCAGTGCAAAAACAATTTATTCTGTTCGTCATATTAAAAATGTTAAAAATCCAAATGGAAGAAATATTGAGGATGAAGAAGATATAATGAAGGAAGCAATAAATTATTTCAAAAATATTTTGTTAGATTCTAGGTAAGATAAGGAGGCACAAGAAAAACTTCTGCAAAATATTCCATCACTTATCACTCAAGGACAAAATGAAAGCTTGATGAAGAATATTTTTATGGAGGAGCTCCATGAAGCAGTTTTCTCTTTCCATCCTAACAAGGCACCTGCCCCGATGGATTTCCCGTAATTTTCTTTCAAAAATTTTGGGATTTATTGAAGAGTGATATGTTAGATGCGATGGAAGAGGCCCGAAAAAAGAAGACTATAATAAGTGATATCAATGCTGCTTTTATTACCTTGGTTCCCAATAAGGGTGACACAATATTTTGATAATTTTCATCCAATAAGCCTTTCTAATATGATTTACAAGATCATTTCAAAAAAAATGACAAACAGGTTGAAGGGCATTCTAGGGTGTATTATCTCAGAGGAACAAGGTGGCTTTGTTCATGGTAAAAAAATTCTTGATGGTATAATTATTGCACAAGAGGCCATACATTCTCTTCATTCCATGAAAAAACCAGGTATGCTTTTGAAATTAGATATGAACAAAGCATATGATAGGGTTTCCTAGAATTTTTTACATGCTATTCTTAGAAAGTTTGGCTTTGATTATAGTTGGTGTGAGTGGATTAAATTTTGTTATAGCACTGCAATTTTGTTTTGTTTTTATCAATGGTTCTCCTATCGGGTACTTCATGTCATCTTGTAGACTTCATCAAGGTGATCCTATTTCTCCTTATCTATTCATTATTCTGGCAGAAGAATTAGGGAGAGCATTCAAGGGTATTCAAGTTGCAAAAAGTGATCCCTTTGAATCTCATCTCCAATTTGTTGATGATACTTTTCTTTTGGGTCATCCATCAGTTAGTGAGGCCATGGAGTTCAAATCAATATTATCATGTTATGATAAGGCTACCGGATAGTTGGTAAATTCTTCAAAATCCAGGATCTTTTTCATTATCACTACCCTAGATTTACAAAAAATTATTGTGAATATTTTACAATTGAAAATTGAAAATTTTCCATCAACCTACTTGGGTATTCCTTTGTATAATAAAGGGAATAAAATGAGCTTTGGATATCTTTTTTGGATAGAATTAAAGGTTGCTTGGTAGGTTGGAAAGGTAAGTTCTTAATCATGGCAAGAAGGATACAACTTATAAAGACTACTTTACAATCCTTTCCTATTTATATGATATCACTTTCAAGATTGCCAACAGGTATTGCAGTAGAAATGGATAAAATTCAAAGAGACTTTTAATGGAAAGGTTGGGAGGAAAAATTTAGGTTTCCTCTTTGTAAGTGGGATAAGGTTTGCAAAGGAAAGAATATTGGAGGAGCAGGATTGCAAAATTGTAGACTTATGAATTTGGCTTTAGGAGCAAAGCTTGGATGGAGACTATTCAAAGACAAAAAAAAGAATTGGGCAAAATTTTACTTCAAAAATATATAGGTTCTCTTGATGCAATGAAATTGTTTAGGAAAATAACTCTACCCAAAGGATCATCAACATGGAACTTCATATAAAAGAGTTTGCATTTGATAAATAAACATATTAGATGGTCAATCAATGAGGGGAGTTATGCAATTTTTTGGTCTGATGCTTGGTTGAAGCCTTATCCTATGATCTCTGACTCAAAATTGCAACCATCGGCTAAATCATGCATAGCATGTAAAGTTCCAAAGGTTAAAGATTATATTATTATGAGCAAAAACTCCAAAACATGGATTTCTTTTAGTAACTTGGTTGAAGGAGAGGAACTCAAATAAAATGCAGATGGACTTCAAAATATGCTTTGAGAGTTTTATTTGCCAATATTTTCACAAAAGGATGAGTTGGTTTGCAATTTATCAAAGCATGGTGGATACTCAGTCAAGTTGGGATATGGGGATTTAGAAAAATCAAAATTTTCTTCTCCCATTGATTTTCTTTGGAAGAAAGTTTGTTCATTAGAGTCTCTCCCTAAGGCTTCAACATTTCTTTGGATAGTAGTTCAATGTAATATTCTTATCGAAGAGATTCTACAAAGAAGAGGATATTATGGACCCTTCAGATGTGCCTTATGTGAGAAGGATTTAGAAAATTCGGACCACTTACTTCTTCATTATCCATTTGCTCACACCATTTGGGGTTATTTTTAAAAAAATATGAAATTATATTTGGTAGCTCCATCAACACTGAAAGAGTTGATAAAATGTTGGAGAAATTATAATAAAGCTAAAGCATTAGGTATTCTTTGGAGGATTGGCCCTACCATTATTTATTGGAATTTATGGTTTGAAAGGAATAATATAATTTTTAAAAATAAATATCAAAATCATACCCAAGTTTGGAACCATATTAGTGCCTCTCTTGCAGAATGTCTAAAAATATGGTGCTCATCATGGAAAGTCTCAATTGTAGAAAAAGAAAAAGAGGTGCTAATAACTTGGCTATAGGATTTGCACATACATGGAAAAGCCATTTGCGATAACGAAATTAAAACAAAGGATCTACTTCGATATATGGTAAAATAGAAATGTCTAGAAATTGGATTTATCAAAATTAATTTTGATGGTGCTTCTAAAGGAAATCCAGGAAAAGTCGGTGGAGGTGGTTTTTTTAGAAATAGTGAAGGAAAATTTCTCCTCACTTATTCAGAATCATATAAAACTTCAACTAACAACTATGCAGAGGCTAGGGCACTTCTTACAGGGATTAAAATTGCAATAGATTGCAACAAAAAAAGGATGAAAATATATTTCAATTGAGGGAGACTCACAAATTATCATCAATGCTATTAACAAAAATGGATGTGGAAATTGGATAAAAAATAGTATTATTGCTGATGTTCATTGTCTATTACTAGAGATAATGTCCTGGCAGTGGGGGCATACTTATAGAGAAGGAAATCAAGTAGCAGATAAATTAGCAAATTATGGTGTTGATCTTCATCTCGATGAGTTCCAAATTTCATAAGGCAACTGGCCAAGTGAGATTTTATGTCTTAATCAAAATGATGTCAAAGAGTTGATTGTGGAAACAACACTTTGATGAAGTTGAAGAATATATTTAAGAGAAGAAAGTCATGATAAAAATGTATGCTAAAACAAATGTAATATTTTGGTATTGTGATGGGAGTGGCCCCCAATAGAAGCCACATATAACCTTTTCAAAAAAATATTTAGAGCAATCAAAATTTTCTACTCTCAAAGATTTCCCATTCGAAGAATGTTTGATCACTAGAGGTTCTTCCTATGGCCTCAACATTCCATTGGTTAGTAGTTCAAAGTAAAATTCTTATAGGAGAGAGTCTATAAAGAAGAGGATATCATAGACCTTTTGTATGTACCTTGTGTAAGAAGAATTTAGAAACATTGAACCATTTGCTTCTTCATTATCCTTTAGCTTACACCATTTGGCCTACTTTTCAAAAATATAAAAATATATTGGGTGGCTCCGTCAACATTGAAATAGTTGATAAATGTTACATGAACTATTTCAAAGCTAAAACATTATGTATTATGTGGAGGATTAGTCCTGCCATTATTTGTTGAAATTTATGGCCCGAAATGAATAATAAAGTTTTTTTTAAAATAAATCTCAAAATCTTGCCCAAGTTTGAAATTGTATTATTGCCTTTATTGCAGAATGTTTACATATATGCTGCTCATCATGGAAAGTTTGATGTGTGGAAAAAGAGTTGGTAACAACTTGGTTATCGGATTTGAGTATACATGTGAGAGTCATCTATGATAATGACTTTAAAATAAAGAATCTACTATAATCTAGGGTAAAATGACAATGTCCAAAAATTGGGTTTATCAAAATTAATGTTGATGGTGCTTCCAAAAGAAATATGGAAAAAGATGGTGAAGGTGATATTTTTTGGAATAACGAAGACAAAATTCTCACTCATAATCGTATGGAACTTCAACTAGCATTTATATAGAGGCTAGGACATTTCTTATAGGGATTAAAATTTAAATTAAAAATGATGGAAATATATTTCAATTAAGCGGGATTCACAAATTATCATTGATGTTATCAACAAAAATGAATGTGAGGATTGGATAAAAAATAATATTATTGTTGATGATGATCACCTATTATTAAAGGTAATCTCTTGGAAATGTGGGCATATATATAAACAAGGAAATTGAGTAGTAGATAAATTAGGGAATCTCGATGTTGATTTTCATCTTGGTAAAATTCTAAATATAGAAGAAAATTGACCAAGTGAGATTTTATCTCTAATGAAAAAAAAATAATGTCAAGGAGTTGATTGAAGGAACATAGGACTTTTAGGAAGATAAAGAATATATTTAATAGAAAAAGAAATGAAAATTATCTATGATAAAAAAACAAGTTGAATACTTTTTATTAACCTAACAACAAATTTAATATTTTTGTATTTAAATGGGGTAACATCACATATAATTTATTATAAAAATGAATATCTAATTGATTTAGTTTCCTTTATGAAATTACACCTTTGTTCTCATATGTGTAGCTATTGTTTATAATCTTATTATGTAAAGACCATCTACATTTCCTTTTAAGTATTTGACAATGTATAATACATTTTCAAAACTTTGTACATAATTGTGCATTTGATTTTTTTCCCTAAATTCATAATTTTTTTTGGTGATATATTCAAAATTTGGAAATGAGAGCCAACTTTTAAATTAATAAACATTAATTTATGAATCTTTATTAATCATAATTCTAATGAATTTTTATTTATATATTTTTAAAAATTATATTTATTAGTTTATATTATTATTTTTTATTTATTAAATTTTATTTTTAATTAGTAATCTAAATATTTTTTAAATTTATTATTTATAAATTAATTTAAAAATTAAAATTTATTTTTTATTAATTTATTTTTAACTATAAAATATAAATAAAAATTTGCATCACAATATTATATTGATGCCTTGATTACATCAAACTATTTAATATGACTTATACTTCACAAAAAATTTCAAATGACAATTACATATAATTACCATTGATATAAAAATTAATACCAATCGTATAATACAATTCACTTATATTATTATTTTTTAAATTTACTGGCCTTATGATTATATATTTATTATTTTTTAAATTTAATGGCCTCATAATATGACCATTGGAAACTAATGACACCATCTTTGGTTAGACATTTATATTTGTTTACTATCTTTAAGGTTTTGTTTAAACCTTGTAATTAAGTGATTTATGTTGATGATGACCTCCATCTTCTATGTCCATGTGGTAGTTATGTGTATTGAGGTATTCCAATAGAATTGGCTTATTTATATTGTTCAATTCTAAATCCTTAAAATGTTCCTTTATCCTTGTTTGTAGAGACTTGCTTATTTTTCCAATATAAGCGTTGTCTTATCTCTCATGTAATATCAATGATTTAAACTAAGACGTATAATTCTTTTCTTCATGTAAAATTTTATTTTTTAATACAATGGATTGAATTCCCATTTGGATGTAGTTATTATCAATCCCTTTTTATGTATATTTTTTGTTTTTATTTATAAAGAATTGGTGGCACTTTTGCTTAATACAATGGATTGAATTTGGATGTCGTCATTATCAATTCTAGTTTATTGGATAAAAAGAAGTCAACAAGACTCCTTACCTTTCAAGAAATAAAACTAGGGTAGTCCACTATAAACCCTAGCCCGTTGGGTAAGATGAAGTCAACAAAACTTTTGACTCTTCAAAGAATTGAATCAAGGCAACCAAATGATAAACACTGCTACCATCCAAACGATAAACACTTAGACGTTGTTGGGTAAGATGAAGTCAAAGAAACCCTTACCTTGTAGGAAATCAAATTAGGGTGGCCCACTATAAACCCTAACCCGTTGGGTAAGACGAAGTCAATGAGACCTTTGACCCTCCAAAGAATCAAATTGAAGCAACCAACTAACAAACACTTAGACACTACCATCCAATCTATCTCACTAACAAACACTTAGACACTACTATCCAATCTATCTCCTTTTGGGTGCGTTGTGGTTTAAACTTAGGTTTCCTCAAAGAGAACCCAAAGCTCTTACCACTTTGTTGTCCTTACATACTAAAATGTTAACGTAAAACACGAGATTTTATGAGAGGTCCCAATCCCTTAGTACTAATATTTAAACTTGGATCTCTTAAATAAACACTCAAAAACTTACCACTACTACATTCCTCTAAAATCAATACTCACTTTTAGCTCTCCATGTTTTGTACTACCCATTTTATTTTTCTTTAAATAAATTAATCTTTAGTGTAAGTTCATATTCATAAAACCTATCATTGTATTCCTCCTTAAAAGATTCAACATGTAAAAGTAATTTATTCATCATTATTTTCAAAAGACTTAACATTGATCTTATCTTTTTGTACAAAATAATTTGACATCTTCCTCCTATTCAGGCTCTTAGATATTCAAAAACATGTGTTATTAATCTTTGAGAGCTTCAATTTCAGTGCTACTTAATTGTTTTCTTTCCCATCATCAATTTAGTCAAATATTTCCTCTCACACAACACTATAGAAGGCGGGTCATGAGTAGGTTTTTCATGCATATTTTTACCATGGGTAATGTTTCCCATTCAAAAGTGTAACTTGCAATAATCATTAATTAGTCAAATATTTCCTGCTCACACAACACTATAGAAGGCGGGTCATGAGCAGGTTTTTCATGCATATTTTTACCATGGGTAATTCTCCCCCATTCAAAAGTGTAACATGCAATAATCATTAATTTGACTTGGGTTGGATAATTGAAGCCATTTTGTTTCAATAAAAATATATATATTCTTTTTATAATTAATTATATTATTATTAATTTAATATATGATTAATAATTAATTATATTATTATTAATCATTTAAAATAAATTTGAAATATTTTTATAATTTTTTTTATTTAATTAAAATTAAACCTTCAAAAGATAAGGTGCATATTTTTTGTGAATTAGTTTGATCAATTTTATTAAAATTTTGATCATGAATTTTGAGAAGCGAAATAATCAACCCATACAAAATACATAATTATAATCCTTTATTTTTTGGTTAAAATTTTAAATATGTAAAAGGATTGACAATTTTCCCTTAGATAGTATCTATGATTCCCTTAAGTACGAGTTATATGTTGTTATTTGAACTACAATTTCTACCCAAACACCAGGTGAAACAAAGTAATCAATTTGTATTATGTCTATTGATTTTATTCTATTTATGGTGATCTCTTATGATGCTTCTTTAGGTTAAAATTGAGGTCTTTGGGAAGGAAAGTGTGATCCATGATATTCTCAACTCACTAAAAGTATCCTCCTAACTACATAGAAAACAAAGTAAAATCTTGATACCATGTTGTATAATCCATCATTTCAAAGTATAAAGCACTTAAAAAGAAAACGGATATAAATATGAAAAAGGGTCATTTTGCAAAAGATGAATACATAAATTAAATAATGATGATATCTAAAAAATTCACAATAATATGATGTAGAGCAAGGGAGGTATGCAAATCCACTACAATTTATAAACAAGAATAATAAATTCTCAAATGTAAATATAGAAGTAGACCATAATCTTATTAGAAAATATTATGAAAAATACAAGGGCACAAAAAAATGTTTATATATTCAAAAATATTTATTATTATTTTTCATTCACAATCTTACAATAATGGTGATACCAATATTGATTAAATTATTTATCTAATAATAATGTGTTAATTATTTTATTTGTACCAAGTAGTAATAAAAAAATAGATTCCAAATAAATAAATAAATAAAGATTATTCATAGTCAATTACTAACACAAATATTTATATGAAATAACATGATCTCGAGTGATTAAAAAATATAGAATTCCAATATGGAGACCTAAGATCAAAACTTATGGGGTGATATATAGTGATATATGCATAAATGTTAGTTTTAATTCCACTACGTGGTTTATTGAAAAACCATAGCAATGCTTTCATTATATAATATGGGTTGAGAAAACTTACATTTTTAGACCTACTCCAAGTACCTTATTTAGGAAAATAATTAATGTATAAGAGAGTTATAACTATGAACTCATTATAAAGATAATTTATAGAGTGCAAAGAATAATATCGAGTCTAGTTTTAGTGAATTCATTAACCAAATAAAATTCCTCAAACTACATGTTCTTCTCACAACCATAAAATACCTTAAATAATTAGTGATAATTCCTTTTAATATAAAAATTAATAATAATATTTTAATTACTATATTTTATTATCTAAAATAAATTATCTTTAAATGTGGCTCAAGCTACTACCATGCCACAATCTTTTAGATTTTACCATTTCAAAGGCCTCAAAAAGTTTTTTTTAAGCTACTTACCATAGTTGGAAGATATATCTAGTAAAATACCAAGGCGCTTGAGAATTTATAATATCATTGAGATATTTTGGCTACACAAAAAGGTTTTAATATTCTAAAGCAAATGAAGGAAAAATACATCCTGAAATAGAAGTAAATGATACCTTATGAGCCTATGACCAAGCTTGCTAAAATATGTTCACAATTTACAATATCTTCTCATTGTAAAACATGAGTATATTTTATAATTGTGCACTTTTTTATAAATCTATGTATATTCATATATTTATAAAACATACTCATGATTTATAAAATATATTAATACATATTACCACTTATTTCAACAGGGCCAAGGGATAAGAAGAGGGGATGGGTGGACAAGAGAGTTGAATCAATTAAGCAATATGATTATTTAGCACTTGATGTTTCTTATATGACATGATAGTCATATTTAAGTTCTTGGAGGATATATACTAATTAAGTGAAATACCCTCATTCAATTAATAAGGTAATACACACGATATCACTATCGATACCAACTACATATGGCTATACTTAATTGTAATAAATATGATTTAAATTAAGTTAATTGATCTTATTAAGAAGCCACTTTTTATTCAACTTTGAGGATGATCTATCTCCTTAATCTTGGGAAATCCATCTCATGCTCTAGCTTGGATTGAGGTCATATGATCCTTTATCTTCACCATCCTCTCAAAATACAAATATTTGGGCCTCCATATGGAGATAAAAACACTAAAAACTCCCATATTTGAGATAAATAGGGTCTTTTTATTTTGGTAGATTGCCCAAAACTACATAAATAGACCATGCTCAAATTTGAGCATAACAAATTATTGTAGTAAAGTTGTTTTGTAGTACTAGTAATAAGAACTAATGTAAATGCATTATATGAAATAAAATGGGATAAATATTCCTATGTCAATTAGAATTTAAATACATAACAAGCAAGGGAATAAGGGTTTATGGACTATTTGAAAGCATAAAAATCTCAAATTTTTATCAATATTTCACAAATAAAATTTACTCAACTACCTGTGAGGCATATAAAATTTTACAACACTAGTCAATCTGCAAACTATATTAGTTTATTCTTTTTTATTTTTATGGATTATGACTTATCCCCCTTTATGGTATGTAATTGGGTAACTACACTTTATATTATCGCCTATTTAAAAGACATCTTATATCTTCTAATTGACTTATTAGGTTTAAGACATCATACATGCAATATCCGCATAAGCCGAGAAAGTGGTGCATGAGAGATATGATAAATACAAATGCAAGGGGTTTAAAAAGGGAATAAAATATGAGAATGGTTTCTTAGGAATTTTCTCTTGGCAAACATCACAAACCTTGCTTATGATACAAATTTTTATTTATATCACTTTTCATTAAACACATGAAATTACCTTCAAATATATAAGATGTATGACACCACTTATATGGTAGAATATTTAAGTTAAT